>CM042092.1:47232399-47832399 GCA_023512835.1 Taxillus chinensis | reverse complement strand
GTTGTGAGGAAACTCCCTGCGGATGAGTTTGTATGGTGTTGGCGAATGGGCAGTGGAAACTCCCTGTGGATGAGTTTATATGGTGTTGGCGAATGGGCAGTGGAACGTTAAACGTGTAGTACTGTTTTGTTTGTGAGTTGTTCCTTGTAGTGGTGTTTATGATGTGAGTTGGTCGTGACCTATGTGATTTGTTAAACGTACGTGTTGGGGATGGCGTATATGTCGTACACCGTTGTGACATGTGAATACTTGTGACATGTGTTAGGTGAGGAGAATAAGGGTTGTTTGTGAGTTTAGAATATGTGTTTCCCTATCATGTTGTGTTGTATTGGGTCTGTGGGTACGTGCCTTCATGTGTGTTATTGTGGGATATCTTGAGTCGCGGGTATGTGAATGGTTGTGGGCGATGTGCATCAGCATGTGCATTATGGAAAGTGTATTGTCTTTTCGAGAACGACACGTCCTATGAAGGAAATATTGGAACACGAATCCATGATATGTGAGCAACACCCAGAGTTGTTCGAGGACCGAACACTCTTAAGTGTGGAGGGGTGGCTGTTGGCTAGTGTATTTCTATTTCCTTTTGACTTTTGACTTTTATTTATATTGAATGCGTTAATGAAATGTGCTTGTGATGGGTATTTGTGACATGTGGATGTGTTTCCATGGATAGTGATGCATGTGGTTATGGACTGTGGTGGCACCGTGTTATGTGCTATTGTGTACAAATGTGCGGTGTATGACTCATTTGGGTGTTGTGGCTTGTTGTGTGGTTTTCCTTACATTTTATTTCTTTTCGAGGATGAAAAGTCTTAAGGGGGAGAGGATGTAATGACCCGTATTTTGGGATGTGAGGAGTTAGTCTCGGTTTGCCTTTTTGGGTGGAAATTGTTGGGTTTTAGGAAGTTTTGTTTCCACACACTTTGGCTAAATCATCTTGTATGTTGATAAGCAAGCAACAGGCAAAGTTGGAGCCCAATAAGGAGGAGACGTGAGAATGCACGTGAGAAGGGCTTTTCACGTGCAGTGAGATTTTTGCATTGGAGCCTTCTGATGTGGTTCCAAGGCTTGTGGTAAATTCTAGAGCATTTGGAGGTGCCCGTGAGAATGCACGTTAGAATGCTTTCTCACGTGCATCCTCCATTACCTTTATTTTATTGTTCGGATCCTCTTTTGCTAAAGGACCATGGTGAAATTATGAGTGCTTTGTCCTGGGTGGTTGCAAAAGGTTGTAGATGTCATCAAAACTACGTCATTTTGATCTTGGGATTCATTTAATCAAAACTACGTCGTTTTGGGGTTTGAGTTATCTATATAAAGAGGTGAAAACTCCTTGTTCTAGGGTTAGGTTCTCTTCACCACCGCAGTCGTCGTAGAGAGAGAGAGCTAGAGAGAGAAGGAAGGATAGCCGGTATTTCGTTGAGGAGCGTCTTGAGTGGGAAGAACGGCGTCACAGCGGGAACAAGGAGGATCTTCTTTAAGGTAGGGTTCTGTCTTCCCGGTCCGTTCGGGGTTAGCCCTGCGTAGATGTTTCTGAGAGTTTTTATGGTTGTTCATATAATATTTATATGTAAATTCATATAGGTGTGATCTCTATATGAATGTTGGCCTTCGATGGCGTTTTGGTGTGATTTCGATGTTGGGTGGTTAGTGCATGTTAAATGTTCGATAAAATGCTTGTGTGAATATGCATGTGTGTATATGCTTAGAACGTGTTTGATAATATGCCTATGTGGCTGGATTTGTGAGTTATTGAATGTATGCTTGTTAAGTGTTTAAAGTTATGCCTGTGTGACCATGCATATTAAGTGTTTGATGTTATGCCGTATGGCCATGTGCGCTGCGTGTTTGCTTGTACCGGTGGCTATGGAAGCCCGGGCCTGTTCTATTGAACCCGGTGGCTGTGGAAGCCGGGACTGATCATGTTAGCTGTGAGGTCTGTGGAAACTATGCATGAAGGCGGTTAAACTATTTGCTCCGAGAGGCGGTTAAATCATTGGCCCTAAGAGGCGGTTAAATCACTACAGGTTAAATCATTGGCCTGAAGAGGCGGTTAAATCACTTGTGGTTAAAGTGTCGCCTATGTGGCGATGGAAGATTGTAATTGTTGATGTGGTTGTTTATTATGTCTACTGAAATTATTGTATCATGACACCGCACTTGTACACATGGCATGTAGATGCTAGGAGCATGGGATGGGTGGGGAGACATTATCCCCACTGAGCCGTGGTTGCTCACCCCTCCTACTATGTTTGGTTTTTCTACGGGGACCTACAGGTGTTAGGCGGAAACACCCAAGTTGAAAACGATTCATTTTTTGTGGCTTTGTTTATTATTAATTGAGTCCGTTGTTTTTATGTGAGCTTTGTAACTCCGGTGGGGAGATATTGTATTGAGGAGTTTTATGTAATAAAAACATGTTTGGGCACATTTGTATGTTTGAACTTAATAAATATATGATTTTGTCTCTCGAATATAAAGTGTGAAGTGTATGTTGTACTCTATCCTCTTTATCCAAACTCGGTTAAAGGGAGGGTCACGTTGCCGTGTCCCTCGGGTTAGAAATCCAGGCGTGACATAACAGGTTAGATTAGTACGGATATAAAACAGATATTAAAAGATCAGCATAATCCGAATTAAAATAATCAAAACTTATGCATTAAAAGAAATGAAGCAGACACATACATACAAGTTAAGGATCATTTTTTTAATCAAAGCATATGTCGGATAAGAAACACATAAGTTCATATTGGTCAACATAGCGAACCTTCATGCTAAAACGATTAGCTAAGATAAATTAAATTTATATGATTATCCCACTAAAGATTCATGAGGGAGAATGGATTAAGGAACACATACCTGGAAACAATCAATTGATTATTATATTAAAATGTAAAGTTAAAGAAACAAACATTCAATCATGCCACAATTCTGATTCAACAATACATGTCTAGTCATATCCAAAAGTGAGAGTTATAGGGTAAAGCATCCGAGACATATCAGGGGGTTAATACTAAAGCAATAGATCAGGCTTTACTCCTTAGATTAGTGCGATCCTCGAGAAAGACTCCCCTCAGATAGACACAGAAAGAGGTCACAAGACATATAAGAGGAGGTATTAGTTGGGTAATTGATAAAGCATTTTCTCCCCATTAGATCATGTGATCTCCTCGATGGACATTTCTTGCTTAATATTTAGATCTTGGAAATTGCTGTCTATCCTTGAGGAAACTCTACTTTAAAGCTGATCAGATCGAATCTGATTTCATCCACTAGGTATTCTGGAGCTAACCCATTTCATTTCTTCAACAAGGCATGTTAATATTCTAATCAATGTGAAAAAGCATTGACATGTGGTGATAGATGAAAATTGAAATCATGAAATCCTAAGGAGGTTTTATTCATATATCTTTAATTATGTTACTTTAAGCGACTTCATCAGGAAATGCAGAAGTATCTCCATATGAAAGTATGAGAATATTATCGAACATTATGCATGACAAGTAAAGATGATCAGCAGAAGAAAAAGGAGTATCTAACGCTTATCATGAAACACGATGCATGTTCTCAAAGAAGTATTGTTCAATGAATAAGTGGAAAGTTATACAGAGAAAGTCAAGCATACCCAATTTGAGGGTAGTTCAGGAAAAATCTTACTTTAGGTAAAGGCTTGGTGAGTATGTCACGAAGTTGATCATCCGTTGCAACATGTTCGAGAGATATATGCTTTTTGAGAACATGATCCTGATGAAGTGATACCTAACTTCAATGTGCTTTGTCTTTTTGGGTGCATGACAGATTGTTGCTCGATTGCAATCGCATTGGTGTTATCGCAAAGATAGTAGAACAGATGTCATGTTAAAACTATAGTTAGTAAGTTGACTTTGCATCCAGAGAAGTCGAGCGCGACTTCGGCAATAGATTCAGTGTATTCTCCTCCCAGAGGTTGATACTGAATTCGCCTTTCATCAACCATGAAATCATCTGTTTCAAGGAAGTACAATAATTCTCCCATCATGCTCATTTCAAACCTAAAGTCATCAACTCTGCAAACTCTTCACAAAGCTCGGATTAAATGATCCGAAAAATGATGCCATCCACAAAATTTGCACGATCAGAGAATGACCCTTCTCTTTTTGTAAGAATAATGTGGTGTCATCTTCCCTTTTCTAAGTTGTTTTTAGAAGAAATTCGACAAGTGTGTCTTACCAGGCTCTTGGAGCTTGCTCCAATCCGTACAAGGCTTTCGTAGTTTATACACCATATATTCAAACTTTGTGTTCAATGAATCCGAGGTTGTTCAACATAAACCTCATCTTGAAGATCTCTATTAAGAAAAGCGCTCTTGACGTCCATTAGATAAACTGGTAATTTTCATATGATGTATACGCTAGAACATTCGGATCGCCTCAAGTCTAGCTACAAGCCAAAGGTTTCAGGTCATAATCAATGCCTTCTTCTTGATGATATCCTTTGGCTACGATCGAGCTTTGTTCCGGGATTCTTGTTTCATCAATATCAAGTTTATTCAAACACCTATTTAACTCCAATAACTTGTTGCGACCTAGCCCTTGCACGAAGGTCACACATGTCCCTCTTGAATTGATTAAGCTCTTTCTTGCAAAGCGTCCATCGAATTTGAATATTAAAGGGCTTCATTGATCAAAATTTATATGTGGTATAGGTATGCGCAAGGCACTGGCCAAGTAATATGGAGTATTGAAACCTGATTATCGATCCCAGTGAAGGATGAAGATGCAGAAAAACCAGATGATCACTAACTAATACATTTGGTCCATGTCCGGAAAATGATTTAAGTTGTGCAAATAGTTTGAATTGTATAGCAAAGCAAAGTGATTAAAATCAGATTGTCAACAAGCAATTGGTATAGAAATTTCAGTGATTAAGGACTTACGGTCGCAATGTTTACACCCAATGGATTGTAATAACTGGATTATGGCACTTGTTCTTGATTTAAGTTCTAATTCATGTTCATGTTGATTATCTCCTACTCATCTTACATTTGGTCCATGCTAAGATAGATTTAAGGCTTATCCCATTTGCCCACGTGAATAAAAGTGATCAAGGTAGATAAACAATCCATAGTTGTAGACTTGGTCCACTCGAAGTATGAGATATGCCATGCGCAGCCATGACGCCTAACTCATAAAGGAATTTGCTCTCAATAGGAAGGAAGAGGAGAGTATGAGATATGATTTTAAGCTTAGAGCCCGTCCCTATTTATAGCGTTCCGTCCACAAGTGGTAAAGAGAAAATGACCCTCTTAAAGTGATCCATTATTTTCACGGTTAGAGCAAAGAAGGCTCTAGATGTTACTAGCTATCTTTCGCACCAAATTTCAATTGATTGGCTTCCATTTTGGTTGCACGTAAAAATATGTATTTCATGGATGGGGCTTAAAAGATCAGACGTCGCCAACTCGTTATCCACCAAAATTTGAAAGTGAAATGACGTCTCTATCCATGTGCACGTGAAAGGCTTTTCACGGGCAGGTTACCAAGCCGGATGGTGTCGGCTGTCTCCCTGAAAATTTTAGCTTGATTTGACCTTTATAGCCTTGTGCACGTGAAAGAGCTTTTCACGAAGTCCTTTTTTAGCTCAAATTTTACCAAAGAGGTCAAGAAATGAATAGTATATCAAGCACATGTGCACGTGAAATTATGCTTTTGGCGGGCAAGCCTTTGTCACCGTAAAATGCCCTCTGAATGATTTGAAATTTGACATTCTGGCAACCCATCTCTCAAGGAAAAAACGTGTCATATTTTTGCCACAAATCCAATAGTTATAGCTTTCAAGATTTGTCCCATGCGCACCATGAAATCCAACTCATAAAGGAATTTGCTCTCAATAGGAAGGAGAGGAGAGTATGAGATATGATTTTTAAGCTTAGAGACCGTCCCTATTTATAGTTAGCTGCCACAAGGGTAAAAAAATGACCCTCTTAAAGTGCTCCATTATTTTCACGGTTAAAGCAAAGAAGGCTCTAGATGTTGCACTATCTTCCACCCAAATTTCCTTGATTGGCTTCCATTTTTGGTTGCATGCAAAAATATGTATTTCGTGGCGTAAGGCTTAAAAGATCGGAGAGCCGTCAACTTGTTATCCACCAAAATTTGAAAGTGAAAATGACGTCTCCCTCATGTGCATGTGAAAAGGCTTTTCACGGGCAGACGGTCGCATGCTTCCGGATGGTGTCACTGGCCTCTCCTAAAAATTTCAGCTTGATTTGACCTTTATAGCCTTGGCACGTGAAAAGGCTTTTCACGGGCAAGTCCTTTTTCGTCCAAATTTTACCATGGGTCAAGAATGAATAGTATATCAAGCCTACATATGCAGTGAAATTATGCTTTGGCGGTGCAAGCCTTTGTCACACAAAATGCCCTCAATGATTTGAAATTTGACATTCGCAACCCATCTCTCAAGGAAAACGTGTCACTTATTTTGCCACAAATCCCATCTCAATTACCATAAATGCATCTCCTCTCTATGGCATTGAAATGCAATGGGCCCTCTGGTTCACCTTAAATGGCTTGGACTTGGGCTTTAGAAAAGTTGTTCCAAGTTCCTAGAAAAGACCAAGGAAGTTAAAACAAACCTACCCCAGTACTACAAAATAAAAATTAGAAAAAAACAAAACAAAACACCCAAAGAAAGGTTAAAGCAAAATAAAATAAAATAAAATAAAATTAAAAGGGAAAGAATTCACCATAGGTTGCCTCCCATGAATCGTTGAGTTAAGGTCTTTAGCTAGACCGGTCTGGTCATCAAACAAGATAGAGAGTAAACAGTTCAACTTCTTTGACCTCTTCATGGCAAAGTAAGGCTTTATCAGCTGCCGTTGACCTTGAAAATATGACCAAGTTGACGAGTTCTACACCGCCATAGGGAAACATTGGGGTCACTGCGTTTATATCCACTTTAAATCTTAGCTTCCCGGAAAAGCTTCAGTTTCAACGAATGAACAACGACCTGTCACTAATCGAACCAAAGAGGGATTTATCTTTCGGGCATGCGCAGCTTGGTCCGCTTCCTTGCATAGCCTGGGTACTCTCATAGGCTTTGTCACGGAACTCATCTAATTCATTGAGTTCGATACAAGCGGAGCTCCTTAGCAACAAGGATCCGAGGTTCACCTTTGAACTCCGAACGCCTTGTGCTCCGGGTCTACTAGCGTGACATGAAGCCCCACACAACGGGCGATAAGGAGACATTCTCATAGGTGCCTTATATGCACCTGATAGGCCCATAGAGTTTCATCCAATTTTTTGAGACCACACCTTCCCGTTGCCTCGCATTGTTTTCTCCAATATTTACTTGATTTCGCGATTAGAGACCTCACTTGCCCATTTGCTTGTGGATGATATGCAAGTGTTCGGCCTATGCTGCACTCCATACTTCATCAATAGTTTTTCGAACTGTTTATTGCAAAAGTGACTTCCTCATCAACGATGATAGATCGCTGGTGTACCAAATCGATCAAAATATTCAATAAGAATTTGGTAACCACTTGAGTATCATTCCTTCTAGTGGGAATCGCTTCAACCCACTTGGATCGTGAATCAACGGCCAAGAGAATGTATAAGAACCCCTCTCCGATGGTGGAAATGGGCCCATAAAGTTGATAACCCCGGATATCGGAGAGTTCGCAAGAATTCCAGTTGGGGAATCTCTTTGCTCGTGTTATTCCCCCCAGCTCGTGATACGATCAGGCCTTAATGAAGGTACACGATCGCGAACATGGTGGGCCAAATAAAAACCACTTTGGAAGATCTTGTACCATGGTTCTCACAATTCGGGTGGCCGGCATAGTCGGATGAGTGACAATGTTTGGGATCTGCATCCCTTCTTCTTGGTACATTTTCGTGTGATCGATGGCAATGCTTTGTGATCTGGATCATCGGTCTTAACTTCCATTTCGGCAGAAGCCTTCTTACGCTGATCACGTGAACTCTGTTGGTATATAGGAACATGCATGAAAGTTCACAATATCGAGCGTACCATGGAACGTGAACTTCTGTGAAAATAATTGCTCGGGGAAGGTATCGAAGTTCTTTATTGGGCCTTACTTCCCTTGACTCCGGCCTTGTGAGATGATGCTACGGTGTTGGATGTGCCTTTCAAATCCTTAATCTCAAGTCGAACTCTGGAGAAACAGAAACCCATCTGATCAATGCAGGTTTAGCATCCTTGCTTTATAAACAAGTACTTGAGAGGCTGCATGAGTCGGTGTCGTCACGGGATTTTATGCCAGGGGCAAACCCACTTTTGGGGATACGGTTCTCCCACTTTCACCCGAATGGTGATGAAAAACAGGTATACTGCTTGTTTTAGGTGCGGTTGGTCACCTAAATGATCACGTTTCCCGGGTGCAGGTTAAGGGAGTTTGATACATGGGAAAGGTTGCCCCATAGCCCTTTGAGGTGCCTATCTTAAGAGTTGAGGTTTCTAATTTTAAATTTTTTGTCAAAAATAGTATTTGAACTTGCCTACATAGACTAAGTCCTACTCTTTTCATTTTCTGAAAGTCATTTATTGAGTTATTAAATTCAATTGATCCTAAATCTCTAACAATATTCTTTATAAATTAATTCTAAATTATCTAAAAGTATAGGAAACTCAAAGTTATTGTTTTAGCTATTGCCTTAATTAATGTTTAGGAAATGATAATAAGGCAAAAACTAATAATAAGTTCAATCTCACTCTAATGTCTAAAGCCTAATGTAAAAATAAATAAATAAATAAATCAGAGTGTAAAAAAACAAAAATTGAAATGCCCCAGTGTTTGAAAATGTTTTTTATTTGTTTTTTTATTTTTTGTAAAGCATTTTTGTTTAACATTTTTTTTCAAATTTAAGTAATTTTTTTTTGAATTTGAATTTTTTACGAAAAATAATATAGATTAAAACAAAATAAGCAAAAAAGTGTAGTGTGTGTGATTGTGACATACATGCAAAAACAAACTCACTTTTTCTTTCTTTCTTTCTTTTTTTCTGCTCTTTTTTTCTTTTTTGTTTTTTTTTCCTCTCTTTTTTTTACTACTCATTTCACTATTTTGATTTGGATTACATGATACAGGGGGTAAGATCATTCTACTCTGAGATCCAAACACTAAAAGGCCCAAAGGAATCCTGACCGCAGACTAAAGCAAAATAGAAATAATTATCTTTAAAACCAAAATATAACAAATAAATAAATAAATGAATAAAACTCCCTACATCAAAACTCTAATCCAAAATTGAAGCCAAAAACCCCAAATCAACATGGGTAGGAAAGGAATGAACAGTGCACTAGATCGTCAGCTCAGACCACCAATGACATCAATACTCATCCAGTCAGCACATCAAACGGATACAACCGTGTGCAAAGGAGAGATGCAAACCAAATACAAAATAAAAGAAGGAAGACAGTGAGTAACAATTGAGACCAAAAACCATGGTAAGCAAGTGTTAGGGAAACAAATTGATTTAGCACGTCAACAATAGAAATGACCCAGACACACCACGATCAGACCGGAAAACAGTCACACATAACAAAGAAAAAGGAGGCCAGGTTACTCATTTACTTGAAGCAAACCAAACGAAACCCAAATTAGACCCACGACAATCCTAACAAAACTGAAACAAAACATATAAACAGGTGATGATACTCAAACCAGATTTTCCCAGACCCAGTATACCAGTTCATAACCCGTTTCACCAAAACAAACAAATAGATATGAGCTAAAGGACGCTTAACAGAGAGCAAAACAAAACATCAATCGATATAGAGGCCAACATATTCTGCACAACACTTCGATTGAAATAGCAGTCAACAATTGATTTTATTTTGGTCTTAATACAACCGAAGGAGAAGGTAATCAAAAGCAAATCAACAAGGCCAGTAATCCATAATCATGTTAGCACTTAATACGCAAATAAACATCTAACATTATTCAACACTTACGCGACGCGCGTTCCTCTTCCTCTTGGAATCTGGCCGTATCTAGTAACCACGACATCATCTCCACAAAGTGGGGCGAGGGCGAAGGAGGCTTCCCCCCACGGTGGTAGCGGGGACTTGTACGTGTCGCGGATGAACTTGAACGGTCGATAGGGAGTTGGGTGGTAATGCCAAAGAGGGCTGTGGTTTGCCTTGACTGGACCAGTCGATGTTGGCTAGTGCATTTTGAGTGGGGTTGGCATTGCGTCCGTCATTCGGGGCTTGAGCCGTGGAGGTACAACAGCAGCGTCGTGGGAAGTGATGGCGTTGGCTGTTCTACTACGTTGTTGGGGAACTGGCAGTGTTGTGGAGGACTATGGCTTGCCGTTGAGGGATTGAGACATGACGTGGTTAGAGCGTCGGGCGTCAGAGATTGAAGGAGAAAGAGAGGAGGAACTCGGCTTTGGGATTCAAGATGTCTCTAAATTTGAGGATTGGAAGAGACGAACACCGTTGGTTGGGCTTGTTGATAAAGGTTTGGATCGGGATCGTCAAAACTGGAACGATGAAGACATGGGGACGACAGTGGCCGGCGATGGGATTCCGGCTACCGGGGGAACTCTCTAGCGACTCCGGTGTAAAGATTTGAGGAAGGTGATGAAGAGGTTTTATGGTTTGTAGCTAGCTTGATTCAATCGTGAGAGCCCTCCCTATAATTATGATCGATTTGGGTTTAAATAGAGGGAGAGGAATTAGAGTTTGGCCATGGTTGGGTTGTAGCCAGGCGAATATGGCTCAGGTGGTGGCCAAGGGTTGGTGGTTCGGCCATGGCTCGTATTTAAGGGGTGAGGTTCGCTTGTGATGGTCCGGCTCAAGTGGAGTGGGTCCATGGGAGAAGGAGAGAGAAGAAAAGGATAGGCGGCATCGACGTGGCTATGGTCCTTCGGCCGTTGCGGCATCACGGCGGCCATGGTGGAAGGAGGGGGAAGAAGACGCGGTTGAGGGGGGGAGAAGAGGAAGATGACATCGGGATAAGGATGAAAATTGTGTGGTGGTATTTTTTTGTTTTTCTTTATTTGATTTTATTTTTATTTATTGAATTGTTATTTGTGTTTTGTTTTTATTTTACACGAATCGGGAAGACGACACGTGGCTAAGGGAAGCGGGAAAAATAGAGAAAAGAGAAAATAAATTTTATTCGGTAAGCTTTGGCAGATGTTTTGAGTTTTTGGGATCGGCAGAGCAACTCGATTTTCAATAAAATGTGACAAAATTCTTCTTGAACTCGGGGCATCACAATGAGCGACCTCGTATCATTTTTATTAAAAAATGGATTTGTTTTTGGCCAAGATTGTGCTGCGCGTCCCTAAACCGCTTTATTACCGAAAAACATTTTTTTTCAAAAATAAGCTCGTGAGCAAAGATATGCAATATATATGTCAAAATTCTCATAACGACGAGTGGAGTAAGAAAATGAGGTTCATGACCTGATCCAGAATGTCATTTGGAATATTGGCTACTAGTTGGCCACAATTAGCGGTCCAAATATGATTTTGACCATAACTTCTTCGTTTGACCTCAAAATTGAGCGTGGTTGCAGGCGTTGATCTTCAAATTTGATTTTTTATCATCCGGAACTGGATCTTTGACATTTAGTGGCCTTTTAAAAGAAAACATCGAAATACACCCTCGAATCGACGATCACGTCTCTTTATTTATCTGTACAAAGAAATGAAGTTTCAAGCGGAAATGAATGTTATGTCCAACCCGGACAAAATGGGGTCCAACAGCTGCCCCTCTTTGTGCATTGTTTGTATACAAATAGTGTACAAAGATAAGAATGGAATCATTTTGGATGGGTTGGAGCACTTACCTGACTTACCTGATGCCGAAGCAAGGTAGAACGTCACGGTTTGAAAGGGGGTTTTTAAGGACAAATGAAAATTGGAGAAGCATCTAGGGCCAACAAGAATAGGGCAAAAAAAAGTCGAAAGTTTAAAAGGCATCTATAGATAACAAGAAGTGAAAAGGCATCTAGGACCGACAAGCATTGAAAATTAAAGGTAGGATAGGTGCAGGAGAACTGCCTGCGGACTTCCAAAAAATAAATTTAAAAACTAAGGATAGTTACCGGGGACCTGCCGGTGAACTTCCTGAAAAAAATAAAAGAGAAAGGTGGGATAGGTGCAGGGGAACTGCCTGCAGACTTCCCGAAAGTAAATGTAAAACTAAGGATAGTTACCGGGGACCTGCCGGCGGACTTCCTGAAATGATGAAAAAGAAAGGTGGGATAGGTGTAGGGGACCTGCCTGCGAACTTCCCAAAAGTAAATGTAAAAACTAAGGATAGTTACCCGGGACCTGCCGAGACTTCCTAAAAAAATGGAAAAGAAAGATGGGATAGGAGCAGGGAGAACTGCCTGCGGACTTCCCAAAAGGATAAAAAGGATACGGATATACATAGGGAATGGCCGCTAAGATCGAGGGACTGAGATGGCATCTAGGGCCTAGAAAGGAATCAATGATTGCTAATGAAAATTGCTAATGAATCAATAAGGGATCCCTCTACGAGTTCACTCAAAGAGATCGCTCTACGAGGTTACCTAAGAAAATGAAATGCTGTATTTGATTGTCAACGATGCTTCTAGGGCTTTGGAAATCATAAAGAATGACTTCTATGGTTGAACGGCGGAAGCCTTTAGAGCTTGGTTATTCTGGGAAGCGTGTTGAATATGATCTCTTGGGACCTTTAAAGGCGATATCATTCTTGTAATTGAAGAAAATGATGAATGTATGCAAGTGATGCGTGGAATGCAGTGAAATGCGTGTCTAGGATGCCTGATGAATTTTATGTTAAAAGGGAGCTTAAACCGCTAGAGGATTTGGTATTGATGGAATTCAACTGGACTTGCTAGGGGAATGAGATTCAGGTTTAATCTGAAAAGCTCTTTAGTTGAAGGTGCTCCAGTTGCTGGGATGCTTGTCTGCTTTCGTCAGAATTTCACAGCTCAAGGAGGTCATTGTATTCCTGGATGATGGTTTTGGATTCAGTTAGGGAGTAGGTTTAATCGGGGAACCCTTTCTTGCTTGGTCGGGGCATTCTTGTTGAGTGACACCCCGAGAAACTCGGTTGTGGCATAAGCATTTTATTGAAAGTAACACACACAAAGCAATTGAATTTAAAATTTGTTGAAAATGATTTTTGAAACATGATTATGCAATATAGAATCACCACTTGTTTCCTCACTTGAGAGAGGTAAAAACTTTTGAGGGAAAGCCTCCCAAAGTTTCGAACTAACTAGGTGTAGCCTTTAGCTTGGCCTTGCATGGATTTGAGGGTTTGACAATATCAATGGACAATTCTATTTGATGGCTTGGATCTAGGTATTTAGAGACATGGTTAGAGAGAATGCCTGGTTGTTTGAATCTTGAGGCTTAGGGATTTGATTGGAGATTCTGCTCGCTTATTTGGTAGTCTTGGACTCTTGATGCTTTGGAGCTCAAATGGAGTGAATATTGGGATGATTTTGGACCTTCATCGATGTTCAAAGGCTCTGTCGTAGAAGACACTTGCAGATCTCGGGATTATTGTGCAGAGGTTTGATTGAAAGGATACCTGAGTGCTTAAGTCTTGTTGCGCAGAAATTCAATGGAGGAGATATTGACCGATCTTGGGTCTTGAATGCTTGACCTTCTTTTCTTGGCTTTGAATTTTGCTCTTAGTGCCCTTTCAGGTTTTCACTAAGCCCGCCTCATTTTTGCTTGTTGTCCCTTCGCCATGTAGTGGCTTTGTATTTTACCCTTGATGCCCTTGCAGGTTTTCATCAAGTCCGCCTTGAATATCCATGACTTGTTCCTTTTTGAGCACTTGACAAAAATTTTAATCATTTAATCCGAGAGGACTTTATTAGGACCGTAATGTAGGCTTGAGCTACTGAGTTTAACAAGAAAGGATATAAAGCGGCTCGAACCTATTCTAGGCTAGATTTGATCCATAGTTCAAACTATACTTCACAATTGCTCAAATTGCCCCAATGCGGGGGCTTACTTTATAAAATTTTCCCAATGCGGGATCTTGCTACAGGATGTTTTTTTTTATTTCGCTCACTTTTTTTTTCTATCTAACAAAAATTGCCCCGATTGTGGGGTATCTCTATGAGAGGTCTTAAAAATGCCCCAACACGAGAATTATGCTTTTTATTTCTTTTCTTTTGCTCTTTCTCTTTTTTTTTTTAAACAAAAACTACCCCATTATGGGGTACGCATCTATGAGGGGTCTTAAAAACTGCCCCAGTAAAAGAATTATTTGACAAAATTGACCTAATATGGGGTTTTGACACTTATATATTGCCCCAATGTGGGGTGAACTACGGATCGGGTTATTTGAAAGAAATATACTCAGGTTCGAAAGGGGTAGCGATGGTAGTATTACGAGGAAGAAAAAGACGGCCTCTCTTCATTTTAAACAATCAAAATTTGTCTCAAAATGCTCAAAAATGAACTTATCTTTTGGTGGCAGAAGGAACCCTTCGATGTCAAATGCCCCTATTTGAAGTGGATGTCGCTTCTCTGGATCTAGTCCCTTGATTTCAACGGTAGTTGCTCATCTGATCGTCCTTTTGGTTTTGGATAAACTTAGATAGCCCAGATTCTTTATTCGGTATGCCCCTATTGAGCTTATTACCCATGCCAAGAGAGTAAACAAGTGATAATGGACATTGCATGCAAAATGTGGGTAAAACAACTTTAAAAAGACAAGCTTGATTATTTTTCCACAAATGCCAAACAAAGGAACTCAATTCTAGAGTTTCAAAACGCATGCAGAATGTAAAACAAGATTGATAAAACCAAACACAAGAAAAAAAAGGTTTTAAACATGCAAAGAGTTTCCCAAGGTGTCACAAGGCTTGCTCCTCTTTTCTAGTCCAATGGCTCCCACGTTCACGGTTCACTGGTTGGAATGCTCTGGCAATGGATTCAAGTTGACACTTGGTTTACCAACTTGCTTTGAAAAATCTAACCATTTGGAATTGAGCAGATGTTGGACCTTTCTCTTGAAGGCAATGCAACCCTCAATGTTGTGACCAACTCTGTTATTGTGATAGGCACAACGGGCATCTACTTTGTGCCATCCGGGGTAAGGTTGCTTCACATCTCCCATAGGTATAGGGCTCACCGAACCGGATTTCAAAAGTTGGGGATATAACTCAGTGTAGGTTATGGGAATTGGGTCAAATTCTAGCTTAGTTTTGTTGGAAGCTTGATTTGGCCTAACAGGCGTCTGTTGGGGCCCTGGTTATACAGTCAGAGGTGGGACTAGTGGAAGAGGGATAGGGGCTCCCCTGGGTGGTTGATATGTTGGAAATTGGGGTACTATGGCCACATAGGCTGCAAATGGAGGTGACCCCACATAAAATTCGGGTGTAGGAAAAAAACCTGGGTATACCCCAAAGCTTCCTTGAGGAATAGGAGGATTCGCCAAACTACATGAGCATCAACTTCCTTTTTCTCTCCCCCCCAGTGGAGACTTCTTTGGTGGATCATGTGTATCTCCATGAAGCTTCCCTTCCTTAATACCATCTTCTATTTGTTCCCCGGAAGCTACTAGGTCTGCAAAGTTGCTAGACACGTTGCCAATTAGTTTCTCATAATATACCCCTTTTAGAGTTCTAATGAACATTGTAGTCAATTCTGTTTCAGTCAATGGGGGTTGGACTTCCATAGCTGCCTCCCTCCACCTTCTAGCATAAATTTTAAAACTCTCATTAGTCCCTTTTTCAAAAGCCAGCAGTGCTAACCTATCAAGTTGCAACTTCGTGACATGCTTGTACTGCGTTAGAAATGCAGTTGCAAGGTCCCGCCAGGTCTTGATATGACGTCCCTCCAACTAAATATACCATCGGAGTGGTGCCCCAGTCAGACTCTCTTGGAAACAATGAATTAGGAGTTTATCATCACTGGCGTGAGCAGCCATCTTCCTATAGTACATAGTGATATGCGTCCTAGGACATTGAGATCCACTAAACTTTTGAAATTCTGGAACCTTGAATTTCGGTGGGAGAACAACTCCGGGGACGAGGCACATGTCTTGAGGACTGATCATTCCATAGGTTTATGTTCCTTCCACAGCTCTTAGTCTCTCCTCCAATTGCTTCATTGCTAGGGACTGGACGTCTTCTTTATGTATTGGAGTCTCTATCGGTTCAGCAACATTCACTGGATTCGGCTGAACAAATGGCATGTAATTTGAAGGTCCAGGATTCAGATTGGTTGGAACAGATGCTTGGGGAGGTGTTGGCATGAAATTTTGGGGTAATGGTGCTTCTTGTGGCTGCCCATGAAGGGAGTTAGTGTCTACCTCAATAGAACCCCTGTCTTTTTCGGATGCCATCTTAGTCGGCATTTCCATCATGACCCTCATCCGATTCCGAAGCTCTTGTTGTCCTTGCTCCAGACTAGTAAAACGACTTTCGGTTTGGTCCGCCATTGAAGTGGATGATTGTTGATGACGGGATCGCAGATTGTATCGGTGCGCTATGTTGACTTACGAAAAAGGTAAAATGCGGTAAGCTCCCTTTTATTCTGTTTCATTTTTTTTTATTTTTTTTTTATTTTTTTATCTTTGAAGGTATGCATGCATGTAAAGATGTGCATGAGAGGTTAAAAACCTACCCTTCTTATAATGATGCATGAAGCATGTTATGAGTCCTAAGGGTTTGTATTATTTACATAATCTCCCTTTTTTTGTCACTCTTTCTTCTTGTTTTTGTCTTTCTTCTGTTTCGATTATGAAATGCATGAACACATATGAATTAATGAAGACTAGTCTCAAGTACCCCTAAAGTAAGTAATGAATGCTTGAATGTACACCTAGATTTAAGTTTGGTATTTATGTCAGATTAAAAGAATAATAATATACAAGATAAGGTTAAAAGAAAAACACATTAATATTTATACAATGAAAACAAGGTTAGTAAAAATAATAATAATATACATAAGATAAGGTTAGTAAAACAATAATATTCATATGAACAATTGCATAAATCAAAACAAGGTTAGTAAAAAAGAATATAAAAAAAGACAGTATAATAAGACTACTTACAAAACAGTATATAAAATAATACAGTCTAATATGAATGCACCTATCCTTCAAAAAGAAGGCTAAAATGAGCAAACAACATATAAGTCAATGTCTCTAATGGACTTCTATTGCTGAACCTATCTTATTTGTTGGTCCCCAAACTTCCTCTATAGAGGGCTCCGTACGCCATGGGATTTACCAGAGGGGGGCCTTAAAAGGATGAACCTTAAAAGGACCTCAAGCTTGAGTGAGGAGTTCGGGGTCCCGTTGCGGATAATGATCAACGCGCAGGGCACCCTAATAAACCTCGCTACCCTAGATCGTGATAAAAACCTAGGTATAGGGTTTATGCATGAATGCAACGATTTACTGAAAGCGGTAAAACAATACTATTATGGCATTAAAGCGCGTAAATCAAAACTATCATACAACGACGATTAAGTGCAATAAATAAATTGGTTAAAAAATAAATAAAGAATGAAAGAATAAAACAAATTAAAACAAAGAATAAACCTCCTAATCCTAATCTTAGGCCTAACTCTCTAATTGTCCCCAACAGTAGCGCTGTCATTACCGGATTTCGTTCGGGGGAAACCCGCTTTTGGGGTACAGTTGGTCACCTAAAATGATCTACATTTCCAGGCTGGGTTCGGAAGTTTGTTATGCACGAGGAAGGATTAGCACCCCCGCAATGCCCTTTCGGTACCTATCTTAAGATTTTAGAGGTTTCTAATTTGTTTTAATTTTTTGTCAAAAATGATGTTGAATTTTCCTATAGACTAAGTCCTACTCTTTTCATTTTTCAAAGTCATTTATTGAAGTTAATATTAAATTCAATTGATCCTAAATCTCTAATAATATTCTTTTGCAAATTAATTCTAAATTATCTAAAAGTATAAAGGAAACTCAAAGTTCTTGTTTTAACTGTTGCCTTAATTAATGTTTAAAATGATAATAAAGGCAAAAACTAATAATAACCTAAATGTTTACAATGTCTAAAAGCCTAAGTGTAAAAATAAATAAATAAATAAATAAATCAAGTGTAAAAAACAAAAAATTGAAATGCCCAATTGTTTGAAAATATTTTTTTTGATTTGAATTACATGATACAATGGGGAATGTAACTCTACTTATAGATCCAAACACTAAAGGCCCAAAGAGTCCCACGGCCACTAAAGCAAAAAAAGAAATAAAATTAACACAAACCAAAATATAACAAATAAATAAATAAATGAATAAAACTCCCCTACATCAAAACTCTAATCCAAAATCAAGCCAAAAACCCCAAATCAACGTGAGTAGGAAAGGAATGAACAATTGCACTAGATCGTCGACTCGGACCACCAATGACAACAATACTCATCCAGCCAAGACATCAAACGGATAGAATCGTGTGCGAGAGGAGAGATGTAAACCAAATACAAAATAAAAGAAGGAAGACAAGTGAGTAACAGTTGAGACCGAAAACCATGGTAAGCAAGCGTTAGGGAAACAAATTGATTTAGCACGTCAACAACGAAATGACCCGGACACACCAGGATTAGACCGGAAAACGGTCACATAACAAAGAAAAAGGAGGCCAGGTTACTTATTTACTTGATGCAAACCGAACAAAGCCCAAATTAGACCCACGACAATCCTAACAAAACTGAAACAAAACATATAAATAGGTGATGATACTCAAACCAGATTTTCCCAGACCCAGTATACCAGTTCATAACCCGTTTCACCAAAACAAACAAATAGATATGAGCTAAAGGACGCTTAACAGAGAGCAAAACAAACATCAATCGATATAGAGGCCAACATATTCTACACAACACTTCGATTGAAATAACAGTCAACAATTGATTTTTTTTGGTCTTAATACGACCGAAGGAGAAGGCAATCAAAAGCAAATCAACAAGGCTAGTAATCCATAATCATGTTAACACTTAATACGCAAATAAACATCTAACATCAATCAACACTTACACAGCAGTACGTGTTCCTCTTCCTTTAGGAATCTAGACTGTATCTAGTAACCACGACGTCGTCTCCACAGTGGGGCGAGGGCGAAGGAGGCTTCCCAGTCAGTGCCAGGGGGGGACTTGTGCGTGTCGCGGATGAACTTGAACGGCCGATAGGGAGTTGGGTGGTAATGCCAAAGAGGGCTGTGGTTTGCCTCGACTGGACTAGTCGATGTTGGCTAGTGCATCTTGAGTGGGGTTGGCATTGTATCCGTCGTTCGGGGCTTGAGCCATGGAGGTACGAGAGCAGCGTCGTGGGAAGTGATGGCGTTGGCTGTTCTGCTATGTTGTTGGGGAACTGGCAGCATTGTGGAGGACTATGGCTTGCCGTTGGGGATTGAGACATGACGTGGTTGGAGCGCCGGGCGTCAGAGATTGAAGGAGAAAGAGAGGAGGAACTCAGCTTTGGGATTCAAGATGTCTCTAAATTTGAGGATTGGAAGAGATGAACACCGTTGGTTGGGCTTGTTGATAGAGGTTTGGATCGGGATCGTCAAAACTGGAATGATGAAGACATGGGGACGACAGTGGCCGGCGATGGGATTCCGGCTACCGGGGGAACTCTCTAGGGACTTCGGTGTAAAGATTTGAGGAAGGAGATGAAGAGGCTTTATGGTTTGTAGCTACCTTGATTCAATCGTGAGAGCCCCCCTGTAATTATGATCGATTTGGGTTTAAATAGAGGGAGAGGAATTAGAGTTTGGCCATGGTTGGGTTGTAGCCAGCGAATATGGCTCAGGTGGTGGCCAAGGGTTAGAGGTTCAGCCATGGCTCGTGTTTGAGGGGTGAGGTTCGCTTATGATGGTCCGGCTCGAGTGGACTGGGTCTAAGGGAGAAGGAGAGAGAAGAAAAGGATAGCTGGCATCGACGTGGCTGTGGTCCTCCGGCCATTGTGGCATCACGGCGGCCATGGTGGAAGGAGGGGGAAGAAGACGCGGCTGAGGGGGGAGAGAAGAGGAAGACGACGTCGGGATAAGGATGAAAATCGTGTGGTGGTATTTTTTTGTTTTTGTTTATTTGATTTTATTTTTATTTATTTATTTGTTATTTATGTTTTGTTTTTATTTTACACGAATCAGAAGACGACACGTGGCTAAGGGAAGCGGGAAAAGCAAAGAGTAAAGAGAAAATAAATTTTATTTGGTAAGCTTTGGCTGATGTTTTGGGTGTTTGGGATCGACAGAGCAACTCGGTTTTCAATAAAACGTGACAAAATTCTTCTTGGACTCGGGGCGTCATAACGAGCGACCCCGTATCATTTTTATTTAAAAATGGATTTGTTTTTGGCCAAGATTGTACCGCGCGTCCCTAAACCGCTTTATTACCGAAAAAACAATTTTTTTTCAAAAATAAGCTCTGTGAGCAAAGATATGCAATATATATGTTAAAATTCTCATAATGACGAGTGGAGTAAGAAAATGAGGTTCGTGACCTAATCCAGAATATCGTTTTGAATATTGGCTGCTAGTTAACTACCATTAGTTGTCCAAATACGATTTTGACCATATGTTCTTCGTTTGACCTCCAAATTGAGCGCGGTCACAGGCGTTGATCTTCAAATTTGATTTTCTATCATCCGGAATTGGCTCTTCAACATTTGGTGACCTTTTTAAAGAAGACATTGAAATACACCCTCGAATCGACGGTCACGTCTCTTTATTTATCTGTACAAAGAAAAGAAGTTTCAAGCGGAAATGAATGTTATGTCCAACCCGGACAAAATGGGGTCCAACAGTCAGTATAAACTATCACTTTTGTGCCCAGCAAGTACGATCTAAACTTGTCGCAAGCGAAGACAATAGCTAGCAATTCTTTCTCCGTAGTCGTGTAATTTAACTGTGCATCATGGAGT
Organism: Taxillus chinensis; assembly: GCA_023512835.1. Taxonomy (NCBI): domain Eukaryota; kingdom Viridiplantae; phylum Streptophyta; class Magnoliopsida; order Santalales; family Loranthaceae; genus Taxillus; species Taxillus chinensis. The sequence goes on along the minus strand of CM042092.1, from coordinate 47,811,519 downwards.
GTTTGGCTAGCATAGTAAATCGCCCGAAATACTTTGTCCTGCTTTTTCCCGAGAACCGCCCCAACTGCAAAGTCACTGGCGTCACACATCAGCTCAAAAGGTCGCGACCAGTCTGGAGCTACTATTACAGGTGTTGAACTTAACTTCTCTTTCAGCACTGAAAATGCCTGAAGGCATTCTTCTGAAAAGACAAAGGGTACATCCTTCGCTAAAAGCATGCTGAGGGGCTTGGCAATCTTGGAAAAGTCTTTGATAAACCGCCAGTAGAACCCCGCATGACCTAGAAAGCTCCAGATGCCCTTCACATTTGTGGGTGGAGGTAGATTCTCAATTGTGGAAATCTTTGCTCTGTCCACTTCCAACCTAGCCGCTGACACTTTATGCCCAAGGACGACTCCCTACTTGACCATGAAGTGGCACTTCTCCCAATTTAACACTAGGTCTTTTTCTTCACACCGGATTAACACAATTTCCAAGTTCGTGAGACATGGAAAATGAAGAGCCAAAAACTGAGAAGTCATCCACGAAAACCTCCACAATGTCCTCCACTAACCCCTTGAAAATTGCCATCATGCACCTCTGGAAGGTAGCAGGTGCGTTGTAGAGGCCAAAGGGCATTCGCCTAAAGGCATACGTGCCAAAAGGGCACGTGAACGTTGTCTTCTCCTGGTCCTCAGGCGCAACAGCAATTTGGTTCTACCCAGAATAGCCATCCAGGAAGCAGTAATAAGGGTAACCAGCCAGGCGGTCCAACATTTGATCGATGAATGGTAGTGGAAAGTGATCCTTTCGGGTAGCCTTGTTCAATTTCCTATAATCAATACAAACTCGCCACCCGGTAACAGTGCGGGAAGGAATGAGCTCATTCTTCTCATTGCGTATCACCGTCAGTCCTCCCTTCTTTGGTACCACCTGAACCGGACTCACCCAGGGGCTATCAGATATAGCAAAAATAATCCCAGCTTTCCTCCACTTTAATATTTCCTTGCCAACTACTTCCTTCATAGCAGGATTAAGCCTGCATTGGCGTTCCATAATAGGAGTAAAGGACTCCTCCATCAAGATTTTATGCATACAGACTGCTGGGCTAATACCTTTAATATCATCAAGTGACCATCCCAGGGCCTTCTTATGCTTCCTTAAAACATCAAGTAGCTGATTGCACTCTTCGGTCGTTAAAGAGGCAGCTACTATCATAGGATATCTTCCCTGTGAATCTAAAAACTCATATGTTAAATGATGTGGGAGCTGTTTCAAAACTGGCAGTGGTTCCGTGGTTACTGGAGAGTCAATTGATGAAGAGGGCTCTCTCACCTTGCTCAACCAGGAACCTCAAAGGTCTCTTCTGGATCAGCCTCAACAAAATCAACTTGCTGTAATTGGTGGTCCAAGCTAGCAGTAATCAGACTCTCTTCAAAGTACGCTTCCACGAAGTCTGCAATGTGATCAATCCAAAAGCAACTAGAATGATCATTCACCCTGCGCATTGATCTTTCCATATTAAACACCACCGCGTCCTCATCCACACGCAGCGTCAGCTCCCCAGAGTTGACATCAATCAAAGCCTTTCCTGTGCTAAGGAATGGCCTTCCGAGAATTAGCTGGACACCTTTGTCTTCCTCCATATCCAAAACTACAAAGTCCACCAGGAAGATAAACCTGTCCACCTTGATAAGTACATCTTCAATGATGCCAGCCGATTTTCCTATCAAACGATCAGCAAACTGCAAAGAGGTTGATGTAGGCTTCATTCCCATTAAGCCCAATCGTTGATAGATAGTCATTGGCATCAAGTTAATACTAGCCCCTAGATCACAAAGGGCTTGCTCCAGCTGAGAGGTACCAATAATGCAAGTAAGAGTGAAGCTACCCGGATCTTTCAATTTGGGTGGGATCTTTCAATTATGCTGTAGCATTGCACTTATATCATGTGTGAGAGCCACAATCTCACAATCAGTATAGCTCCTCTTTTTGGACAGCAGATCCTTCAAGAACTTAACATATTTCGGCATCTGGTCCAAAGCTTCTATAAATGGTATTTTCACCTCCAGCTTCTTGAACATCTCTAAAAATTTTCTGAACTGCACATCCAACTTTTGTTTCCTCAATCTCTAAGGATATGGCATAGGAGGCTTGTATTGTATATGAGTACTGGCTGCAGGTTGGCTGACTTCAGCCTTGTCTTCCTCCTCCACTTTCTGATCCACGCTTCCTCCTTGTTCCTCATGATTATGCTGTTCAGTGTCCTCCTTGCTTGGCTCAGCTTCCTTTTCACTAGATGGAAGTTCTTTCCCGCTTCTAAGCATAATGGCATTGCACTGCTCTCTGGGATTTACTTCAGTATTATTGGGAAAGGTTTTTGAGGAAGATGGTTTTACTGCATTTGCTAATTGGCCAATCTGCTGCTCGATATTCTTCATTGCAGCTACAAGATCTTGGACAGAAGTGGTAAGGGACTCGATCCTTGTCTCACCCCTACTCATTCTATCAGTTGCCTGCTTAGCAAACTGATAGAAGAAATTTCTCATCTCTTCATCTTTAGCTTTCTCCTTGTCCTTCTCCTTCTGTTGAGGCACCTTCTAAAAACCAGGAGGAAGTTGTGGCTAAGTAGTCTCTCCGTATTGTGCCAATCTAGTAGCAGGGGCATTGTTCTGCCTTTGCCATAAGTAAGGCTGTTGTTGAAATCGAAGGTCCTCCTTGATTCGGAAATTCTTTGGGCCGAGGCGGATTCTAGAATTGATTTGGATTCTGACTGTCGCTGGAATCCTCCACCTCGATTCCCAATGTATTGGGCTTCTTCATATGGCTGGGCTGGGGTAGTATCTTCGAGAACAACCTGCTGGTCAGTCCTTCCCTCCATCCTCACAGCCATGACTGACATTTGCTCAGTCAACTTCTCCATTTTCTTCGTAAGCTCATCCAGCTGATTTGAATTGGACACTGCTACAACTGGGTCAGCCTTTGTATGTCGATCAATCGACCATTGGCAATTGGATAAGGCCATTCTGTCTAGTAGTTCAATTGTAGCATTGGGTTCCATCATCATAAATGCTCCTCCAGCAGCCGCGTCAACCATGTTTCGAGTGGATGGTTGCAAGCCCATGATGAATGATTCTACTTGCAACCATTCAAGTCTGCCATGGTTAGGATACCTCCTAATCAGATCCTTAAACCGTTCCCAAGCTTCATATAAGGACTCATCGCCACGCTGGGTGAATTGGCTGATTTGACTCCTCAGATGCATCACCCTTGTTGGTGGAAAATACTTGGAGAGGAACTTCTCTGCCATCTGATCCCACGTCGTTATGCTCCCAGCTGGTAATGTCTGGAACCACCCAAGAGCTCTGTCTTTCAGTGAAAATCGGAAGAGCCGGAGTTTAATGGCATCATCTGAGACGCCATTGATCTTGATGGTGTCACAAATTTGGAGGAACCTCACTAGATGATTGTGTGGATCATCCAGTGCTGAGCCTCTGAATGCTTCTTGGCCAACCATCTGCAGCAATGCTGGTTTTAGCTCGAAGTTGTTAACCTAAACTGGCACTCTCCTAATGCCAGAATACTCATCAGATAACACCAGCCTGGCATAATCCATAAATGTTCGAGGCTGCTGGCCACCTTGTCCATTGTTGTTCAGATGACCTGCATTGTGTGCTTAGTCTTCTCATGCTTGGTTGTCAGCCATGATATCTTCGCACACGTTCTGCAAATTATCCAATTGCTGCTCAACTACTGCTAATATCCTATTAGCTCTTTGCTGTTCTCGTAGAGTTCTTTCAATTTCGGGATCTAATGGCAGCAACTCGCCACGAGTGCGACGCATGCACAAAGGAATTTTATCAAACACTTGGCGTGCGCTACAAAAAGTCAAAAACACACAATACCAAGTAGCACCGCATCGAATGAAATCTACACAAAAACAAAACAGAAAAGAAATGCTTCCAGATCACAAATTAATCAGCTCGCTAAATATCACCTAAGCCTCGCAACAGATTGGTTGCCTTCCCTGGCAACAGCGCCAAAAACTTGACCTAAAAATTTTATATGTGGTATAGGTATGCAGCAAGTGCACTGGCCAAGTAATAAGTGGAGTATTGAAACCCTGATTATCGATCCCACAGGGAAGGAACTAGTGCTGAAAGACAGATGATCACTAAACTAACAGATTTGGTCCATGTCTGTAAAAATGATTTAAGTTGTGCAAATAGTTTGAATTCTGTATAGCTAAAGCAAAAGTGATTAAATCAGATTATTGGCAAGCAATTGGTATAGAAATTTCAGTGATTAAGGATCTAGGGCCGCAATGTTTACTACCCAATGGATTGTAATAATCTGGATTATGGCTCTTGTTCTTGATTTAAGTTCTAATTCATGTTCATGTTGATTATCTCCTACCTATCTTACATTTGGTCCATGCTAAGCTAGATTTAAGGCTTTTATCCCATTTGGCTCATGTGAATAAAAGTGATCAAGGTAGATAAACAATCTAATAGTTGTAGACTTGGTCCTGCATACAACATTAAATCTAATTCACTAGTGTTCCACCCTAGACAAGGGCTAAGATTACCTAATCATGCATAAATCAGGCATTTGCTTTCATACAAGTGAATTAAACAAGAACTGAATTTCATTTCATTGAACAACCATAAACCAAACTAATTACAACATATTGGGGGCTACATTGCTCCCCTAGACTAACAAAACTACTCCATAATCATAATGAAAGCAATAGAAATTACAAGAAAGAACATGATTACAGTACCAGGACAACAAAGGAAGAACCCAAGATGAAGCAGGACTCTGGCCTCCAAAGACTCTGGTGTCTGCTGCCCAAAATCGCTCCTCTCTAACTCAGTGCCGCCAAGGACAATCCGATCTTTTAGCAACGGCTATAGCTCTTATTCAGAACTCAGATCAGATTGTCTAACTCAAGACGATTTACAATGCCTCCCAAGCCCCCTATTTATAGGATTTAGTGGGCCAAATTAGGGTTACAAAAGGTGTGCCCTAATTATAAATGTGGTCGCTGCCAAAACGACATCGTTTTGGTTAGTGACACTATTCGACGTTCTAGGCTCAATACAACTCAAACTACACCAAATTTGACCCAAGTTCTTTAGATGAAAATGATTAAAACAACAAAACACATCACGTGGAGCTCAAAACTGCATGCACGCGAGAATGCACGTGAGAAAGTCCTTTTCACGTGCAGCTCCAAATCAACCTAAATTTGCTCCAAAGCTTCAGTAGAACTTGTAGAAAGCATCCATGCATCAAACTCCATGCACGTGAGAAACACCTTTTCGCGTGCACCTTCATTTTGCTCTTATTTTGCTTCCATCTTCTTCCTATAGCTTCCTCTTGAGTGTATGGAGTGATCTAGCCAAGGTGTGTGGGAAAAAGTTGCTCCAAAACCTTCCAAAAACACTCAAAAAGTACAACTATGCACCAAACAAGGTCTTCCTAGGGGTTAGAGAAAATATAAGCAAAATACCATGCAAATAGGCTCAAAACATACTCTAAAACACCCAAAATATGGCATAAGATAATGGCATAAATGCGCGTTATCATTCATCCACCACCTTTGGCTCTATCTGTGATAGAAAACAAGAGTAGAGACACAAGTTAGAGGTGGCTGCCCTTGTTCTTGCTCCAATAGTAGGATCACCAATCACTTGATCCAATGGGTGGTTTCGAGTCCACCTATGGTTCTGCGCAAGTGGTAGTGAATAGTCAATGATTTGAAGCTCTGCCAGATCGGGTGGATCATGTACATCGGCTGGTTGAGCTTCTTCTGAGCCAGTTGTATCCGTACGATGAATAGTTCCAGAAGTACTTTGAGGTTCTTCGGCACTGTGACTTTCAGTATTAACTGGTCCGGACAGACTAGAAGGTTCTCCGGTGTTATGGATGTCCATAATAGTTGGTTTGGAGTTGAGTGGAAGTCCTAAGTCCGACTCTTTGGAAGCTTCATTAGTAGCATTTCTTCTTGTTCCACTAGGGCTCGATGATTCATCAGTAGTAGTGGCAGGAACATGTTTGAACTGAGAATAGTCATTTGTGTCCGTATGATCCTGCACTTGATGAGACAAGGTTAGATTCATCAAAATCAACATGGATCGATTCTTCAATTGTTAAATGTTTTCTATTGAAGAGACGATAAGCCTTGTTGTGTAACGAGTATCCGACAAAGATTCCATCATCGGATTTTGGCTCAAATTTACTCCGGGCCTCTTTGCCGTTGTTTAACACATAGCAAGCACACCTACAAGCTTTGAAATGAGAGATTGATGGCTTCCTGCCTCTCCATGTCTCATAGGGTGTTTTCATGGTAACCTTATTGATAAGAGTTCTGTTCTGAACATAGCATGCAGTAGACATAGCTTCAGCCCATAGACTGAGAGAAAGCTTTGCCCCTGCTAACATTGATCTACTAGCTTCGACTAAAGTACGATTCTTATGCTCAACAACTCCATTTTGTTGTGGAGTCCTGGGCGTAGAGAAGTCGTGTTGAATGCCCTGTTCAGAACAATATGATCTCATATCTGAAAAGTCAAATTCTGTACCATGATCACTCCTGATGCATTTAATGCTCAGTCCTTATGAATTGCTTATTCAGTTGAAGAGATCTACAAGATGTTCAAAGGTTTGATTCTTTGATTTCAGGAACATCACTACGTATACCTGGTGAAGTCATCGATAACCACAAGGGTATATCTCGCACCAGCGAGAGAAGCAATAGAAATGGGACCACCGAGGTCCATATGAAGAAGTTGCAACGGAGCAGTTATTGAATTAACTGATTTGATCTTAAAGTTATGCTTGGTCTGCTTGCTAAGTTGGCATTCTCGACAAAGTGAGTCTCTGGAGTATTTATGTTTGGGTAGACCATTGACCAAGTCAAGCAACGCTAGTTTAAACAAAGTTTTAAAATTTAAATGAGCACAATACTTGTGCCATAGCCAACTTTCTCACTTCTATCTTCTTTAGTATATTTTTATGAAGCTACAGGTTCAGATTTCTCTGACACATCAATGCGTATATCTCTATATGAAGTCTCGGATTTGAGGTATTGTGGTGCCTCTTGTATTCTCGACTTCAAGACAACAAAGGAATCTTCGTCTCTCTTCCAGCACTCAAAGCACTTGTTATTACGAAACAAGTCAGTCCTTCATCTGGATCATTCTTCCTACGGATTATATTTACTTCGGATGATAGTCAGTTTATCTCCTCCTGCTTCTTGGAATTTTCAAATCGCGATAATCCACGCATTATCTTACATCGCATTTTTTTGAGAAGGAGTAACGATGGTTCATTAAATGCACATCTCGAGCTGGGCAATTAGTCGTTTCAAATTTTTAGAAGTAGGCATATAGCTGTCATAAATGCTTCGTTCTTACGGCCTCCACGTCATCTCATTATCTGGAGACGTTGGAATATTAAGTCTAATAAGATAGGTTGTCAGGCGGCTCACTGTTCATCTCGCTTAAACCCTAGACCCGCTGGCATCCACGGCCCAATCTTATATATGCTGAGCGTTCACGCAAAGAGCGACATTACACTCTCGAAGCCCCCAATCTTTCATCACTCTCTTCTTTTCAAAAACCCTAGCTTCCTGATCCTTCTCCCACTTCAACTCTAAAATGGCACTCAAAAGTGCTTTGTATGGCATCACTTCGGGCCACCTGGTCAATTGGAATGCTATTTCTGACCCTCCGGTGTAGTTTCTGGAGCTTCGTCCCCTCCTCGATGCAAGCCACCTTCTTGATGTGAGGACCCATGTTCGAGTCCTAGGAGTTAGAGGTTGTGAGGTGCTGATCGGCAATTTGCAAGTGTACAAATCATGACAAGTAATAAAGTGGATTTTTAAGTCCGGATTATCGTACCCAAGGGAAGGATGTAGAATTGGGAATTTTTAACTAGCTTATAAAGAGTTTTTTGAGTGAAATAAATATAAAAACAGAACTGAATTTAAATAATTTGATTTTTGAAAATATGTGAGAGATTGAAATATTGTTTTGAGTAGAGATAAGTTCAATTGATAAAGGCGATTGGAGTTAAGATTTCATTTGATGTATTTTTCTCAAGATTATGTCTTAGTTCAATCTAATTCTTTCCTTTTGATAACATTTAATACCCAACCTCTAATGCATGAATTAGCCTTTTCCAAGTGCAGTAATTCTATATACACCTTAGCATGGGGGACGGGTGACCATTTAAGATTTGAGTTGTTTAGTCTAGAGATAAACTCCTAACCTGACAACCTAGGTTTACACTCGCTTCCGCCTGTCATATAACCCCTAGTTTGAGTATCTTGATTTTTTTCGGTACTTATGCTTCATTTTCCAATCCTTCACATAAATACCTAATTTTATAAAATGAAATGGCCAGAATCCAATAAATACCTCTCTTATGGTGACACATCCAGTCTTACCACAAACCGTAGCTTTTGCCACATGCCACCATGAGAGGTGAGTTACCCAAATGATGCTCAACCCTAAAAGATGTAGGCTCAGAAATTCTTAATTGTATCTAACACAAATAAAAGTGGCAAAAAAAATATGCGGTGTACAATATAATTATTTGGTAAAGAGAGGCGAAGTAATCCTCGAAAGATGATAAAACCCCATTTACAATAATTGCCACTATTTTTTTCTTTTGTTTTTCCTGATTTTGTTGTTGTTTTTTTTTTTTTGGTTTTTGTTTTTTTTTTTCAAATGAAGTAGAGCCAATACAAAGGAGCATCAACTAGGCTACCCACATCACTGTAACATGTGACTCTAGCCTATCTTAGCTAACACAAACCAATCACCATAAGTAAGTCAAACATGAACTTGCCCAAGCTCATCAACCAAGAGATAAAATCACTCATAAAAGGAATATTGTGATGATGGACTGTTTCTCTCTAATCACACAACTCCAAAGATTAAGCAAGCTTTTGCATTTAATAATGAAAAACCTAGTACGAACCCAAGTGCTAGCTCATGCATATAATGATATCATTCCAAGCATAGAGAAAATAATTTAAAGACTCTAAGCATTACTACCAATACACACAATATACTTCAAGTAGGTACAGGTGCCTCTATCCTAAACCATATGTTATCTCCAAAGTCAAGCAAACATTCATGCAATGTATATACAAGGAATGTAAAAAAACATGCAATCAAACAGAAAGAATAAAAAGTGTGCAACACTTTCCCCTCCTTCACACTTAAACCAAGGCATGGACCCCATGCCAAAAATGAGAGGAAATGATTACCCAGCCTACACCGGTTGGCTAAAAAAGTAGATGAATTGAGCAACCATTTCCCGCAATGCATCAAATGAGAGTGTAAGGGCAGTTGTCCATGTTTTGCCATGGGCCTGAACACAGGCAGTCATGTAGTAACACATGAATGCTCCACAGTTGTTGCTATTCGGTTGTTGCGGAATGCCCTGGCACTGGAAGAGTGGAAAGCGTGGTGAAGGCGGTTGGCTTCACTTTGGTAAAAGAAACCAGAGGTGTGTAAGGCATCACTGATGTTTGAAACGATGGAATGCTGGAGGGAAAGGAGACGATCACCGGGCTTCGGCTGAGCATAAGAATCGAAGAGCTCAACCACCAAGGAACAGAGGTTGACGCGTAAGAGCACAAAGTGATTCATAAAGTGTACGGGGATGAGGACGAAGTCAAGCGTAACCCATGGCTGAAAACCATTGCAACGGCCCTCAATGTATTGTTAGAAAATTGAAGTCGGCATCACTGGTTGATAGGACATGGTAGACAGGATCTCAGCCCGGCTTCCTAAAGGAAAAACCGCAGGAAACCGGCGAATGGCAGTCCGTAATGCATACCCAAAGTTGGATATATCAGAGCTATCAAACCAATGGCGTTGTGTGATATAGCGTAGGTTGGCTGGAAATGTATACTGGGCGAAACCTGTGCTTCGGTAGATGTCAGCATTGCTATGTTTAAAGGTAATATATTCGGCCTGAGTGGATGATGTTGTTATCGTAGATGGCACAAAAATATTAAGGACCTGCCAGAAGGATGCCTCCTTCTTGCGACCCCGCATGCGTGTCATCGCAGCTTTGCTAGCAGCCCAGGAGGATGGCAGTCGTCAAGAAGTTTGTGAAGGAGAAGGTTCCTCTGTCATGGGTTCATCAGGAATATAAATAGGCACAGGGGAAGCTACTGGAGAATAAGAGGAATATGGTTGATTTTCCAGGTATCCATATATAGCCTGGAGCAGGTGCTTCTTCTGCAATAAGCTCATCCTCTTCAACGATTTCCTCCTCTTCAACAGGTGGTGACGGTGGGTGTGGACTCTTTTGTTTGCGCTTAGTAAATCCCCTCACAAAAGAGAATAGACTAGCTAACTTCTTTGTGTGAGCTTGGTGTGAAACTTCCACCTCCCGAGCCAAAGTGTTTAGCTGATCCATGAATTGTTCAGCTGGAAAATCAGAATAATCAGGTGCCTGAAAAGAGGAAGAACGGCTGGGCTCAGGAGGTTCTTCTGTGGCCGGAAAAAAAGAAGGCTGTCCTGAAAAATGGAATGAATGACAAGGGCCCTCTGAAGTAACCTGTGGTGAAGGAGGAGCAGCTGCGTGGTGTGGCTCATAACCATGGACTCGCTAAAATACATGGCCTACCAAACGGATAGCAAGTGTGCCGTCCTCTGATATGCTCCAAATAATGGACCCCGGGGGGTAAGGAGTCACAGATGTGAGCCGCTCTAAGTATGGATGTTGCTCCAGCATGATCTTACTGAGTAATCGACCATACATACGTTTCTTAAGTGAATTAGTCCAATGGTTGAAGATTAACTCAGCTAAAGGAATCCTAATTTGGTTCACCATAACATACATGCGTAGTAAGTGTTCATGAATAACGGATTCCTATTTAGGGTGCTGACTCAAAACATACTTGCCTAATAAGATAGCCATGAACCTAACATGCATATGAAACCCACTTTTCTTGCAGTACCTCCTAGCTGAACCCCCTGGTTCTTGATAATTTAAAGTCATGCTAAGTTCTTGACTAGTCAATTTAGGAAGAGGAGCACTTACTTCAGGCAGATGGATAATTCCAACTGAAATCACCACCTCAAAACCTTGTACGACTCCTACCAAGCAGTCTTCACCATTTCTGGTCTCCTTGTAGAGTGAATCATAGAACTCAGCAGCTCCATCAGGAAGAAAAGGTGAAGGATCAGAGCAAAGCTGTCGGATGGCACTCGCTTCAAGTTGCTGCATCACACCTTGCTTCCATGAGACCGTACTTTGGGCAAAAGAGGCCCAATCCAAGCAATATCCAGGAAAAACAACCATCCAGACTAATAAAGGAGGAACTGAAGCACCTCCTGGTAAGAAAATAGCTACTCCAGCAGGATTCCGGCGAAAATCCGGCAGAGATTCCGGCAAGTAGAAGACACAAATGCAGAGAGAGAGAAGAACTCCTTAGGTAGGGTGAAGGAAAATGGGGAGGCTGGACCTCCTTTTATAGCACTTAGATGAAGGTTCTAGAGAGGGTAAGTGACGTGGCGCCCCCAATGACAAGTTGACACCTAGCACAGCAGTAAAAGGATAAGATTCTCTCAATTATTGCCCTGGTCAGGTGAAGGTCGGGTGAAAGGCTTCACCCGACCACCGGATTTTGTAATTTTTTCTTCACCGAGGAGCTTCTTGGGACAAAACTAGACATTCTGGAATTTGTGAGACTTGGTCGGGTGAAGGTTGGGTGAAGGTCAGGTGAAGGTCTTCACCCGACCAACCTGTTTTCTTTCCTTTTCTTCACCGTTGACCTTTTAGGAATGTTTGGCTTCGCAGATGTCTTTGGTCGGTCGTGTGAAGGATTGTTCTCCCAATCACACTGAACTCTATCTGGCGTATCTCAAATAAAGCCTTCCTTGGAAAAATTTAAGTTCCTGGTATTCTCAACACAAAAAGCATTAGACCGGGCTGCCTCCAAGGAGCGCTTGTTTAGTGTCACGGGGTCAGCCTTTATAGCAGCTTAACCCGTGCGGCACCTAGTTCCCACCCGTACGAAGCAACGCTAGGTCAGCCTAACTCGTCGCATTTGGATCGGAACCCACCAATCCGTTGTAAAGCAATTGTGTAGGGAAGCATTTAGCGGAAAAACGATTGAACGAAGGCAACAAACGATTGTATTGATTGCTTGAAAGCTTTACAACATCACTCCCTTACATATAGATGTTAACACTTTTCTGGTTATGACACCAGGAGACATCATATATGATCAAAATCTAAAATCTCTACAACTTACTCTATAACCTAAGTTACAACACTTTACAAGGGGGAAACACCCCAAAATAGCCTAAGTATGCTAGGATAAGCCTCGGTCCGTGACATTCTCCCCCACCCGATTTCACAGCGTCCTCGTTGCGTCTTCGGCTTCCTCGAACCCGTCGAACTGCTGGATATAGCGTTCGGTTTCTTCCCAGTACTCTTCAATCTCTTTAGAGAATTGCCCCAGATCCTCTTCATTCTCCCAGCTTGCCTTTTCAACCGGCCTGTTCTTCCATTGGACGTAGTACTCCACCCGGCTTGGATCTACGCCCCTTCTTGGCACAACTCTACGAGAGTGGATTTTCTCTATCTCTTTGTCGTAGGTTTTGCCCGCTGTCCGCTCATATCTTCCAAGTCTTCATGGTAAGGCTTGAGCAAGCTAACGTGGAACACCGGATGCCTTTGTTAGCTAGTCGGGAGGTCCAGTTTGTATGAGACCTTCCCAACTCTCTTAAGTACTTTGAAAGGCCTCTCATAACGGCGCACCAAACCCTTATGCAATTGTCTAAGTGCGTTGGTTTGATGCCGAAGGAGTTTGAGCATCACCATATCTCCTTCTTGAAACTCCAAGGGCCTCCTTTGTTGATTTGCCCACTTCTTCATCTTCTTCGCTGCCTTGTGCAAGTATGCCCTAGCTAGATCCGTCTGTTCATGCCATCCTTTTGCAAACTTGAACACCGCGGGGCTCTTTCCAGTGTACCCCCGAGTGATGGAAGTGGGCGTCAATGGTTGCTGCCCAGTTGCGAGTTCGAACGGGCTCTCGTTCGTGGACTCACTCTTCTGCAAGTTATATGAGAATTGAGCTATGTCCAGCAACTTGGCCCAATCTCTTTGATTGGCACTCACGTAGTGCCTCAGATACAGCTCTAGTAAGCCATTGACATGTTCAGTTTGGCCGTCTATTTGTGGGTGGAAACTTGTTGAAAAGTTTAAGTCTGAACCCATTATTCGGAACGGCTCAGTCCTAAACCGCCCAGTGAATCATGAGTCCCGATCGCTCACAATTGTCTTTGGAATGCCCCATTACTTCACCACGTACTTGAAGAATAGTCGGATTGTGTCGTCTGCCGTGCAGTCCTTTGGAGCTGGAATGAAAACTCCATACTTAGAGAATCGGTCGACCACCACATTGATCGTACCGCATCCTCTGGATCTTGGGAGACAAACAATGAAGTCCATCGAAACACTTTCCCAAGGTCTTTCCGAAGTAGGCAAAGGTTCTAATAGTCCCTCCGATTTCCGATTCTCTATCTTGTCTTGTTGGCACACAAGACAAGTCCTCACGTACACTTGGACGTCCTCGTAAAGTTTAGGCCAATAGTAGCTCCGTTCCACCAACGCCAAGGTACGATCGACTCCGCGATGGCCAGCCCACCACGAGTCATGACATTCTTTGAGGATGTCTCTCCTCAAACTTCCTCACTTAGGAACGTACACCCGTTCCCTTCGAGTATGGAGCAAGTCATCCCTTAGCCAAAATCGCCGTGTCTTCCCAGCTTTGACGCATTCCGCCAAGGACTTGGCTAATGGATCGTGCTCCATTCCTTCCTTCAGTTTGTCCACCAGGGGGAATTGTGGTTGGCTAATAGTTGCAAGTTACGCCTTCCGACTTAGTGCATCAGCCACCACATTATTTCTGCCCGGTTTGTACTCGAGCACAAAGTCGAATTCCGCTAGGAGCCCTTGCCACCGTGCTTGCTTTGGAGTTAAGTTCCTTTGAGTTAGAAAATAACTTGTAACAATATTGTCCATCTTCACAACGAACTTGGACCCTAGCAAGTAATGCCTCCACACCCGAAGGCAATGCATAACTACTGTCATCTCCTTTTCATGCATTGCGTATCTCCATTCGATGCTATTGAGTTTCCGGCTTTCATATGCTATAGGATGCCCCCCTGCATTAGAACTCCACCGATGGCAAAGTCTGAAGCATCCGTGTGAACTTCATAAGGCTTTGTATGGTCCGGCAGTGCCATCACCGGTCCGTTTGTCACGGATTGCTTCAACTTCTCAAATGCCTCTCGGCAAGCATCATCCCACACCCAAGTCTTGTTGTTCTTTAATAGTTCCGTCAAGGGTGTGGCAATGTGGGAATAGCCGCGGATGAATCTTCTATAGTAGTTAACCAAGCCAAGGAATGAACGCATTTCAGGGACTTTCTTCGGCGTCTCCCATTCCTTGATTGCTAACACTTTCTTTTTATCCATCTTTAGTTTGCCGCCGCCAATGATGTGACCCAATAAGGGCACCTCCTTCTTCGCAAAGTCACATTTTTCCTTCTTCACAAATAGTTGGTTCTCTCTTAAGATTTGGAAAACCCGCCGTAGGTGTGCCTTGTGCTCCTCCAATGTTTTGCTGTAGACGACAATGTCATCAAGGTACACCACGACAAATCTGTCCAAGTATGGTTGGAAGATCCGATTTATCAACGTACAAAATGTGACAGGGGCGTTTGTGAGGCCAAAGGGCATCACCAAGAACTTGTAAGAGCCATATCTTATGACGCACGCCATCTTTGCCTCATCACCTTCGGCTATCTGCACTTGCCAATATCCCGACCGCAAGTCTAGATTTGAGAAGCATCTCGCAGCACCAAGTTGATCGAATAGGTCGGAAATGAGTGGGATGGGGTAGCTATTCTTCACCGTTATCTTGTTTAGTGCCCTATAGTCAATGCATAGCTGCATTGACCCATCGTGCTTCTTTTGGAACAACACCGGCCATCCAAATGGCGCTTTGGATGGCCGAATGAATCCGGCATCCAACAAGTCCTTCAATTGTTTCCGATGTTCCTCCAACTCCGGGGGTGCCACCCGATAGGGCACCGCAGCAGTAGGCCTTGAACCGGCCTCTAACTCGATCCTGTGGTCCACCTCCCGCTTCGGCGGAAGTTGTTTGGGGAGTTCGGGTGGCATAACGTCCCCAAACTCTTCAAGGACCGTCTTCACTTCGGTTGGGGGCTCCTCCCCAACACTTGAGCATTCTTCCTTCACCATAGCAATGAAGGTTGGCTCCTATCGTCTAACTCCTTTAGACAGTTGAAGTGCTGAAAGAGACCTCGCCTTAAGTTCTTCCTCCCTCATTACCTTCACCATGCACGTTTTCCCCTCATCCATGATGCACATTGTATTGGTGCTAGGAATCGGAATTGCCCGCTGTCACGCCCCTAAATTCTGAAACCCACAGAATCAAGAACGCGACGTCCCCACGTCCACACCAGGGGTCGAGGGGTAGGTAACTGATCCAAACCTGTACAATACGACATCGGGGGTAGGATTGTACACCAATATGAAAAACTTAACTTAAATAATGTATAACGAAGCAATCAATCCACATAAATGTCCAACTCACAAATAGTTCCACCAATAAGCATCATACAACTGCCACGGACCCAAGTCCGAGAAATAAAATAAATAAATAGTAGATAAGGCCTATAGAATAAAACCCTACATCAAGATATCCCGACCTGCACTGCTACGGCTCCAACAGCTACTCCCTACAACCTGTAGGAAAAGAAAATAAGGTAAGGTGAGCACGAGTGCCCAGTAGGTGATCCCCATCTCCACTAGCCCATCACATTAATTCCTAGGACTATATGAACAATGTGTTCTTGTGCCGGTGTAGTGTACCACATTCCATCACAATTAAATTTCAGTTAAAACATAGATAAGGCATTATGTCACATTTCAGTCAATAAGGGTTCACACCAGCAAACCAACCATCCCATGGGAATTCCCACTACCAACTCTAGGAATTTCAGCTACTATTAGTTAGCCATATGTGGGACCCGTGGTATCCCTATAACAACCTACCACATATGGGACCTGGGTTACCAGCCACGTAGGGGACCTGTGGTCCCTTGCCAGCCCTACGTGGGACCCGCGGTTAACCCAATCAACTCCACAGCCACACCACCGCCAATTCCCACATATCAAATCAAATCAACAGGAAGGGTTAATCTCAACATCCAGCATAAAAAGAAACATTTCAGAGTATTTAAAGCACCAAGCCAATCATAATGTGATAGTTCTAGTACCAACAAGTAATGACAGGTTCTAATTCACACTGATATCAACAACCAATAGCATTTGTGCCAAACAAATTTAATCTGAGTATCCAAATCTCTAAAATTCACAAATTTACAGCCTTATATAATTAAATTAACACAATAATATATATATACCAATTTATACACACATACTAATTTGTATAGTTATTTATTAATATATATATATATATATATATAGATATTACACTCAACACACACGCACAACGCACCCCAAGTCAACACACACACACACGCGATGCACCCCTCTTCTTCATAGGGGACGCACGCAGGCACCCCCTTCCCTGGACAACGGCGGCGGTGCAAAGTCACCGCCCCACTTCACCGTCTCAGCTCGGCGGATCGCGTGGGCGCACTGCGCACGGGCGCGCAGACGCTCGACACACACACAGGGCGCACGAGATCCCCCCCAGTGCGTACGCGAGTCACTGCCTCTCCTCCTCTCTACCTCCCCCCGCGTGGCACGACAGCCTCAGACGCCCGTTCTCCACCATCATGGCGCGGCACGGACGTTGCCGCCGTCCCCTTCCAAGCCCATGGTGCAGCGCTCGAACCGTTAGTGCCATCCTCTTCCAACCAACGATGCGGCGCACGAACTAGAGGTGCACCGGGTGATGATACGTAATTATATATATATATATATATATATATATATAATCGGAATAACAGTTTTGACCCACAATCTTCACATCCTATTGAATCAAGAAAAATCAAAATTTAATAAGAACCACCTACCTAGATTTAGTATCGAACAATCGATTGAACGCAATGAAGGCTTCAAAGCAACAGTTCTTCCCCACCAAACTCTATGCACAACGAACGGAACGTAGGGTGTCTACCCTAGGTTCCACCTTATATACTAACCTTTAATTATAAGATTTAATAATCATAATAATATAATTAATCATAATATTAATTAGTAATTCATTATATTAATAAATAATAATGATAATAATAATAATAACATTGTAATATTAACAAAGTTCCAATATTTAAAATACTCATATTAATAATATTATAATATTAATAAGATCTTTATATTCATAATATTAATATTAATAATAATCACAATAATAATATATTTCACGATAAGACTTAATCCCAAATAATTATATTAATAACTATAATATTTAACCATATTAAATAATAATAGTAATAACGATAACCCAACGCTCACGTTGAGGTCACGCCGCCGAATCTATATTCAAACTACAACCGGGCCTAACTTCTAATATCACCCAAGTACGGGTGTTTACATCCTCCCCACCTTAAGACTTTTCGTCCCCGAAAAGATAAGTCATGCTCAACAGGGTAAAATAATGTATAACCTAGCTACAACACATCACCAAGGAATAAAACCAACTCATCAAATCACACAACCAAGAATATCAACAAACACAAACACAATAAATAATAAACAAGGACAACAATACCTCAATGCATGGTAAAGATCTTGATATCCTCCCCACCTCAGGACTGTTCGTCCTTGAACAGCTCGGGGTGAAGAACACGCATCTGACTCTCCCGCTCCCAGGTCTGCTCCTCCATATTACAGTGGCACCACAAAACTCGGACCAATGGAATCGTCTTGCCTCGCAAGACCTGCTCCCGCCAGTCTAAAATCTGAACTGGTGCCTCTACAACGGAACCATCATCAGCTAGCTCTATCTCACGCCAATCAAGCACATGGGAAGGATCCGGGTAATATTTCCGCAACTGGGAGACATGGAAAACGTCGTGAACACGAGCTAGCTCGAATGGTAACTCCAATCGATAGGCTACTGGTCCCACAACAGCAGTGATAGGAAAATGACCTACAAATCGAGGTGAGAGTTTGGAACCTCGCCCAAACCGTCTATGCCCCCGTCGTGCCGAGACTCGTAAGAAGACGCGATCCCCTACGATGAACCGAAGTGGTCGCCGCCGTCTATCAGCATATGATTTCTGTCGACTCTGGGCCGTCAACATCCGTTGTTGGATCACTTGAACCAAGTCTATAGTCTCCTGTACCATATCGGGACCTAAAACAACCGCCTCTCCTGCTTGGGCCCAACACAAAGGGGAGCGACACAGTCGCCCATACAATGCCTCATATGGCGCCATCCCTATCGTAACCTGATAACTGTTGTTGTAGGAGAACTCCACCAAGGGAAGGTGAGCCTCCGAACAACCTCCAAAATTCAGTACACAAGCACGAAGCATATCCTCGAGAATCTGAATAGTGCGCTCTGACTGGCCATCTGTCTGAGGGTGGTAAGCTGTACTTAAGTTCATTCGGGTGCCCAATGCACACTGCAGCTGCCGCCAGAACTGCGAAGTGAACTGAGCATCCCTATCAGAAACAATCGACAAAGGCACACCATGCAATCACACCACCACGTCGACATAACGCTGTCCCAAGGTCCGGACTGGATCAGTCTCACGAATCGGAATAAAGTGGGCAGATTTTGTCAAACGGTCTACAACAACCCAAATGGTATCATGACCTCTAGAACGAGGAAGCCCTGTGACGAAGTCCATAGTCACATGATCCCACTTCCACTCCGACACAGGTAACGACTGCAACTCACCGGCAGACCACAAATGCTCGGCCTTGACCTACTGGCATGTCAAGCACTGTCGAACAAACTCCGCAATGGCTTTCTTAAGGCCCGACCACCAGAACTGTTGCCGTACAGTATGGTACATCTTCGTTCCCCCAGGGTGAATAGCCAAATGAGAGTGATGGAATTCCCGTAGAACTGTCTCCCTGAGAGAAGATGGAACTATCAATCGACCTTGATAGCGTAACACATGCTCGGAATCCTCTGTCCAATCAGCAGAAAGTACGGCCGTCTGAATCTGATCTCGAAGGACCTTACACTCCATATCCCCCAACTAGCCCTCAATAACCTGATGTCGCAACACAGGCACTGCTATAACCACACTCAACATACCCCGCACTACTCCCTACACTGGTTGTAACCTCAGAGCAGCTAGTTACCCCATTATCTCCCATTCCTTGATAGCATAGAGAGCCACTACGGCTTGGCTCTTCCGGCTCAGGGCATCAGCTACTACATTCCCCTTCCCGGGTGTATACTGAAGATCAAACTGGAACTGTTGCATATACTCCACCCAACGCCTCTGTCGGAGATTCAAATCCCGCTGAGAAAAAATGTACTGCAAACTCTTGTGGTCAGTAAATACCACAAACTTCTCCCCTAGAAGATAGTGCTGCCAGCTCTTTAATGCAAAGATCACTGCAGCTAGCTCTAAATCATGCGTAAGGTAATTCTTCTCATGAGTCCTCAACTGACGGGAACCATAAGCAATTACCCGTCCTTCCTGGATGAGCACACAACCCAATCCAACATTAGAGGCATCACAATAAACCTCATAGGGTACACCCTCCTGTGGTAGGACCAGGATAGGTGCTGAAGTCAATCTGGCCTTCAGCTGACTGAAGGCCTCCTCACAAGCATCCGACCAGACAAATCGCACCCCCTTTCGGGTTAAGCTAGTCATCGGTGCAGCTAAACGGGAGAAGTCCTTGACAAACCTCCTGTAATAACCCGCCAACCCCAGAAAACTCCGAATCTCAAAAACATTCGTTGGGCGCTTCCATGACATCACTGCCTCAATCTTGCCAGGATCCACTATGATACCCTCCGATGATACCACGTGCCCTAAGAACTTCACCCTCTGCATCCAAAAGTCACATTTCGTGAATTTTGTGTATAGTCTATGGTCCCTCAACATCTGCAACACCACATGTAAATGCTCCTCATGCTCGCTCTCTGTCCGGCAATAAATTAGGATATCATCTATAAAGACCACCACAAACTGATCAAGATAAGGTGTAAAGATCTGATTCATCAACCCCATAAACACTGCCGGGGCATTTGTGAGCCCAAAAGGCATCACCAGCCACTCAAAATGGCCATATCCGCAATTGAAGGCTATCTTCAGGATATCTGACTCCCGCACACGTAGCTGATGGTATCCAGACGTCAAGTCGATCTTGGAAAACCAACAGGCACCCCTGAACTGGTCAAACAAATCATCGATCCTCGGTAGGGGGTATCTGTTCTTCACTGTCACCTGGTTTAACCACCGGTAGTCGATACACAACCGAAGCGAACCATCCGCCTTTTTGGCGAATAACACCAGAGCACTCCAAGGCGAACTACTCAGTCTAATAAAACCATGCGCCAAAAGATCATCAATCTGCCTCTTGAGCTCTCTGAGCTCAACTGGTGCCATTCTGTATGCCACGAATCTGGTAGGTGCCATCCCTGGTAGCAATTCTATCGAAAAGTCCACTTCTCTCTCTGGTGGTAAATCAACCAAGTCCTCGGGAAAAACATCGGGAAACTAATCCACCACCTTAGGTAACACCGCCTTACCCTCCCGCTGGGTGTCGACAAGTGTCAAACTGGCCAACTGATGGGTTATATCACCCTATCCTTGCCTCAAAGGCCCCAACTTGCATGCATCATCAGACCACTCACCCGTGAAGGTGCCTCGAGTGCCCTCAGGTGTGAGGAAGGTCACTCATCGCCTATAACACTCAATCACTGCCTCCACACGGGTCAACCAGTCCATACCCAAAATCACATCAAAAGCATCAAAGTGTATCACAAATAGGTTACACTGGAGGTCAACACCTCCGAGAGTAACCTCACATCCTGAACAGACCCTATCAATCACCACCAGGCCCCCTATGGGTGTATCAACCACAAGGGGCTAATTAACGGTGGTACACTCCAACTCTAGTCCCTCTACAGTGGAGTGCGCAATGAACGAGTGTGTAGCACCAGTATCAATCAAAACAGTACAAATAGTAGATGAAACCAAAAGTGTACCTCTCACCGCAGCTAGCCCCTGACTCGCCTCGTTAACTGGTAGAACTTCTGCCTCTCTGTCAGTGATAGCATAGTTCCTCCCCTTCTACACACTGCCACTGGCCTGGCTCATCGTAGCTCGATCATTCTGTCCCTTCTGAGCCTCGGCCTCCCGCTGAGGCTGTTGTGTAGCAGGTCGTCCCTGTACTGACTATCCTGATTGAGCTAGTCTCTGATATGGAGCCCCGCTCCTCTGGCCCTGGTCACGAGGTCGATGAGGCCCCGTAACACTAGCTGAGCTGGCAGAAGGACACTCTCCTATCCTGTGTCCCAGTCCCCCACATCGAAAGCACTTGAGTGGGTTGCCATTCTTCCGCCTACAATCCGCCTCCTTGTGTCCCCGAAGTCCACAAGATCGACATGTCCCCAAAAACCGTGAGGTAGAACTGCTGCCTGAGTTCCCTGAATGTGGAAATTTGGGCACCAGCCTCTTGTCCCCTTGTCCCTCAGACTGTTCCTCTCTTGGCCTCTTCTGGCTATGCCCCGATGAGCTCCCTGGTTTCTGAGTCCTGATCTGGTGTAAGTCCCGCTCTCCAATAAGTGCCTTGTTGACCGCATCACTGTAAGTGGTCAACTCCATCATGTTCAGTCCCCTCCTGAGTGATGGTCTCAGCCCATCAATGAAATCCTGGGTCTTATTTGCCTCAACCCTCCATGACTCTGGGGCAAATCTCCCTAGCTCAGTGAAGGCAGTGACATACTCTGTCACAGTCTAACTGTCCTGCTCCAAAGTGTAGTACTCTCGTCGCCTCGTCTTCTGCACAGAGCGAGGGAAATACTCTGCGTAGAAGAGCTCCACGAAGTCCTCCCATGCCATCAGGCTCTCGTGAACATGCTTCACAGCGTCCCACCACCTGCGGGCCCCACCTACTAGGAAATGTGTGGCTAAGCGGACCTTAGCCTCTTCGGGCACCTGGATCAGTTCGAAGATGTCTTGTGTCCATTTGACCCATTCCTCGGCCTCATCGGGTCTCGTATTCACCTCAAACTTCGTCGGTTTCAATTTCAGGAATCGACTCACCCAATCAATCGGTACTGCGGGCGGAACTGCCATGACCTGTGGCTGGCTCTCCTCTAGAACCTCCTGTTGTGCTCCTACTGAGGCTGCTGTTGCCTCCTCAGTTCCTCCTGCATCACCTCTCTAGCCACATCCCTCATGGTACCCTGCATGGCACCCTGGATTTGGCTCAATATTTGATCCCCAATCTGAGCAGCAATCTCCGAACCCAAGGCAGGTACTGGAGAACTCTGTTCTCCTTGTGATTCGGACTGAATGGATAGCTCTTCTGCTGGACCTTGAGCCCTAGTCTTGGGTGCCATTCTGCACCAACACATATCAACAATATCTATTAACTACCGCTCACTAGTCAAACAACCAATAGGCAGAACCAAGTCCACCACACAAATGATGAGGTTTCTAAACCCATAATTCTATTCACCAAATTATGTGATTAATCACTTAGACTTCCTAAGTTTGAACTAGCATAATTGCATTTTCAATTTAGCACATTTAATCACCAAAGAAAAACAAACCACAGATAGGCAATTGTATAATCAATACAAGCACATCATTATAACAGCATTAGCATATGATCTCTAGTGCCTAGATATGCACACAGTCACACAGCATGTATGCACCCAACCCAAATGCTTCCTAAGATGATCTGATTGACCCTCAGTCAACCCAGAACACATATAAGGACTGCGTTGTTCAGGCGCCCTCCCTATAGTCTTCCAAGCTTCTAAGTGTCTATCAACCACCCCTCACTACCTAGGTCCACTAAACCATGCTCTGATACGAACTTGTCACGCCCCTAAATTCTGAAACCCGCAGAATCAAGAACGCGACGTCCCCACGTCCACACTAGGGGTCGAGGGGTAGGTAAAAGATCCAAACCTGTACAATACCACATCAGGGGTAGGATTGTACACCAATATGAAAAACTTAACTTAAATAACGTATAATGGAGCAATCAATCCACATAAATGTCCAACACACCAACAACTCACAAATAGTTCCACCAATAAGTATCATACAACTGCCACGGACCCAAGTCCGAGAAATAGAATAAATAAACAGTAGATAAGGTCTATAGAATAAAATCCTACATCAAGATATCCCGACCTGCACCGCTACAGCTCCAACAGCTACTCCCTACAACCTGTAGGAAAAGAAAATAAGGTAGGGTGAGCATGAGTGCCCAGTAGGTGATCCCCATCTCCACTAGCCCATCACATTAATTCCTAGGACTATATGAACAATGTGTTCTTGTGCCAGTGTAGTGTACCACATTCTATCACAATTAAATTTCAATTAAAACAAAGATAAGGCATTATGTCACATTTCAGTCAATAAGGGTTCACACCAGCAAACCAACCATCCCATGGGAATTCCCACTACCAACTCCAGGAATTTCAGCTACTATTAGTTAGCCATATGTGGGACTCGTGGTATCCCTATAACAACCTGCCACATATGGGACCTGGGTTACCAGCCACGTAAGGGACCTGTGGCCCCTTGGTAGCCCTATGTGGGACCCACAGTTAACCCAATCAACTCCACAGCCACACCACCGCTAATTCCCACATATCAAATCAAATCAACAGGAAGGGTTAATCTCAACATCCAACATAAAAAGAAACATTTCAGAGTATTTAAAGCACCAAGCCAATCATAACGTGATAGTTCTAGTACCAACAAGTAATGACAGGTTCTAATTCACACTGATATCAACTACCAATAGCATTTGTGCCAAACAAATTTAATGTGAGTATCCAAATCTCTAAAATTCACAAATTTACAGCCTTATATGATTAAATTAACACAATAATATCTATGTGTATATATATATACCTATTTATACAGACATACTAATTTGTATAGTTATTTATTAATATATACATATATATATATATATATATATTACACTCAACACACACGCGCGACGCACCCCTCTTCTTCATAGGGGACGCACGCGGGCACCCCCTTCCCTGGACAATGGCAGCGGCGCGAAGTCGCCGCCCCACTTCACCGTCTCAGCTCGGCGGATCGCCTAGGCGCACTGCGCACGGGCGCGCAGACGCTCGACACACACACAGGGCGCACGAGATCCGCCCCAGCACGTACACGAGTCACTGCCTCTCCTCCTCTCTACCTCGCCCTACGCGGCGCGACAGCCTCAGACACCCATTCTCCACCACCATGGCGCGGCACGCCCGTTGCTGCCATCCCCTTCCAAGCCCATGGTGTAGTGCTCGAACCGTTACCGCCGTCCTCTTCCAACCAACGATGCGGCGCACGAACCAGAGGCGCACCGGGTGATCATACGTAATTATATATATATAATCGGAATAACAGTTTCGACCCACAATCTTCACATCCTATTGAATCAAGAAAAATCAAAATTTAATAAGAACCACCTACTTAGATTTAGTATCGAACAATCGATTGAACGCAATGAAGGCTTCAAAGCAACAGTTCTTCCCCACCAAACTCTATGCACAACGAACGGAACGTAGGGTGTCTACCCTAGGTTCCACCTTATATACTAACCTTTAATTATAAGATTTAATAATCATAATAATATAATTAATCATAATATTAATCAGTAATTCATTATATTAATAAATAATAATGATAATAATAATAATAACATTGTAATATTAACAAAGTTCCAATATTTAAAATACTCATATTAATAATATTATAATATTAATAAGATCTTTATATTCATAATATTAATATTAATATTAATCACAATAATAATATATTTCACGATAAGACTTAATCCCAAATAATTATATTAATAACTATAATATTTAACCATATTAAATAATAATAATAATAACGATAACCCAACGCTCACGTTGAGGTCATGCCGCTGAATCTATATTCAAACTACAACCGGGCCTAACTTCCAATATCACCCAAGTACGGGTCTTTACACCCGCACTTGGTCAACGAACTCCATCCCCAGCACCATGGGATAGTCATCCATCGACACCACGGAGAGATTCACCTTGCCTCTCCACTCGCTAATACTTAGCTCGACACCTCGAGCCACGCCATGGATTGGACTGGCACTGGAGTTCACCGCCTTCAGCCATCCCTTGTCTTCCTTGTAGACTATCCCCAATCTACGAGCTTCTTCGACCTTGATGAAGTTGTTGGTCGCACCCGTGTCCACCAAGGACTTAGTTTCAAGGTTGTTGGCCCTAGCGAGCACATACATGCGCCCCTTCTGTCGTCCGGATGGTGGCATCTCCACCTTCGCCTTGATTGCGTTGAGGAGTTGCAAGGAACCAAGTCTTGGATCTCTCGCATCCCTTCCTTCATCTTCATTGATCATCGCCGAGAGCTTGGAGTGCTTCGGGTACTCAAACGCCTTGTGAGGGCCTTCGCAAAGGAAACAGGAGATCCTTGGCTTCTCCCCATCCTTGGAACTATTCGCGTAATGTTTTGGGCGAAAGTCCTTAGATGGTTGGAAGGGTCTCCCTTTTCCTTCACTTTGGTTGCCTCCCCCACGCTTCTCCTTTGGAACCTGTTCGCCTTGGAAGTCGATGAAGAACTGGTGGCCTTCTCCGGCTTTTCGTATTCGATGAGTGATTCGGCCACCGACATGGCCGACGCTAGGTCCTGCACATTCCTCCGCTGCAATTCCAACTTCGCCCATTGTTGTAATCCGTCCATGAAGGAAAATAATGAATCCTTCACGGACATGTCCGGGATCTCTAGGATGAGCTCTGAAAACTTGCGGACGTACTCCCGCATCGTGCCTTTGTGGGTAAGGCGCTGAAGTTTCGCCCGAGACTCGTCCTCCGCGTTTTGGGGATAAAATTGGGCCTTGATCTCCCATTTGAAATCAGCCCAATTGTCGATGATGCATAAGCCACACTCCTTGTCGGCATATCGTCACCTCCACCACACCATAGCCGAATCGACTAAGTATAGCGGAGCGGTCTTCACCTTCTTTGCCTCATGGATGATGTTCAAGGCATCAAAGTACTGCTCCATGGTCTAGAGGAAGTTGTCTAACTCCCTTGCATTCCTAGACCCAGCATAGGTCTTAGGCTTTGGCACGTCGATTTTCGAGCTGGAATGGCCGCCAACGCCACCTTGAGTGACTGCCATCTTGCAGAGAGATCAATCCGCCTTGATCTCTTTGATTTCCTTTTGTATCGCCAGGATTTGTGACGTGAGAGTGTCCTTCGGGCCGTCGAACCGAGAGTTCATGTCATCCATGACATAGTTGAGAAGCCCTTCCATCCTCCCAAAACTTTCCTCACCCTATGAGTCCAGCTTTTCGATGCTTTCAGTGTGCTCCTCGACCACCTCCATCTGTTCGGCTAACGCCAGCTCCAATTTGGCTAGTCGACTCTCCAGCGGACATGTTTCCCTCGAAACACACTTGTCTCTTCTCCGTTTCATTAGTGGTCTGTTCCTTCTCGCGGCCTTCGTGCCCACCAGCACTAATGATAATGGATCCTCCGTTTGTCATTTTTACACCATCTCGAAGTTTTAATTGTTCCACCGAACTTTAGCACCAAACCGTGCTCTGATACCACTTGTCATGGGGTCAGCCTTTATAGCAGCTTAACCCATGCAGTACCTAGTTCCCACCCGTACGAAGGAACGCTAGGTCAGCCTAACTCATCGCATTTGGATCGGAACCCATCAATCCGTTGTAAAGCAATTATGTAGGGAAGCGCTTAACGAAAAAGTAATTGAACGAAGGCAACAAACGATTATATTGATTGCTTAAAAGCTTTACAACATCACTCCCCTACATATAGATGTTAACACTTTTCTGGTTATGACACCAGGAGACATCATATATGATCGAAATCTAAAATCTCTACAACTTATTCTATAAACTAAGTTACAACACTTTACAAGGGGGAAACACCCCAAAATAGCCTAAGTATGCTAGGATAAGCCTCGGTCCGTGACATTAGGGTCCTAGCTAGACCGCTGAGGTGGATCATTGTGGAGCTTCATCCTCTAGGTAACTCACTATCTGTTCAATCTGCTCGTGACTTACAAAACGCTTTAGCCTGTGTCCATTAACCAGAAAAGGAGTGTTGGTTCCCAATTGGATGCGTATTGCTCTGTTGTTCATTATCTTCCGAATGTGAAAGGGACCAGACCATTTTGATTTGAGCTTTCCTGGAAAGAGCTTTAGTCGTGAGTTGTATAATAAAACCATCTATCCCACTTGAATTTTTTTTGTAGAAATATGGTTGTCATGCCACTTCTTGGTCCGCTCCTTGTAAATCTTGGCATTCTCGTAAGCTATTTCTCTGAATTCTACTAATTCATTTAGTTGTAGCAGTCTTTCTTCACCATCCTTTTGAGCATCCATATTTAAATATCACGTGGCCCAATATGCCTTGTGCTCCAGCTCAATGGGAAGATGACATGCTTTCCCATAGACCAGCCGATAAGAAGGGGTTCCAATTGGAGTCTTGAAAGCGGTTTGGTATGCCCATAGTGCATCATCTAACTTCAGACTCCAATCCTTTTGAGAATGTCCTACTATTCGCTCTAGAATCTTCTTGATTTCTCTGTTAGAGACCTCTGCTTGACCGATAGCTTGAGGATGATAGGGTGTCGTGACCCTATGGCGTACTCCATATTTCTTCAAAAGCTTGCTCAAGTACTGATTGCAGAAGTGAGTTCCTCCATCACTTATTAATGCTTGAGGGACCCCGAACCTTGAGAATATTCTTTGTTGGAGGAATTTATGGACAACCTTGGACGTGTTTGCAGGAACCGCTACTGCTTCAACCCATTTTGAAACATAGTCAACTGTTAACAAGATATACTGATTGTTGAAGGAAGGCGGAAACGGTCCCATGAAGTCTATTCCCCACACATTGAATAATTCAACTTCCAGAATATTTGTACAGGGCAATTCATTTTTCTTTCAAAGGTTTCCACTTCTTTGACAAGAATCACAATTCACTACATATTCTCTTGCATTCTTGAATAAAGTAGGCCAGAAAAATCCAGATTGTAGTACCTTGGCAGTAGTTTTTGTGGGTCCCATGTGTCCGCCACACTCCCTTGTATGGCAATGGTGTAAAATATCAGTCATTTCTTCTTCAAGTACGCATCTTCAGATGATTCCATCTCCACATGTTCTGAATAGAAGTGAATCCTCCCACATGTAGTGTTTGACATCTGGCAGGAATTTATTTTTTTGTTGGTAGCTGGTTCCATAGGGCATTACTCCTCCTACAATGTAGTTGACATAATCTACAAACCAAGGTGTGTGTACCTCTACCTTGAATAGCTACTCATCAGGGAATGCATCTTTGATATGGTCCTTGTTTTCTTCCTCTGACAAGAGTTCTCAAGGCGAGATAAGTGATCAGCCACCACATTTTGAGTCCCCTCCTTGTCTTTAATTGTGAAGTCAAATTCTTGGAGGAGTAGAACCCATCGTATCAACCGTGGTTTGGAATCTTTTTTCGAGACAAGGTATTTAATTGCAGCGTGATCAGTGTACACCACTGATTTAGATCCCAATAAGTAACACCGAAATTTGTCAAAGGCAAAGAAAATTGCCAGTAGCTCTTTCTCTGTTATGGCATAATTTAGTTGAGCTTCATTGAGGAGTTTGCTGGCATAAGCTATAGCATGTAGTTTTTTGTCTTTTCTTTGCCCGAGTACCACTCCTACTGCAAAATCACTTGCATCACACATTAGTTCGAACGGTATGCTCCAATCTGGTGTTACAATGATCGGAGCTTCAATAAGAGCTCCTTTGAGTTGAGAAAATGAAGTGTGACACTCCTCTGTAAATGTAAACTCTGTATCCTTGGCTAGTAGTGAACAAAGGGGCTTAGAGATTTTTGAAAATTTTTTAATAAACCTTCGATAGAATCCGGTATGCCCGAGAAAGCTTCTTACTCCCTTCACAGTGGTTGGAGGGGGAAGATTCTTTATGACAGAAATTTTCACCTTGTCCACTTCAATTCCAGCCTTTGAGATTTTGTGGCCCAGTACTATGCCTTCCTGGACCATAAAATGATACTTCTCCCAGTTGAGTATTAGGTTTGTTTCTTCACAACGTTGCAAAATTTCAGATAGATTGTGGAGGCATTCTTCAAATGAAGGTCCGAATACTGAGAAATCGTCCATGAATATCTCAATTGTTTTCTCCACAAATTTAGAAAATAAAGCCATCATGCATCGTTGGAAGGTAGCTAGAGCATTGCATAACCCAAATGGCATGCGTCAATATGCGAGTGTACCATAGGGGCATGTAAAAGTTGTCTTTTCTTGATCTTCCGGTGCTATTGGGATCTGGTTATAGCCCAAGTAGCCGTCCAAGAAATAGTAGCAGGCAAGTCCAGCAAGCTGCTCTAGCATTTGATCGATGTGCGGCAGAGGAAAGTGGTCCTTTCTTGTATTGCTATTAAGCTTTCTATAATCAATACATACTCTCCATCCTGTCACAGTTCGAGTGGAAATGAGCTCATTGTTCTCATTCTGAATTGTTGTCATTCCACCCTTTTTTGGCACAATGTGCACTGGACTCACCCATTTGCTGTCAGATATGGGGTAAATAATGCCAGCATTTAATAATTTCATTACCTCAGCTCTGACGACTTCTTTCATATGAGGGTTGGGTCTCCTCTAATGTTCCACAGTTTTCTTCTCTTTGTCCTCCATAAAACTTTTGTGCGTGTATATGGTAGGACTAATGCCTTTGATGTCTGCCATAGTCCACCCAATTGCTGCTTTATATTTGCGTAGTACCTCAAGGAGTCTCTTCAACCTTTCTCCTATTAATTCAGCAGCAACTATTACTGGCAATTTGTCTCCTTCCCCTAAAAAGGCATACTTGAGATGTAGGGGAAGGTCCTTCAGCTCCAATTTTGCGGCTTTTTGAATTGATGGAGGAGGTGGAGGAATTCCTGGCCCCAGTTCTTCAAATCTTTGTCTTTTTATAAACGGGACATAAGGCACTGCTTCCAAGGCTTTTTCTTCTTCAGCCACCTCCTCATTATGTGTATGAAGTGATCCTGTCATGGCAACAACTAAAGGTTCTTGAAAATTCAATGTAAGGTTACTCACCAAGTTGTCCACAAGATCCACTCTGCATCCTTGCTCCGAGTTATCCATATGTTTCATACTTTTAAACACATTAAACTCGATTTTCTCATCACCAATATTGAGGGTCATACGTCCACCCTTTACATCGATGATGGCTCCAGCTGTTGCAAGAAAATCTCGTCCCAATATGAGAGGCATAGCTCCTGCCTCGTCCATATCTAGAGCAATTAGGTCCACTGGGATTATTAAATTTTTGACTTATAGAGGGGCGTTCTCCAAAATCCCGACCGGGTGCTTAATGGACTTATCTGCCAGCTAGAGGGTGATTGATGTAGGCTGCAATTCCCCAAACCCTAACCTCTTGCACATAGAGAATGGGATTAGGCTGACACTTGCACCAAGATCACATAAAGTGTTCTCAAAGGATAGGTCTCCTATGATGCAGGGGATAGAGAAACTACCTAGATCACTGAGCTTGGGTGGAAGATTTCTTTGGATAATAGCACTACAGTTTTATGATAGAGCCACCGTAGCATGTTCTTCCAATGTTTTCTTATTCCATACTATGTCCTTCAAAAACTTGGCATAAGATGGCATGG
Organism: Taxillus chinensis; assembly: GCA_023512835.1. Taxonomy (NCBI): domain Eukaryota; kingdom Viridiplantae; phylum Streptophyta; class Magnoliopsida; order Santalales; family Loranthaceae; genus Taxillus; species Taxillus chinensis. The sequence continues at coordinate 47,780,613 of CM042092.1, read as the reverse complement.
TAGCAAGAATGTTAGCAAAGGAGATTGTTACCTTAATCTGTTTGAAAATCTCCACAAACTTTTTTGAATTGTTCATCCTTCTTCCGTTTTGCTTGTCTTTGTGGAAACGGGAGAGGTGGAACATAGGGCTTGAGTTCCTTCTTTCGTGGTTGATCTTTAGTGTCTTGAACCCCTTTATCATCTTGCTCTTGTCATTTACTAGGCTCCTTAGCTTATTGAACCACTTGAGTGTGCTCCTTATTCGATTCTGTTTCTTGTTAAGGTTCAGGTAGTTGTAGTTCCTTTCTGCTCCTTAATGTTACTGCCTTGCAGTATTCTCTGGGATTGGGCTCTGGGCGGCTAGGGAGTTCTCCAGGATTTCTTTGAGTAAGAGCCTCAGCAATTTGAGAGAGTTGAGCTTCTATCCTTTTCCCTTGGCTTTCTGCTCTGTCCATTCTGGTGCTCATCTCCTGGATCTTGTCATTTGTTACGGTGGCCAGTTTTTTGATGGCGACCTCCCAACCTACTTTTTGCTCAGGTTGGCTTCTTTGCTGTTGTTGCTGGGGTAGGAAATTTTGTCCACTGGTCTGGCCTTGGGTGTTGTTTGTCTTTTGTTGATCACTCCACCTGAAATTGGGGTGATTTCTCCAGCCTGGATTTTATGTGTTAGAGTAAGGATTGTTCTGGATGAAGTTAACTTGTTCCTCACTCTCCATAGGATTGCTGGCTTGGTAAACGCTCAGAGGGCAATTTAATGGTGTGTGTGCTCCGCCACATTCTGAACAATTGGAACTTATGTTTGTTACTGGCTTGGCCACAAGCTTCTCTACTTGACGAGTTAATGCATCCAGTTTGGCATTAAGTAGAGTGCTTTCTTCTACTTCATAAGCTCCTGGTTTGTTGGGAACTATCCTCCTTCCTATTCCCACAAAGAAATTCTTGGCCATATCTTCAATAAGAGTAGTGGCCTCTTGAATGCTCTTTTTCATAAGAGATCCGCCAGCTATTGCATTAAGGAGGTTCTGATCTTCTTGGCTTAATGCATAGAAAAATATCTCCAGCAAGAACCCTTTGTTGAGTCCATGATTTGGGCATCTTCTTTGCAGATTTTTGAAGCGTTCCCATGCTTCTCCAACATTTTCTCCCACTCCTTGAGAGAAAGCAGTAATCTGACTCCTTAGCTTAGATAATTTTCTTGGGGGAAAATATTGTGATAGAAACTCTTGTGCATAGTCCCCCCAGTTAGTAAAGTATTGGTCGGGAAAAGAGTTGAACCAGCATAATGCATTGTCTTGTAGAGACCATGGGAACATCTCCAATTTGATTGTATCTTCGGGCACCCCTTGCTTTATGATCGTGTGGTAGATTTGATTAAAATCTTGAGAGATAAGTATAAGGATCTTCTGTGGGTAGCCTGACAAAGCTGTGCTGAGTCACTAGGTTGATTAATCGAGGAGAGAAATCAAAATTTGCCCTAGTGATCTCGAGTGGGTCAATTGGATTGTGTATGTGCCTGGCGTCAGGAGTAACATACTCTCAGACAGGTCTATTGTCCATGTAAGCTTCATCCATGGTTGGCCTTGGTTGAGGTCGAGATTTTGGCTCTCCTTCGTGGAATAATAGGTCTAATCTGGCCAACCTTTCTCCTTCAGGTGTTCGGGGTAGCTCCTTGTTTGAGTTTGTCATCCTTTACTCAAATACTTCCTTAAGTTGTCGTACTCGAGCCCTGAACGACTTCTCCGGTTCAAGATCGAAGGGGATGTTTATGCTTTTCGACCTTCGACTCATAAACCTGGCTATTGTCACTTACAAACACAATATCCAAGAATATACCGAACCATAGTTGTATAATAAATTTTGAAGCTAGAAAAGAATTTCCTATTCTATCGATGCCTTCCCCAGCAACGGTGCCAAAAACTTGATTGGCAATTTGCAAGTGTACAAATCGTGACAAGTAATAAAGTGGATTTTTAAGTCCGGATTATCGTACCCAAGGGAAGGATGTAGAATTGGGAATTTTTAACTAGCTTATAAAGAGATTTTTGAGTGAAATAAATATAAAAATATAACTGAATTTAAATAATTTGATTTTTGAAAATATGTGAGAGATGGAAATGTTGTTTTGAGTAGAGATAAGTTCAATTGATAAATGCGATTTGAGTTAAGATTTCATTTGATGTATTTTTCTCAAGATTATGTCTTAGTTTAATCTAATTCTTTCCTTGTGATAACATTTAATACCCAACCTCAAATGCATGAATTAGCCTTTTCCAAGTGCAGTAATTCTTTGTACACCCTAGCATGGGGGACGGGTGACACTTTAAGATTTGGGTTGTTTAGTCTAGAGATAAACTCCTAACTTGATATCCTAGGTTTACACTCGCTTCCGCCTGTCATGTAACCCCTAGTTTGAGTATCTTGATTTTTCCAGTACTTATGCTTCATTTTCCAATCCTTCACATAAATACCTAATATGATAAAATGAAATGGCCAGAATCTATTTTATATTTAAACCTAAGATATCCAATAAATATTCACAAGGTGAAAATGATTAAACTAAAATATTGCAAGTTAATTTATTACATCAAACTCCATCCTAACCCCAATCAAGGGTTGTTAAGCTTCCATAATTTGTTTAAAGACAATAAAATTACAAAACATAAAATAAGAATACCCAAAGAAAAGCTTGCCTATTTAGACAAAGAATTCCATGGTTGATCTTCTTTTCCCAGCAGATTGTCTTCAACACCAAGAGATATCCCAAACCTTCTTCCCTCTCCCTTTCTCTACTCTAGGTGAGGAATGGAATTGTAAGATGGAAGAGAATTAGATGAAGAGTTGATGGATGATTCCAAATGATGGAGCAACTCCCCTTTTATAGCCACCTAGGAGGATTTTAAATTTTTGAATTTTGAATTCTCCATTATTTCTCATAATTTCTCTAAATAATTAACCCATATTTAATCCCATGTAACCCCCACTATTTGAATTTGAAAAGGGGATTAAATATTAACCTTCAAAGCTCTTTTAATCTCCATAAAACCTCAGTCTAAATGCAAAGCACCCATTTGAATTTGAATTTCTTCAATAAATTCTCCTTTGACTTGAGTATTTGGTGCGTGTCCTTTGATCAAATGACTACGGTCCAAAAGGGAAAAAGAAAGCTACAAAAGTAAGAAGTCCATCACCGAATTTTGGGCTTGGTCGGGTGAAGAAATCTTCACCCGACCACCATGTAAGGTTTTCAAACTTCACCCGACCAGAAAGAAGTAATGTTGCATGATGCTTAGAGAGTCTGAATATGCAAAATAAGCTTCACCCGACCACCTCCAAATGACCTCGGATTTCACCCAACCAAAAGGAGAAACTATTCAATACGTCTCTAAGAAGCCTTCCATGAAGTATGGGCTTCACCCGACCTTCACCCAACCAACTAGAGATTTTGGCGTCGTGATCTTTAGGTCTTTGGGATTCTTTCTTCCTTCTGTGGATTAGGTGAATTCTTCCTTGATTGTTGGATTCCTATAAGAAATATAGCAAAAATACCATAAAAACTACAAGAAATCCTCTTTTCCGAGTTAGGCCATGAAAATATAAAAATGTAGCACAAATGGGCAGTAAATGAATCAAAAGTGTATGAAAATGTACCTAAAATGGCCCTAAAAAGGGGGGTATAAATCCCCCCGATCAGATGCTTTATTGTAATGACTCATCTTTAGGGAGGTGAGGAGTTAGTCATTGGTGTGGTTGGGCAAGAACTCTTGATCAGACGGTTAACGGGAGTCTAAGGGTGCAGCGCTTTGGCGGGGGTCTCACAGCCTTTCAGCCATTAGTGTGGTTGGCCAAATTATTGTGGATGTGCTAAAATCGTTTAAGCTTTGGCTGATATGGAAGAGTGGTCGACGTGGTCGACCTGGCAGTGTGGTTGGTTGATGCCGACCAGAGGAGTTTTTAGAGAGTTTGGTCGATGTGAGATGAATTTTGACGTGTGGCCGACGTGGTTGAGGTTGACTAGAGCAGTTTCCCGAGAGGTTTCCCAAGTGTGTTTCTCGATGTGGAATGCGGTCGATGTGCGGTCGACGTGGTCAACAAAGTAGTAGATCGATCCTATTTGCGGTGGAGATTGGTCGACGTTGTGTTTAGCCGACGCGAGAAAAGGGTGGTCGATATGATCGATCCCATGGTATTTTTGGTCGACGTCGACCCTGCAACAGCGTGTTTTTGTTTTACGTCGTATTTATCTGTGATTTTAGGGTTTTCTGGGTTGGGTTATTTTGGAGGCCGTCAGAGAGAGAGAGAGAGAGAGAGAGATCATCGTTGGTTCGATTGTTGCCGCTACATTCTTGGACGAGGGAGGCACCAATTGGAGTGGGGCAAGGAGCAAAGTAAATCCTTCAAGCCGAAACCCTAACACGCAACCAAATTCGAGGTAGGTGGTTCTGTCTTCTATAGTCCGTTCCTATGAGTGTGAAAAGTTATAATATTGGAATTCCAAACTCTGTTTGATATCACAGTTTTGCGGAGATTGTATTATGACTGTGGTATTGAGATATATATATATATATATATATATATATGTGTGTGTGTGTGTGTGTGTGTGTGTGTGTGTGTGTGTGTGTATTGTGTTGTAATATATGTATATGAAACGGAGATGCTATGAAAAATCATATTGAGATATATAGTGTTGTTAGGGTCAATGTGTGAGAATTGTTATTCGGTAATAGTGATGTTTTGCTTGAATGTATGAAATTGAGGTTCCATTGAGGGAAAAGTCCATAGGATGGTGATAACTGCGTAATTTGTCATTAAATTTGCATATAATTTATGGGTTTTAATTGCATATTTTGTTGAATTAATGCATTTTTATAATACTTTTCCCTAATTTTAATTATTTACTGTTTTATAGATTTAATATTAATTTTGGTGGTTTTTAACGTTAAATTAATTATTTTAATTTTAATATTAATTCTTTAGGCTTAATTGATTATTTTAATTTTTAATCTTAGTATAATTTCTCTATATATAATTTAGTTGATTTAATTATGTTTTTATTTGTTGTTATTATTATTTTTTGCATGTTTCGTAGGTTGCATTTGGGGAGCTAATAACTGGAAAGCATTAATGATGATATGTATTGGCGTGAAGGAAAAGAAGAAGAAATTGGAAATAGAGGTTATGCCGTGTGGGCCCTTCATTGAATTGTCTTTTTATGTAGAAAAAAAAAAGAGAAACCATGAAGGAAGAAACATATTACGTGAGAGCAAACTGGAAAGAAGCACATGATGCGGTGCCCATTTTTGTTTAATGAATGAGAGAAGAAAAAAAAATGGCAATTAGCGTGAAGAAGACCCATGCAGCGTGTGTGTATATATAGGGAAGACCCATCATACGGGCTCGTCAGCTCTCCGCCGCCTCCATTCCATCGAATCACCCAGCACAGCACCCATCTTGCCCAACACCGAGATCGCAACCCAACGCTTCAGCATAGCCTCATCCAGCCTCCACCATCGCATCTCCATACACCCGTAGTCTTCACCCGATCGCCCAGCGCAGCAAGAGACACACGATCCCTCCATCTCGTCCCAGCGCAGCACCTCTCAAGCTCTCACGCCCAGCGCAGCAGTTGCAGATATAGCAGAAATTAAAGAAGATAGCATGACGAATATTGAAGATTCAGATCGAGTTCAAGACTGGATAATTAATTTTCTACAGCCTATTTATTTTAATTCTGTTCTAATTCTACTGTGTTAATTTTTCCAAACAGATTTGTGATTTTCCAACCCATGGAGGGGTAAGTATTTTGTAATCGGTTTAGCGCAATACTTTGAATGCTTGTTTTGAATTCATGTTTGTCACGCCCCGGATTTCCAACCCGAGGAAACCGGTACGTGACTCCCCTTTTACCCACACGGAGGGCAAAGGGGTTAGGATACAAACCAAGAATATCACATTTTAAACATCCACAACATTCAAGAAGGTAATGTTCATAAAAGCAATCCAAACCAGTTTATTACAACAAAATCCTTTCCCCACTGTGGTTACATCAGTTCCCATAAGAAAAACAAAACATAAATGGAAGAGAGTAAAAATAATTATGGTCTTCCACCTTGGTGTATCCACCTAACGCCTGTAAGTCCCTGGAAAACAAACACAGGAGGGGTGAGCAACCACAACTCAGTAGGGATCATGTCTCCCCAACCCATCCCATGCTCCTAGCATCTACATGCCATGTGTACAAGTGCAGTGTCGTGTTACAATAATTTCAACAGACATAATAACAACCACAACAACAATTACAATCTTCCACTGCCACACAGGCTAACAAAACACATCTCAAGCAAGTAGTTTAACCGCCTCTTCAGGCCACTGATTTAACCGCTTCTCAGGCAAAGTAGTTTAACCGCCTCTTCAGGCCACTGGTTTAACCACCTCTCAGGCAAAGTAGTTTAACCGCCTCTTCAGGCCAGATAGCACAGTCATGCACACAACACACCACGGTCACTCAAGCATAAAACCAAACACTTGGTGTGCACCCGTTCACAAGTGCACAAACCCAGCCATTCAGGCCATAGAACAAACACCCAGCATACATACATACACTAAACCACAAGTCCAGCCACACAGACATATTACCAAACACGTAATGGGCATATACACACAGCTATATTCACACAGGCATTTCATCGAACATATAGCATGTAACAACAGAATCACACCAAAATGCCACTGAAGGCCAACATCCATATAAGAGATCACACCTATATGGATTACATATGTATATATAAGCAGATATAACTCTACAATCTGCCCTAGAACCCTAGGACAGAGGAGGATTTAGGAAGGACAGAACCCCTACCTTGTATGTTCTCCTGCTCCCGCTTCCACGCAAGACTCCGACCACCCACGCAAGATGCTCCGGCAGCCCCCAGAAGTTCTCCTTCCCTCTCTCTCTCTCTCTCTCTCTCTCTCTCTCTCTCTCTCTCTGCGACGGCTGGTGGAGCAACAAACCCTAAACCTAAAACAGAGGGGCTTCTCCTCCTTATATAGACAACACAACATCAAAACGACGTAGTTTTGATTAAGTGAATCCCAACATCAAAACGACGTAGTTTTGATGGAACAAGCTATGACCTTTCCACATCCATACACACCAAAATATTCACAATTCCAACATGGTCCTTTGGGAAAAGATGATTAGAATGACAAAACCAAGGTAACCATGCAAAAACATGCCTGCACGCCAATTTGCACGTGAATTCCCCAATTCACGTGCAACTCCAAATGCACTCCAAATGCGCTCAAACTTCACCCCTAGCCTCCTTGCATCATGTAGAAGACAACCACACTTGCACGTGAATTGGACCCATTTCACGTGCACCTCACATACACGTCCGTTTGGCCTGAAACTTCTATGGTAGATAGAGGACATCATTCTAAGCATCTTTCCTTTTGCACGTGAATTCATTGGAGTCCATTCACTAGGTCAAAATCTAGAAAAACTCTACTCGAAGGCAAAAGCGTGACTAACTCAAGGTACGGGTCCTTACATCCTCTCCCCCTTAAGACTTTTCGTCCTCGAAAAGAAATGACATACAAGGAAAACAAACACAAGCTACCCATTTGCCACCCGGCAAGCCACCACACCCAAATGGGTCATACACCGCACACAGCACAACAGCACATAACAAAGTACCACCATAATCCATAACCACAATAATGCATATAACACATGTCCGCATGTCACGAATACACATCTCAAAACACATCACAAATAAGAACACATGTCTTTAAAAGACAATACAAATACACCAAATCGTACACAACTAATACAAAACACATCACTATCCCTTGGCCAACAGCCACCTCCCACGCTTAAGATTGTTCGTCCTCGAACAAGTCTGGGTGCTGCTCACGCATCACGGACTCACGTTCCCATGTCTCTTCCTCAATGCCACGGTGCTGCCACAGCACGCGAACCAAAGGAATAGCACGACCACGCAAAAGCTTCTCTCGCCGATCTAGGATATGGATAGTGGCCTCAACAACGGACATGTCATCCTCAATGTCCAATGTCCCTCAATCGAGCACATGAGTGGGGTCAGGGTGATACTTCCTCAACTGGGACACGTGAAACACGTTGTGCACTCGACTCAGCCACGGTGGTAACGCTAACCGGTAGGCTACAGGCCCCACACAATCCAGAATCTCAAAAGGACCAATAAACCGCGGAGATAGCTTGGAACCTCGCCCAAACCGTCGATGTCCACGACGTGGGGAAACACGAAGAAACACATGATCACCAACAGAAAACTCCAAAGGTCGCCGCCGCTGATCCGCATAAGATTTCTGCCGACTCTGAGCTGATAACAACCGCTATCGAATCAACTTAACCTTCTCGGTAGCCTCTTGAACCAACTGTGGTCCCAAGAGAGCTGTCTCCCCCACCTCGGTCCAACACAAAGGTGATCGACACGGCCGCCCATACAACGCCTCAAAAGGAGCCATCCCAATGGATGCCCGATAATTGTTATTGTAGGCAAACTCCACCAAAGGAAGGTGAGTTGCCCACGAACCCCCAAAATCTAACACACAGGCCCGTAACATGTCCTCCAACGTCTGATTCGTCCTCTCTGTCTGGCCCTCAGTCTCAGGGTGAAAGGCTGTACTCAAGTGAAGCTTGGTCCCCATAGCCTCCTGCAAACCTGCCCAAAAACGGGAAGTGAACCTCGAATCTCGATCAGAGACAACCGATGATGGTACCCCATGCAGTCTCACAATCTCGTTCATGTACAGTTGACTCAAGGTCCCAATAGAGTCCCGCTTGCGAACAGCCAGGAAATGGGCTGACTTTGTGAGTCGATCCACAATCACCCAAATCATATCTTTCCTCCCCGTGGTGGGTGGAAGACCAGTCACAAAATCCATCGCTATGTGGTGGTCCCACTTCCACTCCGCTATGGGCAATGGCTGTAACATACCCGCCGGCCGCTGATGCTCAGCCTTCACCTGCTGACACGTGAGGCACCGCGAAACAAAGGCAGCTACATCGCGTTTCATCCCAGGCCACCAAAAATGTGCCCGAAGCGCATGGTACATCTTCGTACCCCCTGGATGCACAGCAACTCTAGATTGGTGAAACTCTCTCATCACCTCATCCCTGAGGGAAGAAGCCACTACCAACTGCCCCTGAAATGACAACTCATGCTCAGGACCCTCTGTCCAGTCCTCTGATAGCTCCCTAGCCTCAATACGGGCACGGAGAACCTCACACTCAATGTCACCCAACTATTCCTCCCGGACGCGCTGGTACAACTCAGGTACAATCACCAAAGGACTCAGGACTGTCCCACTATCATGAACAACAGGCTGCAGTGCAACATCGCCAATCGCTCCATCGGCTTCCACTCTCTCACGGCCACCTCAGCTTTCCCTTTTTCGCTCAACGCGTCGGCCACAACATTACCCTTGCCCGGGGTATAGGCAAGAGTAAAGTCAAAGGTCCGCAAATACTCCACCCATCTCCTTTGCCTCAAATTCAAGTCCTTCGAGTAAAGATGTACCGAAGGCTCTTGTGATCCGAGAACACCACAAACTTCTCGCCCAAGAGGTAATGCCGCCAACTCTTCAGGGCGAAGATGACAGCCGCTAACTCAAGGTCATGAGTAGGATAATTCTGCTCATGAGGCTTCACCGCCTTGACCCATAAGCTACCACACTGTGCTCCTACATAAGCACACACCCCAAACCAACCCTGGACGCATCACAGTACACTTCATATGGAATATCCTCCTGAGGTAACCTCAACACCGGTGCAGTGGTCAAACGGGTTTTAAGAGTCTCAAACGCCTGCTGACACTTGTCAGTCCAATCAAACTTCACGCCCTTCCGAGTCAATGCTGTCATAGGAGCTGCCAAACAGGAGAACCCCTCGACAAAACGATGATAGTACCCCGCCAAGCCAAGAAAACTACGGATCTCAAAAACGTTGGTTGGCCTCGCCCACGATGCCACGGCCTCAATCTTGGCTGGGTCCACCCTAACTCCCTCAGCTGACACCACATGGCCAAGAAAGTGAACCTCCTGCAGCGAAAACTCACACTTGCTAAACTTAGCAAACAGTGCTGGTCCCTCAAGGTTTGCAACACTGTTGCCAAGTGCTCCACATGCTCCTTCTCGGTCTTGGAATACACCAAGATATCGTCGATAAACACCACCACGAACGAGTCTAAGTATGGGGCAAAGACTTGGTTCATCAAATACATGAACACCGCTGGCGCATTAGTGAGCCCGAAAGGCATCACGACCCACTCATAATGCCCATACCTGCACCGAAAAGCCGTCTTAGGGATGTCCTCCTCCCTAACCCCGAGCCGGTGATACCCCGACCGTAAATCTATTTTGGAAAACCACTGGGCCCCACTCAATTGGTCAAACAGGTCATCTATCCGAGGCAACGGGTACTTATTCTTCATAGTCACTGAATTCAGCTTCCTGTAGTCGATGCAGAGATGAAGTGTGCCATCAGCCTTCTTAGCAAAGAGCACCGGAGCACCCCAAGGTGAGGTACTCGGTCTGATATACCCTTGGCCCACCAACTCCTCGATTTGCCTCTGCAGCTCCCTCAGCTTGGCTGGCCCCATGCGATACGCTACTTGGGAAATCGGACCCGTCCCCGGCACCAACTCAATAGTGAACTCCACACTCCTCTTAGGTGGCAAACTCCTCAACTCCTCAGGAAAAACATCCTGAAATTGGTCCACAACAGCGGGCCACACCCTCTTTTCCACCTTACCCTCCTCAGCAAAGGTCAGGGCTGCCAACCTGTGGGTAATGGCACCCCACTGGTCCATCACCGGCCCGGCCCGACTCGCCTCACAGTCCCACTTCCCCTGCAGGGTGCAAGAGGTCCCTGCAGGTGTCACGAAGGATACACGCCGCCGGTAACAGTCTATCTTGGCTTGGAAAGCCATAAGCGAATCCATACCCAAGATCAGGTCAAAAGTACGCAATGGCATCACATGCAAGTCAAAACTCAGCTCCACCTCGCCTATGGTTAACACACAGTCACGACACACACGCCGTACCTCAATCATGCCTCCCACCGGAGACTCCACAACTAGGGGCCTTGCGGCCTCCACACAAGCTAACCCCAAGCCATCAATAAGAAGCTCGGCAGCGAGGGCACACGATGCACCCGTATCAAAAAGAACAGAAGCTAACGTACGGGAAATCAAGAGGGTACCTCTAACCACCGATGGTCCTGCTCCACCCTCACTGGTGGGGGTGGTAGCTCGGCCTCCTCCTGGTACGTCGCCTCCAGGCGCAAACACCCTTCCTTGGCCCGTGCCACCGGTCGGCTCACTCACCTGGACGCTTCCCGCTAAGGTTGCCTCCGGCCTCGGTCCTTCGCCGCTCCGGCCTCCCCTGGGGTCGGGTCCGACCGGATCCCCGCCTGGCCGGCTGCCACCGACGAGCTGGTCTCTCAGCTGGTGCATGGAAGCTAGCATCACTCCTCACGCTGGATGCCATGCCCCCCGCTCCCCTGTTGCCACTCCCCGCAAACCCGGCGCAAATGGCCCTCTCGTCCACGGTTGTTGCATCGCCGGTCCTTCTTGGGGCACTCCCCTTTGAAGTGACCCTGCTCTCCACAACGAAGGACGCTGCTAGGTAGACTCCCGGATGGACCACCCTGTCTTCCGCCGCCAAAGGTGAACCTCCCGGGGTTCACGGATGTCCGACCCCGACAGCGAAAAGAACTGCTATCCCTCTCCTCCGTCTTGAGCCTCTTGGACCCTGCATCTCGATCAGGCCCACTCTGCAACTGGTGACCCTGATGGGCCTGCCTCCCATCATCCAGCTCTCTCTCGGCTATACGGGCCGTCTCCACAGCCTCAGCATAGGTCCTCAAGCGTAGGATTGCCACCCTCTACCTAAGGGCTGGCCTAAGGCCCAAAGTGAACTTGTGGGCCTTCAGGTCCTCCCTTGCCACAGTCTCAGGAGCAAACCTACTCAAGCTCCGGAACTCCCGCTCATACTCAGGTACCGTCCTGGATCCCTGCTTCAAACTGCCGAATTCTTCCCTCTTCTGCCATCTCACTGATTCCGGGAAGAACTCATCATGGAAGAGTTGCAAGAACTCCTCCCAAAGCATGAGTTGCACCACACGGCTCCCCGTGACACTCGTCCACCACTCCAAAGCATCCCCCTCCAGCTGCCGAATTGCCAGTCGCACCTTGTCCTCTTCCCGGGGCAGGAGAAAGGAGAACACATGCTCGATCTGCCTCAACCACTGCTCAGCTACCACGGGATCTCCTTCCCCCTTAAATTGCGGAGGTTGTTCCTTTCGGAACCGTGTCACCACGTCATCCTCTGCACGAGTTGGTACACCGCCCAGTGAACTCTCACGCTCACGAGGGAGCTCTCCTACTGGTGGTGGTGGTGGTGGCACCACCTTGTCGTCCGCCATCTCACGGCGCACCTCCTCCCGAACGTCCTGCCGGAGTCCCTCCCATAGCTCTCGTACCTCCGGCCGAATGCCTTCTTGTAGGCGTGCCAAGTAACAACGCATGCCCTCCAACGGACGGTCCCGCACCCGGACCCTCATGGGCAGATGACTCATCGCCCATCGCCCGGACGCACGTGTCACTCTCCTCGGCGGCATTCTTACTACACGAAGTAAGAAGCACAACGTCAAAACAATTTTATAATCTATCGCGTCACTACCTCTACCCCACTGATCAATTCCACTATCACATGACATTACACACATACATTGCATAAATCACATTGCACAGTTCAGTACACATTGCCAAACAAATCAGAGTTGCACATTTCACTTAATCATATGATTTTATCCACAGTTTAGCATACATTCACAGCAAATGCAACTAGTGCCCTAATACCAATGCATGCAAATCCTACCACAAGACCGGACTACCCTAAGTACACCTTGGAGGCTCAAAGAGGACCATGTTGATCAGGCATGTCCCTCCAGGCTCCTCCAAAGGACTTAGGATAACCAGGTCCGCCCACTACCCTAGGCCAACTAGACCATGCTCTGATACCATATTGTCATGCCCCGGATTTCCAACCCGAGGAAACCGGTACGTGACTCCCCTTTTACCCACACGGAGGGCAAAGGGGTTAGGATACAAACCAAGAATATCACATTTTAAACATCCACAACATTCAAGAAGGTAATGTTCATAAAAGCAATCCAAACCAGTTTATTACAACAAAATCCTTTCCCCACTGGGGTTATATCAGTTCCCATAAGAAAAACAAAACATAAATGGAAGAGAGTAAAAATAATTATGGTCTTCCACCTTGGTGTATCCACCTAACGCCTGTAAGTCCCTGGAAAACAAACACAGTAGGAGGGGTGAGCAACCACAGCTCAGTAGGGATCATGTCTCCCCAACCCATCCCATGCTCCTAGCATCTACATGCCATGTGTACAAGTGCAGTGTCGTATTACAATAATTTCAACAGACATAATAACAACCACAACAACAATTACAATCTTCCACTGCCACACAGGCTAACAAAACACATCTCAAGCAAGTAGTTTAACCGCCTCTTCAGGCCACTGATTTAACCGCCTCTCAGGCAAAGTAGTTTAACTGCCTCTTCAGGCCACTAGTTTAACCGCCTCTCAGGCAAAGTAGTTTAACCGCCTCTTCAGGCCAGATAGTACAGTTATGCACACAACACACCACGGTCACTCAAGCATAAAACCAAACACTTGGTGTGCACCCGTTCACAAGTGCACAAACCCAGCCATTCAGGCCATAGAACAAACACCCAGCATACATACATACACTAAACCACAAGTCCAGCCACACAGACATATTACCAAACACGTAATGGGCATATACACATAGCTATATTCACACAGGCATTTCATCGAACATATAGCATGTAACAACAGAATCACACCAAAATGCCACTGAAGGCCAACATCCATATAGGAGATCACACCTATATGGATTACATATGTATATATAAGCAGATATAACTCTACAATCTGCCCTAGAACCCTAGGACAGAGGAGGATTTAGGAAGGACAGAACCCCTACCTTGTATGTTCTCCTGCTCCCGCTTCCACGCAAGACTCCGACCACCCACGCAAGATGCTCCGGCAGCCACCAGAAGCTCTCCTTCCCTCTCTCTCTCTCTCTCTCTCTCTCTCTCTCTTTCTCTCTCTCTCTCTCTCTCTCTCTCTCTCTCTCTCTGCGACGGCTGGTGGAGCAACAAACCCTAAACCTAAAATAGAGGGGCTTCTCCTCCTTATATAGACAACACAACATCAAAATGACGTAGTTTTGATTAAGTGAATCCCAACATCAAAACGACGTAGTTTTGATGGAACAAGCTATGACCTTTCCACATCCATACACACCAAAATATTCACAATTCCAACATGGTCCTTTGGGAAAAGATGATTAGAATGACAAAACCAAGGTAACCATGCAAAAACATGCCTGCACGCCAATTTGCACGTGAATTCCCCAATTCACGTGCAACTCCAAATGCACTCCAAATGCGCTCAAACTTCACCCCTAGCCTCCTTGCATCATGTAGAAGACAACCACACTTGCACGTGAATTGGACCCATTTCACGTGCACCTCACATACACGTCCGTTTGGCCTGAAACTTCTGTGGTAGATAGAGGACATCATTCTAAGCATCTTTGCTTTTGCACGTGAATTCATTGGAGTCCATTCACTAGGTCAAAATCTAGAAAAACTCTACTCAGAAGGCAAAACTGTGACTAACTCAAGGTATGGGTCCTTACAATGTTTTAATATTTAATTCGTTATTTTATGTGCTATGATTTAATTCTCCAACTCTTTGATTTGTTAATTTAATATCTCGGTTGAGTGTTGATTTAACAATTCATCGTGTGTTATTATTCTATCTGAGTGGAAAGATTTGTTTCGTAGGGAACGGGCGGTCTTTCGAGAATTAATTCATAATTATTCTGGTTAGAATAAATTCATAATTGGATTGTATTCATGGTGTCTTGATGCATTTGAATTATGGGGCCATAATTTATCTAATTAATCTTTTGGGATAGTGATAAACAGCATTCAGGTGTGAAGTTAAACCGGTTACATCTTTGATTAATTGATTTTCTTAGTTAAAATTCTTTGCTTAAATTAGTTTTCATTCAATAAAAAATCCCCCCAATTTGATATTTATTCTTTTTCATTAGTTTTTATTAAACAGGTAATTAAATAGATTGAATTTAATTTTATAAGTCCCCCGGTAGAGAACGATCTAGGTTAAGCCACTAGCTATACTTAGTTTAAATTTTATTTGGAGTGCGTGTGCGACAAACGCTCTTTTCAAATTGGCGCCGTTGCCGGGGAGGCATTAAATTTGATTCAATTTATTTTCTTACTTGTTTTATTATTAGTTTTGATTTTTATTTATTTATTTTGTTCGGACTTACCCGGTAGTTTCTTGTTTTTGTTTTTGCAGGTTTCCTTTTTATTTTATTTTATTTTATTTACTTTATTTTATTAAAAAAATCAAAAAAAAAAGTTTCCATTTTTCTAAAGTTTCCTTTTTGCAGGTTTTTCTTTTCTAACAAGTTTCCTGTTTTGTTTTATTTCCTTTTTTCTCATAGTTTTTTTTTTAAATTTTTTGTAGGTTTTTCTTTTTCTTTTATTTTATTTTCTCTTCTCTTCCTCTTAATTTCCTTTTTTGCAGTTTTATGACACGATCCACTTCAGGGGAACTACTAGATTTTGATCCAGAGGTTGAACGGAACTTGAGGACTCATCTTCGACACACTCGAGTAAAGGAAGAAAGCCCCTCACCAACAATGGCAGGGCACAATGGAGAATTCAACCGCACCATTCGAGAGTTGGCAGCACCAGACATCAACTCTCAACCAACGTGTATTGCCTACCCAGCTTTGGAGACTGACTTCGAGCTTCATGGGCTATCTTCTTCCCAAGTTTCATGGGCTATCTGGAGAAGACCCACACAAGCATCTTAAAGAGTTCAATGTGGTCTGCTCAACCATGAAGCCCCGCA
The DNA here is from genome assembly GCA_023512835.1 of Taxillus chinensis. Classification (NCBI taxonomy): domain Eukaryota; kingdom Viridiplantae; phylum Streptophyta; class Magnoliopsida; order Santalales; family Loranthaceae; genus Taxillus; species Taxillus chinensis. Next base: position 47,764,586 of record CM042092.1, on the reverse strand, counting down.
ATGTCCCAGAAGATCAGATCAAGTTGAGAGCTTTCCCTTTCTCACTCAATGGAGCTACAAAAGACTGGTTGTATTACTTGCAACCAGAAGATGTCACATGCTGGAACGAACTGAAGAAATTGTTCTTGAATCGGAAGGAGATCTCAGGCATCAAACAGGGACATAATGAGACGATGTACGAGTATTGGGAGCGCTTCAAGAAGTTGGTTGCTAGTTGTCCACATCACCAAATTAGCGACCAACTCCTCATCCAGTACTTCTACGAGGGTCTTACATCTATGGAGAGGAGCATGATGGATGCAGCTGCAGGAGGAGCCCTAGTTAATAAAACACCAGTGGATGTAAGAGCTCTCATTGACAAGATGGCACAGAATATGTAGCAATTTGGAGATTGAGCATTGCCTACACAACGAGGAGTCCACCATGTGAGCCCCAGCACACACCCTAGCCTTGAGGCGCACAAGCTTGATGAGATCTCTACTATGATAAGACAGATGGCCTTAGCCTTACCAGCCCTCGCTAGTCCTGCGAAAGTTTGTGGAATTTGCACCGCCACTGATCACCCTACTGATGCATGTCCACAACTCCAGGAGACAAAAGAGTGCAATGGTATCTTTCCAGGCCGCCCATATGAGCAGCAGCAACAGCAACGTCCCCCTCAGCAGAAATATGATCCATTCTCACAGACATATAATCCAGGGTGGAGAGATCATCCCAATCTTCGCTATGGGACAGGGCAACCTCAGAGACCTCCATATCCTCAGAATTTTCAGAAGAGGCCTGAGGGGACAACATCGAATGGTCAACAGCAAGCTCATCCTCAACAAAAGACAGAACTAGATAACTTTAATCTCCTTCAGCAGATTGTGCTCAACCAACAGAATGAGTTGAAGGAACTCAAGATGCAAATAAGTCAGATGGCCACTGCTATACATGATATCACTAGTCATCAGCAGAACACACTTCCCTCTCAGATTACTCCCAATCCTAAGGGGAATGTCAGTTCTATCACTTTGAGGAGTGGCAAGCAAACTGGAGATCCACAGGTTCCATCTACTCCACCAGGATTTGCACCACTAGCCAAGGGGCCACCCCCTACCTTAACCACTGAGGAACCAGAGATCAAGGAAAAAGAGCTGAAGAAGGAGAAGGAGACCACTCCTAGACCTCTTCCATTCCCATATAAGGCCATTCAAAACAAGAAGATGACAGATGAGGCAATTCAGCAAGAAGTTCTGGATATATTTAAAAGGGTGGAGATCAACATTCCACTCTTGGAGGCCATCAAGCAAATTCCTCGATTTGCTAAATTCTTGAAAGAATTATGTATCAACAGAAGAAGAAGCCTAAAGGGAGTTGAAAGGGTCAACCTTGGGTGAATAGTCTCAGCATTCATCACACATTCTCCTCCCATGCCTCTGAAGTGTGAAGACCCTGGCACCTTCACTATTCCATGTACCATTGGGACACTTCACTTTTCTGATGCTTTGTGTGACTTGGGCGCCTCTATCAATGTCATGCCATATTCTGTCTACTCCTCCCTTCACATTGGGGAGCTTAAGCCAACACAGGTGGTAGTCCAATTGGCTAATAGATCCACAGTTGGACCAGTAGGCGTTCTTGAGGATGTTCTAGTTAGAGTGAGAGATGCCATCTTTCCTGCTGATTTCTATGTCCTCAACATGGAGGAGGACTTGGCGAACTCTCATGCCCCTATCATTCTTGGCAGGCCATTCCTCAAAACTGCCGAGACCATCATTGATGTTTACCAAGGTACGCTTTCTATGGAGTTTGGTGGTGAAATTATTAAATTTAATATTCTAGACTCCATAAAGCATCCCTCTAGTGAGTATAGTGTTTTATTCCTCTCACACACTGAACCACCATATGAGATTGATTCTGACCTTGATTTCAGTGATGTGAATGATTTTGATGATGAGGTGGATTATGTTAATGGATTGAATGCTTTGTTTTATGATGATGTTGCACATGTTCACTCTATTTCTTCTTGTGCACAAATGTCTACACCTAGCATGCTTCCTTCCACACAACACCCACCTACACTTGAGTTGAAACCTTTGCCTAATAATTTGAAATATGCATATTTGATGAATGGAGATAGATTGCCTGTTATCATTGTTAGTAATCTCCTACCAGACCAAGAGACCAAACTGCTGGCTCTCTTGAGGGACAATATTAAGGCAATAGGTTGGACATTAGCTGATATTCCTGGACTTAGCCCATCCACTTGCATGCATAGGATTTTCTTAGAAGATGGTGCTAAACCAGTGAGGCAGCCCCAAAGGAGGCTAAACCCCACTTTGCTAGAAGTTGTTAAGAAAGAGGTAGAAAAATTATTTGTAGTTGGCATTATTTATCCTATCTCTGATTCTCAGTGGGTTAGTCCTGTCCAAGTGGTACCCAAAAAGACTGGGTTCACTGTGGTGCAAAACGAGAGGGAGGAATTGGTTCCTATGCGAGTCCAGAATAGCTGGCGAGTATGCATTGATTATAGGAGACTTAATGGTGTCACTCGCAAGGACCACTTCCCACTCCCCTTCATTGACCAAATGTTAGAGGCGCGCAGGTAGGACACATTATTGCTTCTTGGATGGTTTTTCTGGCTATTTTCAGGTTCCCATTGCTCCAGAGGACCAGGAGAAGACTACATTCACTTGCCCATTTGGTACTTTTGCCTATAGAAGGATGCCATTCGGTCTTTGTAATGCTCCTGGTACCTTCCAAAGATGCATGATGAGTATATTTTCTGATTTTCTTGAGAATTGCATGGAACTATTTATGGATGATTTTACTGTTTATGGCTCCTCATTTGATGAATGTCTCTCTAGCCTAGGTTGTAGGACCCTATTTTGTCCGGGTTGGACATACTAACCCTATTTGATATACCTTTCTGCCCATGCCATATACCTTATTGAAGAGGTCCACAATGATCCCATACTTCCAAGGAACGGTCTACCCCAATCGGCACGAGATGGATACAATTGACACGGATGGGGGAGTTCAAAATTAATGACTTCTGCTACAAGTCTTTGAAGCGCCCCAAGAACAACACCAGGTGATGGAGGATGAAAATTGGAGACCAACGCACTTGACCGAGCTCAAATCGGACTTAAAATGAAGAAGTTATGGCCAAAACAACTTTCGTTGGAAAAAGTCAAACTTGCCAAAAGACGGTCAATGCCCCTGGTCAAACTGCCCGCAAAAGTGATCATGCGAAACTCTTCAAAATGCCTATGTAGGTGAATACGGATCTCCCCAAACAATTCCTGGAAGGTTATCCATTTTTGCATTTTTGGTGGGGGTAAAAAGGTAATTAAAAAAAAAAGGGTTGACCGTTGACCGTTGACCTACCGACACTTCGACCCATTGACCTCGAAGCTTGAAGCCTCGAAGCCCCGAAGCTCGAAGCCTCGAAGTCCCGAACCTCGAAGCCTCGAAGCCCCGAAGCATCGAAGCCCGAAGCTCGAAGCCCCGAAGTCCCGAAGATCGAAGCCCGAAGCCCCAAAGCTCGAAGCCCAGAAGTCCCGAAGCTTGAAGCCCCGAAGCCTCGAAGCCCCGAAGCCTCGAAGCCTCGAAGCCCCGTTGACCTGCTGATTTCTAACCTTCGACCCTTCGACCCTCGAAGCCTCGCTGCCGACACTTCGACCCGCGACTTACGACGCCCACGACCCTCGAAGTCTCGCTACGACGCCTTCGACCCGCGGCACCCGTACGCCTTCCACCTCCGACCCTTCGACCCTCGAAGCCTCGCTACCGACACTTCGACCTGCCAACGCTCCGACCTACCGACACTTCGAACCTCCGACCCTTTTTTTGCCTTCGCTGATTTTTTCTCGCTGGCTGTTCGTGTCGGCTTTTTCTCACGGGTTTCCTTTTTTCCTCTCGCTGGTCGTTCACGGGGCTTGTTTTATGCGCTGGCCATCTGACAAAACATTATTTTGAATACCTGTCGGTCACATGTGCTGCTAAACTACAAATTCAAAAAAGCAAATCACGAGTTCCCCTTTTCCCGCACACACTGACCACCCGACCAGACACTGATCTGCAAATTAATAGAGCTGGAAATAATAATGCACCCGACAGATTGCACAAGACCTGGATGAAAATGAAGAAAGCAATAATGCAGCATTAAATGCTGCAATTAATGAATCCAACAAAAAAAGTTTCTGCAGCCCTTAAGATGCAGTCATCCATCCCTGCGGAAATGAAAAAAAAAAAAGAGAATGAGTTTTCTCGTTGAAGAGAGCCATCATCGTGAAAAAAAACACACAGAGAGAGACATCATCGTGGGAAAAGAAACCTGCAAACCAGTGAGAGCAAAAAAAAAAAACAGAGAAAGAAAAGGAAAAAACAGAGACAGAAAAAAAAAGAGAGAAACTTAAAAACCAGAAAAAAGATCACTCTTCCACGCCTCCATGACTGCCATCCTTTCAGATTAAACACCCAGTCTTCTGCAATCAACATTACTCCTTCATCCTCTTTCTCTCCTATCTCACCCCGACTCCTTTTTTTTTCTCGGAAGAAAAAAAAAAAACACAAAAACAGTCCCAACTTCAGCCTTTTTTCTGCGTGTTCAGCAAGCGAAAAACATAACAGACACCAATCCCTTTCCAATCCCCTATTTCTCACGCCTACTCTCCTTATTTCTAGTCATCAAAAAACTCAAACCCAGAAAATACACCACTCCACTCTTCAAATACCAAGAAATCCCCCTCACAAACCTCGCTGTCAGATCTTATTGGTTCTAAGCAAGTGATTATCAGCGCCGGCGGGAGCTCAAGCAGAAGATTGGCGTTGCAAAGCTTCAAAGTCGGTTCAGCCCTTATCTTTTCAATACTTTTTTCAGTTTATTTGTATCTACATTTGGTGTAATTGTTTTTTTTTAGCATTTTTCTAATTTTCGTTTTTTAGCTTATCTATATTTGATGTAATTGCTTTTCAGCCTTTTTCATTGTATTTTCTTGTATTTCTTCCTATGTGTATGTTGTAATATGTAAAGTATAGTAAAAAGAAAGGGAAAACAAAAAAGAAAAAAGAGAGAGCAGAGGGAGAACATGAAAAAAAAAAGAGAAAAAAAGAGTGATTTTCTTTTTCTTTTGTGGATGCCATAATCACACACTCCACGTTTTTATTTTCATGCATATGTTCCTAAATTGGCTTTAAGATTTTGGGTTCACAAAACAAAAAAAAAAAGGGGAAAGAAAGAAAGGTTTCCAAAAACAAAAACAAAAAAAAACAAAAGCAAAAAAAAAGGGTCAAAATGTTTTTTTTACAAAATATAGAAAACAAAAAAATGTATGTTTTGTAACCAAAAAAAAAAAACAAAACAAACAAACAAACAAAAACAAACAAAAAAACAAAACAAAACAGAAAAACAAACAAAAGAAAAACAAAAAAACAAAAAAAACAAAACGTTTTTTAATAATTTTTTTTTAATCTCTTCAACAACATGTTTTGAAAATGTTTTCCAAATGTCTTCCAACAAAAACAAAAAAAACAAAAAAACAAAAAAACAAAAAAACAAAAAAAACAACAAAAAAATATAGAAAAACAAACACAAAATGCATGTTCCAACCCAAACCAAAAAAGGGGGAAAAATAAACAAATATTTTTTAGGATTTCAATTTTCAAGAGCAAAACCAAAAAACAAACCAATCCCTAGGATCTCATTATCCACTTCAAAAATCCAAAACCTTTAGGATTCCCTTTAGAAATTTAGGATAAATCCATTTTAACCATGACTTCAATAAATAACTTAGCCGAATAGAAATCATAAACTTTTTAACTTAGCCCAGTCATGGCAGTATAAATAAAATAAAACCTCCTCCTCCTAAATTAGATACCGAAAGGGCGCTGTAGGGGTGTTAATCCTTCCCTACACGTAACCAACTCCCGAACCCATCTCTGATAACGCAGACCATACACTTAAAACTACTCAAAGTAGAGGGTATCCAACTGTACCCCAAAAACAGTTGGTGGCGACTCTAAAATTTCTCACCATTGGTTTAGTTTGAGCTCACCCCAAAAGGGCCCGGACGAAAACCAGTGATGACAGCTGGCGACTCTGCTGGGGACAATGAACACTTTAGAGAGTTAGGTCTAGAACTAAGGATTAGGAGGTTATTTTAATTATCTTGTTGTATATATTTAACTGTTGTGCTAAATTGTTTGATTGTTGCTCATATTTACTGTGATTTATTTATACGCTTTAACTACCATGATAGTGGTGATTTACTGCTTTCCATACTTGTTGCATACATGCATAACCCTATACCTGGGTTGAGCACAATTTAGGTTAGCGAGGTTCAGTACGGTCCCCAACGCGTTGATCATTATCCGCATTAGGGCCTCGGACTCCTCACTCAAGCTTGAGGTTCTTTCAAGGCACGTCCTTTTAAGATCCCCCTCCGGTAAATCCCATGGTGTATGGAGCCCTCTATTGAGGAAGTTTGGGAACCAACGAATAAGATAGGGGTAGCAATAAAAGCCCATCAGGGGTATTGACCCACATTTTGTTTGCTCATTCCATGTCATGCTAACCTTTGTTTTGTAGGGTAGTCTTTAAGTCATCCCCCGCACATTTAACTGTTTTTTTTACAATCGGTTTATTCTTTATCCCGTCTACCTACCTTGATATATATTAACTTGTCATCCTAACTTGTCATCATGCACAACATGACATTCATCATTCATATAGGCATGGCAACTTTCAGTCATCTCCTAAAAGGCCTTCAGGACAAGGAGACTGTCACAGTGGTGGCCCAAGCATCGGGAGACATTCAACTTCGCCTTGGAGATTTCCCGCCAGGGGAGGCCTACAAGGCAGAACATGCTATCATAGAAGATCAGCTGGACTACACTAAGGAGGTACAGACAATATGGAAGCAGTGGTCAGACGAAAGGAAAAGCATATACATACAACAGTTTGGGGATTTGCTCCATGTGACCGAGCTACTGGCCGATACGGATATGCTTGGGGCAGCCATTTATTTCTGGGAACCTCGACGGCGGTGCTTCGACTTGAACGGCCTAGATCTTGTTCCCACGATAGAAGAATACGAAGATTCCTGGATATCCCCGTGGAAAACAAAATGAAAATCTATCGCGCGAGCCCAAAAGGTCATGCCGAAGGGCCTTTGCTGAGATTATGGGAAAGCCAGTATGGGATTCACCGGCGGTCACAACTTACGGTGGGCGCGAATATCTTCCATGGGCAACAATCAAAGAAATAATACAAACTGCTATGGAAGCGGAGGCACACAAATTGCTTACACTAGCTATATATGGGCTAGTCATTTTCCCGAGGATACCGGCCCATATTGATGGGGCAATTGTAGATTTGGTCCAAGGGTGCTCAAAGGATGTGACCCTACTCCTGCTATCTTGGTCGAAACCATCCGATCTCTTACTTACCTAAGGAGTAAAGGCTCGGGACAGTTCATGGGGTGCTTACCTCTCCTATGTACTTGGTTGCAAGGTCATTTCCCCTGTAGTGTTCATCGTTTCCCTGCTGTTTATCAAGTACCAGCCACAACACTACTAGATATTCTGCTCAGCAAGTGGAGCCTACCAAAAGACTTTGAAAGCTGGAAAAAGAAGTTGGGGAACCTCACAGAAGCTGACATTACCTGGACTGCTCCTTGGATGCCTGTGGTCTCCATGACATATAGCTGCGGGGACTACAATTGGGTTCCACTTTTAGGTCCCTGGGGAGGAACTGCATATGCACCACTGCAGGTGGGAAGACAAGTGGGGTGTCATCAGATTATTCCCATGCTTTTTGGCATGGAAGAGTGTGACTTCACTTACAGCAGAACCATGCTCACAGAAGAAGGCAAGAAGATGTATCAAGCATGGTCCACACCACACAAGATTCAACCCAACAGTTCAAAACCTGGTGTTTTCCCAGCATACATATCTTGGAGGGCACAACACAAGCCACAGCTAACTTCAGACATGAAGGCTATCCTCCAGGAGAATCAGACTTTAAGGCAGCAGATCCAGAGGCTAGAAGCATCTCTAGAAGGAGCTCTTCAAAGGCTGCAGTGAGGGAAAAACAGATCGAGACGATAATGAAGCAGAGGGAGGAAGCAGGTAAATGACCACCCCAGAGAAAGAGGCGTCGTGCTCCTTAGGAGATGACTGGAAGAATGCCTTAAGATCACGTAGTGATAGCTTTCATTTTACATGGCATTTCAGCATTGTACGTTTGTATTGAGTGTTTTGTTTTTTTTTTTGCAATAAAGTTGTTTGTTTCTTTAACCCTCTGCATAGACATTCATGCATATCAAATGAAAAATCAAATAAAAGTTCCCTTGTACCCAGGTGGGTAACAGCCTCCCTCCAGGATTGCGCACTCTTACAATCTCAGATCCCGGCGCAATCAAATACCTCAACCGCAGCCAATGGCAGAAGAAACAGAGAACAGACTCATGGGGTTGGAACAGTCACAACAAACCCTATAGGGGCAATTGTCTGCAATTATAGAAATGCTCACAAAATTGACTAGGGAAAGAGGAAGAACCCCGATAGGGGGAACTATCAATCACCATCAAGAGCAGGGGCAGGAGGCCGTTCAGTCACCCAACCTGGCTCCAAGCCAGGCACCCACATACCATCTTGCTATGGCACAACCTCCAACCCCAAATCAAACTCATTTCACTATGCCCACACCAGGAAATGTAATGGAAGTGGTGGGTTCCCCAGCTCCTCAGGAAAATATTGAGTCTCCTGCTCTACGCCAACTCGAGGAAAGATTGAAAGCCGTAGAAGGCATGGACAGCTATGGCATGACCAGCCCGCAAGACTTATGCTTAGTCCCTGGGGTGGTGCTACCACCAAAATTCAAAATGCCAGAGTTTGAAAAGTTCAACGGGACCCGATGTCCGAGGACACATCTGGCCATGTATTGTCAAAAGATGGCTGCTTATGCGGGTGAAGACAAGCTCCTCATGCATTGTTTCCAGGAGAGCCTAACCGGGACATCCCTTCGCTGATACTTTCAACTGAATGGAAACTGCGTTAAGACATGGAAGGAATTAGCTACTTCCTTCTTGGCACAGTACAAACATGTCACCGAGCTGGCGCTGGATCGACTAACCCTTCAGTCCATGGAAAAGGGATGCGAGGAGAATTTCAAAGATTATGCGCGAAGATGGAGAGAGGCCGCTGTGGAGGTTCAACCTCCTCTTACCGAAAGAGAACTCACTACCCTTTTTATCAACATGCTAAAAGGTGTCTACTATGAGAAGTTGATCGGTAATGTCTCCAACAGTTTCGCAGACTTGGTTGCATCCGGTGAACGTGTGGAGAGTGAATTAAAGGAGGAAAGCTAAAGGGTGATGCAGCTGAGGCATCAAAACGGTTTCAACCACCAGCGAAAAAGAAGGAAAATGAAACCAACTTGGTATATCCATCACACCAATCAATACAACCAATGTTCCACCAAGCGCCAGTGTGCTACAGAGGGTCACCGGTAGCTGCTTATGCTGCACCTGCTCCATCTCCCCAATTCATGCCATACCTGCCGCAAGGAGGCGTCCCATTTCCATACTCAATGGTACCTAACTCATTTCAACCGAAAGCGCCATACCCAGAGCAATCAAGGCCAGCAACTCAGGAAGGACCAGGAGTAGCATTCTAAGGACAGGGGCAACCAAGGTCCCCGACCCAGCAAGCAGGAGCGAATCAGGCTTCTCGTCGACCACGACAAGAGTTTGACCCGATCCCAATGACATATGCCGAACTATACCCCAAGCTTTTAGAGGCAAGGATGGTAACCCCTATACCCTTGGGAGAAATAAAGACTCCTCCCTCGGCCTGGTACAAGCCAGATGCCAGGTGTGAATATCATGCAGGTGGAGCTGGACAAGATATCGAAAACTGTATAACGTTCAAAAGGAAGGTTCAGGCATTAAAGGATGCAAAGTGGCTGGATTTTTCCGCACTGGCTGGGACACCAAATGTGAACAACAATCCTCTCCCAGAACACTCCGACAATGTTGCTAGTATCGAGAAGGAAGGGTGACGGGAAAGGTTCTCTCAAGTACAAATGGAGAAAATGTATTTGTTTACTCTGTTACAGGAGCATGGATATATACTGGCTAAAGACGCGCCAAAGGCAGGGAAAGGAACAGATGGGGAAAAGCAATGCCCTTATCACAAGATGTCACAGGGACATGACATCACAGAATGTAATGAGTTTTCTGAGGTGGTGCAAAAACTCATGGATCAAAGGATGATCGAATTCTCCACAGAAGAGATAGGCAGTCAAAGCCACATGATTCAAAGAGATGTGTCATACACACCGTCATGGGTGCTAACCCCCCTTGTCTTGAATGTCAAGACTCCAGAAATCCCGCTACTGCCTCATGGAATCACACCTCTCACCATATGGGTGCCTGCCCCTTTCCCCTACAAGACGGATAATGCAGTCCCATGGAACTATAACTGTGAGGTAGTTCAGGGAGCCGCTATAGCAGAAAAGAAGACCAGGAGCGGTCGGGCTTATGCCCCTGAGATAGTTGACAAAGCAAGGAAAGAAAAAGCTGTAGAACAAGACATTGAGCCTACACTGGAAGCAACAAAGAAGGGAACACCGATCACTGAAGAAGAGACCACAGAATTTCTGAAATTCATGAAACAGAGCGAGTATAATATTGTGGATCAGCTAAGCCGACAACCGGCCCGCATCTCCTTGCTCTCATTAATGATGGATTCCCAACCTCACCGGGAAGCACTGCTGAAAGTTCTGAGCCAAGCCTATGTTCCACCGACCGTCTCAGTGGAAAATGTTGACGGAATCGCCAGTAACCTCATCATGAACAACGTCATTAGCTTTGGAGATGACGAGCTACCCCAAGAAGGGAAAGGACATATAAAAGCTTTGCACATCACGGTCAAATGCAAGGAGCACACCATAGCCTGCGTACTCATTGACAACGGCTCGGCCTTGAACATTATGCCCTTGCATATACTGCAGCAACTTCCAATTGACGCGTCCTATATGCGTCCCTGTACGATGAAGGTACGGGCATTCGATGGAGGAAAGCGTGACGTGGTGGGAACTCTGGATATTCCACTCATGATTGGGCCAACTACTTTTACAGTGGAATTTCAGGTGATGGACATCACGCCATATTACAGCTGTTTGTTAGGAAGACCCTGGATCCACATGGCAGGAGCGGTCCCATCGAGTCTCCACCAGAAGATGAAGTTTGTAATGGGGAACCAGCTCATCTGCATCTCTGGAGAGACAAGTTTCCTCGTCACCAAACCGGCATCAGTTCCTTATATTGAAAGCAACGAAGATGTGCCAGAATGCTCTTATCGGGCTTTCGAGATGGTGAATATCGCTTCTGCCCCAGACCATCGTCTCTCGAAGGCAGCAAAAATGGTTGCAGCCACTATGATCAAACAGGGGTACAAACCGGGGCAAGGATTAGGCCTGACAGCTCAAGGGATTCAGAAACCCCTGACCATCCGAGAAAATACCGAAAAGTTTGGGCTAGGCTACGTCCCTACAAAAGTGATGACGAGGAGGGAAGCTATCAAGAAGAGAGAAGTCAGAATGGCAAGATTGCAGAAAAGGCCAGTACAAGAAGAAAGGAGAAGCTTTCCACCTTTGAATGTTACATTCCGGAGTGGAGGGTTTATCCATAAGAGCCAACCTGAGCCCAAGACGGGGACTGTAGCCGTATTAGACACAAATGAGCATGCACCAAGCGAGATGGTTCATTTAGTGCGAGAGGATCCCAACCAGCCATTGAACAATTGGACCAGCCTGGACCTCCCCATAATGTAATGCTTACGGGTCACTGGGATTTAACGTATTCTATTTTAATGTACTTTGAAGCTATGAACATTTGTTTTTCCTTAAACCCTCCAATAAAATGTGTTTTCAAATCTTTCATGGTGCATTCCATTCATCACATATGCATATCATATTTGGTTACCAACTTGTCATTCTCTTATAAACAGGTTTCACAATGTCAATGAAAACATAATATGCGAAAGCGAAACGAGATGCCAAAGGTTTGACCAAAGTCCAAACTGGGAGCAGCCCGTGTTTGAAGCTGATGAGAATGAGATAGAAGACACACCTGAGCTACCAGGGGAGATTATACGCCTATTGGAAAGGGAAGACCGTTTATCCGTCCCAAGTGAAGACCCAGTAGAAACAGTGAATTTGGGGACGACAGCTGAACCAAAAGAATTGAGGGTGGGGTCTTTGATAGCTACCGACATCAGGAGGAAGTTAATCGAGCTGTTAAGAAGCTACATCGACATTTTTGCATGGTCATACCAAGATATGCCTGGGTTAGACACAGATATAGTGCAACATCACATACCTGTGAAGCCAGAGTGCAAGCCATACGCGAAATTGCGAAGAATGAGGCCAGAGATGATACTAAAGATTAAAGAAGAAGTCAAAAAGCAATGGGATGCAGGTTTCCTAAGTGTCTCCCACTATCCCGAATGGGTCGCTAATGTTGTACCAGTACCAAAGAAAGGAGGCAAAGTACACATGTGTGTCGACTATAGAGATCTGAATTGGGCTAGTCCGAAAGACAACTTCCCGCTTCCTCATATTGATACCTTAGTGGATAATACAGCAAAACATGCCCTATTCTCCTTCATGGATGGTTTCTCGGGCTATAATCAAATTCGTATGGCCCCCGAACACAAAGAGAGGACCACATTCACGACACTTTGGGGCACCTTTTGCTATAACGTGATGCCTTTTGGCCTGAGGAATGCAGGGGCAACCTATCAGCGAGCCATGGTGACCCTATTCCACGACATGATGCATAAAGAAGTCGAGGTATATATGGACGACATGATAGCCAAATCTCGAAGCATTGAAGATCATATCGAAGTACTCCGCAAGCTCTTCAACAGGCTACGGAAATATCAACTGAAATTGAACCCCGAAAAGTGCACTTTCGGAGCCATGTCGGGAAAACTGTTGGGTTTCATTGTGAGCCAAAAAGGAGTGGAAATCGATCCAGATAAAGTTTGAGCTATCCAAGAGATGCCGCCACCACGGACCATCAAGGAGGTTAGAGGATTCCTAGGGCGACTGAATTATATTGCCCGATTTATTTCCCAGCTGACAGCCACATGTGAACCAATTTTCAAGACTTTACGAAAGAACAACCCAGAAATTTGGAATGACAAATGTCAAGAAGCTTTTGACAAGATCAAACAATATCTGTCTAATCCACCCATTTTGATCCCACCAAGATCTTGGATAGACCTCTGATCTTATACTTGACCGTTCAGGAGTCAGCGATGGGTTGTGTCTTGGGGCAACATGATTCTACAGGCAAGAAGGAGCAGGCCATTTATTACCTCAGCAAGAAGTTCACCATTAATGAAGAAAACTACACGCCCTTGGAGAAGACGTGTTGTGCTCTTGTCTGGATAACGAGAAGATTGAGGCAATACACCCTTTATCATACTACTTGGCTGATTTCAAGGCATGATCCGCTCAAATATCTCTTGGAAAAACCATCCATTTCTGGAAGAATCGCCAAATGGCAGTTGATCCTATCGGAGTACGATATCATCTACGTACCTCAAAAAGCCATAAAAGGAAGTGCGATAGCCGACTCTCGCGAGATAGAGCGCTGGAAGACTTTGAGCCCATGACTATTGGCTTCCCAGATGAGCACATTAACATCATTTCGGCCGAAGTATCAGACATATGGACGATGTGGTTCGATGGAGCCTCTAGTCTCTTAGGTCACGGTGTTGGGGCCATCCTGATATCCCCAAAAGGTGAACATTTCCCCATGGCGGCAAAGCTAACCTTCCCTTGTACAAACAATGTGGCAGAGTATAAGGCTTGTGTGATGGGACTTCAAGAAGCCATTCACAAAGGAATCAAAAAATTACGAGTGTTTGGCGATTCGACACTCATCATTTTTCAAGTAAGGGGTGAATGGGAGACTCGAAACCACAAATTAATCCCATATCGGAAGCACGTTGCAGAGTTAGCCGAGCAATTCGAAGACATCACATTTGAGCATATGCCCAGGGAATGCAACCAGCTCCTTGACGCGCTGGCAACTCTAGCCTCCCTCATTCGACTAGACACAAAGATGGAAGTTCAGTCTTTCGATATCCGTATACAAGATGTTCCTGCACATTGCATGGCCATTGAAGGACATACTGAAGAAAAACCTTGGTTTGAAGACGTCAAACAATATTTGCTTAAGCAAGAATACCTAACAGAGGCCACTGAATCTGATAAGAGGAATATCCGAAGGTCTACATCCAACTATTATTTCGATGGCTCGCTTCTGTATAAGAGAAACCATGATATGGTATTACTGCGGTGTGTGGCAAAAGAAGAGTCAATACAGATAATGAAAGAAGTGCACGAAGGGGAATGCGGTTCACATGCAAACGGACATGCATTAACAAGACAAATCATGCGAATGGGCTACTATTGGGTCACCATGGAAAAAGATTGCATTGAATATGTGCGCAAATGCCTCAAGTGTCAAATTTATGGCGACAAGATTCAAGTACCGCCGTCCAAACTACACGTGATGGTCTCCCCGTGGCCGTTCTCACTTTGGGGCATTGACGTTATCGGACCAATATCTCTAAAAGCGTCTAATGGTCATCGTTTCATTTTAGTAGCCATTGATTACTTCACCAAGTGGGTAGAAGCAGCATCATACGCTAATGTCATGCAGGCAGTGGTACTTCGATTTATACGGAACAACATCATATGCCGATATGGTCTTCCCGAGCAGATCATAACGGACAATGCTGCCAATTTGAACAGCCGGATGATAGGGAGGTTGTGCAAAACATACACAATTCAACACCGCAACTCGACCTCCTATCGCCCAAAGATGAATGGAGCAGTCGAGGCCTCCAACAAGAACATCAAGAACATTATCAGAAAGATGACCGAAACGTACAAAGATTGGCACGAGAAGCAACCTTACGCTTTGCATGCTTATCGTACCTCAGTGCGTACATCGACTGGGGCAACTCCATTTTCTTTAGTCTATGGCATGGAAGCAGTCCTACCGGTCGAAGTGGAGATACCTTCCCTCCGAGTACTTAAGGATACTCAGCTCGAAGAAGCAGAATGGGCCCAAAGTCGTTACGAGCAGTTGAATTTAATTGAGGGCAAGTGCCTGGCAGCGGTTGCAAGAGGACAGCTATATCAACAGAGAATGATGAACAATTACAATAAAAAGGTGAAGCCCAGAAGCTTTCAAGAGGGTGATCTTGTCCTCAAGAAGATCTTGCCAATCCAGCATGACCATCGAGGAAAGTGGACTCCCAATTATGAAGGCCCATATGTTGTGAAAAAAGCATTCTCGGGAGGTGCATTGATCCTTGCCAAAATGGACGGAGATGAGCTTCCTAATCCAGTGAATAGTGACGCCATCAAAAAGTTTTATGCTTAACTCTCATGTCTCCCAACAAGATTCTCATTCCTGTAATGAGCGGACTTGGTGAAAACCCAAAAGGGCACCAAGGGTAAAATACAAAGCTCCAACAAAAGACAAAAAAGAAAACAAAGGCGGACTTGGTGAAAACCCGAAAGGGCACCAAGGGTAAAACACAAAGCCAAAAATAAATCTTGAAGGGTGAAATCAGTTCAGTCAAAAACTGAAAGGATCAGGACCACAACAAATAGGGTCCGTTGCAAGCAGTAGAGACAACATCATCCAAAAATAGCGACTGCAAACGGTGGAAGACTTGGTCAAACTTGCGGCACACTCGAATCAAATTTGTACATTATGCTTTTAAAGACTTGCGATTCTATTTATCAGATTATGACAATAGGACACTTTTTATGATATAAATATGTTTTGTGGAATTAAACCAGCAAAAATCTTTTTATCTCTTTAATCATGTTACATCGTTTTCATTTCACATTTGAGTAGAACATCTTAAATCCGCAGTAAGCTCTTCTAGCATTGCCTTATGAGTAGGGCCAAGCTCAAAATCCCTAAACAACTTAAAGCCCCCAATTCGGAGTACTCATATCTCCACGGGATATCACTATCCCCAGAGAAGCCGTCAAATCAAGCTCCTCAATATGGCGAAGCGAAATTTAACATACCCTTCATGCACAACAGGGAGTTCCCCAGCAAAGACAGGACGGACTTTCCATCCAAAGAGAACGTTGTTCCCCAACAGGTTGAATGTTAGCCAACCACTCCAACAACATTGAGATAGATCTCTAGCCTTGGTTAAACCCTCAGTAATACATCACGTGGCATTCAATGCATACATCGCATAGCATCACATTGCATCATATTTCACCACAAGTTGAGGTTTATGCATCCCTGCATACAGCACATTGCATTCCATGCATCATTGGCATACATTCAACATACTCTGTAATTGCAGGAATGTTGCTGCCTCTGGAGATCCTAGGAGCTCATATTCAGCAAACTTCTCTTCAAGCTATCCTAGCTTTATTCGTTCAACTGTACAACTCTTTCCTTGCAATTGCCCCAAAGTCTAAACGCATCCTTTTGGCACTCGACAACCTTTTCCCATTTTGGGTCACCTCGTAGAGCGATCTCCCTGAGTGAACTCGTAGAGGGAGCTTAAATTGGGTTACTTCCCAAACTCATCAATTCCTTAAAGCATTTCCCCAAACACCATTTGATGTCTCCAACAAGTCTTCCCAATTCAAGCCTATCGTTGCTGTGGGCTTTCCATTTTCGATTCGAGCCTATCGTTGCAGTGGGCCTTTCATTTTCCCGTTTTCACTTTAAGCCTATCATTGCTGTGGGCTTTCCATTTTCACTTCAAGCCTATCGTTGCAGTGGGCCTTTCATTTTTCCGTTTAAGCCTATCGTTGTTGTGGGCTTTTCCATTTTCACTTTAAGCCTATCGTTGCCGTGGGCTTTCCCGTTTTCACTTTAAGCCTATCGTTGCTGTGGGCTTTCCATTTTCACTTCAAGCCTATCGTTGCAGTGGGCCTTTCATTTTTCCGTTTAAGCCTATCGTTGCTGTGGGCTACCATTTTTCAATTCAAGCCTATCGTTGCTGTGGGCTATCCGTTTTCAATTCAAGCCTATCGTTGCTGTGGGCTTTCCATTTTCAATTCAAGCCTATCGTTGCAGTGGGCCTTTCATTTTTCCGTTTAAGCCTATCGTTGCTGTGGGCTTTTCCATTTTCACTTTAAGCCTATCGTTGCTGTGGGCTTTCCTGTTTTCACTTTAAGCCTATCGTTGCTGTGGGCTTTCCCATTTTCACTTTAAACCTATCGTTGCTGTGGGCTATCCATTTTCAGTTCAAGCCCATCGTTGCTGTGGGCTATCCGTTTTCAATTCAAGACCATCGTTGTTGTGGGCCTTTTTCCATTTTTAATTCGAGCCTATCGTTGCTGTGGGCCTTTCAGTTTTCAATTCAAGACCATCATTGTTGTAGGCCTTTTCTCTTTTTCAGTTCAAGCCTGTCATTTTTGTAGGCTTTCAATCTCCGGTATCAAGCGGCCTTAGATGCCTCATCAAGGTATTATCCAAGCACACCGGCCTGTGAAGCCCCTTTTCCCTCTCGGGGACAAACCCAACCGTCGCACTTCTTCCTCTAGGTAAGTCAGGTAAGTGCTCCAACCCGTCCAAAATGACTCCCTTTTATCTTTGTACGCTGTTTGTATACAAACAGTGCACAAAGAGGGGCAGCTGTAGGACCTTATTTTGTCCGCGTTGGACATACTAACCCCATTTGATATACCTTTCTGCCCATGCCATATACCTTATTGAACAGGTCCACAATGATCCCATACTTCCAAGGAATGGTCTACCCCAATCAGCACGAGATGGATACAATTGACACGGATGGGGGAGTTCAAAATTAATGACTTCTGCTACAAGTCTTTGAAGCGCCCCAAGAACAACACCAGGTGATGGAGGATGAAAATTGGAGACCAACGCACTTGACCGAGCTCAAATCGGACTTAAAATGAAGAAGTTATGGCCAAAACAACTTTCGTTGGAAAAAGTCAAACTTGCCAAAAGACGGTCAATGCCCCTGGTCAAACTGCCCGCAAAAGTGATCATGCGAAACTCTTCAAAATGCCTATGTAGGCGAATACGGATCTCCCCAAACAATTCCTGGAAGGTTATCCATTTTTGCATTTTTGGTGGGGGTAAAAACGTAATTAAAAAAAAAAAAAGGGGTTGACCGTTGACCGTTGACCTGCCGACACTTCGACCCATTGACCCCGAAGCTCGAAGCCTCGAAGCCCCGAAGCTCGAATCCCCGAAGTCCCAAACCTCGAAGCCTCGAAGCCCCGAAGCCTCGAAGCCCGAAGCTCGAAGCCCCGAAGTCCCGAAGATCGAAGCCTGAAGCCCCGAAGCTCGAAGCCCCGAAGTCCCGAAGCTCGAAGCCCCGAAGCCTCGAAGCCCAGAAGCCTCGAAGCCTCGAAGCCCCGTTGACCTGCTGATTTCTAACCTTCGACCCTTCGACCCTCGAAGCCTCGCTGCCGACACTTCGACCCGCGACTTACGACGCCCACGACCCTCGAAGTCTCGCTACGACGCCTTCGACCCGCGGCACCCGTACGCCTTCCACCTCCGACCCTTCGACCCTCGAAGCCTCGCTGCCGACACTTCGACCTGCCGACGCTCCGACCTGCCGACACTTCGAACCTCCGACCCTTTTTTTGCCTTCGCTGATTTTTTCTCGCTGGCTGTTCGCGCCGGCTTTTTCTCACGGGTTTCCTTTTTTCCTCTCGCTGGTGGTTCACGGGGCTTGTTTTATGCGCTGGCCATCTGACAAAACATTATTTTGAATACCTGTCGGTCACATGTGCTGCTAAACTATAAATTCAAAAAAGCAAATCACGAGTTCCCCTTTTCCCGCACACACTGACCACCCGACCAGACACTGATCTACAAATTAATAGAGCTGGAAATAATAATGCACCCGACAGATTGCACAAGACCTGGATGAAAATGAAGAAAACAATAATACAGCATTAAATGCTGCAATTAATGAATCCAACCAAAAAAGTTTCTGCAGCCCTTAAGATGCAGTCATCCATCCCTGCGAAAATGAAAAAAAAAAAGAGAGTGAGTTTTTTCGTTGAAGAGAGCCATCATCGTGAAAAAAAGCACACAGAGAGAGCCATCATCGTGGGAAAAGAAACCTGCAAACCAGAGAGAGCAAAAAAAAAACAGAGACAGAAAAGGAAAAAAACAGAGACAGAAAAAAAAAGAGAGAAACTCAAAAACCAGAAAAAAGATCACTTTTCCACGCCTCCCTGACTGCCATCCTTTCAGATTAAACGCCCAGTCTTCTGCAATCAACATTACTCCTTCATCCTCTTTCTCTCCTATCTCACCCCAGCTCCTTTTTTTTCTCAGCAAGAAAAAAAAACACAAAAATAGTCCCAACTTCAGCCTTTTTTCTGCGTGTTCAGCAAGCGAAAAACATAACAGACACCAATCCCTTTCCAATCCCCTATTTCTCACGCCTACTCTCCTTATTTCCAGTCATCAAAAAACTCAAACCCAGAAAATACACCACTCCACTCTTCAAATACCAAGAAATCCCCCTCACAAACCTCGCTGTCAGATCTTATTGGTTCTAAGCAAGTGATTATCAGCGCCGGCGGGAGCTCAAGCAGAAGATTGGCGTTGCAAAGCTTCAAAGTCGGTTCAGCCCTTATCTTTTCAATACTTTTTTTAGTTTATTTGTATCTATATTTGGTGTAATTGTTTTTTTAGCATTTTTCTAATTTTCGTTTTTTAGCTTATCTATATTTGATGTAATTGCTTTTAAGCCTTTTTCATTGTATTTTCCTGTATTTCTTCCTATGTGTATGTTCTAATATGTAAAGTATAGTAAAAAGAAAGGGAAAACAAAAAAGAAAAAGGAGAGAGCAGAGGGAGAACATGAAAAAAAAAGAGAAAAAAAGAGTGATTTTCTTTTTCTTTTGTGGATGTCATAATCACACACTCCACGTTTTTATTTTCATGCATATGTTCCTAAATTGGCTTTAAGATTTTGGGTTCACAAAACAAAAAAAAGGGGAAAGAAAGAAAGGTTTCCGAAAACAAAAAAAACAAAAGGAGAAAAAAAAGGGTCAAAATGTTTTTTTTACAAAATATAGAAAACAAAAAAATGTATGTTTTGTAACCCAAAAAAAAAAACAAAACAAACAAACAAACAAACAAACAAACAAAAAACAAAACAAAACAAAACAAAAAAAACAAAAAAAAAAAACAAGAAAAACAAAACATTTTTTAATAAATTTTTCTTTTTTTTAATCTCTTCAACATGTTTTGAAAATGTTTTCATAAAATGTTTTCCAAATGTCTTCCAACAAAAACAAAAAAAAACAAAAAAACAAAAAAACAAAAAAACAAAAAAAAAACAACAAAAAAACAACAAAAAAATATAGAAAAACAAACACAAAATGCATGTTCTAACCCAAACCACAAAAGGGGGAAAAATAAACAAATATTTTTTAGGATTTCAATTTTCAAGAGCAAAACCAAAAAACAAACCAATCCCTAGGATCTCATTATCCACTTCAAAAATCCAAAACCTTTAGGATTCCCTTTAGAAATTTAGGATAAATCCATTTTAACCATGACTTTAATAAATAACAGCCAAATAGAAATCATAAACTTTTTAACTTAGCCCAGTCATGGCAGTATAACTAAAATAAAACCTCCTCCTCCTAAATTAGATACCGAAAGGGCACTGTAGGGGTGCTAATCCTTCCCTACACGTAACCAACTCCCGAACCCATCTCTGATAACGCAGACCATACACTTAAAACTACTCAAAGTAGAGGGTATCCAACTGTACCCCAAAAACAGTTGGTGGCGACTCTAAAATTTCTCACCATTGGTTTAGTTTGAGCTCACCCCAAAAGGGCCCGGACGAAAACCAGTGATGACATAGGTAATGTTTTGCGTCGTTGCATTGATAAAAACCTTGTGCTTAACTTTGAAAAATGTCATTTTATGGTTGAAAAAGGCATAGTTCTGGGACATGTAATTTCCAAGCATGGCATAGAGGTAGATAAATCAAAAATTGATCTTATTACATCTTTACCCTATCCTACTTGTGTTCGAGATGTTCGTTCCTTCCTAGGACATGCAGGTTTTTACAGGCGCTTCATCAGGGACTTTAGGAAGATTGCGCACCCATTGTCGCAATTGTTACAGAAAGAGAAATCTTTTGTTTTTGATGATTCTTGCAGGTTAGCTTTTGATGAGTTGAAGAAGCAGCTGACCACCCCACCGATCATTCAACCACCTAAGTGGGACCATCCATTTGAGCTTATGTGTGATGCTTCTAATTTTGCTGTGGGAGCTGTTCTTTCACAGAGGGTGGATAGAGTTCCACATGTCATTGCCTATGCCTCGAGGACCTTAGATGCAGCTCAGTGCCACTACACCACTACCGAGAAGGAGTTCCTTGCCATCATCTTTGCTTTAGACAAATTTCGTTCTAATCTCTTAGGATCGAAAGTTATTGTCTTTTCTGATTATGCAGCCCTGAGGTACCTATTGAAGAAGCCAGATGCCAAACCACGACTTATTCGATGGATGTTGCTTCTTCAAGAGTTCGACATAGAGATCAGAGATAAGAAAGGGTCTGAAAATCTAGTTGCCGATCACATGAGCCGACTTCCCCACCTATCAGAGGACATCACTTCCTTGGGGTTGCGAGACACCTTTCCAGATGAGCACCTATATGCAGTCTCTTCTACCCTCCCATGGTATGCTGATTTGGTGAACTACTTGGTGGCTTCTAAAATTCCTGATCATTATAGGAAGCACCAAATAGCGAAGTTGAAGAGTGAAGCATGGCACTATTTTTGGGACGACCCCTATCTTTGGAGGATTGGAAGTGATCAGATTATTCGACGATGTGTCCCCAGCCATGAGATCCCATCCATTTTGAAATTCTGCCACACACTTGCTTGTGGAGGACACTTTGGTTCACAGCACAGCTAGGAAGGTATTGGACTCTGGTATGTATTGGCCCACTTTGTTTCATGATGCTTATGAGTTTTGTAAAGCATGTGATCGTTGCCAACATACTGGTAATATATCTAGGAAACATGAGATGCCTCAACAGCCTATGATATTTTGTGAACTTTTTGATGTTTGGGGTATTGATTTCATGGGTCCTTTTCCTAGTTCGTTTGGTTATTTATATATATTGGTTGCTGTGGATTATGTGAGTAAGTGGGTGGAGGCGAAAGCCACGAGGACTGACGATTCAAAAGTTGTGGATTTTGTGAAAACTAACATCTTTTGTAGGTTTGGCATTCCTAAAGCTATCATTAGCGATCAAGGGACTCACTTTTGCAACAGGCACTTTCGAGCACTACTTCAGAAGTATGGAGTGACACACAAGACATCGACACCATACCATCCCCAAACCAATGGCCAAGCAGAGGTGTCCAATCGGGAGTTGAAGCAAATCTTGGAGAAGACTGTTCAGCCCAATAGGAAGGATTGGAGCCAGCGCCTTGATGATGCACTTTGGGCCTATCGAACAGCATACAAGACTCCCATTGGCATGTCCCCATTTCGATTAGTTTATGGGAAGTCTTGTCATCTTCCTATGGAGGTGGAGCATAGAGCATATTGGGCAGTCAAAGCTTGCAACCTGGACCTGGCCCAAGCAGGGGAGCAAAGGAAACTTCAGCTTCAAGAACTTGAGGAGCTTCGTTTGGATTCTTATGATAATGCAAGGCTCTACAAGGAGAAGTCCAAGGCTGCCCATGACAAGATAATTCACAAGAGGGAGTTCGAAGAAGGCGAGCGTGTTCTTCTTTATACTTCGAGATTGAAGCTTATGCCTGGTAAGCTGAGGACGAGATGGACTGGCCCCTATACTGTAGTTCGTGTCTTTCCATATGGTGCAGTGGAGATCATTCAGGAAGAATCAGGACATAACTTCACGGTCAACGGACATCGGCTCAAGCACTTCTATGGGGGTTATCCTTTAGCTGCGTTGGATTCTATCCAACTGTACGACCCTATCATTCTTTGAGCCCATCAGGTTATTTCTTTCCTTCTCATTTATTGTTCATTGTTCATTTTTAGAATTGCATTTCATGTCCATAGCTTCTATTTTTGGATTACATTGAGGACAATGCAACATTTAAGTGTGGGGGAGGGAGCACCTAGCTTAGTTTAGTTAAACATTTTTTTGTGTGTTTTTCATTAGTTTATTTTTAAAAAAAAAACCAAAAAGATTTTCTTTTGTTTTTGTGTGCTTTATTTATTTATTTATTTTTATTTATAGGTTGCATGTTTTTAGTCTTGAACTTGATTGACACTTGAATTTTTGGTAAATCCTTGCGCACTATGATTAGTTCCATTTGAGTTTATTTGATTATGCAATATTTGAATAATGATTGCAAATCTTGAATAGTTAGAGTTAAGTTGTCTAGTATGGATATATATCTTGCACAACTAAAATTTTGATGCTTTAATATTTGATTAATTCATCTTGATTTTTATGCCTTAATTGGGAAATGCAAACATGTGAGAATCATGATTCTAGCTATTTTTGAGTTATGCTTGGACTTTAATTCAATGAGTTGTGAAATACTGCTTATATCATTACATTTTATTCATGCCAATACTTGAGTTTTTCTTGCATTTGGGTTTTATATGAGCTAAGCTTGTGGATATAAAAGTGAGATATTTAAAAAAAAGAAGAGTGAATAATCCATCAAGGGAGAGCATAAAATGCAACCTTGTATGGTTATTAATTAAAAAAAAAGAGCGTTATTGAAAAAGGTTAGCCAACTTGCGGAGTACGCTATATTACTTGGAATTTATCCTAAAGGGCTTTAAACCTAGTACCCTAAGATTCACCATAATCTGGGAGCTGCCGGATGGGTTCCGCTACATGGGTGGTATAGATAGTTATTGTTAAGTAAGTTTGGCTGCCTATTTTAAACAAAAAGTGAAAAAATAAAAATTAAAAAGTGATTGGCGCCAATCCAGTGCATATATCTTGTTTAGCTCCAGTAATCTTTACCCATTTGTTTTACTTCAAGTATGTGTATGAATGATGGCATGATATTTGGAGTATGAAATAACTATGGTTAATTTTTGGGTATGCTTAATATTAGCCAACTGATTGATAATTGCATGTTGTGTGACTTGATTGAGTGTCATGAATGAGAGATGGGTTGAAAGAATAAAGAAGTTGATGAATTTTAGTTCACACGCTCACATCTATACTAGAACTTAATTCGTTATATTCAAGTTGTTCTCTTTGTATATTTGAATTTGCATGATTGGATAATCTTTGTTTGGTGCTTAATCTTTATATTTGTTCGAGGACGACCAAAGTTCAAGTGTGGGGGAATTTGATAACTGCGTAATTTGTCATTAAATTTGCATATAATTTATGGGTTTTAATTGCATATTTTGTTGAATTAATGCATTTTTATAATACTTTTCCCTAATTTTAATTATTTACTGTTTTATAGATTTAATATTAATTTTGGTGGTTTTTAATGTTAAATTAATTATTTCAATTTTAATATTAATTCTTTAGGCTTAATTGATTATTTTAATTTTTAATCTTAGTATAATTTCTCTATATATAATTTAGTTGATTTAATTATGTTTTTATTTGTTGTTATTATTATTTTTTGCATGTTTCATAGGTTGCATTTGGGGAGCTAATAATTGGAAAGCATTAATGATGATATGTATTGGCGTGAAGGAAAAGAAGAAGAAATTGGAAATAGAGGTGATGCCGTGTGGGCCCTTCATTGAATTGTCTTTTTATGTAAAAAAAAAAAGAAACCATGAAGGAAGAAGCATATTACGTGAGAGCAAATTGGAAAGAAGCACATGATGCAGGGCCCATTTTTGTTTAATGAATGAGAGAAGAAAAAAAAATGGCAATTAGCGTGAAGAAGACCCATGCAGCGTGTGTGTATATATAGGGAAGACCCATCATACGGGCTCGTCAGCTCTCCGTCGCCTCCATTCCATCGAATCACCCAGCACAGCACCCATCTCGCCCAACACCGAGATCGCAACCCAACGCTTCAGCGTAGCCTCATCCAGCCTCCACCATCGCGTCTCCATACACCCGTAGTCTTCACCCGATCGCCCAGTGCAGCAAGAGACCCACGATCCCTCCATCTCGTCCCAGCGCAGCACCTCTTAAGCTCTCACGCCCAGTGCAGCAGTTGCAGATATAGCAGAAATTAAAGAAGATAGCACGACGAATATTGAAGATTCAGATCGAGTTCAAGACTGGATAATTAATTTCCTGCAGCCTATTTATTTTAATTCTGTTCTAATTCTGCTGTGTTAATTTTTCCAAACAGATTTGCGATTTTCCAACCCATGGAGGGGTAAGTATTTTGTAATCGGTTTAGCGCAACACTTTGAATGCTTGTTTTGAATTCATTTTTAATATTTAATTCGGTATTTTATGTGCTATGATTTAATTCTCCAACTCTTTGATTTGTTAATTTAATATCTCGATTGAGTGTTGATTTAACAATTCATCGTGCATTATTATTCTATCTGAGTGGAAAGATTTGTTTCGTAGGGAACGGGCGGTCTTTCGAGAATTAATTCATAATTATTCTGGTTAGAATAAATTCATAATTTGATTGTATTCATGGTGTCTTGATGCATTTGAATTATGGGGCCATAATTTATCTAATTAATCTTTTGGGATAGTGATAAACAACATTCAGGTGTGAAGTTGAACCAGTTACATCTTTGATTAATTGATTTTCTTAGTTAAAATTCTTTGCTTAAATTAGTTTTCATTCAATCAAAAATCCCCCCAGTTTGATATTTATTCTTTTTCATTAGTTTTTATTAAACAGGTAATTAAATAGATTGAATTGAATTTTATAAGTCCCCCGGTAGAGAACGATCTAGGTTAAGCCACTAGCTATACTTAGTTTAAATTTTATTTGGAGTGCGTGTGCGACAAACGCTCTTTTCAGATGGGCATGAGTTATTGAGGTCCCATTGAGGAGACAGTCGAAGAGTCGACCCGAATTTGAGGTTCAATTGAAGGAACCATGTGTATTGTTTACTATTATTTTAACTACACTGCACATATTCACACTAAGCATATTATGGAGGAAATGTTGGGTTGGTCCAGGGAGACATAACCCCTACTGAGCTATGGTTTACTCACCCACCTTTAATGTTTTCTTGTACAGGACGTAGAAGGCGTTAGGAGATCTCACCGCTGAGGAGCATGTGTATTTGATTTGTCATTTTGTTTGAAATACCGTAATTGTTGAGAACTCATGTATAGTCTGACATTGGTGTATTTATTAGAGACACCATGTTTTGGAGCTGGCGACCCTATTTATTATGTGACACAGTTTTATTACATGAGTGGTTTTTCTTGTATGGTTTATGCATGTTATGTATGATATTGTAGCGGGTTTTGGGCAGCACCCTTGTGGGAGCCCTATTGGTGACCATTCACCAACCCCTTGTCCTCCTGGGTGCGAGCCATGCCGCATTACTAACCGGTTTCCCAGTGTTGGGAAAATCCGAGGCGTGACACTTGGGCTTGTCTCCAACCCGATAGAACTTCTCCTTGAAGATATTCTTGAGTACTACCTGAATTTTTGTAACACCGTCAACTCGATCACATCCACCGTTAGGGGTGAATCCATCGTCATCACCCCTGACGTTCTTCGTGTCGCACTCCATTTCCCTCTTGGTACCCATCTACGGCCTGAACCATACAAGATGGCAGCGTCAATCAGCTACTCCCATAAGGTGAAGGAATACAAGCTTAAAGCTTTCTAGGGCCATTACCGATGTATGGGGACTATTCTTAGCCGATGCCTTCTGGCTCGGACCTCTGCACTCGACTCCGTCCCATATGACTTTCTCCTCGCCATGTAAGGAGTCTTTGAGCACCTACTGATGGACTAGGGGTCATTCCTCTTTCGGTTGATGAGCAACAATTCAAGAAACCAATCCTTTGGACGGATTCTCTCCATCGTGTTCTGGCATCTACGGCTGGCTCACTTCAATGGACAACTGGTTGTCACCTTCCACAAGCGTATTACCTTCGCTTTCTTTCACCTGATGGGAATCTTACTGTCCGTCGGGCTCCAGCTCCCAACCATACTCTTATAACCCTGAAACAATAGGGCAGTTCCATTGGTGACCCAGCCGACTCCTCCGCCCACAAGGTTAGCTCCGCCTACCGTTCCTCCCGGATCCGATCTATTGCCGCTCCTTCTGTCTCCCAAGACTCGCAGCAAAGCATTCACACTAATCCTTCTGATGTTGTGGGGCTGTCTCAGCTAGCTTCTTCTCTGGCTGAACCCTCAGCTCCATTTGGTGCTGCCATCCCCGCTCCTGATGTTCCTATTGTTGCTGCCCCTACCACTTCTCCGGATGCTACTCCGGACCTGCCCCTCCAGCCTCACGACTACCTGAACCATCTATCCACTGATGCTCTTACGGATTGTTGGTTCCATTTCAGCCTGGCCTGCACTGCCTCTATCCCTAACGTCGATCTCTGGGTGTTCTATGCATGCCACACCCACACCCCGGATGATATGATTTCTTGGAACTTAGACCACGGCTTTCTTAAGTCGTCTATCCTTCAGGGTACCTAACCTGTCGTTGCTTCTTCTGGACTGGCCCACGACACACAAGTATCTTCCCCTGCCAAGGTCGGACCGTCTTCTCCTGCGCCCATTCCCATTGTTGACCTTTCTGTTCATAGTGGGTCGAACGCCCCTATTGATGCTACTAATGCTGATGTACCCTTCTCTCCACCTGCCGACCCCTTTGCCCAGTGCACTCCTGCACCTCTACATGCGGGGGAGTCCTCCAAAGCACCTGAGCTTGCCCTTGGGCGTGCTTCCTATGACACGGTCTACTCTGACGTTGTGCTGTCTGCCAAGCTGGACTACCATGCTCAGGTCCAGAGCGCCCAAATTGCCGCCATCACTGTCAAGGTCGATGCCCTTGGTGCTCAGCTCCTCTCTGCCCTTACTAAGTCCTCCACTTCCATGGAGCAAAAGATGGATTTGGTGGCCACCCCCATTCATTTTCCTGAGGATACCGGCCCACATCAATGGAGCAATTATAGATTTGGTCCAGCAGGTGCTCAAAGGATATGACCCTACTCCTGCTATATCGGCTGAAACCATTCGATCTCTTATTTATTTAAGGAATAAAGGCTCGGGACAGTTCATGGGGTGCCTGCCACTCCTATGCACCTGGCTGCAAGGTCATTTCCCTTGTAGTGTTCCTCATTTTCCAGCTGTTTATCAGTTGCCAGCCACGACCCTATTGGATATCCTGCTCAGCAAATGGAGTTTACCTCAAGACCTTGAAAGTTGGAAGAAGAAGTTAGAGAACCTCACAGAAGCTGACATTACCCGGACTGCTCCTTGGATGCCGGTGTTCTCCATGACTTATAGTTGCGGGGACTACAATTGGGTCCCACTCTTAGGTCCTTGGGGAGGAACTACATATGCATTGCTGCAGGGTGGAAGACAAGTTGAGCATCATCAGATTATCCCTGTGCTGTTTGGCGTGGACGATTGTGACTTCACTTACAGCAGAACCATGCTCGCAGAAAAAGGCAAAAAGATGTATCAGGCATTATTGGATCAAACCCATAATTTGGATGATGTTGTTAAAAACCCTATGTAATTTGATTTGAGATGTTTCATGTTTATTCTAAGCTTGCAGAAGATAAAATCCTATACTGGACTTACACTCAGAGAGCAAAGCAAAGGACAGGATATATAATCCTGATCCGGATAATCATGAGTGTCGTCAAATACTTGGTAAATAACCAGGTCTTCATTTGGAGTAAGGACCCTTCATACGGACTAATCACTTGACAAAACGACTAAGGAATCCGCGCTTTTATTCTTGATTGGACTAAGTTAATTTATGCGGAATGAGAATCCAAGTCTACAACTCGTACGGAGTGAGAGAGAATTATTGCGGAGAAAGAAATTAAGTCTTTCTCTCAAGCTATCTAAGGAAAAGAAGATACGGACTAAGGAGTCCGAGTCTTTCATTCAAGTGGAGTAAGAAATGACTGATGCGGAGTAAGGACAACTAATACGGAATAAGGAATCCGAACCATTACTCAAGTGGAGTAAGGAACTCACACGGAGTAAGGAAGCGCTGATGTGGAATAAGGATTCCGCATATCTACCTCATGCGGAGTAAGGAAACGCTGACACGGAGTAAGGATTTCAGGACTTCATTCACACGGAGTAAGCAATAACTGATACGGAGTAAGGATTTGAGCCTCGTTGATACAGAGTAAGGAAATCAACATCGGACTAAGAAGACGCTACTTCAACTTATCCATACTGCATTTATGTTATCAGCTTGCTATGTCCCGATGTAAGACAAACTCATTGAAGACCTAAACTGTCCTACATGTGGAACACTCGGAGATGTGGATGCAGTCCCAAATGCAATTGGAATCAAGCGAAGTAATTCAGTTCACTTATGCTTCCGATATTTCCAGCTCCACATCCGTAGTAGTTATAGCAGAAGCATTTTCCGAGAAGAACTTAATGTTTACACAGTGCTCGGAAAATTCAGTTCCAAGATAGATTCCTAGGATGTCTATATATATTTGTAGTGTTGTATATCTAAAATAAGCGTGAATAAAAAGGAAGAACTGATACGCGCGAGTACTAGAGCAAAATAGAGATAATCTAGCCAGTGTGTGTGTAACTTGTAAAAGAGAGTATTGTTGCTATCAGCTGTAATTGCTGTACCTTTTGTTGTAATTATCTTTTGATAATAAAACAAAATACTTCCACTATCTGGTTATCTTTCGCATTGATTCTATCTCTTAACTAGATAAGTGTTGCATCAAAGAGTTAGAAAAGAGTTTCGATAAGAGCCTATTCACCCCCCTCTAGGCTCCAAGGGACCAACAGGCATGGTCCACCCCACACAAGATCCAACCCAACAGTCCAAAACCTGGTGTTTATCCCACATACATATCTTGGAGGGCACAACACAAGCCACAGTTAACTACAGACTTGAGAGCTCTCCTCCAGAAGAATCAGGCACTGAGGCAGCAGATCCAAAGGCCAGAAGCATCTCTAGAAGGAGCTCTGCAGAGGTTACAGCTGAGGGAAAAATAGATCGAGACCATATTGAAGCAGAGGGAGGAGGCAGGTGAGCGACCACCCTAGAAGAGGAGGCACCGTATTACTTAGAAGATGACTGGAAATTGCTTTAAGATCATGCAGCCATAGCTCTCATTTACATGACATTCATATTGTATTGTGTATTTGTTTGAAAATGTTTGCAATAAAGTTGTTTGTTTATCTAACCTTTTGCATATTTATTCATGCATACATGCATATAAAACAAAAAAATTTATTATTAAAAAAATCAAATAAACATTACCATGCACCCAGGTCGGTAGCTGCCTTTTTCCAGGATTATGCACTCTTACAACCTCAGATCCCAGCACAATCAAATACACAGCCGCAACCAATGGCAGAAGAAACAAAGAACAGACTCATGGGGTTAGAACAGTCACAACAAGCCCTACGGGGAAAAATGTCTGCAATAATGGAAATGCTTACCAAGCTGACTGGAGAAGGAAATTCAGCAAGAGGAACCTCAAATCACCAACAAGAATAGGGGTAGGAGGTAGTTCTGCCACCTAATCTAGGTCCGAGTCAGGCACCCACATATCAGCTTGCCATGACACAACCTCCTACTCCAAATCAGACTCATTTCACTATGCCCGCAGCGGGCAATGTAGTTGTTGGATCAAACCCAGAATTTGGATGATGCGAATAAAATTCTATGTAATCTGATTTGAGACATTGCATCTTTTATCTTAAGTTGTTGCAGAAGATATGATCTTAATCTGGACCTTCAGTTGTGAGAGCAAAGCTAAGGACAGGATACATAATCCTAATCCGGATAAAAGTGAGAGTCGTCAAAACACTTGGTAAATAACCAAGTCTACATCTCATATGGAATAAGGATCATTCGTGCGGATCAAACACTTAAAGCTACAGACTATAGAATCTGTCTCTTAGAGTTTTTAAACAGACTAAGTCAAATAGATGCGGAATAAGAATCCTAGTCTACAACTCGCACGGAGTAAGAGAAAGTCATCGTGGAATAAAAAGCTAAGTCTTCCACTCAAGCGGACTAAGGAAAAGAAGACACAGAGTAAGAAATCCAAGTCTTCCCATACATGCAGATGACTTGTGCGGAATAAGGACCCGAGTCCTTTGTTCGCAAGGAGTAAGGGAACTAGATGCGGAGTAAGGAATCCGAACGTATTACTCATGCGGAGTAAGGATGTGCTCATACGGAGTAAGCCATCCGTTCCTTTAACTCATGCGGAGTAAGGAACTCTTGCAGAGCAAGGAAGCGCTGATGCGGAATAAGCACTCCGACCTTCTCATTCATACGGAGTAAGGAAGCGCTGACACGGAATAAGGATTCCAGTACTGAATTGATACGGAGTAAGCAATCACCGACACGGAGTAAGGATCCGAGCTTCATTAACACGGAATAAGGAACCTTACACCTGATTAAGAAGACACTCCTTCAACTTATCTCTTCGCATTCAAAGTCACCAACTCGTTGTTTACCATTGTAAGACAAACTCGTTGAGGACCAAAAGCATCTTACACGTGGATCACCCGGATATGCGGACACAACTTTAACTGCACTTGGGAACTCATAAAGGCACTTATACTTTGCAAACCAAAGATCTTGAAGACCATATCCGCAGCCATTGAGGTAGAGAGAATTCTGAGGAACAGTCATTATGCACGTTGCTCGGAAGAACAAGTTCCAAGACTGTCTTTCAGGGATGTCTCTATATATAGTAACACTTGTACATTTTTGCATAGGTTGACGTTCATGAGTTTTGTAATAAGCGTGTATGTACAAGAGCTCATAAAGATCATAGAGGCTAGTGTGTGAGTCATTTTGTAAACAGAGTGTAAGAGAGTCATGCAGTAGATCGAAAAGCTTTACAAGCTTTAATCTGCTTCTCTTTTGTTGTACTTATCATTTGATAATAAAACAAAATACTTCCACTATCTGGTTATCTTCCGCATTGATTCTATCTCTTAACCAGATAAGTGTTGTGCCAAAGAGTTAGTAAAGATTTTCGAAAAGAGCCTATTCACCCCCCTCTAGGCTCCTAGGGACCAACAGTAATAGAAGCGGTGGGTTCCCCAGCTCCTAAGGAGAATGTAGGCTCTGCCACTTTAAGACGACTGGAGAAATGATTAAAAGCTGTAGAAGGCATCGACAGCTATGGCATGATTAGCCCACAAGACTTATGCTTAGTGCCGGGAGTGGTGCGGCCACCAAAATTCAAGATGCCAGAATTCGAGAAATTCAATGGGACCCGTTGCCCGAGGACACACCTTGCCATGTATTGTCAAAAGATGGCAGCTTATGCAGGCGAAAACAAGCTCCTTATGTATTGTTTCCATGAAAGCCTAACAGGGGCATCCCTCCGCTAGTACTTTCAATTGGATGGCAACCATATCAAGATGTGGAAAGAATTGGCCACATCATTCTTGGCTCAATACAAACACGTCACCGAGCTAGTGCTGGAACGACTAACCCTGTAATCCTTGGAAAAGGGCGCCGATGAAAGCTTCAAGGATTATGCACGGAGATGAAGAGAGACAGCTGTGGAGGTCCAACCTCCCCTTACAGAAAGAGAACTCACTACTCTTTTTATTAACACACTTAAAGGCATATATTACGAGAAATTGATCGGCAACGTCTCTAGCAGCTTTGCAGACTTGGTTGCATTCGGTGAACGTGTAAAAAGTAGAATTAATGGCGGAAAGCTAAAGGGTGATGCGGCTGAGACATCGAAAAGGTCTCAACCGCCACCAAAGAAGAAAGAAGGTGAGACTAACCTCGTATATCAATCGAACACGGCGATACAACCGACATTCTACCAAGCATCAGAGTATTATTGAGGATCACCAATGGCCGCCTATGTTGCACCTGCACCACCTCCCCAATTCATGCCATACTTGCCGCAAGGAGGGGTTCCATTTCCATATCCAATGGCACCCGACCCATTTCAACCAAGAGCACCATACCCAGAGCAACCAAGGGCAGCAACTCAGGAAGGACCAAGAGCCTCATTCCAATGACAAGGGCAACCGAGGGCCCAAACCCAGCCTGCACGAGCGAATCAGGCTCCTTGTCAGCCACGACAAGAGTTTGATCCCATTCCAATGACATATGCTTGAAAAGGGTGTTTGTCGCACATGCACTCCAAAGAAAATTTAAACTAAGTATCGCTAGTGGCTTAACCTAAATCGTTCTCTACTAGAGGACTTATAAAATTCAATTCAATCTATTTAATTACCTGTTTAACAAAAACTAATGAGAAAGAATAAATATAAAATTGGGGGATTTTTAATTGAATGAAAGTAATTAAAGCAATGATTTTTAACTATGAAAATCAATTAATTAAAGATGTAACCGGTTTAACTTCACACCTGAATGTTGTTTATCACTATCCCAAAAGATAAATTAGATAAATTATGGCCTTATAATTTAAATGCACCAAGACACCATGAATACAAATAAATTATAAATTTATCCCAACCAGAATAATCATGAATTAATTCTCAAATGACTGTCCGTTCCCTACGAAACAAATCTTTTTACTCAATTAAAATATTAACGCATGATGAATTATTAAATCAACAGTCAATCAAGATATTAAATTAACAAATCAAAGAGATAGAGAATTAATTCATAGCACATAAAATACCAAATTAAATATTAAAACATGAATTCAAAACAAGAATCCAAAGTGCTATGCTAAACCAATTATAAAATACTTACCCCTACATGGGTTGGAAAATCACAAATATGTTCGGAAAAATTAAAACAGCAGAATTAAAATAGAATTAAGAAAAATAGGTTGCAAACAATTAAATATTCGGTCTTGAACTCGATCCAAATCTCCAATATTCGCCGCACTATCTCTTTCCAATTTCTGCTATACCTGCTTGGTCAAACTGCTACGCTAAGCATCGTGAAGAGATGATGGGCGCTGGAGGGATCGTGATGGAAGATGCTGGACGTGGTAGTGTGGTGGAGATGGGCCTGCGTGATGGAGAGATGGAGGACTGCGCACGGGATGCTGGGGCTGGAGTCGACGCGGGATTGGAGACGGCGCAAGATGGAGATGACGTGATGGTGGTGGGTGTGCTGCTGCACGTGCAGGAGAGATGAAGATGGGCTGGGCGAGATGGTGACTAGCGCTGGCATTAGAGAATAGAGAGATGGAGAGAATTTGTTGAACGTATGGGTTGCGATGATAAATAGGCTGTGTGCTATGGGCCTCTCCACGCCAGGCATTAAATCCCATAAAATCTAACGTAATGCCATCACTTCTACCTTCCTTTTTCTTTTCTTGCTTTGCGTTCACGCCACCGCCATACAATTACTTCTTTCCTTTTTTTTTCACAATCTCACGTACACAATTATTATGCATTCTCCTTTACAACATAAAGGGCCCACGTCATACCTCTTTTTCAAATTCCTTCCCACGTACATATCTTGCATGCATTTAACCATAGGCATTTAACATATCTTTTCTCCCCTACACACAAAAAGCAATTTCGTATTAATTAAAAGGTTCTATAATTCTTTGATTAATTACACCAGCAATTCCATAACGCAAGGCATGTCCTCTCATTCTCTTTCCAATTTTTTTCTAAACATCAAACCAAGCTTTTAATCCACCAAAATTATTATTAACAATTAATTAACACTCATAATTTAATTAACCAAAATATCACTAGTAATTACAAATTAAGCCCAAAGAATTAATATTAAAATTAGAATAATTAATTTAACATTAAAAACCACCAAAATTAATATTAAATCTATAAAACAGTAAATAATTGAGTTTAGGGAAAAGTATTATAAAAATGCATTAATTTAACAAAATATTCAATTAAAGTCTATAAATTACATGCAAATTTAATGACAAATTACGCAGTTATCAACGCTAAACTATACCCCAAGCCTTTAGAAGCAAGGCTGGTACTCCCTACACCCTTGGGAGAAATATGGACTCCTCCCCCGGCTTGGTATAAACCAGATGCCAGATGTGAGTATCATGCTGGTGGAACAGGACATGATATTGAAAACTGCATAGCATTCAAAAGGAAGGTCTAGGCTTTGAAAGATACAAATTAGTTAGATTTTTCCACCATGACAGGGACGACAAATGTGAACAGCAACCCTCTCCCCAAACACTCCAATAATATTGCTAGCATCGAGACTGAAGGACGGCTGGAAAAGGTCTCCCAAGTACAAATGGAGAAGACATATTTGTTTACCCTGCTACAGGAACGTGGGTATATACTCACTAAAGACACGCCAGAGGCAGGAAAGGGAAGAAATGGGGAGAAACAATGCCCTTATCACAAGATGTCATGGGGACACGACATCGAACAATGTAGCGGTTTCGCTAGCATGGTACAAAAGCTCATGGACCAAAGGATGATCGAATTCTCCAAGGAAGGGACATACAACCAAAGCCACATGATCCAAGGAGACATGTCATACAAATCATTATGGGTGCCAACACCCCTTGTCTTGAACGTTAAGACTCCATAAATCCCACTACTGCGACATGAGATTAAGCCTGTCACTATACATGATGCAAATATGGTGCCAAACAAGAAAGCAAAAGCAGACATTCCACAACTACCTCAGGGAATTACGCCTCTCACCATACGTGTTCTTGCCCCTTTCCCTTACAAGATAGACAAAGCAGTCCCATGGAACTACATCTGTGAAGTAGTCCAGGGAGCCACTGCAACAGAAAAGAAAACTAGGAGCGGTCGGGCTTATGCCCCTGATATGGATAACAAAGCAAGGAAAGAAAAAGCTGCAGAATAGACATTGAGCCAACACTGGAAGCAACAAAGAAAGGAGCACCGGTCACTAAAGAAGAGACCACAGAATTTTTGAAACTCATGAAACAGAGCGAGTATTACATTGTGGATTAGCTAAGCCATCATCCAGCTCGCATCTCATTGCTCTCATTAATGATGGATTCCCAACCTCACCGAGAAGCACTAATGAAGGTTTTGAGCCAAGCTTATGTTCCTCCAACCATCCCAGTGGCGAATGTGGATGGACTCAACCTCATTATGAACAACGTCATCAACTTTGGAGATGACAAGCTGCCCCAGGAAGGAAAGGGACATATAAAGTTCTACACATCACAGTCAAATGTAAGGAACACACCATAGCTCGAGTACTTATCAACAATGGCTCTGCCTTGAACTTTATGCCCTTACATATACTACAATAACTGCTGGTCAACGCATCCTATATGCGCCCTTGTACAATGAAGGTACGGGCATTCGATGGAGGCAAACGTGATGTGGTGGGAACTCTGGACATTCCACTACTGATTGGACCCGCTACCTTTATGGTGGAATTTCAGGTGATGGACATTACACCCTATTATAATTATTTGTTGGGAAGACCTTGGATCCACATGGCAGGAGCAGTACCGTCAAGCCTCCACCAAAACATGAAATTTGTGATGGGAGACCAACTCATTTGCATCTCTGGGAAACTAGTTTCCTCGTTACCAAGCCAATATCAATCCCTTATATTGAAAACAACAAGGATGTGCCAGAATGTTCTTATCAGGCTTTTGAGATGGTAAATGTCACTTCTGCCCCAGACTATCATCTCTCAAAGGCCGCAAGAATGGTTGCAGCCACCATGATCAAGAAAGGGTATAAACAAGGGCAAGGATTAGGCCTGGAAGCTCAAGGGATTCAAAAACCATCCGAGAAAATACTGAAAAGTTTGGGCTGGGCTACATGCCCACAAGAGCTGACAGACAGAGAAAAGTTGCCAAAAGGAGGGAAATCAGAATGGCGAGGTTACCGAAAAGGCCAATACAAGAAGAAAAGAGGAGCTTTCCCCCCTTACATGTTACCTTCAGGCATGGAGGGTTTATCCACAAAAGCCAAGCTGAAACTAAAACCGGGAACGTAGCTGCATTGGACACAGATGAGCATACACCAAGTAAGATGGTTCTGGTGGTGCAAGAGGATCCCAACCAACCATTGAACAATTGGACCAGCTTAGACCTCCCCATAATGTAATGCTTAAGGGGTTCATTGGGATTTTTAATGTATTCTATTTCAATGTCTTTTGAAGTGGACATTTATTTTTATTAAAAGCTTTCCAATAAAATATACTTTTTCCAAATCTTTCACGGTGCATTCTATTCATGACATATGCATATCATATTTGGTTACCAACTTATCATTCTCTTATAAGCAGGTATCACAATGTCAATGAAAACATAGTATGCGAAAGTGTTGGTCCCGGAGAGCCTAGAGGGGGGTGAATAGGCTCTTTGAAAAATCTTTCTCTCTCTTAATGGCTGGACACTCACTCTGGTTAAACAAATAAAATCAGTGCGGAAGATTAACCAGGTAGTGGAAGTATATTGTTTTATTATCTGAAGATAATTACAACAAAGCAAAACAGCGTTTTAACTGATTACAGTACAACACTTTTGTTTATGGTTACACACACTTGGCTATTGATCTCTGTTTTTGGCTCTTTACAAGATATACGCTTATGAGTATATGAGTACAAGTAAGCACGCGCATTTTTATTTACATTGCTTCAGGCAAATATATAGACATCCTAGGAATCTATCTTGGAACTGCATTTTCCGAGCAGTGTGGAGCATTGAAGTTCTTCATCGGAAAATGCTGAAGCTTTAACTGTTGTGGATGTGGAGCTCGAAAT
Source organism: Taxillus chinensis (assembly GCA_023512835.1). NCBI lineage: Eukaryota > Viridiplantae > Streptophyta > Magnoliopsida > Santalales > Loranthaceae > Taxillus > Taxillus chinensis. The sequence continues at coordinate 47,726,751 of CM042092.1, read as the reverse complement.
ATTGGAAGCATAAGTTGTAATGAATTCTTTGCTTGATTCCAATTGCATTTGAGACTGCGTCCACATCTCCATGTGTTCCACGTGTCAGACAATTTAGGTATTTAATGAGTTTGTCTTACATCGGGACGTAGTGAGCTGCTAGCATTAATTGCGGCTTGGAGAGATGAAGTAGTGTCTTCTTGGTCCGTTGCAAGGTTCCTTACTTCGCATGAACGAAGCTCGGATCCTTACTCAGTATCAGTGATTGCTTACTTCGTATGAATGAAGTCCTAGAATCCTTATTCCGTGTCAGCGCTTCCTTACTCCGCATGAGTAGTGGTTCGGGGAGCTTACTCCGCATCAGTGCTTCTTTACTCCGCATGAGTAATGGTTCGGATTCCTTATTCCGCATTTGATGTCCTTACTTCGCTCGAATGACAGACTTCGGATTTCTTCGCCCATGTCTTCTTTTCCTTAGTCCGGTGGAGTGACAACTTGGATTCTTTCTCTCTTACAAGTCTCTTCTACTCCGTGCAAGATGTAGACTCAGGAACTTACTCCGCATTAATTGACATAATCTAGTTGAGTGTTAGACGCGGGTTCCTAGTCGTTTTGTCAAGTGTTTGATCAGCACAAAGGGTCCTTACTCCGGATGATGACTTGGTTATATACCAAGTGAATGACGACACTCATGATGATCCAGATCAGGATTATGTATCCTATCCTTTGCTTTGTCCTCACATGAGTAGGTCCAGATTTAGAGTTAACTCATCTCCACAGACTTACTAGTAAACATGAAACATCTCGAGTCAAATTACATAGGGTTTGTTCCGCATTATCCAAATTCTTGGTTTGATCCAACAGAAAGCGAAATGAGATGCCTAAGGTTTGACCAAAGTCCAAACCGGGAGCAGCTAGTGTTTGGAGCAGATGAGAATGAGGAGACACTCGAGCTACCGGGAGAGATCATACGCCTATTAGAAAAAGATGATCGCTTATCCATTCCAAGTGAAGACCTGGTAGAAACGGTAAATTTGGGGATGGTAGCCGAACCAAGAGAATTGAGGGTAGGGTCCTTGATAACTACTGACATCAAGAAGCAATTAATTTAGCTATTAAGGAGCTACATAGATGTTTTTGCATGGTCATATTAAGATATGCCGGGATTAGACACAGACATAGTGCAGCATCACATACTAGTGAAACCAGAGTGCAAGCCAGTGCAGTAGAAATTGAGAAGAATGAGACCGGAGATGCTACTGAAGAATAAAGAAGAAGCCAGAAAGTAATGGGACGCAAGTTTTCTAAGTGTCTCCCACTATCCAGAATGGGTGGCCAATGTTGTACCAGTACTGAAGAAAGGAGGCAAGGTCCGCATCTGTGTCGATTATCGAGATTTAAATTGGGCCAGTCTGAAAGATAACTTCCCGCTTCCTCACATTGATACCCTAGTGGATAACACAGCAAAGCATGCTGTATTCTCATTCATGGATGGATTCTCAGGCTATAATCAGATTCGTATGGCCCCCGAACACAAGGAGAGGACCACGTTTACAACACTTTGGGCCACATTCTGTTATAATGTGATGCCATTTGGTCTAAATAATGCTGAGGCTACCTATCAGCGAGCCATGGTGACCCTCTTCTACGACATGATGCATAAAGAAGTCGAGGTCAATGTAGACGACATGATAGCCAAATGACGAAGCACTGAAGATCATATTGAAGTACTCCGTAAGCTTTTTAACAGGTTACGGAAATATCAGCTCAAATTGAATCCCAAAAAATGCACTTTCGGAGCCAACTCGGGAAAACTATTGGGCTTCGTTGTGAGCCAAAAGGGAGTGGAAATTGATCTAGATAAAGTTCAAGCAATCCAGGAGATGCCCCCACCACGAACCATCAAGGAGGTCAGAGGATTCCTCGGGCAGTTAAATTATATTGCCCGATTCATTTCACAATTGACGGCCACATGTGTACCCATTTTCAAGACATTACGGAAGAATAACCCCGAAATTTGGAATGACAAGTGTGAAGAAGCCTTTGACAGGATCAAGCAATATCTGTCCAATCCACCTATTTTGGTCCCACCGGTACCAAATAGACCATTGATCTTATACTTGACTGTTCAGGAGTCCTCAATGGGTTGTGTCTAGGGCAACATGATTCTACAGGCAAGAAAGAGCAGGCCATTTATTATTTGAGCAAGAAGTTCACTATCAATGAAGAGAACTATATGCCATTGGAAAAGGCATGTTGTGTCATTGTGTGGATAACAAGACGATTGAGGCAATACACTCTTCATCATACAACATGGTTGATTTCGATGATCCGCTCAAGTATATATTAGAAAAATCATCCATTTCTTGAAGAATCGCCAAATGGTAGTTGATCCTGTCAAAATATGATATCATCTATGTGCCTCAAAAAGCCATCAAAGGAGGTACAATAGCTGATTACTTGGCAGACAGAGCACTAGAAGACTATGAGCCAATGACTATCGGCTTTCTAGATGAGCATATAAACATCATTACGACCGAAGTATCAGACCTGTGCAAATAGGGGAAAGACACACGTGAAAATTCTATATAAATTAACATCATCAAATTCCCCCACACTTACCTCTTGCTCGTCCTCGAGTGAGGACAAAAACAAACAAACAATCAGTCACACATAAAATGGTGTAAAATAAGAAAACAACACACAAAACCAACAAATAAAAAAACAATACAAAATAAATAAATAGATAAAAACAACAACTAAAAAAACAGCAAAGAACAAAAAACATGAAAACACATAGAGGGAAGAGAAAAAAACTACAAATAAAAAATATTAAATGAATAAATCACAAAATTAATTGAAAAACAAAATCAAACACACACATATATACAGGCCTAGTCCAATTTTCACACTTTCAGCTAAAGTCCCCAAGATTGCCATATCCCCGGCAATGGCACCAAAATTGATACAGCATTTTGTCGCGCTCATGCTATCAAAATAATATTTATAAAACCTAACCAACCTGTAGAAGGGAAGTAAGGGTCGATCCCACAGAGACACGATTGGAAATCTCTAACCTAGTTGTGTTCCTATTGTCTAAGCAAACAATGTAATGAAATAAAATAAAATAACTTAAATAATAAAATAAAAGAAATTTTAGAGAAAAATAAAAAATAAGATAATAAAATTATAGGGTTGAGATTCACCACAATTTCCAATTCCTAATCATATGGTTTGATTGATTATTCTTATGGTCTCTAAACATCTGTTGGACCCCATTTTATCCGGATTGGACATACTAACCCCATTTGTATATATTTGTCTGTCAATGTCATATACCATGTTGAACAGGCCCTCAAGGATTCCCCACTACCAAGGAATAGTTTGCCGTTGATGTTAACCCCAATTTGCACAAGATTAATACATTAACACGAACAGGGAAGCCCGAAATTGATAACCTCTGTTACAAGCCCCGAAAGTGCCCCAAGACCAACACCAAGTGATAGAGGAGAAAATTTGGAGATCAATGCACTTAACCAAGCTCAATTCCGATGTAAAACGTAGAAGTTATGGCCAAAATAATTTTTGTTAGAAAAAGTCAAAGTTACCAAAAGATGGATGGTCAATGCCCCTGGTCAAAGGGCCCAGAAATGTGACTATGCGAGATTCTACAAAATGACTATTTAGGCAAATACGGAGCCTCCCAAACAATTTCCCAAGGTTCGTACATTTTAGCATTTTAGGTGGGGGTAAAAAGGTAATTAAAAGTAAAAAAAAGGTGGTCAAATCTGGAACATCACAGTCAAATTCGGGGCATCAAAGTCAATCCAAAACATTAAAGTCAAATCCGGGACATCATTGATGCGGAGTAAGGATCTGAGCCTTCATTAATCCAGACTAAGAGCTCCCACTGATGCGGAGTGAGGATCCGAGCCAACATTGATCCGGACTAAGAGCTCCCACTGATGCGGAGTAAGGATCTGAGCCTACATTGATCCGGACTAAGAGCTCCCACTGATGCAGAGTGAGGATCCGAGCCAACATTGATCCGGACTAAGAGCTCCCACTGATGCGGAGTAAGGATCTGAGCCTTCATTGATCCGGACTAAGAGCTCCCACTAATGTGGAGTAACGATCCGAGCCTACATTGATCCGAACTAAGGCCTCCACTGATACGGAAAAAGGATCCGAGCCAATATTGATTCAGACTAATGCCTCCACTGATGCGGAATAAGCCCCAATCATCCGGAATTGCCTTCCATTGATCCGGATACGAGCCTCCACACCTTTGACCCTACCAACCATTGACTTTCCCTGATTAGCCTATTCACGGGCATGGTCACTGTAGCTTCACGGGATTAGCTGGGCAAATACTCTTCAATGGCTGTCTGTCATATGAGAGCATTTAAAGGTAAAAGGACAAGCAAGGTTGACGGTCCACCCGACATAAATGGCATCTAATTAATAAAAAAAGGGTTGGCATCCGTAAATGCTGCAATTATGTGGCAGTTCCAACGGTAATAAAAGAGGTCCTGACACTAAACAAAAAAAAGGGAGAACACACACGCCCAGAGTCTTCACGTCCGGATTACGCCCAAGTTCTTTCCTTTCACAGAAAAACACCCAAACTTTTTCCCTTTGCTTCGCCCAACTCTTTCCTTTCCATATTCTCTCTCTTTCCCTGCGAGTTCCTTTTCTAAAAACAAAAAAAAAACATTCCTCTCTCATATGGGTCTCTCACCCAAAATAAAAATCTCTCTCACAGTTTATCCCCCCTCTCTCTATCATGATTTAAATCTTTTTCATCATCAAATTCCCTCAACTCCAACATACTACTGCAATCTCCAAGATAAATCCCAGCTGATTTTCATAATTGGCGCTACTAGAATTTTGCGATTTGGTGATTTTGCGTTCCTGCTAGCGATTTTCAGTGCAGACAGAATATTTTAAACGGAAGTCCAGGGAGTCCTGAGTTGAAACCCATTCAAGCCAAAGTCAGTGTAATTTACATTTGTTGCTTTATTTTTAGCTTATTTGTATTTATATTTGATGTAATTTTAGTATTTCATTTCTTTAGCTTATCTCTATATTTGATGTAATTTTTAGTATGTTCCGTTGCATTTTCCTTGTATTCTCTTGTTGTACGTTGTAATATGTAAAGTATAGTGAAAGCAGAAAAAAAACAAAAAAAGAGAGAGCAAAAAAAACAGAGATGAAAAGAAAGAAGAAGAAAAGAGAGTGGCTTTATTTTTATTATCCTAATCACACACTCCACATTTATTTTGATGCATGTGTTCATTACTTTGATATGCATTTGTAACATGTGTGATTTTGGGTTTTCAAAACAAAAAGGAAAAGTTTTCAAAAAAAAAAAAACAACAACAAACAAAACAAACAAAAAACAACACGTTTTCCAAAAAAAAATCATTTTTCCAAAAGAAGAAAAAAAACACAAAATGTTTTCAACAAAACACAAAAAAAACAAAAAATTGTTACTAAAACATGAAAAACGAAAACGAAAAAAACCTTAGGATTTCATTTTTCATTCCTAACAAAAAAGGAAAATAAAAGTTTTAGGACTCCCTTTAGAAATTTAGGGTAAATCAATTTTTAAGCATAACTTTAACAAATAACTTAGCTAAATAAAAAGTATAAACTTTCTAGGAAAGTCAACCCAATTACGACAGTGACAATAAATAGAAAATCTCCTTTTCCAAAATAGATACTGAAAGGGCGCTATAGGGGTGCTAATCCTTCCCTACACATAACCAACTCCCAAACCCATCTCAAGGTAGAGGGTATCCAATTGTACCCCAAAAACAATTGGTGGCGACTCTAAAATTTCTCACCATTGGTTTAGTTTAAGCCCACCCCAAACGGGCCCAGACAAAAACCAGTGATGACAACATCTGAAGATGATTGATCCTAAAGTAAAATAACGACGTGCCTAGCCTTAGCAACGGCCTATTTTCGTGACTCTCTGAAATAAGGCCAAACCCATTGAGGGATGATCAACCATGGATCCTCCTAGGATCACGGACTACTCTCGTAACTCGCAAGTCCTAGGTTTCATTTTACGAGTTCTGATAATTAAATTTCATTTTTCAATTCTTCATTCAATTATCTAAAACATGCAATAGGTTCACGACACCCACAATATGAATTCAATCGGTAAAATAAAATCATTCATGAAATAGAGATAAGAAATAACCAAACAAGGTGTTCTTGAATTCAAGATTACATAAAAATCACCCAAATCAAAAGAGAAAACTTAAGAAACCAAACCTAGGGTTCTTAGCCATCAAGGAAGGCTCCCAAAGGGTTCAGAATCCCTAACAACAACCTATACTTGTTCCTTATATAGTCCCCCTAAATATTAAATTAAAAATAAAATAGTAAAAATACAAAATGGGGCAAAAGTCGACGCCTGTTGCAACGAAAGCAAAAGACCTTGTCGCGACGAAATGTATTTCCTTCTATGTCGTGACAAAATCTATTTCTTTCTGTGTTGTGACGAAGGCAAAAAATCCTATCGCAACGACATTCTTTGTCCCAATCTATATTATACTTCGATTCGCCCAGTTCTTTCCCGTTTGCCTGCAAAATACACCCAAAACACAACGCAACTCTACAAAACACTAAGACATGACAAACAAAATGATTTAACACTCAATCATAATAAAAACACTCAAAACACTATGAAAAACGAATGCAAATAGGGGAAAGACACATGTGAAAATTCTATATAAATTAACGTCATCAATTGTAAAGAGTGCTACTGTAATCAAGAGAGATACATTTTTTCAGTTAATCCAAGCCTGTGCAAACAACTTTATTTGTTATACAATTTGTTGTAACTATCCTTTGATAATAATACAAATTACTTCCACTATCAGATTGTCTTCCGCATTGATTTACTCTTTCAGTCTGAATTAGTGTTGTGCCAAAAAAGTAAAAAAGAGTTTTTTTAAAAGAGCCTATTCACCCCCCTCTAGGCTCTCCGGGACGAACAAATAACATGAAAGAAAACATAGTAAGTAAAAAAAATTGATGTTATTTCCAGGAGGACAGGGTTAACACAAAAGGAAAAAATTATGAACAATTGTATGAGATAAGTAAAAGAGTATATATAGCAATAGGAAGATAAGGGTAGGAAGAAAAATAACATGTGAGATATTTACATATGAAATCTACCACATGGCAGTACACAAATGAAGAACCTATCCTTCAAAGGGAAGACAAGAATAGGCAAATAATATGTGGGTCAATGCCGTTAACGGGCTTCTATTGCCGAGGTTATCTTATTCGGTGGTTCCCAAACTTGTTCGGGCTCCGTACACCATGGGATTTACCGGAGGGGGGTCTTAGAAGGATGAGCCTTAAAAGAACCTCAAGCTTGAGTGAGGAGTTCGGGGCCCCGTTGCGAATAATGATCAATGCACAGGAGACCATTGTAACAGCCTAAGTCCCCCATAGCATGATATTGTCTAGTTCAAGGCCCAAGCCCAAGGCCCGGTTTTGTTCTTGGCAATGCCACACAGGCACCCCAAAAGGTCTCGTGCCAAGAGAGGTCTCCACGCCCTCTTAAAAGGCATGCTTCGTTCTCCTCCCCAACTGATGTGGGACTTGCAAAGTCCTCTGACTCTACAATCCACTCCCCTTAGGAGGCTCATGTCCCCATGGGACTATGGCACACTGACCCGGTCCCCAGCTCTGATACCATTTGTAACAGCCCAAGTCCTCCGTAGCACGATATTGTCCGGTTCAGGGCCCAAGCCCAATCCCTAGTTTTGTTCTTGGTAGTGTCACACATGCACCCCAAAAGGCCTCGTGCTAGCACTACAAGAAATCAGGCCTTTAGTAAGACATAAAATGTGTTACCACAGGATACCGTAACACTTTTTGGGGTGTTAGGTCTGCTTGGCTTATGAAAAGTTTCACATCTTTTGGTAACACTTTTTGGTGTGTTACGATTTTATGTTATGGTAGATCATACAATAACACATGTTATTGTCTTATGAAATATTTCCGTAAGCTTTTTTTAAACTTACCATAACACTCTGTACATAACACTTTTTATTATGTTACAATTATGTATTGTTAAAAATCATACAATATGACCTTTTTTGTGTTACGAAAAATAACTGATATACCATAAGCCAAGCAGACCTAACATACCAAAAAGGCTTACAATAGATGACACAAAAATATGATAATTATTGGTTTTAATTTCATAAATACCATTATAGTTCAAAAACTACCAATATTTTAAAAAAACAAACCATCAAAAATATTAATAATATATTTCCCCATTAAAAAAGAGTATTCTAAAGTGTTACAATTCAAAATAACCAACTGTATTCAAAATATTTTACAAACCATAATATAAAATTTAAAATGTCTCAAAACAAAACCCCTAATGCCATCTTCATTCCATGCCAGAATAAATTACCACACAACTCCATCATTCTGCAAGAAAAAAATAATAATAAGTCTGTCAGTATCGAAAAAAATAACAATAAGTCTCCAAAATTCAAAATGTCCCACTTATTTTTGAAGTTAAGACTAACTCACTGGTTTTGGTATCGACAAACCCATAGAATCAAAAAAAGCAGAGATCTAAAAAACAGAAAATATAAACAATGATAAACTAAAGCAGAGATTTGAAAAAACCCAGCTTCATGTCATGTGCAAGACAACATAAAATGAGTATGTAACCATCATAAAAATAAAAGCAATAACAATAATGATGGATAAGTATTTTCCTCTATAACGTTTTGAATCGTTAGAATATGACTTTAACATGTAATAACCTTCTCCCCCACCGAATCTTTAACAGGCTCTTTAATAGAAGCTTGCCTTAGAAATAAGTTGCCTTCGGTATCCCAAAATTTTGAAAGCCATTGATTTTTCCCTGATGGAGCCCAACTTAATTTGCTTCGACATATCACTTGACATCTCCTAGACAACAGTAAATCATGAAGAATAAGTTTCACAGAAAATATAAGAAATTATGTTCAATTAAAAATATAATGCAAGAGTTTAATTTTATACTTCTCCATCAATAAAGGAGTGTCAATTGATTCTTCAACACTAAGTGATTCAATTTCTCAGTACTGAGCTGCAGCATTGCCACGTGCCACATGGAAAAACTCACCAGCCTGCAATAAAGAATGTGTTCTTATAACTTTTTTCAATGAATCTTATGTTTAGCATTTTTTACAATAAAATGGAGCCAGTTTGTTCTTCCTCTAGATTGAGAGGACGGGGAGTGCAAGATGAGAGTTGTAATAGAATTTAGCATCCCCTCCAATGCGATTGGGGGATTAGGGGATTGTCTCATTTCATTGTAGACCTCCATTGCTTCAGAAGTTAACCCACTATTTAAATAGCATCTCATTATGTCTCCAAATGTATGTTGGTCAAACAAAACTTCCTCTTTCTTCAAATCTCCCCACACTCGCATTGCTTCATCAACTTTTTTGTTCCTGGCAAGCATCATTGACATGTCCCTGTAAAAGAACATGTTTGGGTGATACCATATTTCCTTACGCGCTACATCATACAACTGCAAGCATAAATGTTGAGATCAGATCTAAGGGCCTATTTAGCAATAGCAATTTTTGAATTATATTTCTAAATGATCAAGCTTAAAGTCTCAAATATAGCATGATCCAGAATAATTTCATGGCAAATTTTAGGTAAGGGGCATGGCACATCTTATTCAAAGAAAGACTTGCTGCAAATAAAAAATTCATAAACCTATTTCAATTATAACTAATGTTATATACTAAGTGACATATCAATGATGTTAAAAACTTACTTTCCAACTGTCATCAGTAAAATGACGTTTTTGCATAATATCACATGGGAAAATGGGAAACTAGATCATGAGACATTGTACTGCCACACTAAAACCAAGCAAATGCAAGGTGGTAGCCTTAAGGAACTGAGGAGCCAAAGAAGTCAAGTCGCATCAATGCAACACTATACAGTCTACACAATTCAAAGAGTAGATGAAAAAAAGTGACCTTTCTATCTAGAAATTTAAAAAAGAGAACAACAGTAAGTGTCAATAAAAATTAGCAGCAACTTTGTCTTAAGTATTCAGACTATCTGGAACCATCAAATAGATGTAATGGGAAAAAAGGTGCATTAATCCATACCTTACCAAAAAGGATACTTATGTATGATAGGATCCACAGTCAAATAGAACACCAAAACGCGAATGACAATTTGTATGAAAAATAAAAACAAAAAACAAAAAAATTGCTAGTCCACTGCTGTTCATTAAGTGTATAAAGATAGAAATTTTGTTTTTTACGTAGACATAAAAAATTCATGTAACCAAAATCTTAGGAAATACAAAAAATAGATAGCACTCAATATACTTTCACACAAATAGAACAAAGGAATTAACTCATTGCACAAAATACTTGTATTGTCAGTTTTCTCATTAAGCAAGCCCTTAACTCAAATTTATTCAATTTAGTTAACTGACTAGTGAATGGAGATACAAAAACAAGGGTGCCCTACAAGTCACAAAACTTATTTGCTTTTTTGCCCCATGAACAATTACATGATCACACACCCTCTCAAACCTACAGGTACAAAAAACCAATCAATAAACTTATTAAAGTACCAATGTACAAGTATGCTATTGGGCCTTTATGGTTGGGGTAACTACTCAACCAATCAATACATACAAATTACACAAGCATACTCAAAGATTTTAAAACATGATTAGAATAAATAAATAAGGCTTTTATCAGAACAAGTTTAGGACTTGTTGCATTGGTAAGGGTTTAGCAAGTTAGATCTAAAATAAGAAGTGGTCTCAGCTTTTAAATTATTAATCTACTAAACAAAAGCAATATTGAAGATTTCTCAAGCCATAGTTTACCTGGAGGACAGATCTGAAGAACCAAAGTTTACCAAGAGGGCATAGTCGATGTTGTGGTGGAGCTGAAACAAAGTATCAACAACAGAATCGAATCCTCTTAGTAAAAGCAAAGAGCCTTCCTTTAGTCTTTCACTACAATTTGATCCTCCTAAATTCTATGTAAATTTCATAAACCCATGAGCCAAAAACATCAAAGCGAAACCAAATCTTAATTAACTGAATCAAAATCAAACAGACACACACATATTCACATCTCTAATTCTTTACGAGGGCGTCCACTCGGCCATGTAGAGTGTTCCAAAAATGCTTGTCCGACGATGGAAACTGTATATCAACTCGTGTTTCATAATTAGTCGTTGACAAAACAATTTTAATATAATCCAAAGACAGTGCTACAGATTGCATAATATCAAGAGATAAGCCATTATTTATAGAAAAAGATGAGATCTTACCTTCCCGACTGGTCATCGACGGTGGGACCTCAGCAAGCGCTAGTACAAAGAATGGCAGCAGAGCCATCCCCTGGGCTAAATCCAACAGGGGAGGGTTGGACGCCATCGAGAAAACGAGGGAGGTCCAGATCTAACGCCTCTTGGCCAGCGAGTGTTTGTACGGAGGTAGGAAGCGGTACACTACCTGAGGCCACCGAAAAATGCCACGAGCTGTCTGGTGAGGAGGAGGAAAGAGGACTCGAGTCACTGGAAAGGTAAGCCAAGTTAAGGTAGCTCGTCAATCATTGGGACAACGGCAGAGAAAGCCTATTTAATCTGTCTTGGGTAGGATAACCGAGATATTGCCGCCGAGGATATTTCTGAGATGAGGCCATGGGGTGGAAGACCACGAACCAGGCCACACAGAGCTGGAAGTCAAGTTGAGTGCACAACAACGGGGCCGGATCTGAAGACGGTGAAGAGGCACGATGTGAGTGGATGCAGCCAACCTTTGAACCCTAGATCTGTATGTATGGAAGTGTATCGAGGACGGCTCCACCACCTTGCTGAAGGAAAACTGCTACCGGGCAAAAAGCTTAAAGCATGTAGTCAAAAACAAAATCCCATGAGATCGAGAAAACCCGATCACTGGAAATCGCCTTCAAATCCCCCATAAAACCTAGAGTTCGGGAATGAATTGGTGAGATTTCTTGTTTTTTAGGTATAGGTGTCAAAAAAACATAAGGGAGGGATAGTTTTAGTTTTGGGTGACGGTAACATTTAGCATTTGACGAAAAATATCCCGCTCGCCTAAAATAGTCCGCGCGAAATCTAATCCAAGATTTTGATACTCTTTCAAATAATGTAATACTTTTTTTAAATACATACTTATTGTAATACTTTTTCAATAATGTAATACTTTTTTTAAATACATACTTATTGTAATACTTTTTCAATAATGTTAACCTTTGATGTTACGATAGGCCTGATTTCTTGTAGTGTAGGAGAGGTCTCCACGCCCTCTTAAGAGGCACGCTTCGTTCTCTTCCCCAGCCGATGTGGGACTTGCAAAGTCCTCAGACTCTACAACTATATTAAATCTTGCTAAACTAAATTGTGACAAACCCGGGTATAGGGTTATATATGGATGCAATAGATAAAGAAAGGAGTAAATCACAACTATCATGGCCTTTAAAGCATTTAAATCACAATTAACAGTTAGAAAAAAACAAATATATAATAGTAAAAATAAAAGAACCTCCTATTCCTATTTCTAGACCTAACTCTCTAAAAAGGTGTCCCCAACAGAGTCGCCAACTCTCATCAGCGGTTTTCGTCCGGATCCATTTGGGGTGGGCTCAACGAAAACCAATGGTGAGAAATAGAGTCATCACCAATTGTTTTTGAGGTACAATTGGATACCCTCTACCTTGAGTAGTTAAGATGTGGTTTGCATTATCAGTGAAGGGTTCGGGAGTTGGTTACATATACGGAAGGATTAGCACCCCTACAGCGCCCTTTTGGTATCTATCTTAAGAGGAGAAAGTTTCTATTTGTTTTTACTGCTTTGACTGGGTTAAGATACTATTGTTTCCCTAAGTTACTAAAGGAGATCCTAAAGGTTTTTATCTTTAAATGAAATTCAATTTACTTAAGATTCTAAGGTTTTAAAAAGGGATCCTAGTGGTTTTAAAATAACCTTTTTCGGGAAAACCTTTTTTTTTGTTTTTTTGTGTGTTTTTTGTTTCGTGTTGAAAACATTATTTTGTTTTGTTTTCTTCTTTTTTTTTTGTTTTTTTGTTTTATTTTTTTTTTGTTTGAAATGATTAAAACTAAGAACTAACACATGTTCAAAATAAATCTTTATGTTTTTGTTTTTGTTTTTGCTTTGTTTTTGGGTATGGACAAATTAAAGTGCACATCAAAATAACTTTTAAGTATGTGATTGTGACATCCACAAATAAAATAACAAACTCACTCTTCTCTTTTTTTTCTTTTTTTCTTTTTTTGCATACTTCTTCTCTCTCTTTTTTCGCTCACTCTCTCTCTATCTCTTGGTTTTTTTTCTTCCCACTACTTGCTATTACAAATTACAATCATATATTAAAACAAATAAAAGAAACAAAATAAGACAACAAAATAGATATATAAGAAATAAACCGACTTGGGCTCTAGCTTGGAATTCTGGTAGCAGTGACGTTGGCGGGAGGGCGAGACTCCAAGACTGGTCGGTCGGAATTGGGCTGGAAATTGAGTACCACTGGCCAGAACTGCGAATGAGCTTGTTTCTCCCTTTTTGTTGCTTCTTTTTTTTTCTTTTTGTCAATTTTGATATTATTGCTGGAAATATAATGAAAAGAAACGAAAATGAAACTAGGGAAAGGAAAATGGCATTTCAGAAATTTATGGGTTTAAGATGGGAGAGTGTATGTATGGGTGTTGGCAAAAAGTGAGGAGAGAAGTAGTGAGAAAAGAAAAGAAAGAAAGAGGAATCGGACTATATGGCTCCTTTTTTGTGTTTTTTGAATGAGGGAGCTAGGCGAAATTATGGAGAATGGACTGGAAGAAATTGAAAGAGGAATCAGATTTTTCTAGGTGTGATCTGAGCGTTCTCTGGGTGTTCTCGGTGTAATCTGGGTGTTCTCTTTTTTCGGGATTAGGGAGTTGGGTGTGAGAATTGGGAAGATGGTAGAATAGCAGGGCTATTTTTGTTTTTGTTTTTTTGGCAGAATCGCCCTCTCTCTTTTTTTCCGTGTGTGGAGAAAACCTCTTTTTATGAGATGGCAGAATTTGGTTAGACCATCATTATTGTGCATTTATTTTTCTATTCTGAGTGTTAGCATTTTTAATTGCAAGATTATATTTTTTGTCTAGTAGTTAGACGACCTGCACACAAAATAAGGCAGCTTGTGATTGCTTTTTTTTTTTTTTTTTTGTGAGCACGTGTCTGACTGGCGTTGAAAAGCATCTCTGACAATGGCCAACTAATAAAAACGCGTCCCGTGAATAAACAGTGAGAGAGCCCATGCATATAAGGCCAAATAGCGAATGTCAAAGGTCGGCAGGGTTGAAGTGTCGGAGGTCAACAGTCGAAGGGTCAAAGGGTCGAAAGTCAAGCGTCGAAGGGTCGAAGGGTCAGAGTTCAAGCCTCGAAGATCAAAAACTACGGGTCAGGATAGAAGGTCGAAGACTCGAAGGTCAATTGTCGAAGACTTGAAAGTCGAGGGTCGAAGGGTCAGAGCTCAAGGGTCGAAGGGTCGGAGCTCAAGCCTTGAAGATCAAAGACTACGGGTCAGGTTTGAAGGTCGAAGACTTGGAGCTTAACCATCAAAGACTCAAAGGTCAACGGGTCGATGGTCAAGGACTTCGGGTCTTCGAGTCTTCGAGTCTAGTTTTTTTTTTTTTAATTACCTTCTTACCTCCACCTAAAATGCCAAAATAGACGAACTTTTGGGGATAGTTTGAGAAGCCCCATATTCACCTAACTAGTCGTTTTGGAGAATCTCACATGGTCACATTTTCAGGCCGCTTGACGAGGGGCATTGACCGTCTTTTAACAAGTTTGACTTTTTCTGATGAAAATTGTTTTGACCATAACTTCTTCATTTTAACTCGGAATTAAGCACGGTCAAGTGCGTTAGTCTCTAAATTTTATCCTTTATCATTTAGTGTTGGCTTTAGGGAACTTCAGAGTCTTGTACAAGAGGTTCTCAATTTTGGGCTTTCCTAGACCTATTCACAAGATATATGGCGTGGGCAGATAAATATATAAAATGAGGTTAGTATGTCCTACCCGGACAAAATGGGATCCAACAATCCACTTCAAGTGAACTACTAGATTGTCACGCCCCGGATTTCCAACCCGAGGAGACCGGAACGTGACCCTCCCTTTACCCAAATTTGGATAAAGGGGGTAGAATACAACGTATACTTTACATTTCAAACTCAGAGACAAAACCAAATATATATTAAATTCAAATCTTACAAACGTGTCCAAACATGCTTTTATTACATTAAACTCCTCATTACAATATCTCCCCATTGGGGTTACAAAGTTCACAAAAATAACAAAACTCAAATAACAATAAGCAAGCCACAAGCAGGTCTCCCAACTTGGTGTTCCCACCTAACGCCTGTAGGTCCCTGTAAGAAAACATCACGGTAGGAGGGGTGAACAACCACAACTTAGTAGGGATCATGTCTCCCCAACCCATCCCATGCTCCTAGCATCTACATGCTGTTTGTACAAGTGCAGTGTCGTGATACAATTATATCAACAAATATAATAGTAAGCCATCAGCAAAAACAAATATTTCAAACAGCCACACAGGTTAGCACATGAGCAATCCCGGGCTTCCACAGCCACCGGGTTTCCAAGAGCAGTCCCGGGCTTCCACAACCACCGGGTTTCATTAAATAATCCCGGGCTTCCATAGCCATCGGGTTTCATAAAATAATCCCGGGCTTCCACAGCCACCGGGTTTCATAAACACAGTACACATAGCCACTCAGGTATAAAACCAAACACTTAGCAGGCACACATTCACAAATGTACAAACCCAACCATTCAGGCATAAAAACAAACACTTGGCATGCACCCTTTTTCCAACTCACAATTCTAGCCTTACTGGCATATTATCAAACACATACTGGGCATATGCACACAGACATATTCACACAGCATTTTATCGAACATTTAACATGCACTGCCCACCCAACATCAGAATCACACCAAAACGCCATTGAAGGCCAACATTCATATAGGAGATCGCACCTATATGAATTTACATATGAGTATTATAGCAATAACAATAAAAACTTTACAAATTAACCATAAGGCCTAACCCCAAAACAGACCAGGAAAGACAGAACCCCTACCTTAAAGCAGATCCTCCTTGCTCCCGCACTAGACGCCATCCTCCCCACACAAGACACTCCGGCAACAACCAGCAGCTCCCCTTCCTTCCCTCTCTCTAGCTCTCTCTCTCTCTCTCTCTCTCTCTCTCTATGACGGCTGCAGCAGCTGAAGAGAACCCTAAACCTAAAACAAGGAGTCTTCACCTCTTTATATAGACAACTCAAGCCCCAAAACGACGTAGTTTTAATTAAATGAATCCCAGCATCAAAACGACATAGTTTTGATAACAGACTACAACCTTTTTGCAACCACACAGAACAAAGCACTCATAATTTCACCATGGTCCTTTAGCAAAAGAGGATCAGAACAACAAAACAAAGGTAATGGAGGCTGCACGTGAGAAAGCATTCTCATGTGCATTCTCACGGGCACCTCCAAAAGCTCTAGAATTTCACCACAAGCCTTGGAACAACATCAGGAAGGCTCCCATGCAAAAATCTCCTTGCACGTGAAAAGCATTCTCACGTGCATTCTCATGTGCACTCCCAATTGGGCTCAAACTTTGCCTCTTGCTTGCTTATCAACATACAAGATGATTAAGCCAAAGTGTGTGGAAAGAAAACTCCCTAAAACCCAACAATTTCCATCCAAAATGGCAAAACTGTGACACACTCCTCACATCCCAAAAATGCGGGTCATTACATCGATTTGGATTCTGAGGTTAAGCAAAACTTGATAAATCATCTTTGATATACTTAAGTAATGGAAGAAAGCCCCTCACCAGCAATAACAGCGCATAATAAAAATACAACCACACCATCAAAGAGTTGGCAGCACTAGACATTAATTATCAACCAACATTCATTGCCTTTCCAGCTTTGGAGAATGACTTCATCTCATGCTTTGAATTTCCAACCCGAGGAAACCGATTCGTGACTCTGTTTTACTCACTCGATTGGCAAGGGGTTGGGTTAAATAATACCACATAAAATATCACAAACAACCATGTTAGATCCCATTTTGACTGGGCCAAATCGCAACCAAATTCACCAAGGAAACTCAAATTAGAGGCCCATTTCTAAAGGACCTCAAAATGCCTCAAGACCAACATTGAGTGATAAAGGAAAAAATTTGAAGAACAACACACTTGACCATGCACAAATTCGAGCTAAAATGAAGAAGTTAAGGCTAAAGCAGCTATAGTCAGAAAAGGTGAAATCTGTATCATCATGGTCAAATCCAAATCGCCATGGCCAAATCCGGAGCATCAGGACAAATCCGAGTGATCATTGACACAAAGTAAGGAATCCGAGCCTTCCACTAGCATGGAATAAGGAATCCAAGTGGTCATTCACACGGAGTGTTGGACCCCATTTTGTTCGGGTTGGACATACTAACCATTTGTATATTTTATATCTATCTTCCCATGTCATGTATCTCATTGAACAGGTCCATAAAGCTCCCCCACTATCAAGGAGTCAGTCTCAGGTTTGGAGTCGAAGTTAAACCCCAATTTGCATGCGATGGATATGCTATGACAGGAACAGAGAAACCCAAAATGGAGAACCTCTCTTGCAAGGCCCTAAAGTGCCCCAAGACCAACCGGGTGATAGAGGATGAAATTTGGAGACTAACGCACTGGACCGAGCTCAATTCTGATTTAAAACAAAGAAGTTATGACTAAAACAATTTTCGTTGGAAAAAGTCAAACTTGCCAAAAGACGGTCAATGCCCCTGGTCAAACTGCCCGAAAATGTGCATGTGAGAAATTGTCCAAAATGTCTCTTTAGGCGAATACGGGTCTTCCCAAGCAATCCTCGAAAGGTCATTCATTTTTGCATTTTGGGTGGGGGTAAAAGGGTAATTAAAAAACTAGACTCGAAGCCTCGTAAACTCAAAGCCCCGAAGCCTATCTTCGACCGAGGAAGCCTTCGAGTCTTCGAGGATTGACCTTCGAGGGTTGACCTTCGACCCTAAGATTAACCTTCGATACTTCGACCATTGACCTTCGAGGGTTGACCTTCGACCTTGCCGCCACTTCGACCTGCCGACACTTCGACCCTTGACCTTCGAGGGTTGACCTTAGACCCTAAGATTAACCTTCGACCCTTCGCTCCTTAGCCCTTCGACCTATTGATCATTGACCTTCGACCCGTTGACCACCTACCTTCAATGCTACCGACACTTCAACCCTTGACCTTCGAGGGTTGACCTTCGACCCTAAGATTAACCTTCGACCCGTTAACCATTGACCTTCAACCCTGCCGACGCTTCGGCCTGCTGACACTTTGACCCTTTGACCTTGGATTTTCGCTAATTAGCCTTATTTTCCATGGGTTCTTTCCTGTGCAGTCACGAGATGCGTTTTTATTAGCTGGCAATTGTCAGAGATGCTTTTCAATGCCTGTCAGACGCATGTGCTCACAAAAGAACGAAAAAGCAATCACAAGCTGCCCCATTTTACGCATAGGTCGTCCAACCACCAGACAAAAGCCAGAATCTTGCAATTAAAAATGCTAGCATTCATAATAGAGCAATAAATGCATAATAATGGCGGTCTAACCAAATTGAGCCAACCCCTTTAAGTCAAGTCGTCTATCTACGTAAAGAAGAAGGGAGAAGACCCAGAGAACGCCCAGATTATGCCTAGAAAAAAAAACCTCTGACCTTGAAAAAAAAGAGCTTTTGCCATTCTCCATAATTTCACCCAGCTCCCTCCTTCAAAAACACAAAAAAAGAGTCACATAGGCCGATTCCTCTTTCTTTCTTTTCTATTCCCACACCTTTCTCCTCATTTTTTTCAACAACCATATGTACTCCTTCCCCTTCTCAAACCCAGAAATTTCTGAAACATCATTCTCATCTCCCTAGTTTCCTTTTTGTTTTTTTTTCATTATATTTCCAGCGACAAATATCAAAATAAAAAAAAAAGAGAAGAAGTGACAAAAAGAGAGAAACAGGTCGATTCGAAGTTCTTGCCAGCGATACTTAGCTTCTAGCCCGATTCCGACCGACCAATCTTGGAGTCTCGCCCTCCATCCTACGTCGCTGCTACTGAAATTCCAAGCTAGAGCCCAAGTCGGTTTATGTTTTTTTAATATTTATTTTGTTGTTTTAATTTGTTCCTGTTTTACTTCATGTATTTGTTTGTTATTAGGTTGTTTTTCTTATCTTTTAGTTGTTTCAATACATGATTGTAATTTTTAATAGTAAATAAAAAAAGGGGCCAAGAGAGTGAAAAAAAAAAAAAGAAGAATCATGCCAAACAAAAAAAAGGAAAAAAAACAAAGGGGGGAGTGAGTTTGTTATTCTATTTGTGGATGTCACCTTCACACACATAACTTTTATGTCGATATGAGTTTTTTTTATTAGCAAAAAAAACACAAAAAAATACATAAAAATTTATTTATTTTTAACATGTGTTAGTGCTTAGTTTTAACCCTTTCAAACCACAAAAAAAAACGTTTTCAAACAAAAACAAAACAAAAAAAACAAAAAAAGTTTTAAACCAAAAATAAAAAAAAGAAAAAAAGAATATTTTAATTTTTTTTAGGACTTCAATTTCCAAAATAAAACAAACATAAAAAACTAAAACCTTAGGATTTCGTTTTCCACTTCAAATAAAAGAGCAAAACAAAATTGATAGGATTGCCTTTAGAAATATAAGTTTAATCAAACTTAACCATAAGTTTGACAAATAACTTAGAGAAATATAAAACATAGACTTTCTAGGAAAACCATAGTACTGTAACCCAATCAAAACAGTGAAAATAAATAGCAACCTCCTCTTCCAACAAAATAGATACCGAAAGGGCACTGTAGGGGTGCTAATCCTTCCATACACGTAACCAACTCCCGAACCCTTCTCTGATAATGCAGACAACATTTTTACTACTCAAGGTAGAGGGTATCCAACTGTACCCCAAAAACAGTTGGTGGCGACTCTAAATTTTCTCACCATTGGTTTAGTTAGAGCCCACCCCAAACGGGCCCAGATGAAAACCAATGATGACATGGAGTAAGGAAATCCGAGTGATCATTGACATGGAGTAAGGAATCCGAGTCTTCCACTAGCACGGAATAAGGAATCTGAGAGGTCATTCACACTGAGTAAGGAAATCCGAGCTATCCTTGATATGGAGTAAGGAAATTCGAGCTATCCTTGACATAGAGTAAGGAATCCGAGTCATCCTTAGCATAGAGTAAGGATCTGAACCTTCTCCTTAACACGGAGTAAGGATCCGTGTCTTCCCACTAGCATGGAGTAAGGGATCCGAGCTATCCTTAGCACGGAATAAGGAATCCGAGCCATCCTTAGCATGGAGTAAGGACCCGAGCCTTCTCCTTAGCACGGATAAGGAATCAGAGCTATCTCTTACCACGGAGTAAGTATTCGAGCTTTCCTTAGCAAGGAGTAAGGAATCCAAGCTTCCCACTAGCCTGGAATAAGCCTCAACAATCTAGAATGATCCGCAGCTCCAATGATCTGGAACAAGCCTGATGGTCCCTTGGAGCCTAGAGGGGGGTGAATAGGCTCTTATCGAAACTCTTTTGAATCTCTTATGACACAACACTTATCTAGTTAAGTGATAGAATCACTGCGGAAGATAACCAGATAGTGGAAGTATTTTGTTTTATTATCAAAAGATAAATACAACAAAATAGAAGCAAGACTCTTTTACACTCTGTTTACAAAAGGATTAACACACTAGCCTATATTATGTCTTTGAACTCTTGTGCATACACAAGGTTGATTCAGGCTCGCTCGCGCACTTTTCAAATGTACAAGTATGAATATTTATACAAACATTCCTAAGAGACAACCTTGGAACTTGTAGTTCTGGAATGCATTCAGCACTAACTATTCCTCGGTAATCTCTCTGCCTTGACTGCTGTGGTTTGTGGAGAAAAAGATCTTGGGTTTGAAGAGTATAAGTGCCTTTGTGAGTTCCCAAGTATAATTAAAGTTGTGTCCACATAAGTGCCTCCGTGCCAATAAAGACTCGGGTCCTTATTCCGCATTAGCACTTCCTTACTCCGTATGTATGGGGGACTTGGTTATTTACCAAGTGTTTGACGACACTCACTCTCGTCCGGATCAGGATTATGTATCATGTCCTTAGCTTTGCTCTTACAAGTGTATCTCCGGATTAATAAATATCTTCTGCAATGATTAAAGACAAAACTCAAAAGATCTCAAATCAAATTACATAGGGCTTTATCAGCATTATCCAAATTCTGGGCTTGATCCAACAAAGCCTCAATGATCCGGAATAATCCGCAACTTCACTAATCCAGAATAATCCACACCTTCACTAATCCGAAATAATCCGCAGTGTCAGTGGTCCATAATAAGCTTGGAATAATGCGGATTAATTTCCAATTACTTCCAAAATTCAGATTTGTGGGTCCCAAATGGTGAGTCTAGAGGGGGGGTGAATAGACTTTCTTCTCGAAAGCTTAGACTATCAGCTGGTTCTTTTTCTTCTATAGATAACTGTCACAAATATATTTATGGAGAAGATAACAATATGGAGTAGGAGTGATTATTTGCTATCAAACAAATCTAAGAGTGAAGAATAAATGCTCAAAGACAAACAGTTCAATGAATATTCCTTTGGATGTCAACATGAACTAATTGACTCCATTTGGAATGTTCTGTGATAGATTTGGATTGTGAATGAACAACCCAAAGATTAGACACGAAGGTTTTGCTGGATCTTGGACAAAAACTAAAGAGTGATTTGTTCTTGTTCGTCCTTCAACACGGTGCACAGCACTTGGAAGAATTCTCTCAGAGTCTCTCTCTCTAGTGTTGGAACTCTCAAGTTGATTCTTGAAAAGTTATTTATTTAATGCATGTTAGAATCTTATATATTGTGTTCTGTGTGTTCCATGCTTTTTGAGATAGAGGTTAACTCATTATTTTTCGTTTAGTGTGTGAGAGATATATTTTAAGTTTTAAGTGCTCGTGCGCCTTATCGTCCATCCCGACAGTCTAACTTCCCACCATTGAAAATGTGGAAGTGCATAGGATGGGTGATCTGCTCTGATTTGGAAGATCTGATGCCCATACTAAGCATTTGCATGCTCATACTGCTTTAGTTGATCTTGGCCGTTCATCTGTAAATGGTGGTTGGCAGTAATTAATGCGTCATTAAATGCGCTCAACTGCTCGGAATGGCGCAGGCTTACTGTACAAACACTAGCTGAGGATATCGCTAAGTGGATATACTTAGGGTTGTAAGTTTGCCTTGAAGGTAGGAGCCTCGAATATTTAAATTGATCCATCAATAGATGACAGTTTCCTACGAGTTCAACTGTGAATTCCTGCGAGTTTACGACCCACATATCTTCGAGTTTTCATGGCTAGAGTTCCGGTTAGATTATATGTATGAAGCACTCTACGACGAACGACATGTCTACGACTCTTCAAGTCTTAGACTCTCTCAATGACCCTTAGAGTGACTTTTGTGAGCGAGTTGAACCTACCCGTTGTTCTAGCTGCGAGTCTTCGACCCTGGTTCAATGAACCTTCGAGTTTTTTAGTTTGCATTAAGCAACTACATCGCTCTTTGACCATGTATAGTTCTTTGACCCTACGACTCTACGGCTCTGACTTTTCCGTTGTAGCTCTCAACCTTTAAGATCTTCGAGTCTTCAATGTCTGACAATTTCTTTGGGTTAACTGTCTCAAATTCTCCGACCCTTGAGTCTACGACCCTACGAATGACAGTTATCTTTTTGTTTGTCAGTTTATATTGCATGGACTCTTCAACTTTTATCTTCGAGTCTATTTGTCTTCACTTTGTTTATTAACAGTGTTCATGACTTCAACTCTACGACCCTTTGAGTCTTCGAGTTTTAGTGGCAGATTAGGTTCTGTTAATTGTCGCAGATACATATGGAGACTCTCACTTTACGGGCTTCAAAGTCTTTGAGTCGACCAATGTCTAGTCACTTCTCTTGAGAATTCTTCGACTCTACGAGTCAGCGAGTTTAATCTTGAGTACAGTGACTTATGCTTTTTCGAACTTCGAATCTACGATCTTTGACCCTGCCGATCTACGAGTCATATATTTTTCTGTCACTTACTTGCTTCGAGTCTCCAGACCCTACGAGTCTACGAGTCTCTTGTCAGTATGTTTAGTGACAGTTTCACTTCTATGAGTTTCAACTCTTCGGCTATGATACCATTGGATCTTCGAATCTCCAGACTTGGAAGTTTATGAACAGCTTCATCAAATCCTATAGTTCCCAACAAGATTTAATATCACTACGCCGTATGAACTCTCTTTAGCTTCTCGGGACATGCTTTTTCAGGAAATCACTTTTCTATGTTTTGGAACTCTCATTTTTAATTAGTGGTGGCTGATTGGACATTTAATTGCGGACACCTCGAATAGTGTGGGAGACATCTGGGAGTTCCAAGGCATTTAATGAGAACACTCTCCCTATTTCCAAGAGGGCTAGCTATTCCCTTTCTCAAACTCTATAAAAAGGACACTCGCCTAGACCGAAAGGAAAAGAAAAAATAAGTAGCTAGGGAGTAGAGTTTTTGAAAAGAAAGGTCCCCAGTGGGTAGAGGTTAGGCAAAAACAAAAAAGCATTTGGGAGTTCCAATGGGTAAAAAGAAAAGTTTCCAGCGGGAATAATTCTGAAAAACATGCATCGATTATCTAAGGAGTTTCCAGGGGGTAGAGCTCCTGCAATAGAGTCCAGTAGGTAGAACTACTGCAAAATAAACAGGAGCATCAACCTCCACCACCCTTTGCCACCCTTTGTTGGATCTTCCTCGGCTATTCCTCAAGCATTCCAAGACAAGTACAGCAGAGCATCAACCTCAATACTTTCAGGTTCTTTCTTCCTTTCTCCTTTTATATTTTTGTTTTGCTACACAAAACACTAAGATAAACCCCAAATCTTTTTTAAAACAAAAGCCCCGGTGGCCATGAAATTGAGTCTCATGCTCATATCCTCACCTCCTAGCCAATATCGTTTGTAGTAGTGAATCTAAGCTTCACAATATGCTTTTCATGCTACCAAGTTTTCTTTCTGTTTTCCTAGATAAAACCCCAAATTCTTTTAAAAACCAACGCCCCAGTGGCCGTGGGATTGAGTTCCAAGCTCATATTCTCACCACCCGACAATATAGATTGTGGTAATCATAGTTTTCAAAGTGCCAAGGCGACCCGGGTGTTTGAGGGTCCGGGCTAGGCGAGCGTCGCCTAGGTGACGCCTAGGCAGTGCCTAGGTGTTTTTAATATATATATTATATATATGAATTTTTATTGCAATTTTAAACATTAGAGCATAGAGATATAGAGGGAAAAAATAGAAATAATCCAACTTAGTACATAAATTAGGAAATTTAACATAAGTTTACAACATTTAAATAGATGAAATGTTTAAATTTGAAATATAAAACATTGAATCAAAAGTCAACAAGTAAATTATCATTCTTAGCTGCCTCAAGTGATTGGTTCTGGTGTATAGGATCAGAAGGTGAGACAGCAAAATCATCTTCAATGTTTTCATCATCATTCATAGCTTCCTCAACTTCTTTTACTTCTGGGTCTAGCAACTCCTCATTTCTCACTCTCCTTGGTCTATTATGGCCTTGAAAAGAGGTAGATGGCTCAATTTCTCTATCAACCATATCCCATGTAATATCATCATTAGGATGAACCAAATCTTCAGTTGGTTAGCCAGTCATCCATTCACTGCTCCAATCTAATTCTTCAAGAACCAAAGAATTGTAGTTTCTATATGTTTCCTTTCTCTCTTCAAACCTTGTTTGAAGACGACGATTATATTGAACATAGACAAGGTCATTCAATCGTTGATGCTCTAATCTATTACTCTTCTTAGAGTGAATATAAATAGAAATTATAAGATTGTTATTAAAATTTGACACTTGTATAAATCATTTAATAGTCAAAATAATTATTAATTAATAAAGAACTTACAAACTCAAAAGTGCTCCAATTGCGTTCACAACCGGATGATGAACAACAGAGACTTAGGAGGCGCACGGCAATTTTACTAAGGTCAGGCGTAGAACTCCCATGCCTTTCCCACCATGTGACTGCAAATTATGAAGTAATAATGATGATTTAGTAATATGTAAATAAGATTAAGGACAAAAGTACATTTTACAAAAACTTACTCGGATTTAAAATGCCTCTTTGTCTAATGGCCATTTCCTTAGCAAAGCTTCCAGTACCTCCACTATAAGCACTAGTACTATGATCTTATCTTGTATGGTCACATTAGGTTCAATCCTTACAATAACATCATTAAATGCATCAGTGACGACATACCATGATTTGCTCAAATTCATTTGAATGGCTTTGAAATACTTGCTTGGGTTGAGGAAAAAAGTAGCAGCATATAGTGGTCGATCCATTTGATTCTCGAAACGCTTCTCAATAATTGCAATAACAGGCTTCCACAAGTTTTGTTTCTCCCAAAAAATTTCTTTTATGCTTTTTTTGTCTCTTCCATGCCCATATAAACTTCAGCTAAGGCAGGCCTCTCATCACCATCAACAATCCTCAAAAGTTGAAGAAGAGGCAATGATGCTCGCAAACAATCTTTCACAACATTCCAAAATTGAGTGGAAAGCACTGTATTTTTAACATTCTTCCCTACCTTTGTAGCAACAACCTTGCAATATACCCACTCCTCATTAACAAATAATTGTCTCAAAGCATCTTGATGTTTCAACAAACTCTGAAGAGTTAAAAATGAAGATGCAAATCGAGTAACTCTTGCTCTAACCAAGTCAGCATTATTTGTTTTCACTCTCAATGCATGAAAAATACGGGCATGCCTATAAATGAAGCTTGTTACTTTTGTTGCTTTGGCAATGGCAGTCTTGAATGCTTTTATTTTCCCAATATCCTCCATCATGAGATCTATGCAATGTGCTACATATGGAGTTCAAAATAATTTCTTCCTTTTTCTCATCAATAATTCACTAGCCTTCTTGGAATTGGCAGCATTGTTTGTGACTAATTAAATAACATTGTCCTCACCTATCTTAGTCACTTTCTTGTTAAACAATTTAGTTAGCATATTTACATCTTGTACTTCACTAGATGCATCCACTGAGCCAATGAAAAATGTTCCCTCCAAAGAATTGACAAGAAAGTTAATAAGATGTCCTCCTCTTTTGTCTGTCTATCCATCAGACATTAAAGTACAACCATATCTTTCCCAAGAAGCTTGGTGTCCCAACTTAATTTCATCAATGCATTTCATCTCTGATTTCAACAAAGGTTCTCTATAGTCATGAATTGATGGAGGTTTAAAACCAGGCCCATATTAGCCTACTGCCTCAATCAATATATGAAAACTCCTCGCATTTAGTGTATTAAAAGGTATACCAGTTTCATAAGCCCACCTTGCAAAGTATGGACGGAGTTTATTTCTCTCTTCCTCTGATTTTACTCGATTCTCCATTGTTGTTTGAGTAGATTTTTTACTCATTCGCTCAGTAATAAATTCTTCTGGAGTTCTTCTCATAAAAGCATCCATGGAACCTCTCACACCCTTTTGAATTAGTGCACTTTTTCTCTTCTTTGAAATTGTCTCAGAAGAACTTGATTGAACATTGACAGCTCCACTCTCACTTCTATTTCTAGTCATTTCAATTTCTTCTTCTGAATCCTCTTGTTCACCAAAATCAATCTCAGGCCTTCTTTTATTTTTCAGTAAATAATTTCTCATCTCCTTAGAAATTTCTACAGTCACCTTCAAGCATTTGGCTACATCACCATATCCCCCACCCAAATGTTCTTTTAATCTTTTGATTCCTCCTTTTGTATCTTTATCACAAAAATTACATCAAACCAAATTTTTATCACTCAAATCAAGCCAATATCCATATTTCCAGCCAGGATCATTAGACTTTGCCCTATGCTTTGGATCTGATTTTGGATCATATGAAGATACAACAGTGCTATCAACCTTACTATTGCCAGTAATATTTTCATTCGTAGCCATTCCCTACAACCATAAACCTTCCCGAATGACAAAAGAAACAATAATATTGATAGCATGCTTAATTATTAATATTTAAAGTTAAATAACTTAACTCAATGAAATGAAGCCTCACCAATACTTAAAAATGGTATTTCTTTCCATTTAATACTTTAAATTTAAATTAAACATTAACTTAAAATTAAATTAAATACTTAACAGTTACACAACTCACCGTTCGATTCAAACTCCAGACTCAAGACGACGGCTACAAGGGAGAGAGAGAGAGTAGCGACGCAGTCACGCAGAGCAGCGGCGAGGCGAGGCAGTGACAGCAACGGAGAAGGGGGAGAGAGGTAGAGAGCAGCGACGCAGAGCAGCGGTCGACGGCCAGGAGGCTTCGTCTTCATCGTGCGGCTTCGTCAAATGATGAGGCTACGTCGACAGTCGGCAATCAGCTTCGTCAAGGTCGAGCAGTGGATCGTTGTAGCATCATTCGTCTTCGTCAAACCTAGGAGTCGCAACCCTCGACGTTGGCTTCATTTGTCTTCGGCAGTTCAGCTTCATTCGTCAATCGATTAGTATAATAAACAACGCACAAAATGTTGTTGTTTTGTGCCTTGTATGTTTAAAAAAAAAAACCCGCCCAGGCGCTTGCCTTGGCGTTGCCCGGCAACCTAGGCGAATGCCTTTCTGCGTCTAGGCGAGGCGCGTTAACGCCCGAAGGGTCACGCAGTGCCTTATCGCCTAGGCGACACTTTGAAAACTATGGTGGTAATACATTCTGTGAGGACCTTCCCTGAGGTATGAGTTATGTTTTATGCATTTGTTTTGCATATGTTGTTTGAGATGCGGTTTAGCTTGTTGTTGTTGGATTTTGTCAGCCCTTTTGGCTTGTTGTGAGTTGCATTGCACATGTGTGATCATGTTTTATGTTTTTTTGTTAAGACATTGAGCTTGAATTTTGTTGTCCTTTGGGCATGTGTTTTATTTTCGAGAACGAAAAGTCCTAAGGTGGGGAGAATGTAAAGACTCGTATTTGGGTAGTTTTGAGAGATAGCCATTCTATGGGAATGTAACTATCTGGATGGTAGTGTAGTCGTCGATGTGAGCATTTTGACTGTACCTGGGCCCGATTCCGAGTTGGGGCGCCCCGTTTGACCTGATTATTGACTTTTTGGGGTTTATTGGTTGACTTTGTGTTTTGGCAGTTATGTGGGTGTGATATTATTTGAATAGTGTTGTGCTCGTTATTTTGAGCATTTTGACTATAATTTGACTCAATTTGGAGTTCGGGACCTAGGAGGTCAATTATTGACTAGGTCAGTTATTGGTTAATAACCGGCAGAAATATAAATAGCAAGAAAAAGAAAGAGCTTTCACTTTACACTATCACGTTTGTGCGTTTGAGAGAGAGAGAGAGAGAGAGAGAGAGAGAGAGAGAGTGCTTGGAGCTTGGTGCCTTGACAATTTGAGGCGATTTGGGTTCGTGGAGCTCAAAGAATCACTCCAAGTAGGTGTCCTTAAACTCCTTATTTGATTCTGTTTTGGATCTGTACAAATTTATCATGATTTATGAAATTGAACATGAACCCTAGATTTTGGGAAAAATCTAATTCTGGGTTAGATCTAATGGTTTAGCACCGAATCCGTGGTTAAGAACTGATTTAGATCATTGTAGAGATGTGTTTCTGTGCTTTTGGGGGTGTATAACTGTGTATTTCATGATGGTTGAGAAGTCAACCATGGAAATCTGGATTTAGATCAAGATTTCTGGAAATCTATAATTTGGTGCGTCTTTTTGCTGTTATCTGTGCAATTTAGAGGCGTTCTGGATGCCTTTTGAGGTAAATATCATAATCTGTTGTGTAAAATGCGTGTTTCTAAGTGTTTGGGGGTTGCTAGGTTGATTCCAGACGAAGAACAGGCAAAAACGACGATGAACAGTACCCTGGGCGGATTACTGGGTCGAAATGACGAAGATCCGAAATTCTGGGTCGAAGGGTCGAAGATCCAGGATCGTAGGGTCGAAGATCCAGGGTCATTGGGTCGAAGGTTCGTAGTTCATAGTTCGTAGGTCGAAGTTCGTAGTCCGAAGGTCGAAAATCGAAGACCCGCTTCGAGTCTTCGAGGCGTGCTACAATTCCGCGCTATGCAGCTACGAGTCGCAGCTCCAGCTACGAGCCTTCGAGGTGCGCTGCAGTTCCGTGCTACGAGTCGCAGCTCCAACAGTGTAACTGAACACTAGACTACACTGGACTAGACTATTTACATTGTAACCCATACCCATCTACACATTTAAGTATTTAAGTTACAATGTAAATAACGAAATATCCCCCATTTGGATTTAAGTTACAGGCTGAGTCCTAATGATTGTGCACACTACACAGTGCACGAGTACACAGAGCATGTAGTATAGACTTGTATGTTTGCATCATGTGAAGTATTGGGGTCACCTACTGAGCTTGTCGCTCACCCCTACTTGTTGTTTACCTTTTTCAGGTGTGGCCAGAGACTAGTGGAGGACTTTCTTCCAAGAGAACACCCACTACTCTGATGTATGATACAATATTATATTCTGTATTGTTTTGTGTGATATCCCATATATGGGTCCGTGGACAGTTGTATTTGCATACTGTTCTGATGTGATGTCTGTATGACTGTTTGACTTATTATATGCATGATGATATATGAAAAGTACAGGATTACCCTTGATGTATGACTGTATAGGGTTGCATATTTGAGACAGCACCCGCGGTGTAGTCTTCATTGGTGCTATCCACCAACCCCTTGACCTTCGGGTGCGGGCAAGGGAAAGTCATGCTCCTAGTTCCAAGTTCCCTGGAATTTGGGGGCGTGACACATTCGAGCTCCATGTTATGTTGTTCATGCTACTAGGTTTTTTTCTGTTTTCCTAAATAAAGCAAAAGAATAACATTTAACCTTTTCCTTTTTTCTTATTCTCTTTTACCTCCTTGCCAAAAGGAATCAACTCCCACGTTTGATTTTTCTAATAAAATCACCCCCATTTTAAAATAAAATACAAAAAGAAAAAAGAAAAATTAAAACAAGCAAGTACCCATAGACAAAAACTAGATACCAATTTTGGGCGCTGTGGGGATGCATAGTATTGCTTCGAGAAAATGAGTGTTAAGTTGTCACTGTCTATCTTGAAGTTACATGCCTCAATGCTCCAGCCTCAAAGCTCCTAAATTAAAGCTCTTTAATATTATGCCTCTAAGTTTGTACCTTTTGATCGTTGACCTTCAACTCTTGCCTTTGAGTCTCCACATTGTTAGGTTTCCAACCTTCGAGTTTTCAAGTCTGTGGAGTGCTACTTGACCCTTCAACCCTTCGAATTTGTAATCTTTAACCCTTCGAGTCACCAATCTAAGGCATGGTGTAGCCTAGCCAATTCCCTCTACAGGCTCACGCAACCGCGATCACCTTACGAAGTTATTAGCTTCTATTGTTCCCCTTACTTGACAACAATTACATCCAATAAACTTCTTGGGATTAATAAACTCCCCCTTTGGAATTGTTGGCAACCAAAAGTCGAAAACCACTCCCCCATAATGATGGCTCCCCCTGCACCGTAACTACTGTGTTTCTCTGCTCTCATCCTTTGTCAATCAATTGCAAAAGAAGAACGAAAAGCCAAAGTGGAGGACTCTTGGCCACTCAGGCCTAAGGAGGTAATTACACATATAAGCTCATTTTATACTGCTAAAAAACTGCTGTGGAAAAAAATTTGATGAGAATATCAACAACTTGCTCACTTATAAGAACATAACCAAGATGAATTGTCCGTACTTCCACATGATACTTGATGTAGTGATGCTTAATGTCATTGTGTTTAGTTCTAGAATGCTGAACAAGATTCTTACTCGTATTAATGACACTATGATTATCGCAAAGAACACTAATTAGCAAACGAACTACCACATAAGGTTTATTATCTATCTACACATCCACATGACCTATATACATGCTGCTCCTGTAATAATTTACCCTACTTCAACCAAGATATGCATTTCATGGCTACATAGAAGCATCCATGACTGGTGAATTTTCTATCAACATATCATCAATCCAGTCAGCATTTGAGAATGCCATTAGGATAACTAAATCTTCAATAGGGTACTATAACCTCATTTCAACAATTCCTCTAATAAAAATTCTTTTTCCATACATGAGACTCTAGGATTAACTTAAAATCTACTAACCACAATTTGAAAAGATAATTTGTTTTCAAAAACAAAATCCAATCAAAAAAAGTATTGTTAATACACCTACTTAAAAAAAACATGTTCCAATTATTTTATATTTTTAAATTCAAAACTCAATTTATTTATTTTAAAAAAAAAAATCTTCTCTTTCTTTTACTTTATTGCTTAAAACCCACAGACTTTTTTACTAATTTTTATACAATATAAAACTCTTTTAAAAAACATTCTGTTTTTAAAATTTAAAATTCAAAATTCAAACTTAATGGAAAAAGGTACTAAACAGCCACATTGTTACTTATATTTTCATATGCTACATAATTCTTTATTGCTATGTAGCAAATCTCATGAAAATACCAAAACAGGATACGACTAATGAAAAGGGATTTATAATGTGAAAGTAAACGGCCCTCTTGCAACAACAAAGTAATAATCAAGGCCCAAAATACCACCCGCACTTGAAGAAAGCAAAAATAGATAAATCAAAGTGCAGCGAATACCACCGCTGAAATAGCATCAAATAATAAAGCCACTAGAAAGAGCAATGCATTGATGAAATAAAGAAAATGGGGTCATAAGAGCATGATCACCAGACGAACAAGTAAACGGGAGGCTGATCATTTTCAAAGCCTGCAAGTCGATCATGATTTTCATGTGAAAACCAGAGTAGGGGAAAATATCCATTGCGTAACAGCTGTCAACTGGGAAAAGCAGAACAGCATAATTCCCCCTAAAAGTAAAAGCTGACCAATAGAAGTTTCCCAGGGAGAATTGAACCTAACCATAGTAAATGGATATTTGAGGGATGTCAATATCATTATCTTCTTCATCCTCGCAAGCCACTACAACATCCAAGTGCCGGCGATATAGGGGCAATTCGACTCTGGCCACTTCCTTTGCTAAATCCACAATCTTTTTATCCATCCGATCCTTGTGCCGTGGGAACATGCTATTATAGAGTAGGCAACTTCCAAATGAGATGCTGTAAGCATTCAATCCCCTGTCACTCAACCATTGGAGAAGTTCCCTCAAAGTAGGATTGCCTCTTAGAATCCACCTGTCCCAAACAGTCCAGCTCATGTCACGGTGATTGAAGACCTTGGGTGGGACTGGCTCAGCCATGGAGAACATTGGGAGAGCAAGGTTTGCAAACGTGTTCCGGTAATCCTCCAGTTCGTGTCCTTCGTCAAGGACCTTGTACAGCTCTAGGCAGACAAGACCTGTGGCAATTGCAGTCGCAGTTGCAATTGCAGGTATTATTCTACCAGCAATGAACTTGGCTTTCAGCTTGTCTACCTCAGGAATGGAATAATTCCTTGCCCTCATGTTGGCAAGCCCAGCTATGAAGTCCATATGGTAGTTGGTGTCATCATCCTGCACATTCACAAAGTGCATTTAAGTGTGTACTGCATTTTCCCCGCTGCATATGTTTGTGTTCATAGAGGAATAACCGAAATATAGTTTAATTTCAGAAAATGGAAAATTAAGGAGGTGTTTGATACGTGTTTTCGTTTTTTGTATTTTAATTTATAATTTAAGTTTTTATTAAAATTTAAATTTGAATTCTAAATTTTAAAAACAAATTCTATTTTATAGAAGAGAAATTATGCTTTAAAAATATTTTAAAAAAATAAATAAATTTTACATAAATTGATAAAAAAACAAAATATGATCAATTCATAGGAAAGAGATAAAAAATTTAAATTTAAATTAAAAAATATAAAACAGTTAAAATTTATTTTTAAAAATAACTACTTTATTTAAATTTTAATTTAAATAAAGTAACACTTTATTCAAAAAATAAATATACCAAATACACTTTGTTAGATGAATTCTATTTTTTTAAAAACAGAATCATGTTATGAACTATGTGAACCAACCAGAAATCATTATTTAATCATCTCTTCAACTCATTCCTTTGACAAATCATTACCTATTTTAACCGTTTAAGATTAAATTAGAGTGCAAGAATAAATATATAGATAGATCTGTTTCCTTATATTTAAAGAAAAAATTAAGAAGTCATAAAATTATTTCCATAATAGAAATCTATATTTAACTTTTTTCATTAAATTTATATGGTATTTATCAATGTATTAAAAAATATTATTCACTTCTAGTGATTATTAAATTATATAAAAAAATTATTTCTTCCCTTCATGTTTTCTATAACTTTTACTTTTATTTTATTTTAAATTATAAAAAAATATTATTAAATAAAAAATAAAATGAAAATTATTTAAATAATATATAGAGTAATTAAAAAAATATAAAGAAATAAAAAATAATTTAAATTTATAAAATTAAGAAAAATAATTGAAAAGCTGACATGACTGCCCGGATCAGAAAAGGAAAGAAATAAACCTTCTCAAACTGAATTGGTTTCACTCTGAATCCCTGTGTCAAAGTCGTTCGACACTTCTCCAACTTGCTTATCAGTTCATCAATAATTGCCCCATCATCCACAGATGCAGTAGAAAGGCTAGTAGCCTTTTCATCCGTCACAATTTTTGCATCTTTCTTTGGCTGGAATTCTGGAAGTGTCACTTTATCAACAGCTTCAGCCAACTTCCTAGGATGCTTAATCCAATCAGGGACAAGGATGCCATATGCCTCTGCTCGAAGTATTGATCCCGCCATAACAAAGTGTAGGTAACCCGGATCAGCAGAAGAGAACTGCAGTGGATGAGGGAAGCGTTTGGGGGCAGACCAGAAAGGAGCTCCAGAGATAGTTGCAGCATCTTCCGGAAAAGTAAAAATCAGCTGTTTCACACGATTAGCAAAATAATCTTCAAACCTGATTTTATAAAGCATAAATTTGTCAGAGAAATGAACCGCCAAGTACAATAGCAGGAAAAATAATATGGAATCAGATAAATCACAAAGAAACATACTTCAGACGGGCCCATGTGATGCAGTCCTGGAACGCCATACATCTTTCCCTGTCTAGGCACTCAAAAACTCGTTCTAAGTTATCTCTTGCCTGAGCATCTCCAGCATCCCTCATTGCAGATACATATTCACTAGGATTGGATAGAAATGCATTCACTTCAGAAGGCGTTTTCTCAAGCAAACCCTCAAACTCTGATCGAGCCCATGTCAAACAATGGTCAATGTTGTGTGGGAATGAATGCACAGTACACATTGGTGCTTGTTTCTCAGGTGGATCCCTTGATGCACCATAGTTTTCTGTAAGGTGAGGTATTACCATCTGAGTGTTGCATTTTGCACCTAGGGTCCCAGACTCAAGGAGTGGCTTCTGGTAATACAAGCATTTCTGATCAACATAAAGCCTAGCATTGACATTGTCTAATGCATTTATAACAACATTCTTATTCTCCCAGAACGCATCATCAAAAACATTCTCTGTCTCAGGACCCACCCGATTCTGAAGAGCTTCAACATGAAAACAAGGGTTCACCGAAGCAGCAACAGAAGCAGCAACAGTGGATTTGGCCTGCCCAATGTTCCAATCACGGAAAAGGAACTGCCTACTGAGGTTACTCTTCTCAATAACATCATCATCAGTAACTATTAACTTCCCAATGTCACCACATGAAACTCCCATGAGGGCAACATTCTTTAAAAATTCACAGCCTAGTGCACCAGATCCTACAATGAACACTTTAGCATCCTCCAGCTTTTTCTGGAGCTTGGAACCAAAAACAGATATCTGTGCATCATAACGTCTATTTAATGGACTGAAATCACTAGAAACCAGTGGCTCTGTAGGAAGCGACTCAACAGAGTCAAAGTAGAAAAACTGTAAAAGAAGTTGAAAGGACCTTAGAATTAGATAATCAATACAAGCAACGCAGTTGAATTAGCAGTGGGAAAAACTGAAGCTAACTCAGAAAGCTGCTCTTGAAGTCACTGTCCCATAAGTCAATGTGTTCGAGGGACCAATTACAATAAAATTCCTCCTCAGAAGGGCTAGGAAGTATTAACATGATGCTATTACTAATAATGCCAATTCACGAGTATAGATTACAAGCTAAATTAAATATTAAGAATTTTGGATAAAGATAACCAACCTGATAAAGTGGATGAAACTTTCCCGAGCAAGCCTTCACAACCTCCTGCCCAACAATACCACCGAACATAGCAGCCATGGGATTAAGTACTGCCTTTGAACCAAATGAAAAAAGTCGCAAAAGTTTTGGGTTAATATCCTCTAATCTCCCATCAGCCAAAGTCTCGTTAATCCTGCTGGCGATAGATATCAGTTTTTGTGCATCCTCTTCTGAACCAGCAACAGGGAAACATCCCACCTCAGAGATGAATTTGTCCAGAGCTTGGAATGCCACATGTAAGAGAGGAGGGTGGTCAAATTTAGAGAAATCACTAAGGAGAAAATCGCCAGGATCACTCAGTGCCTCTTTCAGTGACTTAAAGTTCAGCACCTTGGGTTGTTTCACCTGTGTGACAATGCCACCTTTTATGTAGGTACCAAAGTTTGTGGTGTCCTCCTCAAGAGTAAATGAATAGGGCCTTGCAATTTTTACTTTTTTTGGTTTTCCATCATTTAGTTCTGTCATTCCATGAACTTCAGAAAAGACAACAAGATCCCCATCCTGAAATTCAAGCCTTTCATCATCAACACACGATATTAGTGCAGGATTGTCATTGCTGATGGATGCAATTATACCAGTATGTGGATCCTCCCCATCAACATCCAATACTGTGAACTGAGGCCCAAAGTCACAGAATACACTACCAAAGAGGCCTCTAACTTCAGCCTTGATGAAAGAGATAGGAGGCTGATGACTATGGCAATAATCATTGAACTCAATGGCTTTCTCAAAGCTTATGTCAATAAATACAACAGCCTGCAGGAAAAAATTTAACGTCGCATGTAAAAACCAGCAATTGAACATGCTAAGATTGCAAAAAACCAATTTGGTTTTGAAAGATCTACTATGAAAGTAATCCATATATTAAGACTTAGTGGATATATGCGACCGGAATTTTGTGTGACCTCAATATGTCACTAAGTTTAAAAGAAAATAAGATGATTGTTAGACCTTTCTTTGTTATATGAAGCATCGTGTTAGGCTAATAAGAAACAATATATACAAAAACTTAGTGTCACTAAGATGCGAATATTAATATGGAGATGTGGTAAAATTACGATAGATAAGATTCAAAATGAGAATATTTAGAATATTGGAGTAGCTCCAATTGCAAATAAGCTAAGAGAGAATCATTTATGTTGGTATAACTATTTAGGATGTAGGTCAATGCAACTATCGGGGAGGTGAAACAAATTGATATTGAACAGAGTAAACAATTGAGGGAAAAAATAAAAATAACTTATATGAATATAATAACAAAATATATGAAATTACTAAATTTGAAAGCAAGAATGATAGCCGATAGGATTGCTTGGAAGAGAAGAATTTATATATCTGATCAAATATAAACTTTCTATCTGTTTTGGTTCATCTAGCCAATCCCATATTGCTTGATTATAATGCTTGAAAGTTCTTTGACTTACATGCTAAAAATAGAGACATGACAAAATAATATTTTTAAATATAGGAAATTAAAATGAATGCAAAGATGCATTATTTTTTTCATTTATATTACTAAAATGTTTGGAAGCTCTTCGATTTACTGTCAACATACTTGCAAAATGTATTATCCATATTTTCAACATAAAATGTGAGTTCCTCATTTCTTTGATGCTATTTTTTTCATTAATCTAATTTAAAATAAAATGTGCGCTGAGGCGCCGTACAGAGGCGGCCGCTCTGAGCCGGCAAACTCTCGCCGCCTGTTCTGGGCGGGTGAGGCGGCCGCCTCACCGTCTGTACGCCAGCCTCACAGACAGTAGAGGGTGAGGCAGGCAAGATTTTTTTTTAAATAAAAAAAATAACCTATAAAAAACGTACCGTTTCACTCCCGACGCAGCCCTACTTCAGTACACGACGCAGCCGCCTCGATCGACGATCGCTGCGATCGTCAACGATGATCTGTCGCCTCGCCGCGCCGTGCGTCGACACAGCCTCGCCGAGCCTTGCCTCCCATCGATGCAGTCTCGCCTCGCCTCGACACAGCCTCGCCGAGCCTCGCGTCGCATCAACGCTGCCTTTCCCTCTTGCCCGATTCTGTCACTCCTCTCGCCGAGCCTCATCATCGCGTCAACTGTTTGTGACTGTGAGTAAATATCATGGTTCGAAGTCGCAGTCGCGGACGTCGTGATCGCGGACAACTCATTGCATCTCGGACGAGATACAACTTTAGGCATGAAATAATATTCAAAAAATAAAATAAAAATCATAGAAAAATCAGAAAAAATCAAATCATTACATAGAACCATCAAATAAGCAAAATAAATTATTTGAATTGCATGTTATGACTTCAAACATAAAAAAAGACATTAGAGCATAATTTTTTATGTAATTATATAAATAAACTAATTTATAAGTTTATTTATATAATTAGATATAAATATTTTTAAATCAAACATATAAATAAATAATTTACATATGAGTATTACATATAAATAGTTTTAATCAGATTTTAAAATGTATAAATTAGTATAAATAATTTAAAACAGAGAATTAAATAAATTAGTATAAGTAATTTAAAAGATAGAATTAAATAAATCAGCATAAATAATTTAAATAATTTAATCATTATAAAATTTAGTTAAACAGGTTAAATAAATTTAGTCCTCCAAGGTGTTAAATAAATAAACAAATGAATTTTAAATAAATCAATCAATATAAATAATTTAAATAAAATAAAATCAGATAATTTAATTAAAATTATAGACACGCTAAGTCGCTACGCTAACACATCAAAGACTCGCGAAGAATGCAACACGACAGGCCGGCCGACAGCGTGCGTGTATATCCGATTGCAGCAGCCGTCGACAACAAAGCAGCGGCAGAGGAAGTCGGCAGCGCAGCGGCAGTCGGCAGCAAGCATTTCCGGTCGAAGAAGAGAAGATGAGGAAGAAGAGGAAGAAGAGAAAATGAGGAAAATTGGCCGTTGACGTGAGGGATTTAAAGAAAATCATCAGAAAAAGGAGTAGAGGAGGAAGAAAGGTACGCTTCTTCGCGCCCAACGAATTTTCGTTAATCACGGACGAATTTTCATCCGTGATGCTGTGTCGCGTCTTGACATCGACCGGTACGCTTCTTCTCGCCCAAGATCTCGGGCGATACCGACGAGATGCAGCAGCTGCACGATATCTTTATACCAGGGTGGGATCTCGTACCGGGTCCTCCCGATACTGTGTCAACTCGGGCGATACGTAGCGGTATCGCTCGATACTTTGAACCGTGATAAATATTATACTTAATATATATTTTTTCTAATTATTTTTATTTAATTAACATTATGTTATATATTAATAATATTAATATTAGTTTTTATGTTTAATTATTCAAACATAAAGACTTAATTTAGGGAAGACTTAATTTTGTTTTTGAGTGAGACTTGATTTATATTTTTAGTTTGATTTTATAAAGTGTAAGACTATTATGATTGTAATATATTTCTATTAAAGTTGTGGAGAAATTTAAGTTATTTTAATATGATGATATTTCCAACATAAAATTATTGTTTAAGGTTGAGGCACCTGCCTCGACCGTACTGAGGCGCCCGTATATCCGTACAGCCTTCGGCCGTACCGTTCCCGCCTCACGTATTTTTGAACCTTGAATTTAACATCTCCTCATTTATAAATGATGAGTTAAATAATTCTAATTCCAAATATTTACATTGAATCCAGGTGATTAAGAGTTCGACATTGAGCCCTAAGCCACCAGGTTTTATTATAACATAAGATGAATGTGCGGGTGTGCATTATCGTGAATATTTTCCAAACAAAAGTAAAAAAAGAGATAAATTATAGTATGGGCATTTCAACAACACAATTATAAGAGATATAAATACGTACCTGGAAATCAGAAAGATATTCTTTTGTCATTGTGCATGTTAATGTAGAAATAGCCACAGCATTGTTGAGCTCTTGCAGCTTCTGAATTGAAGCAAGCGCCCGGTTCTTGCCAATGTCATCTTCAGAGAATATAAAATTGCTAGACAAATCCCACAATTCAACCACGCCCTCGTCATGCAGTGTCACAGACTTGACACCGGCGAGAATTAGGTTCTTTGCTGCAAGAAAAAGAAAGAACAAGTTACAGAATTTCACCTGCAACAACCCTATCATTTATTTAGTACCCCACTTCTCTCTCTGGGGGTGCATGCGTGGTGTGCAAGTAACTTGTTTACGTGAGTGTATGTCTAATACAGACAGACTATGGATCAACAATGACAGCATTTGCACAAATTACTAAGTATGATGGTGAGGCAATCAATAAAGCCAAAGGGTACAAAAGCAAGGTGTTTTATGGCGAAAGTAAATGCCTAAATGTAAATGTTAGAGCGGGTGAGATTGATCCTAGGTACCGATTTCGGCGCCAAGGCCCTGCATCCCGGAGATGAGGATGTTCGAAGCGAAAAGGCGCCTCATGGCCTCGCGACCATACACAGCAAGCTGGCGGCTGTGCAGATCCTCGTCGATGACCTGCAGACTGCCATCATCAAGGGCCATGGTCGGAGGTGGCGGTAACTTCCCCTCCACCTCCGCTATGACTACGCTGCCGTTGTTGCCGTTGGTGATGTTGGCGTTCCCCGTGGTGTTAGCGGCTTCGGAGGAGGCCGAAGAAGAAGCGATGAGGGTCCGAGGCTTCTTGAGGGGGGTGGTGGCGGTGGCTTCCTGAGGGTCGTCTGCAACCTCCTTTCCTTGTCCTTGTTGAACACGTCTCTTTCTTGGAAGCATATAGTGCAATAAGCTTCTGCTTCTGTTGCTGCTGCTGCTGAGAAGGGAAAACAACCCCATAGAACAGACGATCAACAACAACAACAACAACAACAAAGCCACATTCAATACGCTCAGATCACCCACTAAACCCTGGTGCATAATTCCGACAGCTATTGAAATCCCTAACCCTGCTTCTGCTTTTGTTGATAGATTATAATCCCTAATTCTAAAGCAAGGCAGGCGACGGATGCAAAGAAGAATAGAGACAATATTCAATTACCAACGATACGATCGAAAAAGTGGAAGGAAAGCATGACTGTGTCTTAGTTTACGTACCCCGAATGCGATTCTTAAATCTTCTTCAAAGCGAATGGAATCCAAATTCCAATGTGAGAGAGAGAGAGAGAGAGGCACGAAAGTTCAAGGATGAAAATGAGAGAGACGGTCCGTGTTTTTTAACTCGTAAAAAAAAGTTGATAAAATTATTTCCAGCAATTCTATTTTAATCTTTTGAAATTTATCTTTTATTTTTAATATATTAAAAGGTATTGGTAAAAAATAAAAAAGAAAAAAAGAAATAAATGATAAAATTAAGAGTATAAATATTATTTTAATAATATAAAAAATAATTAAAATTTTCATACTTTGTATAGGAAAATAAAAATTAGTTTAAATTTTTAAATTAAAAGAAAATAATAAGATAGCTTATGTTAATATTCTTAGTGGTTGTGTGAAAAAAATCATATATATGTACTTTTTCATATAATTTAGACATAAATTTTAGAGTTTTAGTATAAATGAGTCTATATCATGTTCTTTAAAATAGAATTTTGGAATAGAGATTGAAAAGATAATTTCTATATTTAGAAAATTATTATTTATGCTTTAAATAATTTTTTAACATATTTCTTAACATACATACACTTTTGATTAATTATAATAAATAAAAATAATAATAAATAATAATACAAAATAAAAAAATTAAAAAATAGAAATAGAGAATGAGATATAAAAGACTCCGACAGGCTTGTTGAGTGGTTAGCCCAATAACTTCTCTTTAGAAAGTCTGGAATGCAATTTTAGTCACTAGCGGGGTAGGGGATGAGAATGACTTTAGGTATAATAGAGTATGAATTGTAATAAATAAAAAATAAAAGTTAAAAATAAAATGTAAAAGGATAAATAAAATATATGAAATAATGTAATATTCATATCCTAAAATAGGGATGAAGAATATGTACTTAATGTGAATGTCATAAAATGAGATAAATTTTGAGAAAAACTCTAAAATATGCTTACATTCAAATTCCTAAAATATGGTTTTGAGAGATCTAAAATGAATAATGCTTCTGTATCTTTATGGATTCACTCTTTATTTCTTATACATTTTACTATAATTGTTTATAAATGTTTTTGACACATTTAGATTTTTGAATATCTATAATAAGTAAAAGAGGAAAACAATAATAAAGAATAAATATAATAATATTATTTTAATATAATAGATAAATGATAGGAAATGGAATATAGAAGGTTTATTGAAAATGAGTAAAATTTTAAATAAAATTTTATGGGGTATCATTTTAAGATAAAATTTAGCAAAACTGATGTGAATGCCCTGAGAGCTCTCTTTCTTATGAGCGAATTGTTAGGTCCCTTGGAAGTCTAGAAAGGGATGAATAGACTTCTTACAAGAAATAGCATATCAAAAACTAAGATTCAGAAAATAAATCTTGCAGAATAAATGCGGAAGACAAACAAGATATTTTCTTGATGTATCAAAGATATATATTGATATTTCCAGGTTCCAAGCTAGATCTTCTAGGTATACGGGTTTGTATACAAAGAGGGGGGTGAATCTGTATACTTAAAATTATTTCCTTTTAGTTTTAGAATAGTATGATATCCAGAGGTATTCTACAGAGGTAGTTGGTGTTTTGGATGGTATATTAGTGTCTCATGCAATATCAGTTAACAGCAGGTATGTATGAGAAGAAAAAGACAGAGATACACTGATTACGTGGTTCGATCAATGTGATCTACTCCACAGTGGTGAAAATGAACCTATACCGAGTCTAATCCACTATATACTTTTAGTACAGTAAGGTCTAGCCCTTGTTACAACAGGATTAACTCTCTCTTCTTTATAAATGCAAATACAAAACAGTATTACTCCAGTACTCACTCATTGTGAAGAACTGTCTAGCGTAACCTGCTCCTGCGCATTCAATTGTTTGCATTGTTTAACCTTCAACCACTCCTTTGCCGAACTTACACATTGTTTGTCGAATGTATGAGAAAGAAAAATATATGAACTCACTATTATCTTGCTTTCAATCTTTCTCTCTCTCTCTCTCTCGTATATCCTAAACGAACTACTCTGTGTCTCTTTTGTATCGCTTCAGATACGTTCCTTGTATTCTGCGATATTCTGACGCTCTCTTTTAGAAGTAAGGCATACTCCTTGCTTTTATAGGCCGACTGCCGTTGCAAACCCTTCTACTAGGGTTAAGTATGTTTCACTTTTTGATCTTCACCGTTGAAACACGTTCCGCTAATCTCAGATGACATCCACGTGTTTTCCACCACTTAGCGTACTCAGAAGTGTCGACCGAGTAATAACTTACTTAAACGCGGCCTTCAGTGCGTTTTGCTCCAACTAGCCACAACCTCGTAGATGTATGTGCCTCGTAGCTTTGCTCCGAGTCTTTACTTACGAATCTTCGAGTCTGAGTCTTCGAACCTTGAGAATTGATTTTCCAATTCTTCTGCTCTCTGGCTTTGAAGCTAGGTTAGAACCAGTGCTCAACTAACGTCTCACTCTATGAGCCTTTGAATTCTGAGTCTTCAGTTTCATGTCAGTTACAGCCTTATTCTTTCTTGGCTAATCTTCGACCCTGTGAACTTCGACTCTGCAATACTGCTACTCAATACCCAACGGGTCTTCGAGCTTGCAAGTCTTTGAGTCTCCAAGATGCTGCTCTACACCTGTGGTCTTCGAATCTTCGACCTTATGGATCTACGAGTCTGTGACCTTG
Source organism: Taxillus chinensis (assembly GCA_023512835.1). Lineage (NCBI taxonomy): Eukaryota > Viridiplantae > Streptophyta > Magnoliopsida > Santalales > Loranthaceae > Taxillus > Taxillus chinensis. Next base: position 47,683,551 of record CM042092.1, on the reverse strand, counting down.
TGTACCTTCTGTGGTGCTTCAAGCCTGCTGGCCTGATGATCTTCGACTCGACACCTTCGAGTCATCTGATCTTCGACCTAGTAATCTACGAGTCTTCGACCCAGATCTTCAACATTGATAAGTACATGGTTAGACTCCCTTTACAAGCTCACTCTAAGAGATCACTCTACGAAGTTATCCAACCAGTACGGATCTTTGACCCAGTGTCTACCCGCTTTCGCATAATGTTGACAACAATGACAACCAATAAGATCATGGGAACAATAATCTCCCCCTTTGGAATTGTTGGCAACATATGGGAACATACTCCAAGTCTACGAACCTTCGAGGCTCTCCCTCTGCATACCTCACACTATACTCCCCCTGCATACAGCACACTGCGCTTTTCTCCCCCTTCGCCAACCAATTACAAAGAAAGAAGGGGAACCTCCTGTAATACCATTAGGCATGAGAAGGGAACTGCACAGACAACCCACGTCTGTGACGAGCAAACAATTCGATAGATAGAGGTTTGGTGAGGATATCCGCAATTTGTTCCTGCGTGGGAACATACACCAGTTGCATATTTCCCTCTTCCACTTGCTCCTTGATGTAGTGGTAATGATAATCAATATGCTTGGTTTTCGAATGCTGAACGGGATTTCGGCTTATGTTAATGGCACTCTGGTTATCACATCAGATATTAACAGGGATCTCCACATCCACTCCCGAGTCTGAAAGTTGAGTGTTCATCCATACCACTTGTGTACATACAGCATGTGCAGTTACATATTCAGCTTCGGCTGTACTGCAGGCCACACTATTTTGTTTACGACTCAAACATGCAACACACTTAGAGCCCAGATAAAAACTGCAGCCACTAGTAGAATGTCTGTCATCAATATTTCCAGCCTAGTCTGCATCAGTATATGCATGTAGTTCAATGGAGTCTGTTGATCCCTGTGAGCCTAGAGGGGGGTGAATAGGCTCTTATTGAAACTCTTTTCTAACTCTTTGGCACAACACTTATCTGGTTAAGAGATAGAATCAATGCAGAAGATAACTAGATAGTGGAAGTATTTTGTTTTATTATCAAATGATAAGTACAACAAAATAGTAGTAGATTAAAGCTTGTATAGCTTTTTGATCTACTACAAACTCTCTGACACTGTTAAAAGACTCACACACTAGCCTATATAATCTCTATGAGCTCTTGTACATACAAGCTTATTACAAACTCACGAACATCAACTCCTACAAAAATGTACAAGTGTTACTATATATAGAGTCATCCATAAGAGATAATTTTGGAACTTGTTCTTCCGAGCAACGTGCACATTGACTGTTCCTCGAAAATCTCTCTGCCTCAATTGCTGTGGATGTGGTCTTCAAGATCTTGGGTTTGCAAAGCATAAGTGTCTTTGTGAGTTCCCAAGTGCAGTTAAAGTTGTGTCCACATATCCAGGTGATCCACGTGTAAGATGCTTTAAGTTCTCAATGAGTTTGTCTTACATTGGGACACAGCGAGCCGGTGACTTTGAATGTGAAGTGATAAGTTTAAGCAGTGTCTTCTGAATCCGTAGTAAAGTTCCTTACTCCATGTTAATGAAGCTCGGATCCTTACTCTGTGTCAGTGATTGCTTACTCCGTATTAATTCAGTACTAGAATCCTTATTTCATGTCAATGCTTATTTACTCCGTATGAATGAGAAGGTCGGAGTACTTACTTTACATCAGTGCTTCCTTACTCTATGAGAGTTCCTTACTCCGCATAAGTTGAAGGAATGGATGGCTTACTCCGTGTCAGCACATCCTTACTCCGCATGAGTGAGTAGTTCGGATTTCTTACTCTGTGCGAACAAAGGACTCGGGTCCTTATTCCACACAAGTACTTCCTTACTCCACATCTACGAAAGACTCAGATCCTTATTCTGTGTCTAGTTTCCTTAATTCGCTTGAGTGGAAGACTTAGCCTTTTAACTCCGCAAATACTTTCTCTTACTCCGTACGACTTGTAGACTAGGATTCTTACTCCGCATTTATTTGACTTGGTCCATTTAAAGTGTTAGGCGCAGATTCCTTAGTCCGTAGCTTTAAGTGATTAGTCCGCACGAATGATTCTTATTCCATATGAAGTAAAGACTTGGTTATTTACCAAGTGTTTAACGACACTCACTCTCGTCCGGATCCAGATTATGTATCCTGTCCTTAGCTTTGCTCTCACGAGTGTAGGTCCGGATTAAGATCATATCTTCCGCAACAACTTAAAATAAAACAACCAAAGTCTCAGATGAAATTACATAGGGTTTTATCCGTATCATCCAAATTCTGGGCTTGATCAAACAAAGTCCTAAGAGGGATACTACAACCCCATTTCTAATGTACCATGTAGGTATCTAAGGATCCGTTTGACAGCCAGCAAGTGAGACTCCTTAGGATCTACCTGATATTTACTTACTTGACACACAGCTTGCATTAGGTCAGGTCTAGAGGCTGTAATATATAAGAGGCTTCCAATCATGCCTCGATATACCTTCTGATTGATACTAGAGCCTTCCTAATCCTTGTGTAGTTTGCAGCCTGTAGCCATTGGTGTTCCAACAGGCTTGCTTGTAAAGACCTGTATTTGGGTAGGGCTCAGAGATAGTCTTTCTCTGTTGCTAAAAACATCTAGACAATATTGTGTTCGTCAATGTGAGCATTTTGATTGTAATTGGGCCCAATTCCGGGTCGGGGCCCTGAGTGGCTCAATTGTTGACTTTTCGAGGTTTATTGGTTGACCTTGCATTTGAGCAGTCAATTGGGTTGGAAAATATCAGAATAGTGATGTGCTCGTCATTTTGAGCGTTTTGACTGTACTTGGACTCAATTTTGAGTTCATGACCTCGGGAGGTCAATTAATATTTTTGGGATTTATAAATAAAAGAAAATACAAAAAATATAAATAAGGGAAAAGAGAGCTTCCACGTTACGTTTCAGCAATCGTGCGTTGGAGAGCTTAGAGAGAGAGAAAAAGAGAGAAAGAAGCTTGGAGCCTTCGATTTGGGGCGTTTTAAGCTTGTTTAATCGTCAAGAATCATTCCAGGTAGATGTTCCATTGATTTTTCACCCTTTCTTTGCTGTTTCATTGGATTAACATGTAAGAATTAGATGAAATCATGAAAATTTGTGATGAACCCTAGGAATTGGGAAAAATAGAAATTGAGCATGAAACCTAGATGATTTAAGTTGTTTGGTAGCCTAATATGGCTGGATAATATTAGAAACCCTTAATAGGGATGAATTGTTGCTTAAAAATGGAGATTTAATGAGTATATTTGGGTTTTGGGACGAAATCGGGAAGAACACAGTCGGTAATTCGCGACTGGGGAACTGCTCGAGGCTAGCCTCGAGCAGAGTGTCGAGCAGCGTCGAGCAGGAGCCTCGAGCATGATGCTCAAGCCTAGAGTGTCGAGTAGCATTGAGCAGAGCGTCGAGCAAGGTGTCTCGAGCAGGGTGTCTCAAGTAGTTAGACAATGCAATTGCCAGTGTATGTTGCCAGGGTGCTTGGACCCATTTACATTATAACCATTATGCCTCTCTGGATTCAAAGAAAAATACTATTAAAATAAATTCTCACTCCTTCAAAATGTGAAAATTGGGATTTAGTGCAAAATCTTGAAAAAATCCAGCTTTTCGTAGAGGTGAATTTTTGGAAAGTGGGATTAGACATCTTAGAAAAATCCCTAAAAATCATATTATCTTAGTTATAATATAGAGACCCAATTCCGGGACTTTTTATTTCAAGGAAACAACTCTTATGGGTAGCTTCTTCCTTGGTCAAGGAATGATGATCGATTTGTGAAGACTGACTTCAGTTATAAAGGGAGTATGGTGAACCTTAATGCCATATTGGTGTTGATATGTTGGTTTGAGGAATTAGGGCTTGGGCTTTATGACTTATTGGGTTCTCACCGTGAAGCACAGATGATGCTATGTGGTTAACGGGGCAGGCATATGCGCCGATGGCAAGCCTGTGTGGCACTGTGTCCGGGCATATCGCGCTGTAGGGCTGAGTGCCCCGAGCTGGGATCCTATTGAGGATCGTGTTGAGCCGTTGAGCTTGTGGAGATAGGGCTGAGTGCCCTGAGCTGGAATCCCGTGGAGGATCATGGACAAGCTGTCCTGTGTGGGCAGGCTGAGTCCTGATGTTTGTTTGCAGGCTGTGTCCTGATAATTGTGCACACTACACAGTGCACGAGTACACTGATCATATAGTATAGACTTGTACGTTTGCATGATGTGGAGTTTTGGGGTCACCTACTGAGCTTATCGCTCACCCCTACTTGTTTACCTTTTTCAGGTGTGACCCGAGACTAGTAGAGGACTTTCTTCCAGGAGGACGTGCCCACTACTCTGATGTATGATACAGTACTGTATTCTGTATTGTTTTGTATTGTATCCCGGACATGGGTTCGTGGACAGTTGTATTTGCATACTGTTTGTGGTATGATGTCTGTATGACTATTTGACTTATTGTATGCATGATGATTTATGGGAAAGTATAAGATTACCCTTGATGTATGACTGTACAAGCATGATTGAGACAACACCCGCGGTGTAGTCTCTATTGGTGCTAGTCACCAACCCCTTGACCTTTCGAGTGCGGGCAAGGGGAAGTCATGTTCCTGGTTTCGGGTTCCCTGCAATTTGTGGGCGTGACATTGCTATCGTCCATACCATACTTCTTCAGCAGTTCTTTGGCATTCTTATGCTGTGATATGAAAATTCCCCCAGATGTTTGCCTTATCTGCAGCCCTAAGAAGTAGGTTAACTCACCTATGAGAGACATCTCAAATTTATCACTCATTCTCTTAGCAAATTCTTCACATAATCCTGAGTGACTTCCTCCGAATATAATGTCATCTACATAGACTATGGTTGCCAGCTGACCTCTGTCTGAATTCAGAATATATAGATTATGATCTATAGTTCCTCTGCTGAAATTCATTCTCTTTAAATAGCCATCCAGTCGGTTATACTATGCTTTGGGAGCTTGTTTTAGGCCATATAAGGCTTTCTTTAATCTACAAACATGTGTCTCATCATTAGCAATTTGTACTACATCTGGTTGTTCAATATATACTTCTTCTTTTAGCAAAACATTCAGAAATGCAGACTTCACATCCATTTGATAAACCTTGAATCTTTTATGTGCTGCTAATGCGAGAAACATTCTGATTGTTTCTAGCCTTGTCACTGGTGCAAAAGTTTCATCCACATCTATTCCCTCAATTTGAGAGTATCCTTTGCATACCAGTCTTGCTTTGTTCCTAACAACTTTGCCATCATCATTCAGTTTATTCCTGAACACCCATTTTGTGCCGATGATATTCTTGTCCTTTGGTCTAGGAACCAACTCCCATGTTTTGTTCTTTCAAATTTGATCCAGCTCCTCATTCATTGCAGTGATCCAGGCTTTATCCTCTACTGCTTCTCTAATAGACTTTGGTTCTATTTGTGAGAGCAATGCAGTAGCTCTTGTAAATTTTCTTTTGGTTGTTACTCCTGCTTTGGGATCACCCAGAATCTGATCCTTATCATGTACACTGGACCACGTCCTCTTGGTTTTCTTGTTTGAGTCTTCTCCAGGATTCGACTCTCCTTTCTCTTCCTCATCAGACTTCTCTAAGTCTGTGTCCTCATTCCTTCTTTCTTTTTCATGCTCAGACTTTTCTTCTTCCTGAGGTTCTTTTATTTCAAAGTCTGGATTCTCATCCTCAGATACATCCTTCTTTCAGTTTTCATTGACCTTAACTTCACTTGAAATTATTACTTTAACAAGTCATGGAATAAATACTCTGTAGCCCTTTGTTTGAACTGAGTACCTAACAAATGTTCCTTCCTCAGATCTGGCATGAAATTTTCCTCTTCCTTGTTCCTTTATCTTGACAAAACAAGCACTTCCAAATATTCTAAAGTATTTGGCTGTTGATTTCTTCCCACCCCATAATTCATAAGGTGTGTTATCTGTTCGTGGTCTTAGAGTTACTCTGTTTAGGAGGTGTACTGCAGTTCTAGTTGCCTATGTCAAAAACTATTGGCCCTTGGGAGCCTAGAGGGGGGTGAATAGGCTCTTATTAAAATTCTTTTCTCACTCAGGCACAACACTAATTCTGGTTAAAAGAAATATTCAATGCGGAAGATAACCAGATAGTGAAAGTATTTGTTTTATTATCTAAAGATAATTACAACAAAAAGCACAGCAATTATAGCTGATTGCAACAGTACTCTCTTTTACAAGTTACACACACACTGGCTAGATTATCTCTATTTCGCACATGAACTCGCGCGTATCAGTTCTTACAATTTATATATAGATATACAACACTTCATATATATATGGACATCCTAGGAATCTATCTTGGAACTGTATTTTCTGAGCATTGTGTAAACATTAAGTTTTTCTCAGAAAATGCTTCTGCTATAACTGCTACGGATGTGGAGCTTGAAATATTGGAAGCATAAGTGTATTAAATTACTTCGCTTGATTCTAATTTCATTTGGGACTGCATCCACATCTCTGAGTGTTCCACGTGTAGGATAGTTTAGGTTTTCAATGAGTTTGTCTTTCATCGGGACACAACGAGCTAATAACATAAATGCGGTATGGATAAGTTGAAGTAGCGTCTTCTTAGTCCGGTGTAAATTTTCTTACTCCGTATCAATGAAGCTCGGATCCTTACTCCATGTCAGTTGTTGCTTACTCCGTGTAAATGAAGTCCTGAAATCCTTACTCCGTGTCAGCGCTTCCTTACTCCACATGAAGTAGATATACAAAAACTTTATTCCGCATTAGCGCTTCCTTACTCCGCGTAAGTTCCTTACTCTGCTTGAGTGAAAGGTCCGGATGGCTTACTTCGTATTAGCGCATCCTTACTCCGCTTGAGTAATGGTTCGGATTCCTTACTCCGCATTAGTTCTCCTTACTCCGCACCAGTCATTTCTTACTCCGCTCGAATGAAAGACTCGGATTCCTTAGTCCGTATCTTCTTTTCCTTAGACAGCTAGAGTGGAAGACTTAATTTCTTTCTCCGCAATAAATCTCTTTTACTCCGTACGAGTTGTAGACTTAGATTCTCATTCTGCATAAATTGACTTAGTCCAATTAAGAATAAAGACGTAGATTCCTTAGTCGTTTTGTCAAGTGATTAGTCCGTATGAAGGGTCCTTACTCCGGATGAAGACTTGGTTATTTACTAAGTGTTTGACGACACTCATGATAATCTGGATCAGGATTATATATCCTGTCCTTCGCTTTGCTTTCTGAGTGTAAGTCTAGTTTAGGGTTTTGTCTTCTGCAAGCTTAGAATAAACATGAAACATCTCAAATCAAATTATATAGGGTTTTTAACAATATCATCCAAATTATAGGTTTGATCCAACAATCTCCCCCAATATAGATATGCCAAACCCTTTGTAATCTGATCTGGTTAGGCAGCAAGATATACACAGAGACAAGGATAAACAAAAATTTTCACTATGTCAGCAACTGTAATACAAAGTAAGCCTTAGTACAAAAGTTATACTAAGAATTGTAAGGCTTACTGTACTTGAAGATCTTAGTTGCTGCCTGCTCCCTTAGTTGCTTAGGCCGCTCCTTAGTGCACTTTAAAAAGTAATTCCAGTTAGGATCATACTTCAAATGGTGCATAATAAAGTACCAGACATAGGCTCCACAGCTTTCTCCGTCAGGTTGTTGGGGAAGTTCGCCTTTGCTCAGAATTGTCGAGTTGAGAAGAGCATTGAGAGGCAGAGGAGGTTGACCAATTGATTCGAAGAGTCCACTTTGTCTGACAGCATCTGACAGAGTCCAAAGCAGTGGTCCAAGTTGGCTTCTCCTCATTTGGTGTCCCACAGCCTGATGGGAGTCTTGCAGAACAACCCTTCTGTCCCCGAATGAGAAAACTGCAAGCATATGATGAGGAGTGCCGATCCTATATGGAATGAAAACAGTGGTAAGATCTTTCCATGGTTTACTGTTCTTAGCTCTTCCATTGATGAGGGTCTGAAGAAAATCCATTTCAGGATAGTGATACTGCAGCTGAAATAGTAGAACTGAAAGCTGAACCTTTAGCAAACCTGTCCTCTACATCCCAATGCAAGGGTAAGGGTGTAGTAATTCCGAAGATAGACACAAGCAAACTTACTACTACGTTTGAGACTGGTTCCACCAGCAAGGCTGTTTCCTCCCTGCCTAAGTTTGTCCCGGGTGGTAGAGTTAAGAAAAGCCTGGGATATGTGAGAAAACCTAGGAATCCTCTTAACGCTCCAACCAAACCCTTGAAACAGTGTGTCCGACCCAAACCTGTCAAATGCCCCATCTGTTGGGAAGTTGGACACCTCTCTTATCGGTCAGATTTTACCCTGAATATCTTAGGAAGGAGATTGCCACGAAATCAAAGTAAACCTTAAACAGCTAAACTTCTCAAAAAATCTGCAGCGGCAACAACAACCCCGATAGGAAGAAACAATCCAGGCACACACAAGCTACCCAATCAAAGAACTTAAAGACTAAACCTGTAAAGAAAAGCGCTAATTTCGTGCCTAAGAAAGTCGCCAAAGGTAACAGTGAGGAAGGAGAGGCGTGTATGTACTCCAAGGATCACCTTGCTAACGTGACTAATTCTGGATCACCTAAATTAGCATGGCAAATTAAGTCTGCTCCCTCTTTACTGGAAACCTAAAATGCTAATCGCAACTCACACTTACCCAAAGCCCAATTGGGCCCTCAAGACTTAGTTGCTCATTCAGGCAGAACAGTGCACAAGCCGAAAACACCCACCGAAACAAAAGATCAATTCCATCCGGTGGTATCTTGACAGGCTCTGTTCGTGCACATGACCAGATGATGCCTCTCTATTGAGTGAGGTAAGGGAGGTTGCAGCTTCATCAATCACTTTCGGGGACAACAAAAAGGGTAAGATTGTTGGTAAGGGTACTCTCTCTAATGGTTCTTTTTCAATTCGAATGTATCGTTGTTCAAGGTCTTAAGTCAATTGTGTGACAAGGGTTATAAAGCTTTGTTCACTAAACACACCTTGCAGTTATGGACCCCTGTCTCCAAAGAGGTGAAGCTGAATGGACATAGACAAGGCAATGTCTATAAGTTAGTCTTTGGTAATGCTCAATCTATCGAACCAATTTGTTTTCTTGTCCAAAGCTTCACCTGACATTAGTTGGTTGTGGCACAAGAGATTTGGCCATTTAAACTTTAAGACTATGTCTAAACTGGCATATCTTGATTTGGTTGAGGGCTTACCCAAGCATGCTTATGAGAAAGAACACCCTTGTAGAGATTGTCAGCTGGGTAAGCAAGTTAAACATTTCTTTAAAAGTGTAGATAAAACCTCAATCACACAACCACTTGAACTTCTACACATGGACCTATGTGGACCAATCAATGTGTCCTCGTTATCTGGTGCACGATACTTTCTTGCAGTAGTAGATGACTATACCAGATACACATGGGTCATATTTCTCTAAACAAAACTCGAAACATTTGAGAATCTTGTTGAACTCTTCAATTGGGTCACTAATGTTAAGAGTCTTTCTATTAAGTGCATTCGTAGCGATCATAGCAAGGAATTTGAATTTTTCGATATGTTAGAGTTTTGTCTTGAACATGGTATCCAAGGATAATTTCTTAGCACCAAGAACTCCACAACAAAATGGAGTGGTTGAAAGAAAGAATCGGATATTAGTTGAAGCGACTAGAACCATGTTGACGGGAGCTCGGTTCCCAAAATCCTTATGGGTGAAGGCTGTTGCCATTGCTTGTTATGTACAAAACAGAACTCTAATTAACAAACGAGCCATGAAAACATCCTATAAGTTATGGAAGGGAAGGAGACCAAACATTAGTCACCTAAGGATCTTCGGGTGTACTTGCTACATTCTGAATAATGGCAAGGATTACTTAAATAAGTTTGATGCCAAATCAGATTATGGATATCTCGTTGGATATTCCATGACCAGCAAGGCTTATCGTGTGTTTAATAGAAGGATTAAAGTTGTTGAAGAGTCTATTCATGTTTCTTTTGATGAGACTAACCATGGAATGTAGAAAGGAGATCAAAATGTAACCGAAGTGTAGGACACTATCATTGTAGAAGACCAAGACACAGATAACCCTACTACAATAGAACCAATGGAAGATGCACCGAACCTGATGAACAAAGAGCCGAACCGGTTCTTGCGGAACCAAGTCAAAAATCGGAGAAAATCATGACCTTTACACGCAACCCGCTCGGTCTCCGCCACTTCCACCAGCCCAAGAACCTGACATTGAGCAATTGGGCATTCATCATGAAGAAAGAGAATACCTTCCAAAGGCAAGGAGAAGGTTAAAGCACCACCCTTCGAATCGATAATAGGAGATCCTGGCCGCACGAGTTAAAACAAGGGCTGCCACACTCCATGAAAATCTTTATATGTGTTTCCTATCATAAGTGGAGCCAAAATCGGTTGATGATGCGGTTCATGATCACTATTGGATTGACGCGATGCAAGAAGAATTAAATCGGTTCAAAAGACAGAAAGTATGGGAGTTGGTCAACGAGCCCGGATCACAGCAAGTCATTGGCATGAAATGGATTTTTAGAAACAAACTTGATGTTGATGGTGTTGTAATCAAAAACAAGGCCAGACTGGTTGCAAAAGGATACAAACAAGAAGAAGGAATCGACTATGATGAAACCTTTGCACCAGTTGCTAGACTGGAGGCCATCTGCATGTTCTTAGCATATGCAGCATTCAAGATCTTCGAAGTTTATCAGATGGATGTCAAGAGTGCTTTCTTGAATGGAGATCTCCAAGAAGAAGTCTATGTTGAACAACCACCCGGATTTCAAGAGCCAAACCAAGAGCACAAGGTATACAAACTGAAGAAGGCTCTATATGGACTAAAACAAGCTCCCAGAGCGTGGTATGAAACATTGTTATAGTTTCTGATCAAGAAAAAGTTCAGAAAAGGCAAAATTGACCCCACACTGTTTCTCAAGGAAGGAAAAGGATCACCCTTCATAGTCCAAATTTATGTGGATGACATCATCTTAGGATCAAGGGACAAAAAGCAATGTGAAGACTTCTCCTATCTAATGAAAAGTGAATATGGGATGAGTATGATGGGAGAACTCTCATTCTTCCTTGGATTGGAGGTCAAGCAGTTGGAGGATGGGATTTTTATCGGTCAAACCAAATACACCAAGGAGATCCCGAAGAAGTTTAAGATAACCGATGTGACTCACTTGAAAACTCTCATTCCTACAAACGCCAAACTGGATATGGATGAAGCAGGCAAGGAAGTGGATATCTCGGAATACGAAGCATGATTGGATCCTTCTTGTGCACCTGACAAGCAGGACCTAACATAATGTTTGCAACATGCATCCGTGCCGGATACCAGGCTAATCCCATGGAATCTCACTTGTCTCATGTCAAGAGGATTATCTGGTATCCGAAGGGAACGAAAATTTGGGACTATGGTATCCAAGAGAGTCCGATTTCCAAGCGAGAGGATATTCAGATGCAGATTTTGTCGGCTGCAGGATTGATAGGAAGAGCAAAAGTGGAACATGCCAACTTCTTGGCAATAGACTTGTATACTAGTTTAGCAAGAAACGAAATTCCGTTTCAACCTCCACGATTGAATTTGAATATATTCTTCGCAAGAAGGTTGTTGTGCTCGATTGCTTTGGATGGCCATCAACTTTCGGACTATGGGTTTAACCTAAAGGTCGTGCCTTTGTCTTGTGACAATACAAGCGCCATTGCAATCTCCAACAATCCTGTTATGCATCCCAAAACCAAGCACATTGAAGTCGGACATCACTTCACGTGACCATATCTTCGAAGAAAGACATTTCCCTAGAGTATATATCCACCGATGACCAGCTTGCCGACATATTCACCAAACCACTGCAAGAAGCCAGGTTCAATGAACTTCGACAAAACTTGGCATGTTAGATTTAAATTCATAAGTCTCACGGCATGTCTTGTGTTTCATCTCAACCTAATTACCTTGTGCGTGAACATAAGTATGACACTCGTTAATGACTATTTATGTCTCTATGAAAATTAGTGGTGACTAAGTGTGATTCATGCACGTCTATCATGGGAAATTGAGAAATCACATGGATGAAACTTGCCACCTCCGAACCTGGTTCAAGTCTTTTGTGCAATATGTCATGAATCCTCAAGTCTTGAGTGAAATGAGTGCAATTTCCTTTATGTTTAAATTAAATGATATTCCTATTACTTGTCATTTTCATTCTGAGCGAATATCACCTGTGTGGCATTGCATTCATTAACTAGCAGGAACTGTTGTATCTCATGGTACTGTTGGCTTGCACGGAAAGGATCCTTAATGATTTAATGCTCAAAGGATGAATGTGACTGTAGTATTTGAGAATCATAAAAAGCATATTACTTAAAAAGAGCACTACCTTTCACTAGAAAAAGGCAAGGTGCAAAAGGCAAAATGATAATAGACAATAGATTGATCGCCTATCTTAAGGGGAGTCCTCACCATTCCCCTCGATTGTGTCTCTGTTAGAGTAATAGTTGGAGGTCAAATTGTATGATCTCGTGATTCAAAAAGATACTATGTTGAACTCTGTCCATGTAAAAAGGCTCATGAATAAGCACTGAAAATTGATGTTCTACAAAAGAAAAGAGACAACTCACACAGACAACCTGCATGATCAAACTCCAAACTCTACCTATACTGTGTTGTAAATTAGACAAGGATAGAGTGTGTGTTCTAATTCTCAATAAGGTCATCTTGTCTCTCAAGTCATCTATGCTGAACTGAAAATCATTGTTGGCTCAGGGTTGTGGTAAGATTCGGTTGACCATGAGTATACCAAATAGTGTAATTCTAGTTCCTGAATCACACTCACATGCTGATCCGAGAGTGAGAGGGTAAGGCCTTCACTAAGTGAGTTTTGCTAATATGTGAGATGACTGTTGATGTTATGACTGGGTCGTTGCATTTGATAAACAACGGTTCACTGGATACTATGTTAACATAGTGATCATTTTCTGGCACAAGATGTAGTGTGATGAAGTACTTAGTCATTTCTAAGGTAAATGGAAAGGTAAATGGTAGTGATGCAATAGCCATACATGTAAACCAGGTATTAAGGTTGAAAGAAATCAAGTTCGGGCATGTAATTTCAATTCCACTCACAACACCTGTTCATCAAACATAATATTATGTGAATTATCATATGCATCACATGTGTGTTGTTAAGTGTTGAAAAAGGTCCAGAGAAATCCTCCTATCGCTGAATCCGTAGTCGACCTTGAATAATAAATATGCAAATGGAGAGGAAGTGGACTATTCATCCTTTTGGTTTTATGTCATGTCCAAAGCAACCAAGTCAAAACCTATTATTGAGAGGAGCACAAGTAATGTTCTTAATTTGTGTCCCATATGTTTTAGAAGGTTTTTGTCATTTAAAGGTGAGTTAGAAGAAAGTGACATAAACAATTATGTTTATGCAATCAAGTCTACTACTAAGTAGAATTCAAGATTCTATGCTCACAAATATTAGCTTGAGATAACCATGTGCTTGAACAATAGAGAAGAATCTTGTTGATTATCTAAAGTAGCTTATAACTGGAAGCATTGAACGCTCAAGGTCATGGAATAAAGTGAAAGTAGTTTTGATTCCATACAATATCAATAACTCTTATTGGGTTCTATTGAAAGTTAACCTTGTGAAGTAAGAATTGCAAATTTACGATTCCTATTAGAAAAAAATGTGGAAAACAGATTGTTTATCTTGAAGGAAATCTTTGAAAACTTGAAAATAGCTCTTAGTGAATGTTATACAACTATTCCTCTACCGGACATAGGTTGTTCTTGCCTTATTAATGAAATTGGTGGTGATACCGACATTCATCAATACTGGGACAAGAAAAACAAGTGGCATCTTTGTGTGTTACTACATGACATTCTTGTTGCGAAGGAGTGATAGGACATGGCCACATAATGCTCTAGACAAGGAGGACATAGAAGAGATGAGGAAGTAGGTTGCTTACATTATGTACTTCAACAACAACAATGTTTAATCAATGTCTAACAATCAATTATGTATTACCATTACGTAAACCGACTATTGTTAATCATGTTCTTTGTATAAATATTTCATTCATATGTATAAATTTCTTATCTCAAATGTAAATTTTATTTTATATCTGCGTTTGGATGAATGTTTACTAATCTAGTTGGTATCAATACTTTTCTTAAGCTAATTCTGTCATAACTGCTACTAATACTCAATTGAGTTTTTGGAAAAGTTGTGTTTGTCTCTGAGCTTAGTTACTGAAAGAAAAAGAAAATTATTATAGTTTTTCATGATGATATCAAGATTACTAGATTTTGGTCATAGACTGAAGTTATTTTTATATTTGAACAAGACTCTTGAGGATTCAGAAATTATTAAATCAAGCATAATCCTATCTGTTGACTGAGATAGATTATAACTGAGATAGAGTTATCAGAGCCAACAATTGTATAAATTAACAAAGTATTGGACCTATCAATATTCTTATTGACTCGAGATCATCACCAAACAAGTTATTCGAAGATACAATCGAAAGAACATTCGACAAAGGATGGTAAAATACTTTCAAAACTTTGAGACAAGCCTAATCGAATATCTTGAAGAAAATCAAAGAGAATCAAGGACATGACATTGCGTCATTGAGATTTCACATCGAGAGAGTTAGTTCTCACAATAGATTCGAAGAACTCATTTGATGACAAACATTGTATTGTTCTACTTGGAAGAGTTATCGAGTCAACAAATTCAATGGCAAGAGATTCGAAGCAAAGCTTAACAGCGACTTCAAGACTTCAAGTAACTAAGTTCATCAAGACTACTTGTTCGATACGAGGTTCAATGAAGACATTCAAAGAGGTCTCCAGTTGTTCACGACAACAAGTTTGATGAGGACACTCAAAGAGTAGGATCGAAGAAGAGATTATAAATACTAGGTTTCACATGTTAAACCGCCTCAAAGACCGTCATTGTTTAAGTTGCGTTTTGAAAATCAAGAATAAGGAAAGATTTGAGAAGATATGAGAAGATTTACTTTTATGTTTAACAAATATGTTTTCTGTTTTAGTTAGTAGACTTTTATGTATAAATAGAGGAGAGCATAAGACGATAAAAACACTTATTATTAGAGAAGTTTTCATTGTGTTATTGAGAGTTATTCAAGAGATTAGGTTTTTATTGTTAGAGCTTGAGTTGAAGATCAAGAACATAACTTGTCTGTCTTTGATCATTGAGTGTTTTGTGTATTAGCGGATTGAGAAACTCTAATTATATATCAACTATACAATCCTTACATCTATTTTATTTTAATATATGTTGTTCCCATAATCTTATTGATTGTCATTGTTGTCAAGATTATGCGGAAGTGGGTAGACCTGGGTCGAAGAGCCGTCTTGGGTTGGATAACTTCGTAGAGTGATCTCTTAGAGTGAGCTCGTAGAGGGAGTCTAACCATGTACTTATCAATGTCGAAGATCTGGGTTGAAGACTCGTAGATTACTGGGTCAAAGATCGGATAACTCGAAGATGTCGACTCGAACATCATCAAGCCGGCAGGCTCGAAGCACCACGGAAGGTACACAAGGTCACAAACTCGTAGATCCATAGGGTCGAAGATTCGAAGACCACAGGTGTACAGCGGCGTCTCGGAGACTCAAAGACTTGCAAGCTCGAAGACCCGTCGGGTATCGAGTAACGGTGTTGCAGAGTCAAAGTTCGCAGGGTCAAAGATTAGCCAAAGAAGAATAAGGTCAGAATCGACGTGAAACGAAGACTTATAGAATTCAAAGGCTCGTAGAGTGAGACCTCGGTTGAGCACTAGTTCTAACCTAGCTTCAAAGCTAGAGAGCGAGAAGAATTGGAAGATCAATTCTCAAGGTTCGAAGACTCGGACTCGAAGATTCATAAGTAAAGACTCGAGCAAAGCTACGAGGCACATACATCTACGAGGCCGTGGCTAGTTGGAGCAAAATGCACTGAAGGCTGCATTTAAGTAAGTTATCACTCGGTCGACACTTCTAAGTACGCTAAGTGGTGGAAAACACGTGGATGTCATCCGAGACTAGCGTAACGTGTGTCAACGGTGAAGATCCAAAGGTGAAACATGCTTAACCCTAGCAGAAAGGTTTCTAACGGTGGCCGGCCTATAAAAGCAAGGAGTATGCCTTATTTCTAAGAGAGAGCATCAGAATATCACAGAATACAAGGAACGTATCTGAAGCGATACAAAAGAGACGCATAGTAGTTCATTCAGGATATACAGAGAGAGAGAGGAAGATTGAAAGCAAGATAACAGTGAGTTCATCTATTTTTCTTTCTCATACATTCGACGAACAGTGTGTAAGTTCGGCAAAGGAGTGGTTGAAGGTTAAGCAGTGCAAATAGTTGAATGCGCGAGTAGGTTACGCTAGACAGGTTCTTCACGGTGAGTGAGTACTAGAGTAATACTATTTTGTATTTGCATTTATAAAGAAGAGAGAGTTAATCCTTTTAGACCTACTGTACTAAAAGTATAAAATGGATTAAACTTGGTGTAGGTTCATCCTCACCACCGTGGAGTAGATCACACTGATCGAACCACGTAATCGGTGTCTCTGTCTTTTTCTTCTCATACATACCTGCTTTTAACTAATATTGCATGAGACACTAATATACCACCCAAAACACCAACTACCTTTGTAGAATACTTGGATATCATACTACTCTAAAACTAAAAGGAAACAGTTTTAAGTATACTGATTCGCTCCCCTCTTTGTATACGAACTCGTATACCTAGAAGATCTAGCTTGGAACCTGAGAATATCAATTGGTATCGAGCTAAGTTCTCACTTGGCGGCAGATCTATCACTTTGTGGAGAAGTGATCTAACAGATTGATATGTTTGTGTTATTGAGATCCGTGGCTTAACGACTTAGTGACCAAGCAAGAAATCATTGGGTAATCACATAAAATGGAGATTACTATTAGCGGACCGAGTACCAACTCCAACTACGCAAAGTGGGTGCCTATCTTTGATGGCACAAATTACAAGATGTGGAGAGCAAGAATGAAAATCGTATTCATGTCCATGGGTATGGATGTTGAGCGGGTAATCAAAGACGATTACATAGAACCTGCCAACGACAGAGAACCCACCGAAGCCGAAAGAAGAACCTATGAACTAAATGGTAGAGCTCGAGTGTTATTATATCCGCACTCACGGACTCTAAATATGCAAAGGTCATGGACTGCAGGGTTGCGAAGGATTTGTGGGATAGACTAGAAAGTGTCTATCAAGGAGATGGCAGACTAAAAGAAACCAGGCGCAATCGTACACGCAGAGATTTGAAGCTACGAAGATGGAGGAGTAGGAAAGTGTACAGGAGTTCTTTGTATGTTTGTGAGAGATTGTCAATGACATGAGAAGTCATGGCAAAAATAGGAAGAACTATGCAATTGTAAAGAAGGTCTTGAGAGTTCGCCCAAGAGATTCATCCCAAGGGTGGAAGTTCTAGAAAACAGCCGTGACTTGGAAACTATGATGCTGCAAGAGTTGTAGTGCAGTTTAACTGCATTCGAAATGAAGCTGCACTCTTATGAAGAGCCATCTACATCAACATCTTAGCCCACATCCAAGGAATCAAAAGAAGTAGCCTTCAAGGCTATGAGAAAATTAAAAATAAAGAAAGAAGCTGAGTCCTCTGTAAAACAAGAAGACAGTGACAGCGAAGAAGGTGAAGATGAGGTGGTAGCCTACTTCACTAGAAAATTTAAAAGAGGTGGAGCAGGAAAACAAGCTGGAGGAAAAAGAAAAGGAGGACTTTCCCTCAGATGTTTCAAGTATGGAAAGCGGGGGCACTTTGCATCTCAATGCAAAGTGAAAGCTAATAACTCGGATGATGAAGCCTCAGATGAGGAAGATACAAAGTGGAAAAAGTCATCATACCGAAGAAGTAGTTCCACAAGGAGCTCGGCGACTCCACGGAAGAAAAAGGGCTCACACAAGAACTATATGAGCCGAATTGCTGAATCTGATGATGAGGATGAATGCTCATCAGATTATGCCTTTGTTGCCAAGATAGAGGTAGACAATGGCACTACCTCATAGCAGGATGAGGCAGAAGAAGAAGAAGTTGATCTGGAGGGGGAGCTAGAGCTTGCAACAGAAGAGATTTGCATAAGAGGATGCAGGATTAAGCAGCTCAAGGGAGAGCTCAAGCAAGTCAAGGGAGAGCTTCAGAAACCAAAGGGGATAAGGATAATGTCTGTGGCGGACTCCAAGAAGTTTTGCGAGGAAATTGTCAACCTAAAGCTCAAGCTAGAGGAGCAAATCAAGATATGTGATAACATTACTACATAACTTACCACCAGGAGACACCATAATCCAATGGCTTGAAGAAGAACTGGTAGGCCTTCAACAAAAGATCTCAAAGGATAGAGCCGGTCAAGCATCAACCTCCGGAGGTTCCCGGATCACATCACTCATCAATCCACAAGAAGCTCGGAAAACCGGGGCAACAATGCAGGTGGGAATGGTTGTCAATTTAGATTTCCATGACAATCCTACAAAGACCACCGACGTCACCCGGATCGGTAAGAAAATGGAGAGAGTGAATGACGTGAAGATGGAGAGACACCCGAAGGAGTCCAAGACTACAAGAGTGGTCAAATGCATTCAGAAATTTGAGCATTTCAAGAATGTAAAGGAATCTAATGCATATGTCATTTCCACAAATGAGCGGGTGCCCCTCAGGAAAGAACGAAATCCTGTGAAGCCAACCATCAAAGCCAAGCTTGTTCTAAAGAAGATCCCCGTTGTACGAAAGTTTGTGCCAAGCAACACTAGCTTTCAAGGTCACTGCTACTACTATGCAGTGTGGGGTCACATGGCTAGATTCTGTTGGTGGAGGTATCTAGTGCAAGCTCCTAGAATTGCGATGAAGACATCAAGAAGGAACTTGTACTAGACTTAGATAAACAAGCCAGTGAGAAGTTTCGTGCTATCTTGTTAGAAACAAGGACATGAAGAGACTTCATCTTTGGTGGAAACCAAAGCCCATTTCCATGAACAACAAGTTTGCTATACTTGTTGACTTGGAAATTTATGACAAGTGTGCGAGTGAATGTCATAGTTCGGGAAAAGTACTTAGTCTTGAGCGAGAATAAGAACAAGAAAACTATGAAAGTTTAAGAGAAAAGAGAAGTGAAAGCATCTCAGAAGAACGTGAAGCCTACACCTCGGGGGGGAGTGCTTCAAGTCTAAAGTAAAATAGGAAGAGTGCTTCAAGTCTAAAGTAAAACAAGTCTACATGGCTAAGGGAAAAGAAGTGGCTCATATCGCCGAGATTGCATTGAAGGCGGACATCAAGGACAGACAGTGGATCCTTGATAGCGGTCGCTCAGGTCACATAGCTGGTGATCGAAGAAGCGTCGGATGTGAACAAAGACAAGTCTAACAAAGTGAGATTTGGCAATGATAGATCTTTGAAGATCAAGGGGTTAGGATCTTCCAAATGGGGAAAGAGTAAAGCGAAGGATGTTTACACGTTGAAGGATTGAAGTACAATCTAGTATCCGTCGATCATTGTGTGATCGCAGGTCATGAAGTGACCTTTACTAAAACGGCTGCCAAGTGAAGAGAGAGAATGGCAACACAGAAAGCACTGGAAGAAGGATAGGTGGGGACTTGTATGTGATTGATGAAAACAAGACCCACAATTGTCATATAACAAAGACGAAGGGAATGAACTCTAGCCTAGAAGACTAGGACATCTAAATCAAAAGAATATGAGAAGACTTGTTAACTACAAGGCTATCGGAGATATCCCGGATATTAAAAGAGATAGAGAGCATGTCTGCTCAAGCATGCTTACATGGAAAGTCGACCAAATTTCATTACAAAGTGAAGGAGTATAGTTCGGAAGCCGCTCTAGACATTATGCATACCGACTTATGTGGACCTATGAGGAACAAAGAACTCAATGGTGAGAGATATTTCATCCTGTTTGTGGATGATTTCACCAGGAGGACATGCATTACGTATTTAAAGCACAAGACAGAAGCTCTAGAGTTCTTCAAGAAGTCTGAGAAGAATGGCCGAGAATGATCGTGGTCGAAGGATTAAGATCTTAGGATCTGATCGAGTGCGAGTTTACATATGATGCCTTTGAAAGGTATTTGAATAAACATGGGATTCAGCATCAACTATCAGCAGCAAGAACTCCACAACAAAATGGAGTGGTTGAAAGGAAGAACAATTTGTCATTGCAATAGGCAAAACCTTATTGTTGGAAGCCAATCTACATGCAACATTTTTGTTGGATCAAACCTATAATTTGGGTGATGTTGTTAAAAACCCTACGTAATTTGATTTGAGATGTTTCATGTTTATTCTAAGCTTGGAAGACAAAACCCTAAACTGGACTTACACTCGAAAGCAAAGCGAAGGACAGGATATATAATCCCGATCCGGATTATCATGAGTGTCGTCAAACACTTGGAAAATAACCAAGTCTTCATCCGGAGTAAGGACCCTTCGTACGGACTAATCACTTGACAAAACGACTAAGGAATCCGTGTTTTTATTCTTAATTGGACTAAGTCAATTTATGCGGAATGAGAATCTAAGCTTACAACTCGTACGGAGTAAGAGAGATTTATTACGGAGAAAGAAATTAAGTCTTCCACTCCATTGTCTAACGAAAAGAAGATACGGACTAAGGAATCCGAGTCTTTCATTCGAGCAGAGTAAGAAATGACTGGTGCGGAGTAAGGACAACTAATACGGAGTAAGGAATCCGAACCATTACTCAAGCGGAGTAAGGATGCGCGATACGGAGTAAGCCATCCGGACCTTTGACTCAAGCGGAGTAAGGAACTTACGCGGAGTAAGGAAGTGCTGATGTGAAATAAGGATTCCGTATATCTACTTCATGCGGAGTAAGGAAGCCGACATGGAGTAAGGATTTCAAGACTTCATTTACACGGAGTACGGATCCGAGCTTCATTAATACGAAGTAAGGAAATTTACACCAGGACTAAGAAGACGCTACTTCAACTTATCCATACCGCATTTATGTTATCAGCTCACTATGTCCCGATATAAGACAAACTCATTGAAGACCTAAACTGTCCTACACGTGGAACACTCGAAGATGTGGATGCAGTCCCAAATGCAATTGAAATCAAGCGAAGTAATTCAATACACTTATGCTTCCAATATTTCGAGCTCCACATCCGTAGCAGTTATAGCAAAAGTATTTTCTGAGAAGAACTTAATGTTTACACAGTGCTCAGAAAATAATACAGTTCTAAGATAGGTTCCTAGGATGTCCATATATATATGAAGTGTTGTATATCTATATATAAATTGTAAGAACTAATACGCGTGAGTTCATGTGTGAAATAGAGATAATCTAGCCAGTGTGTGTGTAACTTGTAAAAGAGAGTACTGTTGCAATCAGTTGTAATTGCTATGCTTTTTGTTGTAATTATCTTTAGATAATAAAACAAAATACTTCCACTATTTGGTTATCTTCCGTACTAAATATTTCTTTTAATTGGAATTATTGTTGTGCCTGAGTGAGAAAAGAATTTTAATAAGAGCCTATTCACCCCCCCCCCTCTAGGCTCCCAGGGACCAACAAGTGGTATCAGAGCAAGTTCTACCTGCTCAAAGTAGAGATATCTCTCTCTCTCTCAATGGCCGAAGAAAGCAGCATGCTATTTAACACCCGTCTCAACTCCGGAGGAGCTCAAGAGCCCATTCCTAATCGAAGCAGCAATGAAAATATTGATCCACCACAACCTGCTGCTGCTCCTCAACCACGTAGTTCCGGCTACACTCGAGCAAACCGCCAAAGTTCACACCAGAGCTTTTCTCCTAGTGGAAAGCTCGCATGAAGATGTTCATGACATGTCATGATCATCTAATGTGGCCATGTCTTCATTAGGAGATTCCTATTCTGATGACCATCGGAGAAAATGGAGTAAGAAGACCAAAGACAGATATTGAATTCACAAACGACAAAAGAGCCTAACAATATGCCAATGAAAAGGCTCTAGCTTATGTGACATCATCTTTGGATTCGAAGCCTTCACGGACATCCAGGGCCGCACAACAACAAAAGTTGTTTGGGACAAATTGACTATCCTATATATGAAGGAAGTCGATCTCGGATGCAAAACATTATCTGTTCTCTCAGACGGCATTTTGAGAGCTTCAATCATAAACCTGGCGAATCCCTGGAGAGCATCTATCGGCGATTCGGCAAGCTCATTCTGGATCTGAAAACTATCAATGAGCATTACACTCAGTTTCAAATAGATGACAAGTTCTTTCGTTCCTTGCGGATAGTTATTACTCCGAACGACTCCGGATGCAATCCAAAGACAATCTGGAAGTATGCTCCCCCTTGAAGAACTATATGGAGAGGTACGGACTCACGAAGTCAGGTTTAAGTACACTAACTGAGATGAGAAAATAGCTCAGAAAGAAAAGGGGGTAGCTTTTAAAGCTACGAAAAATCCGAGCATACTGACTAAGGATGATACGGAAGAGTTAGGTAACTCTGACTCGGACATGGAAGAAAAAATAGCTCTTCTGGTTAAATCCTTCACACGATTTCTGTAATGACCCGTGTGTAACCCATGTGTAAGAAGTTAACCACAAACACCTTGGATGTTGGTGCACAAGTGTGAGGTAAGAGATGAGCCCAAGAGGGGACTTTTGGGAGGTGCATGTGACAAGTGGTAACGTACCTTTATGCCCTCGGAAGATGCTATGCGTATACAGGCGGTTTTAAGTTGTTTTGGCCGATCTTGGAGCTCACTTTTGATAGGGTAGATGGCCTCAAACAATTGGCGTGCAAATTGGCGTGCAGGCATATTTTTGCATGGTTCCCTTGGTTTTGTCATTCTAATGAACTTTCTCCAAAGAACCATATTGAAATTCTAAGTATTTTGGCCTATATGGGTGCGGAAAGGTGCTAACTTGTGTGATCAAAACTACGTCGTTTTGATCTTGGGATTCACTTAATCAAAACTACGTCGTTTTGATGTTGTGTTGTCTATATAAGGAGGAGAAGCCCTCTGTTTTAGGTTTAGGGTTCTCTTCAGTTGCTGCGGCCGTCGTAGAGAGAGAGAGAGAGAGCTAGAGAGAGAAGGAAGGGGAGTTCTTGGTTTCTCGCCGGAGCATCTTGCGTGGGGAGGACGGCGTTTAGCGCGGGAGCAAGGAAGATCTGTTTTAAGGTAGGGGTTCTGTTCTTCCTAAACCCTCCTCTCGTCCTAGGGTCCTAGGGGCGTCTGGGTCATATCTGTTTATATATTTATATGTAAATTCATATAGGTGTGATCTCCTATATGAATGTTGGCCTTTAATGGCGTGTTGTTTGGATATATGTATATATGCCTGCCAAGTGTTTGACATAATGCTGTGAGGTCGTGCATGTTATGTGTTTGAGGTAATGCCTGTGAGGTTAGTGCATGTGCATGTTATGTGTTTGAGGTAATGCCTGTGAGGCCGTGCATGTTATGTGTTTGAGGATCCGTCTGTGAGGCCACGCACGTCCAGGTGTGTTAGATTATGTTCGTGTGGCCGGGTTTATGAGCTTGTGGATATATGCATGCTAAGTGTTCGATGTTATTCCTGTGTGGCCGAGCATACTAAGTGTTTGATGTTATGCCTGTATGGCCATGTGTCTTGCGTGTTTGCTTGTACACCCGGTGCCGTGGAAGCCCGGGACTGTTTTGTGGAACCCGGTGGTGTGGAAGCCCGGGACTTTGTGGAACCCGGGACTGTTTTGTGGAACCCGGTGGCCGTGGAAGCCTTGGACCAGGTTTTTGTGGAACCCGGTGGTTGTGGAAGCCCGGGACTGTTCTTGTAACCCGGTGGGCGTGGAAGCCCGGGACTCGTTATTGGAAACCCGGTGGCCGTGGAAGCCCGGGAGTGTTTATGTACCAGCCCGTGTATGATTGCATTTCGTTGTTATACCTGTAATTACATCTGGTGGAATAATTGTAACACGACACAGACACTTGTACACAAGGCATGTAGATATTAGGTGCATGGGATGGGTTGGGGAGACATGATCCCCTCGAGTGTGGTTGCTCACCCCTCCTACCATGTTGTTTTCTTTACAGGAACCTACAGGCGTTAGGTGGGAACACCAAGGTGGAAGACCATCTCCATTTTATTGTTTATTTCAGTAATGTAATTTTATGATTTATGTAACCCCCAGGGTGGGAAATGTACTAAGGGATTGAATTGTAATAAGGAACATGGTTGTTTTGTGAACCTTTGATATGTGGAATTAAATAAAGATGTGGCTTGTTTGATTTATTGTAATTGTTAGACTTGTCTGTGGCATCCAGGTAATCCAACCCCATTGCCCTCCGTGTGGGTGAATGGGGAGTCACGTACCGGTTTCCTCGGGTTGGAAATCCGGGGCGTGACAATATGGTATCAGAGCATGGTCTAGTTGGCCTAGGGTAGTGGGCGGACTTGGTTATCTTGAGTCCTTTGGAGGAGCCTGGAGGGACATGCCTGATCAACATGGTCCTCTTTGAGCCTCCAAGGTGTACTTGGGGTAGTCCGGTCTTGTGGTAGGATTTGCATGCATTGGCATTAGGGCACTAGTTGCATTTGGTTGTTGTATGTGAAGGTGTGGATACCTGTGAAAATTTTAATTGTGATAAAAGAAAAATATAAATAATGTGATAAGGTGAGAACGGTGCAACTCTGATTTTATTTGAAGTACCTTGAGCATGACTACAAGGAAAGGTCCTTGTTTAACTAAACTGTGTGCTTATGGAATGGATGCTTGTGCAATGTGGTTTAATGAAAATTGAAATGTGTGCAGTGTGTGTAATTGCATGGATAAAAGGTTTGAACATGATAAAATTTCAATTGTGCAACTCTAAAATTTTGTGATGGTTCGAGCATGAAAACATGGAAAAGAATTTGTGGTATTAAAACCGAGTACTTGCGAACGTGAAGATTGTGAAATGTGAACTGTTAATAAAATAAAATAATAATAATCAAGAAAGAAATAAATAAATAAATACATTAAATTAAATATGTAATAATGTTGGTGTTCTGTGAAGGATTGAGCATGTGTTAAGCCGATGGAGTGTAAACTTGTTTGGCATGGTGTGCAATAAACAAGGTTATGAGCAATGTGGTGGAGTGTAAATTTGTATAGTCTGTGAGATTTGTTTGGTAAATTTGTAAATTTGTGTGGTAATAATGCGTGTTATAGCTTAAGCCGCTTAGTCGGTAGTGGCCTTGCGATTGTTGGGATCATTTAGTGTTAATCCGGAGCACTATCTTTTCGCTTAACCAATGTTTCGGAAACTATAAGCCGTGCGACTATTGAGGTAACGAGAGGAGGCCGCGACCCAGGTTGGGCAAGTGAGAGAGAGGCGCAGCCGAAGGTGGTAGACTAATCACGGCAGAGGTTGGCGTCTTGAGCTCGCTTATTCCAGAGGTGAGGGATGCGATTCGACAATTGATCGGGAGCGAGGTACGCCGAGAGCCGTCGGCCCTCACACCCCCGTTTGAGTCCTGTTTCTCAAAAGATTGCGCTTGTTGTGGACAACCGGGCCTTTGGAACAGAGAGTGTGCCAAGGAGCAGTACCGGTGTCGCCTCTGTGGAAAAGCAGGACGTCTTCGTACAGTCTGTTTTAGTAAGGCCGGGAGTGATGCTAGGGGACTGGCTCAGCGAGCTAGGGGTAAAGCTCAACGCCGAGTCCCGATTTGGAGGCAGGAGGACTACCTAGTGAGGCCAGTGGAAGAGCAAGACAGAAATTCACTGGTGGTATCGTGCCCCTTTTTGGTAGGTTGTCGGTTGAATCTCGTACTAGTTTATGTGAAGGGGGGGTGGACCCTATCGTGTCCCGTTTGAGTTAGCATTTCGAATGGATGTGGGTGGTGACCTATTAGGAGATATATATTTATAACGCTGGAAGAATAATGCGTAACTAATAAATATATATATATATATGGGTGTTGATTTTATAAGTGAGTGAGATTCAATTTTGGCACCTGTGGATAATCAAAGTAACCAAATCTTGTAGGCAACCTTTTTTTTTTTTTTAGTGGGAGGAAATTTAGACTGGCTAGCTAGTAGAGCTTGTGGTGTGAGGTGATGGCTTGTGAGTTATTGTGTGACACCCCCTTGGCAACCTTGATTAATAGCAATATGTTCTTCAGCGGATAGAGGTGTGTGTTGGAGTACTACTTAAAAGGGATATTCCTATGGTTACCTTTCTTTTCCAAGCGTTGTGGTTGAGGGGAAAACGCAGCTAGTATAGCCTGCTCTTAGAGTCTTTGAAGCGTTATCTTGTTGGCTAGAGTGGTCGTTGCAAGTTCTGGTTAATAACTATATGGGTGTTCCGGGTTCTCGGATGGTAGCAGTGGCCATGTGTCATGTTTGTCGAGTGTGAAAGACCATGAGTGATGTTCTTAGAACATGTTGTGAAATGGGGATGCACACGTGTAAAATGTGAAGTGTTCTGGAGCTCAACTATCGGCTATGAGTGGGTTTTGAGGGTTATGCCCGGTGCATCAACTTGGTAAAAAGAGGTAAGCAAGTGAGATTTGGCAGGCCTTGTTCGGGCTATCTTTCTCTAAGGACTAAGGGTGTGCTTTTGCGTGGTAGGGCCATTCCTTCGGTTCGTATCTTGTGGGAGTAGGCTTAGAGGAGGAGAGAAGGTGTAAGGCTGGTACGTTCTGCTCGTCAGGTGTCTTGTGTTCCATTGCTTGTGTTGCAAAGGTGCTGGAAATTTGGTATTGTGTTGTTGTATGTATTGCATTCGTGGTAAAGGTATACAACAGAGTTACTACATGTGGGTGTTATGACATGTGCGTAGAGAAGGATGAGGTGTAGTGTATTAGAATATTAAATGTGGTGTGAGGATGAAGGAGAGTGTTCTAGGTGATGTTGTGTATGTTATACCTTGTCTAGTGCGATGGTCGGCTAAGCTAAATATTAAAGTGTTGTTGTCTTTGGAAAAAGGTTGTTTGATGCCCAGAGTTGAGTCGGTTGTGACATTTTTGCTTGGACGGGGTGTTAGTGCTACTCCTTGAGGAGAGATTTATGTCGGACAGATGTCACAAAGGTGTATGTTTTAGAGCGGTGGTGGTAGACGGATGACCTCCATCCGTACTCCTTGGAAACCTTTCATGTGCGGTATAACGGGGTAAGTGAGATGGTTCATGCCATCAAGGTGTTGGGGTGTTTGGGAGTAACGTGGAAGTCCCGAATCAGGAGTTTGCATTTCTTGTTTCTTATGCCTACCCGGAGGAATTGTAGTGACCACATTAAACCGAGGTTAAAGCCTGAGTATTTCTTGGCCCATTTGAGTGTTTCATTGGTGTGTAGGAATGGAACGTGATGGTTGGTATGGCGGAGATGGTGGGAGATTCCCTTGTGACCTGTGAGTGGTGACACGAGAGGATTCCGTTGTTGTCATGTTGCAGGTAGGAGAGTTTTCCATGGTGGAGAGAACTATGTTGTTGGTACCTACCCATCGTCAAAGGATTCCTATCGCATGGAATGTCTGTCGATCGAGTAAGGCGTTATCACTTGGGTTGTAACGAAGCCTCAATTCGTGAAGGCTGTGTGGGACCTTGGTGGATCCCTATCCGACCGTAGTCGAGAGGTGTTATTTGTGTGGCGTTCGGTTCATGGGATTCTTTGGTAGATTCTCACCGTTGGTGACCGGTGTTAGCCCGATCGTAGTTTTTAGTCTTGCCGTGGTTGTGTCTGGCATTGAATTTGTCATCCCTGGGCTCCATTGGGCATCATGTTGATCGTAACCGAATGGAAACTTCATCCTAGTATAGCCGTGTCCTGGATTGTCACTGTGGCAAGCCATCATTGGTCCTGGTTGGGTTTTAATGTGGCTTGCTAGCAGATGTATTCTTCGGATCCCTAAGCCCGTTCTACGTTCGCGTGAGGGGATTCAAATTGTGATCTTGGTCGTCTTGTGGTGATATCAAATGTGGCACTTGTGATTGTGGTTTACATCATGCTCTTATCCCGTTTATTTGTTTTCATTGTGGCCTCCTGGTGCTAGTTGTAAGGGTGAGGTCTACATCTGGGGTGTCGCGGGTTCCTGTTGGGGTACCATTAATTGGGGAGTGTTGGTTCTATTATGACGCGCGTAGGCTAATGGTGTTGGCCTTGTTCGGTTGTTGGGGTCTTAGCGAATTTGTGGGAGGTTTCTCGACCTCACTATTGTCGACTTGCTCCCATGCGTTGTCTTCTCGTGATGTTTACTACCGCTTCCTCTTTTCGGGGACGAAAAGTCCAAAGGTGGGAAGGTTGTGAGGACACTCCTGCGGATGAGTTTATAATGATGGTGAATGGGCAGTGGAACGTTAAACGTGTAGTAGTGTTTTGTTTGTGAGTTGTTCCTTGTGGTGGTGTTTATGATGTGAGTTGCTCCGTGACCTATGTGATCCGTTAAACGTGTTAGTGATGGGCGTATATGTCTTATCTTGTCGTGACATGTGAATACTTGTGACATGTGTTAGGTGAGGAGAACAATGGTTGTTTGTGAGATTCAAATATGTGTTTCCCTATCATCTTGTGTTGTATTGGGTCCGTGGGTACGTACCTTCATGTGTGTTATGGTGTGATGTCTTCGGTCACGGGTATGTGAATGGTTGTGGGCGATGTGCCTCAAGCATGTGCATTTTGGAAGGTGTGTTGTCTTTTAGGGGCCGACACGTCCTGCAGCGGAGACATGGAATGTGAGTCCATGATGCGTGAGCAACACCCAGCCGTTGTTCGAGGACGAATAACCTTAAGAGTGGGAGGTGGCTGTTGGTGGCCGTTGGCCAAGGATTGTGATGTGTTTTCTTGTATTAGTTGTGTATGATTTGGTGTATTGGTTTTGTCTTTTAGACATATGTTCTTCATTGTGATGTGTTTTAAGATGTGTATTTGCGACATGCGGATATGTGTTATATGCATTATTGTGAGGCATGTGGTTATGGATTATGGTGGTACCTTGTTATGTCTTTGTTATGTCTTTGTGCGCGGTGTATGACCCATTTGGGTGTTGTGGCTTGCCGGGTGGCAAATGGGTAGCTTGTGTTTGTTTTCCTCGTACGTCATTTCTTTTCGAGGACGAAAAGTTTTAAGGGGGAGAGGATGTAATGACCCGTGTGTAACCCATGTGTAAGAAGTTAACCACAAACACCTTGGATGTTGGTGCACAAGTGTGAGGTAAGAGATGAGCCCAAGAGGGGACTTTTGGGAGGTGCATGTGACAAGTGGTAACGTACCTTTATGCCCTCGGAAGATCTCCGTTCGGGTTGGGGTTTGGCTGATCTAGCTTTTGTAAGCTCACAGCGGTTAAAAGTTTTTGAATGAGGTCCTCTTGGAGCTCACTTTTGATAGGGTAGATGGCCCTCAGACAATTGGCGTGCAAATTGCTTGCGGTGAACATATTTTTGCATGGTTCCCTTGGTTTTGTCATTCTAATGAACTTTCTCCAAAGAACCATGTTGAAATTCTAAGTATTTTGGCCATTATGAAGGTGCGGAAGGTGCTAACTTGTGTGATCAAAACTACGTCGTTTTGATCTTGGGATTCACTTAATCAAAACTACGTCGTTTTGATGTTGTGTTGTCTATATAAGGAGGAGAAGCCCTTGTTTTAGGTTTAGGGTTCTCTTCCTTTGCTCGGCCGCCGTCGTAGAGAGAGAGAGAGAGCTAGAGAGAGAGAAGGAAGGGGAGTTCTTTGGTCGTCTTTGCCGGAGCATCTTGCGTGGGGAGGACGGCGTTTAGCGCGGGAGCAAGGAAGATCTGTTTTAAGGTAGGGGTTCTGTTTCTTCCTAAACCCTCCTCTGTCCTAGGGTCCTAGGGCAGATTCTGGGTCGTATCTGTTTATATATTTATATGTAAATTCATATAGGTGTGATCTCCTATATGAATGTTGGCCTTCAATGGCGTGTTGTTTGGATATATGTATATATGCCTGCCAAGTGTTTGACATAATGCCTTGTGAGGCCGTGCATGTTATGTGTTGAGGTAATCGTGCATGTTATGTGTTTGAGGTAATGCATGTGAGGCCGTGCATGTTATGTGTTTGAGGTAATGCCTGTGAGGCCGTGCATGTTATGTGTTTGAGGTAATCGCCTGTGAGGCCACGCACGCCCAGGTGTGTTAGATTATGCTGCGTGTGGCTGGGTTTATGAGCTTGTGGATATATGCATGCTAAGTGTTCGATGTTATTCCTGTGTGATCGAGCATACTAAGTGTTTGATGTTATGCCCGTATGGCCATGTGTGTCTTGCGTGTTTGCTTGTACACCCGGTGGCCGTGGAAGCCTGGGACTGTTTTGTGGAACCCGGTGGCTGTGGAAGCCCGGGACTGTTTTTGTGGAACCCGGTGGCTGTGGAAGCCCGGGGACTGTTTTGTGGAACCCGGTGGTTGTGGAAGCCCGGGACTGTTCTTGTAACCCGGTGGCCGTGGAAGCCCGGGGAGTTTTTATGGAACCCAGCCCGTGTATGATTGCATTTTGTTGTTAACTTGTAATGTAATGACCCGTGTGTTACCCGTGTGGAAGGGTTAACCACAAACACCTTGGATGTTGGTACCAAGTTTAAGGTAAGAGATTAGCCCAGGGGACTTTTGAGAGTTGCATTTGCTATTATAGCCTGTATTTATCCCTAGGAGTGGAATAATTGTAACACGGCACAGCACTTGTGACACAAGGCATGTAGATATTAGGTGCATAGAATGGGTTGGGGAGAACAAAAGTCTCTTAGAATGAGGTGCTCACCCTCCTACCATGTTGTTTCAGCATTTGGAGCTGAACGTGAATTTCACACCATTTACGTGAAACCATCTCCATTTTATTGATTTATTAGGAGCTAAGGTGAATTTTAGTGCATTTAGCTGTAACCCATTGGGGATGGGAAATTGTATTGAAGTCGGTTTTGTAATTGTAATGATCTTTCTCCAAAGGAACATGGTTGTTTTGTGAACCTTTGATATGTGGAATTAAATAAAGATGTGGCTTGTTTGATTAATTGTAACTGAGACGTCGTTTTGATCCCGGGTTACTTAATCAAAACTACGTCGTTTTGTGTGGGTGAATGCGAGTCTAAGGAGGGCTTGAGTTTGAGTTTGGGGTTCTTGTGTTCTTTGCTGCCCGTCTCGCGAGAGAGAGAGAGAGAGCTAGAGAGAGAGAGGGAAGGGGGAGTTCCTGGTTGCCGCCGGAGCATCTTGCGTGGGGAGGACAGCGTTTAGCACGGGAGCAAGGAAGAGCCGCTTTAAGGTAGGGGTTCTGTCTCTCCTAATCCCTCCTGGGTTAGGCCCTAGGGTATGAGGATTATAGGGCTTCGTTGTATTGTTATATATTTATATGTAAATCCATATAGGTGTGATCTCCTATATGAATGTTGGCCTTAATTGGCGTTTTGGTGTGATTTCGAGGTTGGGTGGTTAGTGCATGTTAAGTGTTTGACATAATGCCCGTGGGGTGTGGTATGTGTTTGACATTATGCCGTGAGTATGCCATGTTATGTGTTTGAGGTAAAGCTATGAGGCCGTGCATGTTATGTGTTTGAGGTATGTTGTGAGGCCACGCACGTCCGGTGTGTTAGATTATGTTTGTGTGTTGAGTTTATGAGCTTGTGGATATATGCATGCTAAGTGTTTGATGTTATTCCTGTGTGACTAAGCATACTAAGTGTTTGATTTTATGCCTGTGTGGCCATGCGTCTGCGTGTTTGCTTGTACACCCGGTGGCCGTGGAAGCCCGGGACGGTTTTGTGGAACCCGGTGTGTGGAAGCCCGGGAGTTTTGTGGAACCCGGTGGTGGAAGCCCGGGACTGTTTTTGTGGAACCCGGTGGCCGTGGAAGCCCAGGGTTGTTGGAACCCGGTGGTGTGGAAGCCCGGGATATGTTTGTGGAACCCGGTGGGCGTGGAAGCCCGGGAGTGTTTATGTACCGGACATGTATGATTGTATTGGCTATAGCCTCGTAACTATATCTGGTGGAATAATTGTATCACGACACAACACTTGTACACAAGGCATGTAGATATCAGGTGCATGGGATGGGTTGGGGAGACATGATCCCTACGAGGTGTGGTTGCTCACCCCTCCTACCATGTTGTTTTCTTTACAGGAACCTACAGGCGTTAGGTGGGAACACCAAGGTGGAAGACCATCTTCATTTATTGTTTATTTTTTATGTTAATGTAATTTTATGATTTATGTAATCTTGTTGAGGGAAATGTACTAAGGGATTGAATTGTAGTAAGGAACATGGTTGTTTGTGAACCTTTGATGTTTGGAATTAAATAAAGATGTGGCTTGTTTGATTTATTGTAATTGTTAGACTTGCTATGTGGCATCCATTAATCCAACCCCTTTGCCCTCCGTGTGGGTAAATGGGGAGTCACGTACCGGTTTCCTCGGGTTGGAAATCCGGGGCGTGACAATATGGTATCAAGCATGGTCTAGTTGGCCTAGGGTAATGGGCGGATCTGGTTATCTTGAGTCCTTTGGAGGAGCCTGGAGGGACATGCCTGATCAACATGGTCCTCTTTGAGCCTCTAAGGTGTACTTGGGGTAGTCCAGGACTTGAGGTAGGATTTGCATGCATTGGCATTAGGGCACTAGTTGCATTTGTTGTCTTTGTGTGATTGTGTGGGTAACCGAGATAAAGCATGTGAGAGAAAATATGAAGAACATGTTTTAAATTGTGCAACTCGATTAACTCGATTTTATGACAACTTGAGTCCGTGTGCTTGTGGAATATGTGTTTGTGCAATGTGGTTTAATGAGAACCGAAATGTGTGCGGTGTGTGTAATTGCATGGATAAATGGTTTGAACGTGATAAAG
Organism: Taxillus chinensis; assembly: GCA_023512835.1. NCBI lineage: Eukaryota > Viridiplantae > Streptophyta > Magnoliopsida > Santalales > Loranthaceae > Taxillus > Taxillus chinensis. Next base: position 47,650,617 of record CM042092.1, on the reverse strand, counting down.
TTTCAATTGTGCAACTCTGAAATTTTGTGATGATTCGAGCATGAAAGCAAGGAAAGGAATTTGTGGTATTGAAACCAGGTGCTTGGGAACTTGAGGCTTGTGAAATGTTAACAAAATAAAATAATAATAATAAAGAAATAAATAAATAAATAAAGACATTAAATTAAACATGTAATAATGTTGGTGTTCGTGATGGAGCATGTGATATTGTTTAAAACGATGGGTGTGCAAAAACGAGGTTATAGAGCAATGGCAATGGAAGTGTAAAATTGGTATAGTCTGTAGTTAAATGTGAACCCATGAATTTGTGTGGTAATAATGCATGTTATAGCTTAAGTTGCTTAGTCCGTAATGCCTAGCGGATTGTTGAGATCATTGAGTGATAACTTAGAGCGCTGGCTTTTCGTGGAGCCAATGTCTCCGAAAATTGTGACCGGTACGACTATTGAGGTAGCAAAGAAGCCCGCCCCCGGCTGGGCAAGTGGGAGACCCGCAGGATGGAGTAATGATATAAACATGGCAGAGGTTGGCATCTTAAGCCTGGTAATTCAAGAGTTGAAGGATGAGATTCGACAATCGATTAAGAGCGAGGTACGTCGAGAGCTATCAACCCACATCATCGGGGGGATCTTGGGTGAAGATTAATTGAAGCATAGTTGTCCAGCAGAAAGGGGCTCAAGAGGTAGAGACCAGTTTCCCAAAGGGGTTGCTCTTCAAGTGGACAACCGGGACATTGGAAAAGAGTATGGCAGGAAGAAGTACTAGTGTCGCGTCCATGGAAAAGTAGGACATCTCCAGATAGCCTGTTTTGGTAAAGCAAGTCATGGTGCTAGAAGACTGGCTCAACGAGCTAGGGATAAAGCAAAATTCAAGTGAGGCTAGGAGGAGAGCATGGCGAACTTTCCTTAGTCAAGGGTACGATTTTGATTCTGCGTGTTAAGATTCTTGTTTAGTGGTGGTACCATATTCCTTTAATTATAGTGATCGGCTAAGTCTCGTGCTGGATTAGGTGAGGCTGGTGAACCTTTGATTGTCGTTCAGCATTTAATTAAACTTGTGATGTTTTATTTGGGTGGGCTCTTGAGCCACCGTTTTGTGTGGGTGAGGCTTAAAGGTCGTTTGAGTTACCATTTTGGATGGACGTGGTTGGGGACCTACTAGAGAATAAATGAGTAAAATAAATAAAAATATATATATATGATACCAAAAGACTAATAAATTACTAATGGTTATAAACAGTTGTTGGAAAGAGTTGGTGGTTTTAATATGGTCTAAAGTGTTAATCGTATCTTTGTGTAGTAGTCAATTTTGGGCGCCCGTGTGTGAGGAAAGTAATAAATGTTACCGTGTTACCCCTAATACTTGGCGTAGGTGAGATTACCCTGGCCTAGCTAGCCTAGGAAGCTGGAGGCATGAGTTAGTGGCTTGTGGGTAGTGTGTGACCCCCCGGTGGCAACCTTGAGTAATAGAAATGTGTTTTCTTGTGAGTAGAGGTTTTTGTAGATGTGCTACTTAAGAAGGATGTTCTTTTGGTAACCTTTCCAAGTGTCAAGGTTAGGAGGGAGGAAATTGCCACTAGTATAACCCACTCCTTGAGTCATTGAAATCTAAATTGATTGGCGAGAGTGGTATGTGGTTTTAAGATTCTTATGGGTGTCCTATGGAAATGGTCGCAAATCCTTGGGTGGCCAAACATTGACCACGTGTCATGCTGGTGGTGTGTGAAAGACCTTGGGTAATGTTCATAGGATATGTGGTGAAATGGGTTTGCGTATGTATAAAAATGTGATGAGTTCTGGAACTAGGTTATGAGTAAGTTTATAGGATCGTGCCCGGTGAACCCAATCGGTAAAAGAGGCAAGCGAGTGAGATTGGGCAGGCCTTGTTTGGGGTTTTTCCTTATAATTTGGAGACATCTTCCGAGGGGTTGAGGATGTACTCCTGGTGGTAGGACCATTCCGTTAATCCATGTCGTGTGGGTAATAGGCTTAAAAGAGGCAAGGAGGTGGGGACTAGTATGTCCTCTCTTACATGTGTTCTACACGGTAGTTTATTTCGTGTGTTGTGGTTGCTTTGTTTTGTTGTGTGTGTTACATATGTACTAAAGGGGTATAGCAAAGTTCTTATGTGTGGGTCTCGTGGCATTCATATGCAGAGGAGTAAGAGGTGATGTATGCGCATATTATGTGCGGTGTGGGATGAAGAGGGGTGTTATGTGTAATGTTGATGTTATTCCTTGTCACGTGTGAGGGCATGCTAAGTTAAAGTGTGAAAGTATTGATGCGTTGTGATTCGCTAAATGGAGTCGGATGTGAGTTTTGCTTGAATTGCTTGTAGGGTGCTACCCCTTTTGGGGGGAGATTTGTGTCCTTGCGGCTATCATGGGGTCCTCATGCTACATATGTTCTTCTTGAAAGTCTTTCGTGTGTGTTTTGACGCGGTAAGTGAGATGGTCCATGCCATCAAAGTGTTGGTGTGTTTGGGAGCTACGTGAATGTCCCGAATAAGGAGTTTGCATGTCTCGTTTCTTGTGCCTACCCGGAGGAATTGTAGTGACCATATTAAACCGAGGTTAAAGCCTGAGTATTTCTTGGTCCATTTGAGTGTTTCATTGGTGTGTTGAGATAAAACGTAATAGTTGATATAGCGGAGTTGGTGGGCCATGAGGTGGAGTATGTCTTGGAGGCAAGGGATTTTCTTGTGACCTGTGAGTGGTGACACAGAGGATTCCATTGTGGTCAGGTTGCGGATAGGAGAGTTTTCCATGGTGGGGAGGACTATGTTGTTGGTACCTACCCGGCGTCAAGGGATTCCTATCGTGTGGTCCGTCTGCCGACTTGGTAAGGCATTATCTCTTGGGTCGTACGGTAAGCCTCCGTTGTGAAGGCGTGTGGGACCTTGGCGGATCTCTATTTGGCCGTGATCAAGGAGGTCGATTCTCAAAGTCGGTGATTAGTGATAGCCCGATCGTGGGTTTTGGTCTTACCATGGTTTGTGTGTGGTGCCGCATTTACTGTTTTTAGTCATCCTTGGACTCCGTTGGGCGCCATGTTGATCGCAACCGAAGTGGTAAAGGCACACTCCATTCTCGTGTTTCTTGTCAGGCTTGTCTCCGTTCTGCAGTCACCATTGGCGTTGGTGGGGTTTTAATGTTCCTTGCTTGAGTGAGGTGGTTTTCGCAGCCGTTTGATGATGGTGCCGCCGAGGTGAGCTCCCTGTGTGGGAATGTGATTGTGGTTTGCATAATGCTCTTATCCTATTTGTTTGTTTTCATTGTGACCTCCTTGTGCTTCGTTGTTAGGGTGAGGTCTACCTATGGGTCGAGGTTCGCGTTGGGTACCTTCAAATCCCGATTGTTGGGTATTTTACGTTGTGGAGTGTTGGTCCCATCGTGCCGCGAGTTGGCATCTCCAACATTTGTGGTAATGACTGCTTATGTGTTGCTTTGATCTTTCGCGTGTTGTTTACTATTTGGTTTCCTCTTTTGGGGACGAAAAGTCCAAAGGTGGGAAGGTTGTGAGGAAACTCCCAATGGCTGCGTTTGTAATGTATGGTGAATGGGCAGTGGAACGTTAAACGTGTAGTAGTGTTTTGTTTGTGACTTGTTCCTTGTGGTGGTGTTTATGATGTGAGTTGCTCTGTGACTTATGTGATTTGTTAAGACGTGTTAGTGGTGGGCGTATATGTCTTACATCGTCGTGACATGTGAATACTTGTGACATGTGTTAGGTGAGGAGAACAATGGTTGTTTGTGAGATTCAAATATGTGTTTCCTTATCATGCTGTGTTGTATTGGGTCCGTGGGTACGTGCCTTCATGTGTGTTATGGTGTGATGTCTTCGGTCACGGGTATGTGAATGGTTGTGGGCGATGTGCCTCAAGATGTGCATTTTGGAAGGTGTATTGTCTTTTAGGGGCCGACACGTCCTATGGAGGAGACATGGAAATGTGAGTCCATGATGCGTGAGCAACACCCAGCGTTGTTCGAGGACCGAATAACCTTAAGAGTGGGGGTGGCTGGGTGGTGGCCAAGGATTGTGATGTGTTTTCTTGTATTAGTTGTATTTGCTTTGGTGTATTGGTTTGTGTCTTTTAGATGGATTTCTTATTGTGATGTGTTTTAAGATGTGTATTTGCGACATGCGGATATGTGTTATATGCATTATTGTGAGGCATGTGGTTATGGATTATGGTGGTACCTTGTTATGTGCTGTTGTGTACTATGTGCGGTGTATGACCCATTTGGGTGTTGTGGCTTGCCGGGTGGCAAATGGGTAGCTTGTGTGTGTTTTCCTCGTACGTCATTTCTTTTCGAGGACGAAAAGTTTTAAGGGGGGAGAGGATGTAATGACCCGTGTGTTACCCATGTGTAAGGAGTTAACCACAAACACCTTGGATGTTGGTACACAAGTTTAAGGTAAGAGATGAGCCCAAGAGGGGACTTTTGGGAGGTGCATGTGACAAGTGGTAACGTACCTTTATGCCCTAGGAAGATGCTATGCGTTTACAGGCGGTTTTTGTTTTGGCTGATCTTGGAGCTCACTTTTGACTAGGGTAGATGGCCTCAAACAATCAACATGGCGCAAGAACAAGTTTCTTAGAATGCCCAGGTCCTCTATCTACCACAATTTCAGAGCTTTGGAGCGACGTGACACCCATCACGTGCAACTTTTTCCTCCCCGCGCCTCTACAGAGCAGGAGACTTGTGGTGAATGCAAGTGCACGCCAGGGGAATTGGCGTGCAAATTGGCGTGCGGGCAGTATTTTTGCATGGTTCCCTTGGTTTTGTCATTCTAATGATCTTTCTCCAAAGGACCATGTTGAAATTCTAAGTATTTTGGCCTATATGGGTGCGGAAAGGTGCTAACTTGTGTGATCAAAACTACGTCGTTTTGATCTTGGGATTCACTTAATCAAAACTACGTCGTTTTGATGTTGATGTTGTCTATATAAGGAGGAGAAGCCCTCCCTTTGAGTTTAGGGTTCTTGTGTTCCTTTTCTGCACTGGCCGCCGAGAGAGAGAGAGAGAGCTAGAGAGAGAGAGGGAAGGGGAGTTGCTGGTTGCTGCCGGAGCATCTTGCGTGGGGAGGACGGCGTTTAGCGCGGGAGCAAGGAAGATCTGTTTTAAGGTAGGGGTTCTGTTCTTCCTAATCCCTCCTCCGTCCTAGGGTCCTAGGGCAGATTCTGGGGTCGTATCCGTTTATATATTTATATGTAAATCCATATAGGTGTGATCTCCTATATGGATGTTGGCCTTCAATGGCGTGTTGTTTGGATATATGGGTATATATGCATGCCAAGTGTTTGACATAATGCCTGTGAGGCCGTGCATGTTATGTGTTTGAGGTAATGCATGTGAGGTCGTGCATGTTATGTGTTTGAGGTAATGCCTGTGAGGCTGTGCATGTTATGTGTTTGAGGTAATGCCTGTGAGGCCACGCACGTCCAGGTGTGTTAGATTATGTTTGTGTGGCCGGGTTTATGAGCTTGTGGATATATGCATGCTAAGTGTTCGATGTTATTCCCTGTGTGACTAAGCATACTAAGTGTTTGATGTTATGCCTGTATGGCCATGTGTGCTGCGTGTTTGCTTGTACACCCGGTGGGGTGGAAGCCCGGGACTGTTTTGTGGAACCCGGTGGCCGTGGAAGCCCGGGACTGCTTTGTGGAACCCGCGGGAAGCCCGGGACTGTTTTTGTGGAACCCGGTGGCCGTGGAAGCCCGGGACTGTTTTGTGGAACCCGGTGGTCGTGGAAGCCCGGGACTGTTCTTGGAACCCGGTGGTTGTGGAAGCCCGGGAGTGTTTATGTTCCAGCCCATGTATGATTGCATGTCGTTGTCATAGCCCGTAACTATATCTCGGTGGAATAATTGTACACGACACCTGTACACAGGCAGGAAGGAGGGATGGGTGGGGACAGGCCCCAGAGGGGCCCCCTCCTACCATGTTGTTTTCTTAGACCTACCGGGGACACCAGGTGGAGCCTTTTTCTTTACGTTTAGTATGTAATTTGTGTATGAATTTTTTGAGGCCTTGTAACCTGGGACAATGAGTTTGACAAAAGGCAGTGGTTTGTTTTATTAGGTTTGGCCAAAAGCCCCCTTCCCTCCGTGGGGTAAGGGGGTCACGCCCCCGGCCGGCGGACTGTAATTACATCTGGTGGAATAATTGTAACACGACAAGGCACTTGTACACAAGGCATGTAGATATTAGGTGCATGGGATGGGTTGGGGAGACATGATCCCTACTGAGCTGTGGTTGCTCACCCCTCCTACCATGTTGTTTTCTTTACAGGAACCTACAGGCGTTAGGTGGGAACACCAAGGTGGAAGACCATCTCCATTTTATTGTTTATTTCAGTAATGTAATTTTATGATTTATGTAACCCCAGGGTGGGAAATGTACTAAGGGATTGAATTGTAATAAGGAACATGGTTGTTTTGTGAACCTTTGATATGTGGAATTAAATAAAGATGTGGCTTGTTTGATTTATTGTAATTGTTAGACTTGTCTGTGGCATCCAGTAATCCAACCCCATTGCCCTCCGTGTGGGTGAATGGGGAGTCACGTACCGGTTTCCTCGGGTTGGAAATCCGGGGCGTGACAATTTCTGAGAAAAAGTAGAAAAGGATTCAGAAGAGGCTTTTCCTCATCCTCTAGAAGAAAGGAGTGGTAGGAGTTGACTTCCCAAGACTGCTTCAACTGTGGGAAACTTGGTCACTGGGCCAAAGACTATAGTTCCAAATCCAAGACGGCCGAGAAGGATGACAAGGTTAAACCCCGACGCTCCACCTCAGACAACAGCAAGAACAAGAGGAAGGCGTTCGTCTTGAAGTACAATAGTGGCTCGGAAGAAGAGGAAGAATCCACGGACGATGAGCCAACTGGAAAGGCAAATGTCTGCCTCATGGCAAACACTGAGGTACCTTCTATCTCTGAGCTTATGAGTAAACTAGAATCTCTTACTACTGAACGTAACCATGAAAAGAACAAGAGATTAATAATTACTCAAATGTATAAAGATATGAGTAGTCAGACTAAATGTCTAGAATTCACTGTCTCACAACTTGAAAAGGACATAGCCGGCTTACAGAGTAAAAAAGCTTGGTATCGTGATTTAAGAGTTGAAAATAATTTGCTTAATACCAATTTTAATGGCCTAACTGTAAATCTTAAGAGACTCGAAAATGAACTTGAAAAGGAAAAGAAAATAAATCGTAAGTGGCTAAAATCTGGGGAAATAGCTTCTACGTTCAGAACTAATCCTGACGATATCCGAGTCAAACCTGGCCTAGGTTCCGAATCAACTTCCAATGCACAAGCTACTGAGTGCCCTCCGGACTTCATTCCAAAACTAACCAACTTGTATCCTATTAGTACATCTAAACCATTGGATTGTTTTGTTTCAGGCGGCACCATAGTCTACGACTGTGAAAGACAAGCTGTTACTACTAGTCCCGAAGTAGTAGCACCCGTACTAAAAGATTAAGGGAAGACTGCTGCAGTTAAAGCCGAAACTGTAACACCTAGAAACAAAGGAAAGGCTAAGGTTGACGCATCTAGGGCCAAGAGTGCGCCATAGGGAACAGAGTAGAAAAACTGTAAAACTTAAGAAACCTGTATCCCCAGTTGTAACTTCACACCATAGTGTCTGTTCGATCTGTAGAGAAATAGGCCACTATCATTATGAGTGTTGGAGTCTATCAGATAACTGGTTATGTAATCAAATTCACATTAATAAAAATCAGTTTATCAAAAAGGGTCCTTGTAAATTCTATACATGAGTATACACGGGCTGGTACATAAACACTCCCGGGCTTCCACAGCCACCGGGTTTCCAATAACACTCCCGGGCTTCCACAGCCACCGGGTTACAAGAACAGTCCCGGGCTTCCACAGCCACCGGGTTCCACAAAAACAGTCCCGGGCTTCCACAGCCACCGGGTTCCACAAAACAGTCCCGGGCTTCCACAGCCACCGGGTTCCACAAAACAGTCCCGGGCTTCCACAGCCACCGGGTGTACAAGCAAACACGCAGCACACATGGCCATACAGGCATAACATCAAACACTTAGTATGCTCAGTCACACAGGAATAACATCGAACACTTAGCATGCATATATCCACAAGCTCATAAACCCAGCCACACAGACATAATCTAACACACTGGACGTGCGTGGCCTCACAGGCAGTACCTCAAACACATAACATGCACAGCCTCACAGGCATTACCTCAAACACATAACATGCACAGCCTCACAGGCATTACCTCAAACACATAACATGCACAGCCTCACAGGCATTATGTCAAACACTTGGCAGGCATATATACATATATCCAAACAACACGCCATTGAAGGCCAACATTCATATAGGAGATCACACCTATATGAATTTACATATAAATATATAAACAGATACAGCCCAGAATCTGCCCTAGGACCCTAGGACAGAGGAGGGTTTAGGAAGAACAGAACCCCTACCTTAAAACAGATCTTCCTTGCTCCCGCGCTAAACGCCGTCCTCCCCACGCAAGATGCTCCGGCAGCAACCAGCAACTCCCCTTCCTTCCCCCTCTCTCTCTCTCTCTCTCTACGACGGCTGCAGCAGCTGAAGAGAACCCTAAACCTAAAACAGAGGGCTTCTCCTCCTTATATAGACAACACAACATCAAAACGACGTAGTTTTGATTAAGTGAATCCCAAAGATCAAAACGACGTAGTTTTGATCACACAAGTTAGCACCTTTCCGCACCCATATAGGCCAAAATACTTAGAATTTCAACATGGTTCTTTGGAGAAAGTTCATTAGAATGACAAAACCAAGGGAACCATGCAAAAATATGCCTGCACGCCAATTTGCACGCCAATTGTTTGAGGCCATCTACCCTATCAAAAGTGAGCTCCAAGATCAGCCAAAACAGCTTAAAACCGCCTGTATACGCATAGCATCTTCCGAGGGCATAAAGGTACGTTACCACTTGTCACATGCACCTCCCAAAAGTCCCCTCTTGGGCTCATCTCTTACCTCACACTTGTGCACCAACATCCAAGGTGTTTGTGGTTAACTTCTTACACATGGGTTACACACGGGTCATTACATCCTCTCCCCCTTAAAACTTTTCGTCCTCGAAAAGAAATGACGTACGAGGAAAACAAACACAAGCTACCCATTTGCCACCCGGCAAGCCACAACACCCAAATGGGTCATACACCGCGCACAGCACATAACAGCACATAACAAGGTACCACCATAATCCATAACCACATGCCTCACAATAATGCATATAACACATATCCGCATGTCGCAAATACACATCTTAAAACACATCACAATGAAGAACATATGTCTAAAAGACAAAACCAATACACCAAATCATACACAACTAATACAAGAAAACACATCACAATCCTTGGCCAACAGCCACCAACAGCCACCTCCCACTCTTAAGGTTATTCGTCCTCGAACAACGCTGGGTGTTGCTCACGCATCATGGACTCACATTCCATGTCTCCGCTGCAGGACGTGTCGGCCCCTAAAAGACAACACACCTTCCAAAATGCACATGCTGAGGCACATCGCCCACAACCATTCACATACCCGTGACCGAAGACATCACACCATAACACACATGAAGGTACGTACCCACAGACCCAATACAACACAGCATGATAGGGAAACACATATTTGAATCTCACAAACAACCATTGTTCTCCTCACCTAACACATGTCACAAGTATTCACATGTCACGACAGTATAAGACATATACGCCCATCACTAACACGTTTAACAGATCACATAGGTCACAGAGCAACTCACATCATAAACACCACCACAAGGAACAACTCACAAACAAAACACTACTACACGTTTAACGTTCCACTGCCCATTCACCATCATTATAAACTCATCCATAGGGAGTGTCCTCACAACCTTCCCACCTTTGGACTTTTCGTCCCCGAAAAGAGGAAGCAGGTAGTAAACATCACGAGAAGACAACGCATGGGAGCAAGTCTGACAATAGTGAGGTCGAGAAACCTCCCACAAATTCGCTAAGACCCCAACAACCGAACAAGGCCAACACCATTAGCCTACGCGCGTCATAATAGAACCAACACTCCCCAATTAATGGTACCCCAACAGTAACCCGCGACACCCCAGATGTAGACCTCACCCTTACAGCTAGCACCAGGAGGCCACAATGAAAACAAATAAACGGGATAAGAGCATGATGTAAACCACAATCACAGTGCCACATTTGATATCACCACAAAGAAGACCAAGATCACCAGCTGAATCCCCTCACGCGAACGTAGAACGGGCTTAGGGATCCGAAGAATACATCTGCTAGCAAGCCACATTAAAACCCAACCAGCACCAATGATGGCTTGCCACGGTGACAATCCAGAGACACAGCTATACTAGGATGAAGTTTCCATTCGGTTACAGTCAACATGATGCCCAATGGAGCCCAGGGATGACAAATTCAGTACCAGACACAACCACGGCAAGACTAAAAACTACGATCGGGCTAACACCAGTCACCAACGGTGAGAATCTACCAAAGAATCCCATGAACCAGAACGCCACACAAATAACACCTCTCTGACTACGGTCAGATAGGGATCCACCAAGGTCCCACACAGCCTTCACGAATTGAGGCTTCTGTTACAACCCAAGTGATAACGCCTTACTCAGTCAGCAGACATTCCATGCGATAGGAATCCTTTGACGATGGGTAGGTACCAACAACATAGTTCTCTCCACCATGGAAAACTCTCCTACCTGCAACATGACAACAACGGAATCCTCTCGTGTCACCACTCACAGGTCACAAGGGAATCTCCCACCATCTCCGCCATACCAACCATCACGTTCTATTCCTACACACCAATGAAACACTCAAATGGGCCAAGAAATACTCAGGCTTTAACCTCGGTTTAATGTGGTCACTACAATTCCTCCGGGTAGGCATAAGAAACAAGAAATGCAAACTCCTGATTCGGGACTTCCACGTTACTCCCAAACACCCCAACACCTTGATGGCATGAACCATCTCACTTACCCCGTTATACCGCACATGAAAGGTTTCCAAGGAGTACAGATGGAGGTCATCCGTCTACCACCATCGCTCTAAAACATACACCTTTGTGACATCTGTCCGACATAAATCTCTCCTCAAGGAGTAGCACTAACACCCCGTCCAAGCAAAAATGTCACAACCGACTCAACTCGGGCATCAAACAACCTTTTTCCAAGACAACAACACTTTAATATTTAGCTTAGCCGACCATCGCACTAGACAAGGTATAACATACACAACATCACCTAGAACACTCTCCTTCATCCTCACACCACATTTAATATTCTAATACACTACACCTCATCCTTCTCTACGCACATGTCATAACACCCACATGTAGTAACTCGTTGTATACCTTTACCACGAATGCAATACATACAACAACACAATACCAAATTTCCAGCACCTTTGCAACACAAGCAATGGAACACAAGACACCTGACGAGCGGAACGTACCAGCCTTACACCTTCTCTCCTCCTCTAAGCCTACTCCCACAAGATACGAACCGAAGGAATGGCCCTACCACGCAAAAGCACACCCTTAGTCCTTAGAGAAAGATAGCCCGAACAAGGCCTGCCAAATCTCACTTGCTTACCTCTTTTTACCAAGTTGATGCACCGGGCATAACCCTCAAAACCCACTCATAGCCGATAGTTGAGCTCCAGAACACTTCACATTTTACACGTGTGCATCCCCATTTCACAACATGTTCTAAGAACATCACTCATGGTCTTTCACACTCGACAAACATGACACATGGCCACTGCTTGACCATCTGAGAACCCAGAACACCCATATAGTTATTAACCAGAACTTGCAACGACCACTCTAGCCAACAAGATAACGCTTCAAAGACTCTAAGAGCAGGCTATACTAGCTGCGTTTTCCCCTCAACCACAACGCTTGGAAAAGAAAGGTAACCATAGGAATATCCCTTTTAAGTAGTACTCCAACACACACCTCTATCCGCTGAAGAACATATTTCTATTAATCAAGGTTGCCAAGGGGGTGTCACACAATAACTCACAAGCCATCACCTCACACCTCAAGCTCTACTAGCTAGCCAGTCTAAATTTCCTCCCACTAGAAAAAAAAAGGTTGCCTACAAGATTTGGTTACTTTGATTATCCACAGGTGCCAAAATTGAATCTCACTCACTTATAAAATCAACACCCATATATATATATATATATATATTTTTATTAGTTACGCATTATTCTTCCAGCGTTATAAATATATATCTCCTAATAGGTCACCACCCACATCCATTCGAAATGCTAACTCAAACGGGACACGATAGGGTCCACCCAGCCTCACATAAACTAGTACGAGATTCAACCGACAACCTACCAAAAAGGGGCACGATACCACCAGTGAATTTCTGTCTTGCTCTTCCACTGGCCTCACTAGGTAGTCCTCCTGCCTCCAAATCGGGACTCGGCGTTGAGCTTTACCCCCTAGCTCGCCGAGCCAGTCCCCTAGCATCACTCCCGGCCTTACTAAAACAGACTGTACGAAGACGTCCTGCTTTTCCACAGAGGCGACACCGGTACTGCTCCTTGGCACACTCTCTGTTCCAGTGCCCCGGTTGTCCACAACAAGCGCAATCTTTTGAGAAACAGGACTCAAACGGGGGTGTGAGGGCTGACAGCTCTCGGCGTACCTCGCTCCTGATCAATTGTCGAATCGCATCCCTCACCTCTGGAATAAGCGAGCTCAAGACGCCAACCTCTGCCGTGATTAGTCTACCACCTTCAGCCTGCAGCTCTCTCTCACTTGCCCAACCTGGGTCGCGGCCTCCTCTGTTACCTCAATAGTCGCACGGCTTATAGTTTCCAGAAACATTGGTTAAGCGAAAAGATAGTGCTCCAGATTAACACTAAATGATCCCAACAATCGCAAGGCCACTACCGACTAAGCAGCTTAAGCTATAGCACGCATTATTACCACACAAATTTACAAATTTACCAAACAAATCTCACAGACTATACAAATTTACACTCCACCACATTGCTCATAACCTTGTTTATTGCACACCATGCCAAACAAGTTTACACTCCATCGGCTTAACACATGCTCAATCCTTCACAGAACACCAACATTATTACATATTTAATTTAATGTATTTATTTATTTATTTCTTTCTTGATTATTATTATTTTATTTTATTAACAGTTCACATTTCACAATCTTCACGTTCGCAAGTACTCGGTTTTAATACCACAAATTCTTTTCCATGTTTTCATGCTCGAACCATCACAAAATTTTAGAGTTGCACAATTGAAATTTTATCATGTTCAAACCTTTTATCCATGCAATTACACACACTGCACACATTTCAGTTTTCATTAAACCACATTGCACAAGCATCCATTCCATAAGCACACAGTTTAGTTAAACAAGGACCTTTCCTTGTAGTCATGCTCAAGGTACTTCAAATAAAATCAGAGTTGCACCGTTCTCACCTTATCACATTATTTATATTTTTCTTTTATCACAATTAAAATTTTCACAGGTATCCACACCTTCACATACAACAACCAAATGCAACTAGTGCCCTAATGCCAATGCATGCAAATCCTACCACAAGACCGGACTACCCCAAGTACACCTTGGAGGCTCAAAGAGGACCATGTTGATCAGGCATGTCCCTCCAGGCTCCTCCAAAGGACTCAAGATAACCAAGTCCGCCCACTACCCTAGGCCAACTAGACCATGCTCGATACCATATTGTCACGCCCCGGATTTCCAACCCGAGGAAACCGGTACGTGACTCCCCATTCACCCACACGGAGGGCAATGGGGTTGGATTACTGGATGCCACGGACAAGTCTAACAATTACAATAAATCAAACAAGCCACATCTTTATTTAATTCCACATATCAAAGGTTCACAAAACAACCATGTTCCTTATTACAATTCAATCCCTTAGTACATTTCCCACCCTGGGGTTACATAAATCATAAAATTACATTACCGAAATAAACAATAAAATGGAGATGGTCTTCCACCTTGGTGTTCCCACCTAACGCCCGTAGGTTCCTGTAAAGAAAACAACATGGTAGGAGGGGTGAGCAACCACGGCTCAGGAGGGATCATGTCTCCCCAACCCATCCCATGCACCTAATATCTACATGCCTTGTGTACAAGTGCCGTGTCGTGTTACAATTATTCCACCAGATGTAATTACAGGCTATAACAAAGAAATGCAATCATACACGGGCTGGTACATAAACACTCCCGGGCTTCCACGGCCACCGGGTTTCCAATAACGATCCCGGGCTTCCACAGCCACCGGGTTACAAGAACAGTCCCGGGCTTCCACAGCCACCGGGTTCCACAAAAACAGTCCCGGGCTTCCACAGCCACCGGGTTCCACAAAACAGTCCCGGGCTTCCACAGCCACCGGGTTCCACAAAACAGTCCCGGGCTTCCACAGCCACCGGGTGTACAAGCAAACACGCAGCACACATGGCCATACAGGCATAACATCAAACACTTAGTATGCTCAGTCACACAGGAATAACATCGAACACTTAGCATGCATATATCCACAAGCTCATAAACCCAACCACACAGACATAATCTAACACACCTGGACGTGCGTGGCCTCACAGCGAGACCTCAAACACATAACATGCACAGCCTCACAGGCATTACCTCAAACACATAACATGCACAGCCTCACAGGCATTACCTCAAACACATAACATGCACAGCCTCACAGGCATTATGTCAAACACTTGGCAGGCATATATACATATATCCAAACAACACGCCATTAAAGGCCAACATTCATATAGGAGATCACACCTATATGAATTTACATATAAATATATAAACAGATACAGCCCAGAATCTGCCCTAGGACCCTAGGACAGAGGAGGGTTTAGGAAGAACAGAACCCCTACCTTAAAACAGATCTTCCTTGCTCCCGCGCTAAACGCCGTCCTCCCCACGCAAGATGCTCCGGCAGCAACCAGCAACTCCCCTTCCTTCTCTCTCTCTAGCTCTCTCTCTCTCTCTCTACGACGGCTGCAGCAGCTGAAGAGAACCCTAAACCTAAAACAGAGGGCTTCTCCTCCTTATATAGACAACACAACATCAAAACGACGTAGTTTTGATTAAGTGAATCCCAGCATCAAAACGACGTAGTTTTGATCACACAAGTTAGCACCTTTCCGCACCCATATAGGCCAAAATACTTAGAATTTCAATATGGTTCTTTGGAGAAAGTTCATTAGAATGACAAAACCAAGGGAACCATGCAAAAATATGCCTGCACGCCAATTTGCACGCCAATTGTTTGAGGCCATCTACCCTATCAAAAGTGAGCTCCAAGATCAGCCAAAACAGCTTAAAACCGCCTGTATACGCATAGCATCTTCCGAGGGCATAAAGGTACGTTACCACTTGTCACATGCACCTCCCAAAAGTCCCCTCTTGGGCTCATCTCTTACCTCACACTTGTGCACCAACATCCAAGGTGTTTGTGGTTAACTTCTTACACATGGGTTACACACGGGTCATTACAGAAATCGTGTGAAGGATTTAACCAGAAGAGCTATTTTTTCTTCCATGTCCGAGTCAGAGTTACCTAACTCTTCCGTATCATCCTTAGTCAGTATGCTCGGATTTTTTGTAGCTTTAAAAGCTACCCCCTTTTCTTTCTGAGCTATTTTCTCATCTCAGTTAGTGTACTTAAACCTGACTTCGTGAGTCCGTACCTCTCCATATAGTTCTTCAAGGGGAGCATACTTCCAGTTGTCTTTGGATTGCATCTGGAGCTGTTCGGAGTAATAGCGATCTGGCAAGGAACGAAAGAACTTGTCATCTATTTGAAACTGAGTGTAATGCTCATTGATAGTTTTCAGATCCAGAATGAGCTTGCCGAATCGCCGATAGATGCTCTCCAGGGATTCGCCAGGTTTATGATTGAAGCTCTCAAAATGCCGTCTGAGAGAACAGATAATGTTTTGCATCTGAGACTGACTTCCTTCATATAGGATAGTCAATTTGTCCCAAACAGCTTTTGTTGTTGTGCAGCCCTGGATGTCTGTGAAGGCTTCAGAATCCAAAGATGATGTCACATAAGCTAGAGCCTTTTCATTGGCATATTGTTAGGCTCTTTTGTCGTTTGTGAATTCAATATCTGTCTTTGGTCTTCTTACTCCATTTTCTCCGATGGTCATCAGAATAGGAATCTCCTAATGAAGACATGGCCACATTAGATGATCATGACATGTCATGAACATCTTCATGCGAGCTTTCCACTAGGAGAAAAGCTCTGGTGTGAACTTTGGCGGTTTGCTCAGAGTGTAGCCAGAACTACGTGGTTGAGGAGCAGCAGCAGGTTGTGGTGGATCAATATTTTCATTGCTGCTTCGATTAGGAATGGGCTCTTGAGCTCCTCCGGAGTTGAGACGGGTGTTAAATAGCATGCTGCTTTCTTCGGCCATTGAGAGAGAGAGAGATATCTCTACTTTGAGCAGGTAGAACTTGCTCTGATACCACTTGTTGGTCCCTGGGAGCCTAGAGGGGGGGGGGGGGGGGGTGAATAGGCTCTTATTAAAATTCTTTTCTCACTCAGGCACAACAATAATTCCAATTAAAAGAAATATTTAGTACGGAAGATAACCAAATAGTGGAAGTATTTTGTTTTATTATCTAAAGATAATTACAACAAAAAGCATAGCAATTACAGCTGATTGCAACAGTACTCTCTTTTACAAGTTACACACACACTGGCTAGATTATCTCTATTTCACACATGAACTCACGCGTATTAGTTCTTACAATTTATATATAGATATACAACACTTCATATATATATGGACATCCTAGGAACCTATCTTAGAACTGTATTATTTTCTGAGCACTGTGTAAACATTAAGTTCTTCTCAGAAAATACTTTTGCTATAACTGCTACGGATGTGGAGCTCGAAATATTGGAAGCATAAGTGTATTGAATTACTTCGCTTGATTTCAATTGCATTTGGGACTGCATCCACATCTTCGAGTGTTCCACGTGTAGGACAGTTTAGGTCTTTAATGAGTTTGTCTTATATCGGGACATAGTGAGCTGATAACATAAATGCGGTATGGATAAGTTGAAGTAGCGTCTTCTTAGTCTGGTGTAAATTTCCTTACTTCGTATTAATGAAGCTCGGATCCGTACTCCGTGTAAATGAAGTCTTGAAATCCTTACTCCATGTCAGCGCTTCCTTACTCCGCATGAAGTAGATATACGGAATCCTTATTTCACATCAGCACTTCCTTACTCCGCGTAAGTTCCTTACTCCGCTTGAGTCAAAGGTCCGGATGGCTTACTCCGTATCAGCGCATCCTTACTCCGCTTGAGTAATGGTTCGGATTCCTTACTCCGTATTAGTTGTCCTTACTCCGCACCAGTCATTTCTTACTCTGCTCGAATGAAAGACTCGGATTCCTTAGTCCGTATCTTCTTTTCGTTAGACAGCTGGAGTGGAAGACTTAATTTCTTTCTCCGTAATAAATCTCTCTTACTCCGTACGAGTTGTAAGCTTAGATTCTCATTCCGCATAAATTGACTTAGTCCAATTAAGAATAAAAACACGGATTCCTTAGTCGTTTTGTCAAGTGATTAGTCCGTACGAAGGGTCCTTACTCCGGATGAAGACTTGGTTATTTTCCAAGTGTTTGACGACACTCATGATAATCCGGATCAGGATTATATATCCTGTCCTTCGCTTTGCTTTCTGAGTGTAAGTCCAGTTTAGGGTTTTGTCTTCTGCAAGCTTAGAATAAACATGAAACATCTCAAATCAAATTACGTAGGGTTTTTAACAACATCACCCAAATTATAGGTTTGATCCAACAAAAATGTTGCATGTAGATTGGCTTCCAACAATAAGGTTTTGCCTATTGCAATGACAGCCCTGTTCTTCCTTTCAACCACTCCATTTTGTTGTGGAGTTCTTGCTGCTGATAGTTGATGCTGAATCCCATGTTTATTCAAATACCTTTCAAAGGCATCATATGTAAACTCAGTACCCTGATCAGATCCTAAGATCTTAATCCTTCGACCACAGTCATTCTCAGCCATTCTTCTGTACTTCTTGAAGAACTCTAGAGCTTCTGTCTTGTGCTTTAAATACGTAATGCATGTCCTCCTGGTGAAATCATCCACAAACAGGATGAAATATCTCTCACCATTGAGTTCTTTGTTCCTCATAGGTCCACATAAGTCAGTATGCATAATGTCTAGAGCGGCTTCTGAACTATACTCCTTCACTTTGTAATGAAATTTGGTCAGCTTTCCATGTAAGCATGCTGAGCAGACATGCTCTCTATCTCTTTTAATATCTGGGATATCTCTGATAGCCTTGTAGTTAACAAGTCTTCTCATATTCTTTTGATTTAGATGTCCTAGTCTTCTAGGCTAGAGTTCATTCCCTTCTGTCTTTGTTATATGACAATTGTGGGTCTTGTTTTCATCAATCACATACAAGTCCCCACCTATCCTTCTTCCAGCTGCTACTGTGTTGCCATTCTCTCTCTTCACTTGGCAGCCAGTTTTAGTAAAGGTCACTTCATGACCTGCATCACACAGCTGACTGACGGATACTAGATTGTACTTCAATCCTTCAACGTGTAGAACATCCTTCAGTTTACTCTTTCCCCATTTGGAAGATCCTAACCCCTTGATCTTCAAAGATCTATCATTGCCAAATCTCACTTTGTTAGACTTGTCTTTGTTCACATCTGACAGTTTCTTCTGATCACCAGTCATGTGACCTGAGCAGCCGCTATCAAGGATCCACTGTCTGTCCTTGATGTCTGCCTTCAATGCAATCTCAGCGATATGAGCCACTTCTTTTCCCTTAGCCATGTAGACTTGTTTTACTTTAGACTTGAAGCACTCTTCCTATTTTACTTTAGACTTGAAGCACTCCCCCTGAGGTGTAGGCTTCACAGTCTTCTGAGATGCTTTCACTTCTCTTTTCTCTTAAACTTTCATAGTTTTCTTGTTCTTATTCTGCTCAGCACTAAGTACTTTTCCAGAACTATGACATTCACTGCCACACTTGTCATAAATTTCCAAGTCAGCAAGTATAGCAAACTTGTTGTTCATGGAAATGGGCTTTGGTTTCCACCAGCATGAAGTCTCTTCATGTCCTTGTTTCTAACAGTAAGCACAGAAACTTCTCACTGGCTTGTTTATCTAAGTCTAGTACAAGTTCCTTCTTGATGTCTTCATCGCAATTCTAGGAGCTTGCACTAGATACCTCCACCAACAGAATCTAGCCATGTGACCCCACACTGCATAGTAGTAGCAGTGACCTTGAAAGCTAGTGTTGCTTGGCACAAACTTTCGTACAACGGGGATCTTCTTTAGAACAAGCTTGGCTTTGATGGTTGGCTTCACAGGATTTCGTTCTTTCCTGAGGGGCACCCGCTCATTTGTGGAAATGACATATGCATTAGATTCCTTTACATTCTTGAAATGCTCAAATTTCTGAATGCATTTGACCACTCTTGTAGTCTTGGACTCCTTCGGGTGTCTCTCCATCTTCACGTCATTCACTCTCTCCATTTTCTTACTGATCTGGGTGACGTCAGTGGTCTTTGTAGGATTGTCATGGAAATCTAAATTGACAACCATTCCCACCTGCAGTGTTGCCCCGGTTTTCTGAGCTTCTTGTGGATTGATGAGTGATGTGATCTGGGAACCTCCAGAGGTTGATGCTTGACTGGCTCTATCCTTTGAGATCTTTTGTTGAAGGCCTACCAGTTCTTCTTCAAGCCATTGGATTATGGTGTCTCTGGTGGTAAGTTATGTAGTAATGTTATCACATATCTTGATTTGCTCCTCTAGCTTGAGCTTTAGGTTGACAATTTCCTCGCAAAACTTCTTGGAGTCCGCCAGCACATTATCCTTATCCCCTTTGGTTTCTGCAAGCTCTCCCTTGACTTGCTTGAGCTCTCCCTTGAGCTGCTTAATCCTGCATCCTCTTATGCAAATCTCTTCTGTTGCAAGCTCTAGCTCCCCCTCCAGATCAACTTCTTCTTCTTCTGCCTCATCCTGCTATGAGGTAGTGCCATTGTCTACCTCTATCTTGGCAACAAAGGCATAATCTGATGAGCATTCATCCTCATCATCAGATTCAGCAATTCGGCTCATATAGTTCTTGTGTGAGCCCTTTTTCTTCTGTGGAGCTGCTGAGCTCCTTGTGGAACTACTTCTTCGGTATGATGACTTTTTCCACTTTGTATCTTCCTCATCTGAGGCTTCATCATCCGAGTTATTAGCTTTCACTTTGCATTGAGATGCAAAGTGCCCCCGCTTTCCATACTTGAAACATCTGAGGGAAAGTCCTCCTTTTCTTTTTCCTCCAGCTTGTTTTCCTGCTCCACCTCTTTTAAATTTTCTAGTGAAGTAGGCTACCACCTCATCTTCACCTTCTTCGTCATCCTTGTCTTCTTGTTTTACAGAGGACTCAGCTTCTTTCTTTATTTTTAATTTTCTCATAGCCTTGAAGGCTACTTCTTTTGATTCCTTGGATGTGGGCTAAGATGTTGATGTAGATGGCTCTTCATAAGAGTGCAGCTTCATTTCGAATGCAGTTAAACTGCACTACAACTCTTGCAGCATCATAGTTTCCAAGTCACGGCTGTTTTCTAGAACTTCCACCCTTGGGATGAATCTCTTGGGCAGAACTCTCAGCACCTTCTTTACAATTGCATAGTTCTTCCTATTTTTGCCATGACTTCTCATGTCATTGACAATCTCTGTCAAACATACAAAGAACTCCTGTACACTTTCCTACTCCTCCATCTTCAGAGCTTCAAATCTCTGCGTGTACAGTTGCAGCCTGGTTTCTTTTAGTCTGCCATCTCCTTGATAGACACTTTCTAGTCTATCCCACAAATCCTTCGCAACCCTGCAGTCCATGACCTTTGCATATTTAGAGTCTGTGAGTGCAGATATAATAACACTCAGAGCTCTACCATTTAGTTCATAGGTTCTTCTTTCAGCTTCGGTGGGTTCTCTGTCGTTGGCAGGTTCTATGTAATCGTCTTTGATTACCCGCTCAACATCCATACCCATGGACATGAATACAGTTTTCATTCTTGCTCTCCACATCTTGTAATTTGTGCCATCAAAGATAGGCACCCACTTTGCGTAGTTGGAGTTGGTACTCGGTCCGCTAATAGTAATCTCCATTTTATGTGATTACCCAATGATTTCTTGCTTGGTCACTAAGCTGTTAAGCCACAGATCTCAATAACACAAACATATCAATCTGTTAGATCACTTCTCCACAAAGTGATAGATCTGCCGCCAGTGAGAACTTAGCTCTGATACCAATTGATATTCTCAGGTTCCAAGCTAGATCTTCTAGGTATACGAGTTCGTATACAAAGAGGGGAGCGAATCTGTATACTTAAAACTGTTTCCTTTTAGTTTTAGAGTAGTATGATATCCAGAAGTATTCTACAGAGGTAGTTGGTGTTTTGGGTGGTATATTAGTGTCTCATGCAATATTAGTTAAAAGCAGGTATGTATGAGAAGAAAAAGACAGAGACACCGATTACGTGGTTCGATCAGTGTGATCTACTCCACGGTGGTGAGGATGAACCTACACCAAGTTTAATCCATTTTATACTTTTAGTACAGTAGGTCTAAAAGGATTAACTCTCTCTTCTTTATAAATGCAAATACAAAATAGTATTACTCTAGTACTCACTCACTGTGAAGAACTGTCTAGCGTAACCTACTTCTGCGCATTCAACTATTTGCACTGCTTAACCTTCAACCACTCCTTTGCCGAACTTACACACTGTTCGTCGAATGTATGAGAAAGAAAAATAGATGAACTCACTGTTATCTTGCTTTCAATCTTCCTCTCTCTCTCTGTATATCCTGAATGAACTACTATGCGTCTCTTTTGTATCGCTTCAGATACGTTCCTTGTATTCTGTGATATTCTGATGCTCTCTCTTAGAAATAAGGCATACTCCTTGCTTTTATAGGCCGGCCACCGTTAGAAACCTTTCTGCTAGGGTTAAGCATGTTTCACCTTTGGATCTTCACCGTTGACACACGTTACGCTAGTCTCGGATGACATCCACGTGTTTTCCACCACTTAGCGTACTTAGAAGTGTCGACCGAGTGATAACTTACTTAAATGCAGCCTTCAGTGCATTTTGCTCCAACTAGCCACAGCCTCGTAGATGTATGTGCCTCGTAGCTTTGCTCTGAGTCTTTACTTATGAATCTTCGAGTCTGAGTCTTCGAACCTTGAGAATTGATCTTCCAATTCTTCTGCTCTCTAGCTTTGAAGCTAGGTTAGAACTAGTGCTCAACTGAGGTCTCACTCTACGAGCCTTTGAATTCTATAAGTCTTCAGTTTCACGTCAGTTACAGCCTTATTCTTCTTTGGCTAATCTTTGACCCTGCGAACTTTGACTCTGCAACACTGCTACTCGATACCCGACGGGTCTTCGAGCTTGCAAGTCTTTGAGTCTCCGAGACGCTGCTGTACACCTGTGGTCTTCGAATCTTCGACCCTATGGATCTACGAGTTTGTGACCTTGTGTACCTTCCGTGGTGCTTCGAGCCTGCTGGCTTGATGATGTTCGAGTCGACATCTTCGAGTTATCTGATCTTTGACCCAGTAATCTACGAGTCTTCAACCCAGATCTTCGACATTGATAAGTACATGGTTAGACTCCCTCTACGAGCTCACTCTAAGAGATCACTCTACGAAGTTATCCAACCCAGTACGGCTCTTCGACCCAGCGTCTACCCACTTCCGCATAATCTTGACAACAATGACAATCAATAAGATTATGGGAACAACATATATTAAAATAAAATAGATGTAAGGATTGTATAGTTGATATATAATTAGAGTTTCTCAATCCGCTAATACACAAAACACTCAATGATCAAAGACAGACAAGTTATGTTCTTGATCTTCAACTCAAGCTCTAACAATAAAAACCTAATCTCTTGAATAACTCTCAATAACACAATGAAAACTTCTCTAATAATAAGTGTTTTTATCGTCTTATGCTCTCCTCTATTTATACATAAAAGTCTACTAACTAAAACAGAAAACATATTTGTTAAACATAAAAGTAAATCTTCTCATATCTTCTCAAATCTTTCCTTATTCTTGATTTTCAAAACGCAACTTAAACAATGACGGTGCTGAGGCGGTTTAACATGTGAAACCTAGTATTTATAATCTCTTCTTCGATCCTACTCTTTGAGTGTCCTCATCAAACTTGTTGTCGTGAACAACTGGAGACCTCTTTGAATGTCTTCATTGAACCTCGTATCGAACAAGTAGTCTTGATGAACTTAGTTACTGAAGTCTTGAAGTCTGTCTGTTAAGCTTTGCTTCGAATCTCTTGCCATTGAATTTGTTGACTCGATAACTCTTCCGAAGTAGAACAATACAATGTTTGTCATCAAATGAGTTCTTCGAATCTATTGTGAGAACTAACTCTCTCGATGTGAAATCTCAATGACGCAATGTCATGTCCTTGATTCTCTTTGATTTTCTTCAAGATATTCGATTAGACTGTCTCAAAGTTTTGAAAGTATTTTACCATCCTTTGTCGAATGTTCTTTCGATTGTATCTTCGAATAACTTGTTTGGTGATGATCTCGAGTCAATAAGAATATTGATAGGTCCAATACTTTGTTAATTTATACAATTGTTGGCTCTGATAACTCTATCTCAGTTATAATCTATCTCAGTCAACAGATAGGATTATGCTTGATTTAATAATTTCTGAATCCTCAAGAGTCTTGTTCAAATATAAAAATAACTTCAGTCTATGACCAAAATCTAGTAATCTTGATATCATCATGAAAAACTATAATAATTTTCTTTTTCTTTCAGTAACTAAGCTCAGAGACAAACACAACTTTTCCAAAAACTCAATTGAGTATTAGTAGCAGTTATGACAGAATTAGCTTAAGAAAAGTATTGATACCAACTAGATTAGTAAACATTCATCCAAACGCAGATATAAAATAAAATTTACATTTGAGATAAGAAATTTATACATATGAATGAAATATTTATACAGCAACATGATTAACAATAGTCAGTTTACGTAATGGTAATACATAATTGATTGTTAGACATTGATTAAACATTGTTGTTGTTGAAGTACATAATGTAAGCAACCTACTTCCTCATCTCTTCTATGTCCTCCTTGTCTAGAGCATTATGTGGCCATGTCCTATCACTCCTTCGCAACAAGAATGTCATGTAGTAACACACAAAGATGCCACTGTTTTTCTTGTCCGGCTATTGATGAATGTCAGGTATCACCACCAATTTCATTAATAAGGCAAGAACAACCTATGTCTGGTAGAGGAATAGTTGTATAACATTCACTAAGAGCTATTTTCAAGTTTTCAAAGATTTCCTTCAGCATAAACAATCTGTTTTCCACATTTTTTTCTAATAGGAATCGTAAATTTGCAATTCTTACTTCACAAGGTTAACTTTCAATAGAACCCAATAAGAGTTATTGATATTGTATGGAATCAAAACTACTTTCACTTTATTCCATGACCTTGAGCGTTCAATGCTTCCAGTTATAAGCTACTTTAGATAATCAACAGAAGATTCTTCTCTATTGTTCAAGCACATGGTTATCTCAAGCTAATATTTGTGAGCATAGAATCTTGAATTCTACTTAGTAGTAGACTTGATTGCATAAACATAATTGTTTATGTCACTTTCTTCTAACTCACCTTTAAATGACAAAAACCTTCTAAAACATATGGGACACAAATTAAGAACATTACTTGTGCTCCTCTCAATAATAGGTTTTGACTTGGTTGCTTTGGACATGACATAAAACCAAAAGGATGAATAGTCCACTTCCTCTCCATTTGCATATTTATTATTCAAGGTCGACTACGGATTCAGCGATAGGAGGATTTCTCTGGACCTTTTTCAACACTTAACAACACACATGTGATGCATATGATAATTCACATAATATTATGTTTGATGAACAGTGTTGTGAGTGGAATTGAAATTACATGCCCAGAACTTGATTTCTTTCAACCTTAATACCTGGTTTACATGTATGGCTATTGCATCACTACCATTTACCTTTCCATTTACCTTAGAAATGACTAAGTACTTCATCACACTACATCTTGTGCCAGAAAATGATCACTATGTTAACATAGTATCCAGTGAACCGTTGTTTATCAAATGCAACGACCCAGTCATAACATCAACAGTCATCTCACATATTAGCAAAACTCACTTAGTGAAGGCCTTACCCTCTCACTCTCGGATCAGCATGTGAGTGTGATTCAGGAACTAGAATTACACTATTTGGTATACTCATGGTCAACCGAATCTTACCACAACCCTGAGCCAACAATGATTTTCAGTTCAGCATAGATGACTTGAGAGACAAGATGACCTTATTGAGAATTAGAACACACACTCTATCCTTGTCTAATTTACAACACAGTATAGGTAGAGTTTGGAGTTTGATCATGCAGGTTGTCTGTGTGAGTTGTCTCTTTTCTTTTGTAGAACATCAATTTTCAGTGCTTATTCATGAGCCTTTTTACATGGACAGAGTTCAACATAGTATCTTTTTGAATCACGAGATCATACAATTTGACCTCCAACTATTACTCTAACAGAGACACAATCGAGGGGAATGGTGAGGACTCCCCTTAAGATAGGCAGTCAATCTATTGTCTATTATCATTTTGCCTTTTGCACCTTGCCTTTTTCTAGTGAAAGGTAGTGGCTCTTTTTAAGTAATATGCTTTTTATGATTCTCAAATACTA
Source organism: Taxillus chinensis (assembly GCA_023512835.1). Classification (NCBI taxonomy): domain Eukaryota; kingdom Viridiplantae; phylum Streptophyta; class Magnoliopsida; order Santalales; family Loranthaceae; genus Taxillus; species Taxillus chinensis. The sequence goes on along the minus strand of CM042092.1, from coordinate 47,624,696 downwards.
CAGTCACATTCATCCTTTGAGCATTAAATCATTAAGGATCCTTTCCGTGCAAGCCAACAGTACCATGAGATACAACAGTTCCTGCTAGTTAATGAATGCAATGCCACACAGGTGATATTCGCTCAGAATGAAAATGACAAGTAATAGGAATATCATTTAATTTAAACATAAAGGGAATTGCACTCATTTCACTCAAGACTTGAGGATTCATGACATATTGCACAAAAGACTTGAACCAGGTTCAGAGGTGGCAAGTTTCATCCATGTGATTTCTCAATTTCCCGCAGTAGACGTGCATGAATCACACTTAGTCACCACTAATTTTCATAGAGACATAAATAGTCATTAACAGTGTCATACTTATGTTCACGCACAGGTAATTAGGTTGAGATGAAACACAAGACATGCTGTGAGACTTATGAATTTAAATCTAACATGCCAAGTTTTGTCAGAAGTTCATTGAACCTGGCTTCTTGCAGTGGTTTGGTGAATATGTCGGCAAGCTGGTCATCAGTGGATATATACTCTAGGGAAATGTCTTTCTTCAGCATATGGTCACGTGAAGTGATGTCTGACTTCAATGTGCTTGGTTTTGGGATGCATAACAGGATTGTTGGAGATTGCAATGGCGCTTGTATTGTCACAGTACAAAGGCACAGCCTTTAGGTTAAACCCATAGTCTGAAAGTTGACTGGCCATCCAAAGCAACTGAGCACAACAGCTTCTTGCAGCAATATATTCAGCTTCAACTGTGGAGGTTGAAACTGAATTCTGTTTCTTGCTAAACTAGTATACAAGTCTATTGCCAAGAAGTTGGCATGTTCCACTTTTGCTCTTCCTATCAATCCTGCAGCCGACAAAATCTGCATCTGAATATCCTCTCAGTTGGAAATCAGACTCTCTTGGATACCATAGTCCCAAATTTTCAGTTCCCTTCAGATACCAGATAATCCTCTTGACATGAGACAAGTGAGATTCCATGGGATTAGCCTGGTATCTGGCACAGATGCATGTTGCAAACATTATGTTAGGTCTGCTTGCTGTCAGGTACAGCAAGGATCCAATCATGCTTCTGTATTCTGAGATATCCACTTCCTTGCCTGCTTCATCCATATCCAGTTTGGCGTTTGTAGGAATGAGAGTTTTCAAGTGAGTCACATCAGTTATCTTAAACTTCTTCAGTATCTCCTTGGTGTATTTGGTTTGACTGATAAAAATCCCATCCTCCAACTGCTTGACCTCCAATCCAAGGAAGAATGAGAGTTCTCCCATCATACTCATCTCATATTCACTTTTCATTAGATAGGAGAAGTCTTCACATTGCTTTTTGTCCCTTGATCCTAAGATGATGTCATCCACATAAATTTGGACTATGAAGGGTGATCCTTTTCCTTCCTTGAGAAACAGTGTGGGGTCAATTTTGCCTTTTCTGAACTTTTTCTTGATCAGAAACTATAACAATGTTTCATACCACGCTCTGGGAGCTTGTTTTAGTCCATATAGAGCCTTCTTCAGTTTGTATACCTTGTGCTCTTGGTTTGGCTCTTGAAATCCGGGTGGTTGTTCAACATAGACTTCTTCTTGGAGATCTCCATTCAAGAAAGCACTCTTGACATCCATCTGATAAACTTCGAAGATCTTGAATGCTGCATATGCTAAGAACATGCAGATGGCCTCCAGCCTAGCAACCGGTGCAAAGGTTTCATCATAGTCGATTCCTTCTTCTTGTTTGTATCCTTTTGCAACCAGTCTGGCCTTGTTTTTGATTACAACACCATCAACATCAAGTTTGTTTCTAAAAATCCATTTCATGCCAATGACTTGCTGTGATCTGGGCCTGTTGACCAACTCCCATACTTTCTGTCTTTTGAACTGATTTAATTCTTCTTGCATCGCGTCAATCCAATAGTGATCATGAACTGCATCATCAACTGATTTTGGCTCCACTTATGATAGGAAACACATATAAAGATTTTCATGGAGTGTGGCAGCCCTTGTTTTAACTCGTGCAGCAGGATCTCCTATTATCAGTTCAGAAGGGTGGTGCTTTAACCTTCTCCTTGCCTTTGGAAGGTATTCTCTTTCTTCATGATGAATGCCCAATTGCTCAATGTCAGGTTCTTGGGCTGGTGGAAGTGGCAGAGACTGAGCAGGTTGCGTGTAAAGGTCATGATTTTCTACTGATTTTTGACTTGGTTCCGCAGCAACCAGTTCAGCTCTTTGTTCATCAGGTTCAGGTGCATCTTCCATTGGTTCTATTGTAGTAGGGTTATCTGTGTCTTGGTCTTCTACAATGATAGTGTCCTACACTTCAGTTACATTTTGATCTCCTTTCTACATTCCATGGTTAGTCTCATCAAAAGAAACATGAATAGACTCTTCAACAACTTTAATCCTTCTATTAAACACACGATAAGCCTTGCTGGTCATGGAATATCCAACGAGATATCCATAATCTGATTTGGCATCAAACTTATTTAAGTAATCCTTGCCATTATTCAGAATGTAGCAAGTACACCCGAAGATCCTTAGGTGACTAATGTTTGGTCTCCTTCCCTTCCATAACTTATAGGATGTTTTCATGGCTCGTTTGTTAATTAGAGTTCTGTTTTGTACATAACAAGCAATGGCAACAGCTTCAGCCCATAAGGATTTTGGGAACTGAGCTCCTGTCAACATGGTTCTAGCTGCTTCAACTAATATCCGATTCTTTCTTTCAGCCACTCCATTTTGTTGTGGAGTTCTTGGTGCTAAGAAATTATGCTGGATACCATGTTCAGTACAAAACTCTAACATATCAGAAAATTCAAATTCCTTGCTATGATCGCTACGAATGCACTTAATAGAAAGACTCTTAACATTAGTGACCCAATTGAAGAGTTCAACAAGATTCTCAAATGTTTCAGTTTTGTTTCTGAGAAATATGACCCATGTGTATCTGGTATAGTCATCTACTACTGCAAGAAAGTATCGTGCACCAGATAACGAGGACACATTGATTGGTCCACATAGGTCCATGTGTAGAAGTTCAAGTGGTTGTGTGATTGAGGTTTTATCTACACTTTTAAAGAAATGTTTAACTTGCTTACCCAGCTGACAATCTCTACAAGGGTGTTCTTTCTCATAAGCATGCTTGGGTAAGCCCTCAACCAAATCAAGATATGCCAGTTTAGACATAGTCTTAAAGTTTAAATGGCCAAATCTCTTGTGCCACAACCAACTAATGTCAGGTGAAGCTTTGGACAGAAAACAAATTGGTTCAGTAGATTGAGCATTACCAAAGACTAACTTATAGACATTGCCTTGTCTATGTCCATTCAGCTTCACCTCTTTGGAGACAGGGTCCATAACTGTGCAGGTGTGTTTAGTGAACAAAGCTTTATAACCCTTGTCACACAATTGACTTAAGACCTTGAACAACAGATACATTCTGAATTGAAAAAGAACCATTAGAGAGAGTACCCTTACCAACAATCTTACCCTTTTTGTTGTCCCCGAAAGTGATTGATGAAGCTGCAACCTCCCTTACCTCACTCAATAGAGAGGCATCATCTGTCATGTGCACAGAACAGGCACTGTCAAGATACCACTGGATGGAATTGATCTTTTGTTTCTGGTGGGTGTTTTCAAACTTGTGTACTGTTCTCGCACAATGAGCAACTAAGTCTTGAGGGCCCAATTGGGCTTTGGGTAAGTGTGAGTTGCAGTTAGCATTTTAGGTTTCCAGTAAGAGGGAGCAGACTTAATTTGCCATGCTAATTTAGGTGATCCAGAATTAGTCACGTTAGCAAGGTGATCCTTGGAGTACATACACGCCTCTCCTTCCTCATCGTTACCTTTGGCAGCTTTCTTAGGCACGTAATTAGCGTTTTCTTTACAGGTTTAGTCTTTAAGTTCTTTGATTGGGTACTCCGTGTGTGCCTGGATTGTTTCTTCCTATCAGGGTTGTTGTTGCACTGCAGATTTTTAGAGAAGTTTAGCTGTTTAAGGTTTACTTTGATTTCTGTGGCAATCTCCTTCCTAAGATATTCAGGGTAAAATCTGCACTGATAAGAGAGGTGTCCAACTTCCCAACAGATGGGGCATTTGACAGGTTTGGGTCGGACACACTGTTTCAAGGGTTTGGTTGGAGCGTTAAGAGGATTCCTAGGTTTTCTCACATATCCCAGGCTTTTCTTAACTCTACCACCCGGGACAAACTTAGGCAGGGAGGAAACAGCCTTGCTGGTGGAACCAGTCTCAAACGTAGTAGTAAGTTTGCTTGTGTCTATCTTCGGAATTACTACACCCTTACCCTTGCATTGGGATGTAGAGGACAGGTTTGCTAAAGGTTCAGCTTTCAGTTCTACTATTTCAGCTGCAGTATCACTATCCTAGATGCAACAGGACCCATCACTTTTAGCTTGGGCGTTACAGGTTTGGGTGGACAAGTACCAAGCATTGATACCTCCTTTCCACAATCAAGAAGCACGCTGCCAGCAGGAACAAAGCCAGTAAGACACTTGGTCTGCACAGGATAAGTCTGGGCCTTGGCTATTTGGTCTTCAGAGAAACCTAGACCTAAGGCTAGACCTTTAACATCTAGAGTGGTCCTAAAGTGGGCTGCAATTTTAGCAGAATCTTGCCACTTTTTACTGATTTGTCTTTCTTTCTGCAATGTTGCTTTGGTTTTAGCTAGTTCCTTTTTAAGCCTATCGATATCTTTATTTGCCATTTTCAATTCTCCAGCTTTGTCCAAAAGATCATCGTGTGTGCTTCTTATCTCACTCACTTCAGCTCTTAATCTTCTCTCTGTTCTTTCATAGTCATCTATAGAGTCTCTATATTCACATGAAAGCCATTCCAGTTTAGAATAGTATCTTTCTTTGTCAGCTTTATAGGGAGAAATTGTTCCTCTATTTCTTTAAGAGCTTTGTAGGTATCTTCATATTCAATGTAAAGCTGTTCATAAGTTCTTACCTTGAGGGGAGGTGAATGGTTAGCCATGAAGCAGATGAGACCTTTTTCCTTCTTCTCCTCATCAGATGATTCTTCTTCCTCCTCAGTCCCACTGTTAAACTTGTTGGTGACAAGAGCCTTCTTCCTTTTGTCATCCTTTCTGCTTGAGAAGCCTTTGGTCTTCTTCTTCTGCTCAACTGCCTCCTTTTTCTCCCTCTTCAGCTTATAACAGTTGGCAGCGAAGTGGCCGGGCTTATTACAGTGGTAACATTGCAACTTCTCCTTACCTTTCCCTTAGAGAAAGATGAGGATGACTGCCTTGTTTTGTTTCTATAGTTCCCTTTCTCTTCAGCAGTTTCTTGATAAAAAACGCCACCTCTTGATCTGAGGCGCTATCTCGAGTCAAGCTCTTCGGCTTCATCTTCTTCTTCTTCGGAAGATGGTTCCCTTGATTCAGCAGCCGCCTTAAAGGCAACAAACTTCTCCTTTTTCTTGGAAGGGTTCTCAAATGCCTCAAGTTCTTCTTTTTGCATCTCAAACGTCTTGAGGTCCCCATAAAGTGCTTCCAAGGCACAAGTCTTCCATTCCTTCAGCTGACGGATGGCTGATGTCTTTATCAGCAGTCTCAAGGGTAGAGATCTCAGAAGCTTGTCATTCTTGTCCTTCTGAGAGATCTCAACATTGTAAGTCTTCATCCGTTGAATCAGACCCTGTGAACCTTTTATAAATGTTGTCCGGTGACTCCTTTGGTTCACATCTGAAGGCTTTATACTCTTGCTTGAGCATGGAGATCTTGTTATCCTCGTATCTGTTCATCTCCTTCATAGATGAGACAGAGCTTGTCCCATACCTCCTTAGCGGTCTCAAGATCCCGCACATCCGTGAACATGTCATCGTCGAGTGCGAGAGAAAAGTATGGCTTTTGCCTTGAAGCCGAGCTTTACTTTCCTCTCGCTCCACCTTAGACCAACTATCTAGGTCTTTCATCATTAACCAACCTCTCTCGTATACTCTTTGGGGTGAAACGTCCGTTCTTTATTGTTTCCCGAGAGATAGGTGTCGAGCATGTCTAGGTGTGCTCTCATTCTCGCTTTCTATTTGGAAAAGCGCGCGGGTGTGCACATAGATACTTGGGAGGATGAGCCAGGCGTAACGTCATAGAAGTTTTCTTGTTCTTTCTTGTTGCCGCTGGTACTCGGTTCTTCCCTGCTCCTGGTCTCCGGCCGTTCCTTCTTCTAGAGCACGACTGGCTTCAAGTTCCTCAATAGGAACTGGAGCTGCACTGCTGGAATCCATGTCGGCCATTTAGGGATCTCTACGGAGTTGTAGAATAGCTCTGATACCAATTGTAGGTCCCAAAGTGAGTCTAGAGGGGGGGGGGTGAATAGACTTTCTTCATGCGCGGAAGCTAGACTGTTAGCTGGCTTTTGATTCTTCTATGGATAACTATGATGGAAGTATTAATAGAGAAGATGACAATATGGACAATGGGTGATAATGAGAGATATAATGAACTATCAGACAAATCTGAGATGTGAGTAAATGCTTTTTGCTTAATAGATCTCAGATGTGAAAGGAATGATCTGTGATAGTTTGGATTGTGGAAAACAACACAGAGATTAGACTTAATGGAAGTGCTGGATCTTTGATGAATAAGAGTTTGTGATTAATCAAAGGATTGTTCTTATTCTTTGTTCAACACAGCGCACAACACTTAGAAGAATTCTCTCAAAGTCTCTCTCTCTAGTGTTGGAACTCTTGCGTTGGTTCTGCAAAAGATTATTTCTTCAAAGTATGTCAGAACCATTATATTGTGTTCTGTGTGTTTCCTTCTTTTGAGAGAGAGGTTAAACTCTTGATTTTTGTCGTTAAGTGTGTGAGAGATATATTTTTAAGATTAAAGTGCTCGTGCACCGGGTTGTCCATCCCGACAGACTGATTTCCTGCCACTGAGAATGCGGAATGTTAGGGGATGGGTTGATCTGCTCTGATTTACAAATCAGATGCCCATACTGCGTATTTGGCACGCAGTCGATCTTGGCCATTCATCCGTGGAGGGTAGTTGGCAGCAATTAATGCGTCATTAAATGCACTCAACTGCTCGGGACGGCGCGGGCTTACTATACAAACCATAGATGAAGATATCGCTAAGTGAATATGCTTAGGGTTGTAAGTCTACCTAGAAGGTAGATGCCTCGTAGGTTTGGTGACTCGAAGATTTCAATTAGAACCTGTTGGAAGTTGCGAAAGTTTGCTTCAGGCTTTACAATGTTTCTGCGAGTCTACGACTCATATCTTCGAATCTTCGAGGCTAGAGTTCAAGTTGGATTAGTCCTTTGTGACACTCTATTAACCGAAGTCTACGACACTACGAGTTTACGACACTACGAGTTTACGACTCTACGAGTCTGCGACTCTTCAAATGGATCTTAGAGTGACTTCTTCATAGTCCGCCTAATCTACCTGTTGTTATAGCTACGAGTCTACGACCCTAGCTCTACGGGTCTACGACCTTCGGGTCTCTCAGTTTACTTTAATTGACTAAGTGGCTCTAAAATTCTTCGACTCTACGAGTCTTAGACTTCGCTTTTCTTCCTTAGTCTTTTGGAGATGCTCATAAACCGAGTCTCCGTATGGCTACGACCCTTTAGTTATAACTCTCACCTTCAATCTCTCGAGTCCGTAAGTTTGGTAATTTCTTTAGAATAATCGTATCCTTTGAGTCTATGACTCTACGACTCTACAACCCTTGAGTTACGGTTTCATTTGTTTGCCGGTCTTTATAGAATCGACTCTTCGACCTTCAACCTACGAGTCTACGAGTCCTTGTTTTCTTAACACTGTTCGAAGGCTTCGACTCTACGACTTTCAACCTACGAGTCTACGAGTCCCGTTTTCTTAATAGTGTTCGAAGGCTTCAACTCTACGACTCTATGAGTCTTCGAGTCTAGTGCCGCTTAAGTTCTCGTTAATTGACTAAAGGGTTTTTAGGGACTCTACAGTTCTATGGGCTACGAGTCTACGAGTCATTTAACATTGGTTACCGATCTTTAGAATTCTTCGACTCTACGAGTCTCTAAACATATTGGTGCTTGTAGTAACTCTCTCTTACGTGCTTCGACTCGAGACCTTCAACCCTGGATCTATGAGTCGCAATGTTTTGTCACTATTTCGCCTTGAGTCTCCAGACCCTATGAGTTTACGAGTCTCTTGCCAATACGACCTATGATAGTTTCACTTCTACAAACTTGACTCTTCGACCCTACGACCTTCGGTTCTTAGAGTCTCCAGGACTTAGACTATATTTTGGCAGCTTCATCAAATCCTATATTCCCAACAAAATTAAAAGACAAAAATATTCTCTTTTAATTTCTTTTTTTATCTTTTTAGTTCATTCTTTCAAAAAAATTAAACTTTTCGAATCATTATTTTCTCAAAGGACAAAAAAAATATTTTCTTTAATTTTCTTTTTATCTTTTAGCCCATTCTAATGCATTGACATGTGCACCAAAAAAGATGCATGATGAATTTTAGTTTAAGGCTTATAATTATTTTAATTCTTTCAATTCTTATAATTTAACCCAATTAGAACAAATACTTAAACCCTTAGGTAAATAAAAATTTATGACTTAATTATTCTTCTATAGTTATTCTTTCTATATATTTCACTCTTTACGATTCTTTTTAGATAATTGAACTTAATATTAACCTTAACAAATAATTTAGAAAAAAAAGTAGGAATTGTAAGTCTTTAGAAAAACAAACTTAGTGTAAGCAAGTGAAAATTAAAAGAAAAAGTTAAAACAAATTAAAAACCTCCCAAACTCCTAAGATAGGTACCGGAAGGGCGTTGTAGGGGTGCTGATCCTTCCTTGCGCATAACAAACTCTCGAACCTAGCTTTGGTAACGTAAACCATTTTTAGGTGACCAATCGCACCCTAAAAAAAACGGTTGGTGGCGATCGTGTTCTTTTTCATCACCATTCGGGTGAAGGGTGGGAGAACCACATTTTTAAATAACAAAGACATCAATTTATCAAACTTTGCCTCGACCAACTCCTCTTTTGAATCTGATGCATCTGCCTGTTCTTCTCTAATTTTTAATTTCTTCATTGCCTTGAAAGCAACCTCTTTCTCAGGTTTCACTGTCTTCTTCAAGGATTGCCCTTTCCTCATCTCATAGGCAATAAGAATGGAATGCGATTCATCCAATCGAAAGTTATCCAGGTCTCTATCTTCAAGAGCCGACACTTTGGGATCAAACTTATCTAGCAATGTCCTTAAAAATTTTTTCACAATCGTAGCATCGCCATATCTTCACCAAAACCTCTCGATAGTGCCGACAATCTCATTTACCCTGGTGAAGAATTCATCCCCTGTTTCTTCATTTTTCATTCCCGAGGTCTTCGAATTTAGCTCTCCATACTTGCAGCTTTGCTTCCTTGACCTTCTTATCCCCTTCATAGATGATTATGAGTTTGTCCCATATATCTTTGGCAGATTTGCATCCAATTACTTTTGCAAATTCTTTATCCGATAAGGCAGCCAATAAAGCATTCCTAGCTTTTCCATCAGTCTCAATATTATTCTTTTTTGTTTGAGTATTATCTCGCTTTAATCTCAAGGCTTGTGAAACCTATTGTGACAGCACTCAAAACATCCAATCCAAGAGAGATCAAATATGGAAGCATTCTCTCCTTCCACACATGATAATTATTCCCATCAAACATGGGCAACCCCTTATAGTTTACAGAATTTAGATGATCCATTTGAGAAAAATTATCAAACACCTACTATACACAGCAAGCAAAAACACAATAATTGGATAAACGAAGGAACCTGACTCTTATACCAATTGAAGTTCCCACAAGATCGAGCACCACTGAGAGGGGGGGGTGAATCAGTGGTTCTAAAAAAAACTTTTATGAATGTTAATTCAACCCTCGCAACCGGTTAAGGTTAAATCCAGTTAAACACTTCTTCTCACTTATGTGTTCTTTATCGGATTTCGGAATACCTCACCAACATAAAACACAAACCAAAAAAAAACACAAAGAACACCAAGATATACAAGGTTAACCTTCCGAGGTGGAGAGGCTACGTCCTTGGTATGATAGGTATCACCCACACCACACGGATTTTACTAATGCTTGAACACTAATACACTAGAGGTAGGGAAAGGATCTATTCTTCCTTTAATCTCCCTATAGGCATACGGATAAGCAAAGCAATGCCTCAACACAATCACTAACAAATTACAAGTATCAAAATAAGGATTCTTCGGAACAAATTATCTGAAGGAGGTAGGAAGAAGATACTCAGGTAAACTCCAAAGAACTTGTAATGACGTTCTTCAAACGCACAAAACTTCTTTTTAAGCAGTTTATACTTTGAATCATAGTAGTAGCCTTGAATTTGAAGTTCTTCAAGTATAGGATCAAGTACTGCCTCAAAAATTCTGCTCTCTCTTCACCTTTGGAAGGCTCTAGCTCCTCTTCTTTTTCCTCCTTTTTTTTAACAAATGTTTTGCTCTCATACTCTTTTTTTCTTTTGCAAAATCACACATATAAGGTTGCACATAACCCTAGCACAGCAGCCACACCTCAGCCCTTGATTGCATCAGCCAACAAGCCTCAACCCTTGGATCTAATTTATAGGATTTAGGTTGCCCTAACGCAACAGCCAACTATGGACCGTTGATCTCTTTCAACATATTTCTCAGTCATTGATCCATCCATAATGCCATATGTTGGATCAAGCCCAGAATTTGGATCATGCTGATAAAGCCCTATGTAATTTGATTTGAGATCTTTTGTGTTTCTTTGATCATTGTAGAAGATATGTTATTAATTCGGAGATACACTCGTGAGAGCAAAGCTAAGGACAGGATACATAATCCTGATCCGAACAAGAGTGAGTGTCGTCAAACACTTGGTAAATAACCAAGTCACCAATACATACGGAATAAGGAACATTCGTGCGGACTAAGAACTTAAAAGCTACGGATTACGGAATCTGCTCTTAATGCTTCAAATGGACTAAGTCAAACTGATGCAGAGTAAGAATCTTGGTCTACAAGGTCGCACGGAGTAAAAGAGTCAACACAAAGCTAAAAGTTAAGTCATTCACTCAAGTGAACTAAAGTAAAGAAGACACGGAGTAAGGCATCCGAGTTTTCCATACATACGGAGTAAGAAAGTACTGATGCGGAATAAGGACTCGAGTCTTTATTCGCACGAAGTAAGGAACTTAGATGCGGAGTAAGGAATCCGGACCACTCACTCATGCGGAGTAAGAAACTTACATACGGAGTAAGGAACTTACATACGGAGTAAGGAACTTACATACGGAGTAAGGAAGCGCTGATACGGAATAAGCACTCCGACCTTCTCATTCACATAGAGTAAGGAAGCGCCGACATGGACTAAGGATTCCAAGACTCAAATAGATACGGAGTAAGCAACCCTCGACACGGAGTAAGGTTCGGTGCTTCATTAGCTACGGAGTATGGAAAATTACACCGGACCAAGAAGATGCTGCTTCAACTTAACCGCATTTAAGATTATCAGCTCGTGGTGTCCCGATGTAAGACAAACTTGTTGAGAACCTGAAGAATCTTACACGTGGATCACCCGGATATGTGGACACAACTTTAATTATATTTGGGAACTCACAAAGGCACTTATACTCTTCAAACCCAAGATCTTGAGCTCCACAAACCGCAGCAGTCAAGGCAGAGAGACTACCGAGGAATAGTTAGTGCTGAACGCATTCCGGAACTACAAGTTCCAAGGTTGTCTTTTAGGAATGTTTTTGTATAAATATTTATACTTGTATATGTAAAGGTGGTGCGGAAAAAGCCTGAATCAATACTGTGTATGCACAAGAGTTCAAAGAGATAATATAGGCTAGAGTGTGAATCCTTTTGTAAACAGAGTGTAAAAGAGTCTTGCTTCTATTTTGTTGTATTTATCTTTTGATAATAAAACAAAATACTTTCACTATCTGGTTATCTTCCGCAGTGATTCTATCACTTAACTAGATAAGTGTTTGTGTCATAAGAGAATACAGAGAGTTTGGATAAGAGCCTATTCACCCCCCCCTCCTCTAGGCTCTAAGGGACCATCAAGTGGTAACAGAGCAAGTTCTATTTGTTCTAAGTAGAGATCCCACTCTTTCACTCTCAGCAATGTCCGAAGAAAGCAGTATGCTATTCAACACTCACCTTAACTCCGGAGGTGCACAAGAGCCCATCCCGAATCGAAGCAAGAAGGAAAACGTCGACCCACCTCAACCTTGCCGCCGCCTCCACCGCTCAACCACGGAGTTCTAGTTTTACTCGACAAAACCGCCCAAATTCACACCGGAGCTTTTCTCCCAAGGGAAAGCTCGCATGAAGATGTTCACGGTATGCCATGACCATCTCATGTGGCTCTGTCTTCATCAGGAGATTCCAATTCCGATGACTATCGGAGAACATGGAGTTAGAAGGCCAAAGACGGATGCCGAACTTACCAACGATGAAAGAGCCCGGCAAGGCGCTAAATAAAAGACTCGGCTTACGTTACATCGTCTTTGGATTCCGAGGCTTTCATGGACGTCCAGGGCCGCACGTCGCAAAAGCCGTTCGGGGATAAACCGACAATCCTCTATGAGGGAAGTCAGTCCCAGATGCAAAACGTGATATGTGCTCTCGTACGTAACTTTGAGAGTTTCAATCACAAACATTGCGAATCCCTTGAGAGTATCTATCGGAGATTCGGCAAGCTCATTCTAGAGCTAAAAACCGTCAATAAACACTACACTTAGCCTCAAATCAATGACAAGTTCTTTCGATCCTTGCCGGATCGCTACTACTCCAAGCAGCCTCCGGATGCAAGCCGACAAAAATCGGCCGTTTATCGCCCTTGAAGAAATATACGGAGAGCTTTGGACTCATGAGGTCAGATTTAGATACACCGACCGTGATGAGAAAATAGCTCGGAAAGAAAAAGGGGTAGCCTTCAAAACTACGGAATGCTCCAAAGAATCATCAAGAGGATGATACGGATAAGTCGAGAATTCCGACTCAGACGCAGAAGAGGAAATAGCTCTTATTGTTAAATCCTTTGAACGATTCTTTCAAAAAGTAGAAAAGGATTCGAAGAGGCTCCTCATCATCCGTAAGGAAGGAACGATCGGAGTCGAGCTCCCAAGAATGCTTTAATTGTGGGAAACCTGGTCACCGGGCCAAGGAATGCAGATCCAAATCTAAGACGGCAGAGAAAAGTGACAAGGTTACTCCTCGACGTACCACCTCGGACAACAAAGAAAAACAAGAGGAAGGCGTTCGTGACAAAGTGCATCACTGGCTCTGAAGAAGAGGAGGAATCCTCGGATGATGAGCCAACTCCTAAGCCGAACGTCCGTCTCATGGCAAATACCGAGGTACCTTATATCTCTCGAGCTCATGAGTAAAATAGAATCTCTTATTACCGAACGTGATCATAAAAAGAATGAGAGACTAATAATTACTCAAATGTACAAAGATATGGAAAGTCGTAATAAACGTCTTAAATTTACTATTGCTAGACTTGAAAAAGACATAGCCGATTTCAAAGGAAAAGAAGCTTGGTATCACGATCTAAGGGTTGAAAATCATATGCTAAATATCAATCTCTCAGGCCTAAAAGTTATTGTAAAAAGACTCGAGAATGAACTACAACAGAAAAGGAAATAAATCGAAGTGGCTTAAATCCGGGGAAATAGCCTCTTTATTTAGGACTCGATCCTGGATAATGTTTGAGTCAAACCTAGCCTAGGTTCGAATCATCAACCTCCAATGCTCAAGCTACCGAGTTTCCTCCGGATTTCACTCCAAAACTAACCAACTTATATCCCGTTAAGACGTCTAAACCGTTGGATGGTTTCATTTCAGGTGGCACCATAGTTTATGATCATGGAGTCGAGGTCACATCGCACTTCCCAAAGCAAGAAGACCCGTAACTAATGATGAAGGGAAGGCCGTCGTAGCTAAAGCCAAAATCGTAGCACCCAAAAAGAAAGGAAAGGCTAAGGCCGACGCATCTAGGGCCAAGAGCGCGTCACCCAAACGCAATGGATTAGGCCACAGGGAACACAGTAGAAAGTCCAGTAAAATCTAAGAGACTCGTATCCCCTGTTTGTACTCCGCATTATAGTGTCTGTTCCATCTATAGGGAAATAGGTCATTATCACTATGAATGTTGGAGTTTATCCGATAACCGGCTTTGTAATCAAATTCGTACCAATAAAGATCAGCTCAATAAAAAGGGTTCTACGAGCAAAACAAAAGCTAAACCTTAAAGGAGTGTCTCTCTTAAGATAACCCAAATAAAAGAAGCAACCTGAACCTAACAAATTAAAGTCAACTTGGAGAGCTAAAAGTCCTAGCAAAGTCAAATCCGGAATCGTTGACATTATTGCTATTCTTTCTAACCGCCCGAAACAAGTTTGGGCACCAAAAGTGTAAACCGTTGTCTTTCAGAGTGTCTCTGGAATACACCGCCGGATCACTTGAAGTTAAAGATCAATCAAAGCAAGTGGATCCTCGATAGTGGATGCTCCGGACATATGACGGGTGATCGACTCGCTCGTAGAAGTTAATGAAAAACGAGGTCCATCCGTTTCATATGGTGACAACAAAGCAAAGGTAAGACTGTCGGGTATGGCACTTTAACTAACGGCCATGTATCAATCACTAGAGTTGCACTAGTCGAAGGTTTGAAGCATAATTTGCTAAGTGTCGTAATTTATGTGACAAAGGATTTATTGTTTCCTTTATGTCCAACACCCGTACAAGAAAGGGATAACTTATCCTGGAGATGTAAAGTTATCCGGATCAAGAGATGGGGACATATACTCAATGGTCTTAAGAAATAATTCTTCCGACCGTATGCTTCCTCACTAAAGCTTCGTATGAAGATAGTTGGTTACGGCACAAGCGATGCGCACATTTAAACTTTAAGACACCGTCTAAGCAAGATCACTTGATCTTGTCACCGGTCTACCTAAACTCAAATACTCCAGAGACACTCTCTCGTCGAGAATGCCAACTCGGCAAACGGACTCAAACATAGCTTTAAGAGCAAACCGCTTAATTCAATAATCGCTTCCTCTGCAACTTCTTCATATGGACCTCTCGGGGTCCTATTTTTGTTCCTTCGCTGGTCAGGTGCGAGATATACCCTTGTGGTTATTGATGATTTCACCGGATACACATGGGTGATGTTCCCGAAATCAAAGGATCAAACTTTTGAGCATCTTGTAGATCTTTTCAATCGGATAAGCAACTCACAAGGACCGAGCATAAAGTGCATCGGAGTGATCATGGTACGGAATTTGATTTTTCATATATGAGATCATATTGTTCCGAACAGGGCATTCAACATGACTTCTCTATGCCCAAAACTCCACAACAAAATGGGGTAGCCGAGCGCAAGAATCGTACTTTAGTCGAGGCCGGCAGATCTATGTTAGCAGGGGCAACGCTTCCTCTTAGCCTATGGGACGAAGCCGTGTCCACCGCCCCGCTATGTTCGAAACGGAACTCTAATAAATAAATCTACCATGAAAACACCCTATGAGATGTGGAGAGGACGAAAGCCTTCAATTTCACATTTCGTAGCTTTTGGGTGTACTTGCTATATATTGATAAATGGCAAAGAAACCCGGAATAAATTTGAACCAAAAATCCGATGATGGGATTTTTGTCGGGTACTCATTACATAGCAAGGCTTATCGGGTCTTCAATAGAAAACTTTTTAAAGTTGAAGAATCTATCCATGTGACTTTTGATGAAGCTAATCTTGATTGGTCAAAAGTTGCTTCTTCAAGTTCTAATGTGCAGTCCCGACAAAGCAACATCGATTACTCAAGTTTATGAATGTTCTTGATACACATTCTCGACCAACCACGTGGCATCAGCGAAGCACAAAGAAATTATATGGATGATGCTACGGATGATTCAGACTTAGGACTACCGTTAAGCTCCGGACATACTCCTACGGATATCCAAAATTCCGGAGCACCTTCAAGTCCGTCCGGACCAGCTTAACACCGAAAGAAACACTATTAAAGAACCACCTAGCTCTATCATACCTTCTAATACGGAAACATCTGGGCCGGAAGAAGCTCAACCAACAGATACACCCGAACCACCTAACCCGGCAGAGCTTGAAATTATTCAAGATCAACCATCACATGCATAGAATTATAGATGGACCCAAAATCATCCCTCGATCAAGTGATTGGTGATCCTACCGTTGGTGTAAGAACAAGAGCAGCCACCTCCAACATGTGTTTTTACCGGTGTTTTCTATCTCAAATAGAACCAAAGGTGGTGGATAAAGCTCTTCGAGATTCGAATTGGATAGAAGCCATGCAAGAAGAGTTGAATCAATTTAAGAGAAATAATGTGTGGACTCTAGTACCAAGGCCTAAGTCCCAAGAAGTCATAGGAGTTAAATGGGTGTTCCAAAACAAGCTTGATACGGATGGAATTGTAATCCGAACAAAGCCGACCGGTAGCCAAAGGATATCGTCAAGAAGAAAGAATAGACTATGATGAGATCTTTGCTCCGGTGGCAAGACTTAAGGCAATCCGAATGTTTCTAGCGTATGCTTCATATGAAAACTTCATAGTTTATCAAATGGACGTCAAGAGTGCATTCCCGAATGGAGATCTTCAAGAGGAGGTGTACGTTGAACAACCTCCAGGTTTCATTGAACCCAAGGCGGACATCCGGTTTACAAACCAAGGAAAGCTTTGTATGGATTGAAGCAAGCTCCAAGAGCCTGGTACGACACACTTTCGTAATTCTTACTTGCTCATAACTTTCAAAAAGGGAAGATTGACACCACGCTATTCTTACGGAAAGAGAAAGGACATACTCGATTGTACGGATATACGTGGATGATATCATTTTCGGATCAACTAATCCGAAACTTTGTGATGAATTCGCCAAGTTGATGACCGGCAAGTTTGAGATGAGTATGATGGGAGAACTGTCCTACTTCCTTGGGATCGAAGTCAAACAACCGAAGGAAGGGACCTTCATAAACCAAGCTAAGTATACTCGCGACTTAATCAAGAAGTTTGGTATGGAAGGTTCATCTCCCGTCAAAACTCCAATGCCGGCCAATGCCAAGTTAGACCCGGATGTTGATGGAAAATCAGTGAATGTGACCGAGCACAGAGGGATGATTGGATCCTTGTCGGATCTTACAAGCAAGTCGCCCGGACATAATGTTTGCAACTTGCATCTGCGCAAGATATCAAGCGAATCCCAAAGAGTCACATATGCTTCATGTAAAACGGATATTAAGGTATCTCAAAGGGACAATTAATTTGGGACTCGGTACCCACAAGAGTCCAACTTCGCCTTATCCGAATATTTTGATGCTGATTTTGCCGGGTGTCGCATAGACAGAAAAGCACCAAGTGGTACATGCCAATTCCTTGGAAACAGATTGATCTCTTGGTTCAAGAAGAAGCGAATTCCGTATCAACATCTACTCGCCGAAGCGGAATATATAGCTACTTGGAGTTGTCGCGCATAGCTTCTCCGGACGCAGAGTCAACTTATCGACTACGGCTTCAACATGACATCTGTTCCACTCTACCGTGACAATACCAGTGCTATTGCTATCAGCAATAATCCCGCCATGTATCCAAAGACAAAACATATTGAGGTCGACATCATTTCATTCGCGATCATGTTCTTAAAAAGCACATATCCCTGGAACATGTTGCTATCAAGATCAATCACGGATATACTTACAAAGCCCCTACCTCGATGTAAAATTTTCTGAACTTTTTCTCAAATTAGGTATGCTTGACTTTTCTGGCATAGCTTCTCACCGTTATCCATCGTAGTTGTTTTCTTAACATGCATTGTGCTTTTATCGATAAGTAGTAAATACATACTGATCTTTATGATGATCATACTTACCGTCTAATATGCTTCATGCTTCGATATTGATAACAACTTCATAATTGGGAGGATGCTTGCGTTTCCCGATCAAGTCGCTTAAGCAAACATGATTAAAGTTTATATGATTAACCTCATTCTGGTTTCATGATCTTAATTTCCACTGATCACCACATGACAAATGCCTGCTCATTTAGATTACTCTATTAACATGTATTGTTAAAGAAATGAAATGGGTTAGCTCGGAATGCCTGGTGGATGAATACACAATCGTAGTCCGATCACTTCAAGTATAGTTTCCTAAAAGGATAGACCGTGCTGAATTTCTTTAAGCCGGAAAGGTCTACCGAGAGGATTGCACAATCAACGGGGGAGAAAATGCTTTATAAATTATTCAAGTAATACCCCCGTATATGTCTCATGACCTCTTTCCCTGGCTATCTATTCGAGGGGGAGCCTTTCATTGAGAGGATCGAATGATCTACGGGGGAGCTTAAGCTTCATCTATTACCTCAATAATATCCCCCTAATATGTCTCAGATACTCCCTCCTCTGATCCTTTACTTCCGGATCTGACTGGACATGCATTGTTGAAATAGAATCGCGGCATGCTTGGATGTATTTTTTTCTTCAACCATGCATTTTAATCGGATAATCAACCGCTTGCTTTTGACATGTGTCCACTTCCTCATTTTTCACTCATGAATCCTAGTTTGGTCAAATCATATGATTTTTAATTAATCTTAGCTACGTCGCTTAGCAGACGGTTTCGCTATGTTAACCTATATGAACTTGTGTATTTATTATCCGACATATGCCCCGATTCAACCACATTGATCATTCTCTAGTATGTATATGTCTATTTCATTCTTTGTAATGCATAAGTTCTACTACTCATTAGTTCGGATTATATAGCTTTTTACCGCCAATTTTCTCCTATCCGTACTAATCCTTGCCTCGTTAAGCTTTTGTCCTTTTAGCTTATTTTTGTGAAGCTGCAGGTTCGTAGTTTCTTTGCACTCTTATCGATAAATCCACCCATAGTCTTGGATTTGAAGTGTTGTGGTACTTCTCTTCTCTTCGACTTATCGACAAGCAAAGGAATCTACTTCTCTTTAACCGCACTCGTTACTACGGACACGGTCTACTTTTCATCCGGTACTTGTCACTCGACTATCATTAATTCCGGATGATTGCCGGCTCATTCCTCCGGACTCTTGGCATTGTCAAATTGCGATACTCCATGTCTTATTATATATCGCGTGCTTTTGAGGAGGAATCATGATGATTCATTAAATGCATGTCTCGGATGCTCACACTTCCCCGAAAGGCAAACACGCTATTACCCTTACTTGGTCATGCCGTCTCCACGTCATCTTTTAATTCGGAGGCACACCAATATCAAGACTCATGACATCAGCTTGTCAAGCGGTCTACTGTTTCACTCGCCACATTCCTAGACCCGCCGACATTTACGGACTCGGTCTTATATATTCTGGTCATTCCTTGCGAAGCACGAGTGTTACCCTTTTCAAATCCCTAAAACTCTCGTTGCTCCTTCAATCCCTAAGACCTCGCCTTCCCTCTCCGCCCTTCAACTTTCATCTACAATGGCACCCTTAACCTCTCTTTCCGGTGACAATCCCGGCCATCTGGTCGATTGGAGCGCTGTCTCCAACCCTCCTGGACCGGTTTTCCCATCTTCGCCCTCTTCTGAAGCCTCTCACATACTCGACTTGATCTCCAATCTTGTCGATCTTCTTGTAGACGACATTCTCGAGTACTACCAACGGATCCGCCGTACCACCGACTCCATCATCTCCTATGTTCGCGGTGCATCCATCCTCATTACCCTCGACGTTCTCCGCGCCGCTTCTCACCCTACCCCCGGTGAACCACAAGATCCCGATGCCGATCCCATGGCGGCTTCTATGGGTTGCACCTATAAAGGCAGGAATACAAGGTGAAGTCCTTCCACGGCCGCTATCACCGTACGGCGGTCATACTAAGTCGTCGCATCGGCCCGCACTTCCGCTCTGGACTCTGTTCCGTACGATCTTCTTCTGGCCATGTACGGCGCTTCGAAGGTCTTCCAATGGACCGGGGGACGTTCGCTCCGATTGCCGCAGACCGGACCCAAGAACCTTTCCTTCGGGCGCATCCTTAGCATTGTCTTCCGGCATCTTCATCCGGACCATTTCGCCCGCCTCGATGCTATTTCATTTCCTCCGGCTTATTACCTTCGCTATCTTACGCCTAATGGGAACATGACAGCCCATCGTCCTCTCGCAGCCTCTGCGCCTTCTCCCCGCCACGAAACAACAAGGCGCCTCGTTGGTCACCCCACCGATAGCCATGCCCCGATTGTCCTCCGCTCACCGATCCCTCCTGGATTCGGTCCGTTGTCGCACCCTCCATTTCTCGGGCCTCCCAAAGACAACGTCTGCGCCGAACCCTCCGAGGTTGCGGGGCCATCTCGCCGCAGTGCCCCTAGAGCCGTTTCTTCAGCCCCCTTCGCCGCGGATGTCCCCACCCCCTCCACTTCCGTTGTTGCCGCCGCGGTTGATACGCCGTTGTCGCTTGCTAATGTCCCGGAATCTCTTCCGGAAGCTCCTTTGCCTCCCCTACCTTAACCCCCGAGATTACCTTGACCATCTCTCCACCGACACCTTAACGGACCTTTGGCTCCATTTCAGCCTTGCCCACACTACTTCCATTCCTGACACCGATCTCCGGGTGTTTTACACACGCCATACTCAATCCCCTGAGACCATGATCATTTGGAATTTGGACCAAGGCTTTCTTACGCCGGCCTCCATTCCGGATGTGTCGTTCCCTAACCCCTCCAGCCCGGTCCATGCCGCACGGAGTCCTTCCCCCCGCTAAGGCCGGACCTTCTTCTCCCCGTCGACACCATTCCCGTTGTCGACCTATCCGGTCAAAGCGGGTCCGCCGCTCCGGATGCCTCTCGGTGCTCCGGATGCCCCCTTCGCCGCTGTTGCCGATACACCCCGCGGACTCCTCGCCTAGCCGCACTCCTCGCTCCTGTTCATGCGGGGGGGTCCTCCAAAGCTCCTGAGCTGGTCCTTGGGCATGCTTCTTTTGGCACGGTCCACTCCGACGCTGTGCTCTCCGCCCAGCTGGACTGCCACGCCCAAGCTCAAAGCGCCCAAATATCTGCCATCACCGCCAAGGTTGATGCTCTTGGCGCCCAACTCCTCTCCGCCCTCACCGACTCCCTCCACCTCCATGGAACAGAAGATGGACCTAGTCGCCTCGTCCGTCCACTCCTTGTCTACCTCCTTGCGGACCTGGTGCACACGATGGCTCGCCCTCCCATTGCTCCCCGGCGATTTGCCAAACCGGGGGAGAAAGTGTCATCCGATCCTTCGCTCCTGCTCCTCCCGCATCACAAACCTCCACTCGTGGCCGAGAAGCGGCCCGCCTCGTCATTGCTTCAGGGAGTTCAAATCCCTAAACGTAGCCGTTTCTCTTAGCCAAGCTCCTCGAGTGCAGCTCTTCCTCCATCCTCTCCATCCACAGCTGACACCTTCCTCCCATCATATGCGGCGTGTGACCCTCTTGATGCGGACGGAAGCGTGCATAAGGCAATGATGTCCTATGCTGCGTCTTCTGCCGAGAGAAGATGTCTCTCTCGACCTGTACCCCTTCTCCCGGACGACATTCGGACCCCTTTGTTCGAAGAAAGGCCTCTTTACAACAGACGACATTGACAACTTCTCTAGGGTCGCTAAAATGGAGATGAGGCTGTTTCCATCTCTCGTACAAGGATGGCCACTTGTTTGAAGTTCTGCCGTGCCGGAATGAGGGCTATCTTCCCAAAGATAGATATCATTCACTCTTTATCGAAGGAACCGCTAAGGATAGCAAGCCATGGAGAACTCTCTCAACTATCCTCATTCCATACCGGATCATGTCGCCACATTTCATGATGGCCGTCTTCATGATTCAGTCCAAACAGATGATTCTCGATTGATTCTCATCAGATCGTGGAGCAAGATGTAAGAAAGAATGAATGGGAACCACCGTGTCTCGGATCGATCAAGCCGTGAAGAAAGCCGGATTATATGAAAAGTTGGGCATCACTCCTTTGAGACCAACCGAGAAGCCAAGGCGACATTCCGGGGCAAGAAGCAAGTGCCACAACAGCCAGACGGAGATAGCCAGGAGCCTTTGTCTCGTTACTTCATCAAGTCATTCTTAAGTGTGGACAAATCTTGGAGCCAACACACCACTTATACGATGAAGCGCATAATGGAGCTTAGAGAGAAAGCAAGAACAATGATCTTCAAGTATAGTAAGCCTTATCTACCTTAATGAAAATCTTGTATAAAGGCCGAATTGTATTTGCTGCCGATAAATGAAAATGGTTGTGATGTGTATTCTCGTATGTTATCTTTTAGCATCGCTTACCAGATCGATTACAAAGGGTTTGGGCATATCCATAATTGGGGGAGATTGTTGGATCAAGCCCGGAATTTGGATAATGCTAATAAAGCCCTATGTAATTTGATTTGAGATCTTTTGTGTTTCTTTGATCATTGCGGAAGATATGTTATTAATTCGGAGATACACTCGTAAGAGCAAAGTTAAGGACATGATACATAATCCTGATCCAGACAAGAGTGAGTGTCGTCAAACACTTGGTAAATAACCAAGTCACCAATACATACGAAATAAGGAACATTCATATGGACTAAGAACTTAAAAGCTACGGATTACAGAATCTGCTCTTAATGCTTCAAACGGACTAAGTCAAACTGATACGGAGTAAGAATCTTGGTCTACAAGGTCGCACGGAGTAAAAGAGTAAACACGAAGCTAAAAAGTTAAGTCTTTCACTCAAATGAACTAAAGTGAAGAAGACACGGAGTAAGGCATCCGAGTCTTTCGTATATACGGAGTAAGAAAGTACTGATGCGGAATAAGGACCCGAGTCTTTATTCGCACGGAGTAAGGAACTTAGATGCGGAGTAAAGAATCCGGACCACTCACTCATGCGGAGTAAGGATGTGCTAGTACGGAGTAAGCCACCGACCTTAACTTTACATACGGAGTAAGGAACTTACATACGGAGTAAGGAACTTACACACGGAGTAAGGAACTTACATGCGGAGTAAGGAAGCGCTGATACGGAATAAGCACTCCGACCTTCTCATTCATACGGAGTAAGGAAGCGCTAACACGGACTAAGGATTCCAGTACCAAATAGATACGGAGTAAGCAAGCACTGACACGGAGTAAGGTTCCGAGCTTCATTAGCTACGGAGTAAGGAAAATTACACCGGATCAAGAAGATGCTGCTTCAACTTAACCGCATTTAAGGTTATCAGCCCGTGGTGTCCCGATGTAAGACAAACTTGTTGAGAACCTGAAGAATCTTACACGTGGATCACCCGGATATGTGGACACAACTTTAATTATACTTGGGAACTCACAAAGGTACTTATACTCTTCAAGCCCAAGATCTTGAGCTCCACAAACCGCAGCAGTCAAGGCAGAGAGACTACCAAGGAATAGTTAGTGCTGAACGCATTCCGGAACTTCAAGTTCCGAGGTTGTCTTTTAGGAATGTTTTTGTATAAATATTCATACTTGTATATTTAAAAGTGTATGCGAGCAAGCCAAAAAAATTGAGTGTATGCACAAGAGTTCTAAGAGATAATATAGGCTAGAGTGTGAATCATTTTGTAAACAGAGTGTAAAAGAGTCTTGCTTCTATTTTGTTGCATTTATCTTTTGATAATAAAACAAAATACTTCCATTATCTGGTTATCTTCCGCAGTGATTCTATCACTTAACTAGATAAGTGTTTGTGTCATAAGAGAATAAGAAGAGTTTGGATTAGAGCCTATTCACCCCCCCCCCCTCTAGGCTCCAAGGGACCATCACCATACAACCAATCCTAACCATCCATTGCATTAAATGAATTACTCCAAGCCATTGATCACATCAACCTATCCGAGAATTAATCTAGGCTGTTCATATTCCAGAACTGGAAGTTTTAGCACCTTTGATGATCTAAACATGACTTTAGAGACCTCAAACATGTTTGGGATAAGAATTAAAGTTTCTTAGAATGATGAGAGCTGTCACCTGGTTCAAAAACATTTTGCCCATGACAAAGAAATTCTACATGTGATAAACACCTTTGTGCACGTGACAAAGCTTTTCGAGACCTTTCACCATTCCAATCACCCCAAACCTATTTTTCTTGGATAGCCAACTCAAATAGTTACAAAACAGTACCAATTATAAGCCAATCCGAGGTCAGTAGAGAAAGATATGATTTTTTGAAGTTGATGCACTTTCCCCAATCAATGTACTAGACCTTATTGTGTCGTGCAACACTTTTTACTGGCTATTAGAGCTCAATATTTTTCCATATTATTTTTCTTGGATAGCTAACTCAAATATCTACAAAACAGTATCAATCATGAGCTAATCGGAGCTGTAACGAGTGAGATATGATTTTTCAAAGTTTGAACTGAAAAGCTACATAGTTGCTTCAAATCTAAACATACTGCTTTTCTGATAGCTCTTCAATCTAATGTTGACATCTATGGTTGACAACAAATCCAACATCTCTCAAAACTCTATTAGTACTTTTGGATCTTCACCATGGACTCCTTTAATCCCAAACTATCTCAAACAATCCACACCAGAGAACATCATGTTTCTCCCATACCATATTTCCCATGGAAATCCTCAACAATAACCAAAGGAATAGGTTCTAACCTCCTCAAACTTGGAGTTAAACACACATGTGACAGACAAACGAACACTGTAATACCGCTACACAACTCGTAATATAACTCACGGACCCAAGGTCCCCCAATCATGCAACTTAATGCACAATATAACAACACAAGTCGACCACTAGGGTTTCACAATACTCCTTCTGTAACAAAGACCAGTCTCCACAAATTTATCTTCATGTCTCGATCAAGAGAGAGGATTTTCGTAGAAAGTATTTTTCTGGAATGAAAAATCCTGATAATGGTTCCTCATATCATAACTAAGAAAACCTGATTTTTGGAGATTTTTCTGAGAGGTCTAACCCAGTGTGCGAATAGCCACCTTGAACTAAGAACTAGATTTTTCCAGGATTCAGTACTAATTCCTATTTTTCACGTTTTGAAGAAGTGGGAATTTGATTTTCTTGTATTTTCCTTTGTAACTTAAGTATAATACTTAGGCATAGAGGTTTACAATGTAAATAGTCCAGTCTAGTGAAACTGAAATTGTACCAGAATTGCACTACCTAATTGCTCGAGGCATTTACTCGAGACACTCTGCTCGAGGCTACTCAACGTTACATTCTGCTCGACGTTTCCTGCTCGAAGCCCTCTACTCGATGCTCTGGTCGAAGCTAGCTCGACGCTTGAGCCTTGAGCAGTGTCGAGCAGTCCCCCAGTCACGATCTGTCGATTGCATTCATCCTGGTTTTGTCTCAAAACCCAGTTATACCAATTAAATTTTCACTTTTAAGCATCAATTCATCCCAAAATGAGTTTCTAACTCATCATAGCCATATTAGGGAACCAAAACATCCTAATTCGAAGGTTAAGACAAAATTGGGTTTTCCCCAACTTTCTAGGGTTCATCCCCAAATCCATTATTTCATCCAAATCATGCATGCTAATTCCACTAGGATTCATGTAGAGAGATAGGATCACCTATTAGAAGCAAATCTGCAACTTGGATCGCTCCAAATCATCCAAAATTGGCATCTCCGATTTCATCCATCCTCTCCCACACACGCTGCCTCCCACAAAGAACACAACTACGTTCTCTCTCTCTCTCAGCTGCTATTTATATCACTGCTGTAATTACAGTAGTAAATCCCCATAATAATAAAATATCCTCCTGGGGCCATGAACTCCAAATTAAGCCCAACCATAGTTAAAATGCTCAAAATGACAAGCACACCACTATCCTAATGTTTTCTAACTCAATTGATCGCTCAAATCCAAAGTCAACTAACAAATCTCCAAAAAGTTAACAAATGAGTCTTTTAGGGGCCCGATATGAAATTGGGCCCAACAAGTGTCAAAACACTCACATTGATGACCACATCACCATCCATATAGTTTTATTCTCATAGAATAGCTATCTCTCAATGCTACCCAAAACACAGGTCTTTACAATAGCTGTCATCACTGGTTTTCGTCCGGGCCTGTTTGGGGTGACTAGACCAATGGTGAGAAATTTTAGAGTCACCACCAACTGTTTTTGGGGTACAGTTGGATACCTTCTACTTTGAGTAGTTTAAATGTGTGGTCTGCGTTATCAGAGAAGGGTTTGGGAGTTGGTTACGTGTAGGGAAGGATTAACACCCCTACAGCGCCCTTTCGGTATCTAATTTAGGAGGATGAGGTTTTTATTTTATTTGTACTGCCATGACTAGGTTAAGTTTCCTAAAGAGTTTATGATTTTTATTTGGCTAAGTTATTTGTCAAAGTTACGGTTAAAATTGATTTACCCTAAATCCCTAAAGGGAATCCTAAAAGTTTTGGGTTTTTTGTTTGAAGTGAAGAATGAGATCCTACGGGTTGATGTTGGTTTTGGTTTTTCTTTCGGAAATTTAAGTCCTAAAAACTGGTTTTTTATTTCCCCTTTTTTTTTGGTTTTTTGGGTTAGAAAACATATTTTTTTTGTTTTTTATGTTTTGTAAAAAATGTTTTGTTTTGGTTTTGCTTTCTTTTGTCTTTTTTTTTTGGAAGGTAAAACATGTTTTTTTTTGCTTTGTGTTTTAAATGGAATTAGAACTCCTAAATATAGAAACGTGCATTTTTTTTAGATGCTTTCTTTTCCTGTTTTTTTTTTTTTGACTTGAAATGCATTTTTTTTTTGTGGTTTTGAAAACGTTTTTTTTTTTGTTTTTTTTGTTTTTGCAAGGATAAAACTTTGAAACTAACACAATAACATATAAAGTGATGTGTGTGATTGTGACATCTATAAATCAAAACAACCCACTCTTTTTCTTTCTTTTCTTTTTCTTCATGCCTACCTTTGCTCTCTCTCCTTTCTTTCTTTGTTTTTTTTGTTTGCTATACTTTACATATTACAACATACACATATACAAAAGAAAGGGAAATACAAGGAAAAACACAATGCAACAAGTAAAAGAAAAAGAAATACAAGGAAATATTAAGAATTACATCGAATATTAATGTAAGTAAGCTGAAAAGTAATGAAGAAATAAGGGCTGAACCGACTTTGGGGCTTGCAACACCAATCTTCCGTTTGAGCTCCTGTCGGTCCCGATAATCACTTGCTTAGAACCAACAAATCGACGGCAAGCTTTGTGAGGAGGATTTCTTGGTATTTGAAGATTGGAGTGATGTATTTTTTGGGTTTGAGATTTTTTGGTGACCTGGAAATAAGGAAGGTGGGCGTGAGAAGTAGGGGACTAGAAAAGGATTGGTGTCTTTTGTGTTTTTTTTGTTTGATGAAAACGCAGAAAGAGAGGGCTGAAGTTGGAGTTGTTTTTGTGTTTTTCTTTTACTGGGAGAAAGATAACTATAACGAGAAAGAGGGTATGAGGATGAAGGGGCGATTTTGATTGCTGAATAGCAGAAAAACTAGGCGATCTTCTTGGGTTTGGGTTTTGAATCTCAAAAAGACTAGCAGAATGGCAGAAAGATTGGATATATAGACTATCAGAATAGTCAGAAAGGCTGGACGTAATCCTCTTTTTTCTGGGTTTTGAATCTCTCTCTTTTTCTGGGTTTTGAATCTCTCTGTTTGCGCTGGGATGAGGAATGTGATGGTCCCTTGGAGCCTAGGGGGGGGGGGGGTGAATAGGCTCTTATCGAAACTCTTTCTAATCTCTTAAGACACCACACTTATCTAGTTATGTGATAGAATCACTGCGGAAGATAACCAGATAGTGGAAGTATTTTGTTTTATTATCAAGAGATAATTACAACAAAATAGAAGAAAGACTCTCTTACACTCTGTTTACAAAAGGATTCACACACTAGCCTAGATTATATCTTTGAGCTCTTGTGCATACATAGGGTTAATTCAGGCTCGTTCGCACACCCACACAAATGTACAAGTATGAATATTTATACAAACATTCCTAAGAGACAACCTTGGAACTTGTAGTTCGGGAATGCGTTCAGCACTAACTATTCCTCGGTAATCTCTCTGCCTTGACTGCTGCGGTTTGTGGAGCTCAAGATCTTGGGTTTGAAGAGTATAAGTGCCTCTGTGAGTTCCCAAATATAATTAAGGTTGTGTCCACATATCCGGGTGATCCACGTGTAAGATTCTTCAGGTTCTCAACGAGTTTGTCTTACATCGGGACACCACGAGCTGATAACTTAAAGTGCGGTAGTTTGAAGTAGCATCTTCTTGGTTCGGTGTAATTTTCCTTACTCCGTTGCTAATGAAGCTTGGAACCTTACTCCGTGTCGGTGGTTGCTTACTCCGTATCTATTTGGTACTGGAATCCTTAGTCCGTGTCAGCGCTTCCTTACTCTGTGTGAATGAGAAGGTCGGAGTGCTTATTCCGTATCAGCGCTTCCTTATTCCGCATGTAAGTTCCTTACTCCGTATGTAAGTTCCTTACTCCGTAAGTTCCTTACTCCGTATGAGTTTAAAGGATCGGATGGCTTACTCCGTACTAGCGCATCCTTACTTCGCATGAGTGAGTGGCCCGGATTCCTTACTCCGCATCTAGTTTCCTTACTCCGAGCGAATAAAGACTCGGGTCCTTATTCCGCATCAATACTTCCTTACTCCGTATGTATGAAAGACTCGGATGCCTTACTCCGTGTCTTCTTTACTTTAGTTCGCTTGAGGGGAAGACTTAACTTTTTAACTCCATGTCAAACCTTTTACTTCATGTGACCTTGTAGACCAAGACGCTTACTCCGCATCAGTTTGACTTAGTCCATTTGAGGCATTAGGAACAGATTCCATAATCCGTAGCTTTTAAGTTCTTAGTCCGCACGAATGTTCCTTATTCCGTATGTATTGGTGACTTGGTTATTTACCAAGTGTTTGACGACACTCACTCTTGTCCGGATCAAGATTATGTATCTTGTCCTTAGCTTTGCTCTCACAAGTGTATCTCCGGATTAATAACATATCTTCTGCAACGATCAAAGAAACACAAAAGATCTCAGATCAAATTACATAGGGCTTTATCAGCATTATCCAAATTCTGGGCTTGATACAACAGAATGGTAGCAGGTTTTTTCCAACGATGATGGCTCTCTGTGTTTTTTTTTTCTGGGTGTTTTTTTTTTGCAGGGAGGAGGCTGGGGCGTTTTTTGATGATGCGGCTAGGATGTAGTGGTAGCAGGTTTTTTCAATGATCGGTCCCCCTTTTTTTTGCGCAGGAACTGAAGACTGCATCTTAACGGGCTGCAGAAATTTTTTGGCTGGATTGTCATTAATTGCAGCATTTAATGCTGTATTATTGATTTCCTTATTTTTGTCCAGGTCTTGTGCGATCTGTTGGGTGGTCTAGCGACTTACAGCTCATGATTACCTTTTTTAATGTATTCCAAAAATAATTCTTTGTCAGATGGCCAGCGCATAAAACAGGTCTTGTGAACAACCAGCGAGAAAAAACGAAGCCAACGAGAAAAGCCAGTGAGAAAAGCCATCAGCGACGGTCAAAAGGCAAAGGGTCAAAATGTTGGCAGGGTCGAAGCTTCGGTGGGTCGAAATTTCGGTGGGTCGAAAGTCAACGGTCAACGGGTCAAAGTATCGGCAGGTCGAAGGTCAATGGTCAATGGGTCGAAGGCTTACAGGCGTTGCAGGTCAAGGTTCGAAGGTCGGAGTGTCGGCAGGTCGAAGGTTTATAGGCTTCGAGTCTCCAGGGTCGAAGGGTCGAAGGTCGGAGTGTCGGCAGGTCAAAGGTTTCTAGGCTTCGAGTGTCCAGGGTCGAAGGGTCGAAGGGTCGAAGGGTCGAAGGTTGGAGTGTCGGCAGCGGGGTTTCGAGGGTCAAGGGTCGAAGGGTCGAAGGTCGGAGTGTCGGCAGGTCAAGGGGTCGTAGGTCGTGTGTCGAAGGCGTCGCAAGTCCTGGCGTCGTAAGTCTCGAGGCGTCGCATCTTCACAAGGTTCGAAAGTCCGAAGGGGTGAGTCATAGGTCGGAGTGTCGGCAGCGAGGCTTCGAGGCTTCAAATCCTAGAGGCTTCGAGGCTTCAAATCCTCGAGGCTTCGAGGTTTCGAGGCTTCAATGCTTCGAGGCTTCGAGGCTTCGAGGCTTCGGGGCTTCGAGGCTTCGAGGCTTCGAAGGTCAATGGGTCGAAGTGTCGGCAGGTCAACGGTCAACGGTCAACCCCGAAGTTTTTTTTACCTTTTTACTCTTACCCACAATGCAAAAATGGTCGACCTTTTAGGGATTGTTTGGGAGACCCGTATTTACCTACATAGACATTTTAGAGAATTCCACATGATCACTTTTTTGGGCAGTTTGACCAGGGGCATTGACCGTCTTTTGGTAAATTTGACTTTTTCCAATAAAAGTTGTTTTGGCCATAACTTCTTCATTTTAAGTCCGATTTGAGCTCGGTCAAGTGCGTTAGTCTCCAATTTTCATCCTCTATCACCTGGTGTTGGTCTTGGGGCGGTTCAAAGACTTGTAGTAGAAGTCATTAATTTTGGACTCCCCCGTCCGTGTCAATTGTATCCATCTTGTGCAAATTGGGGTAAATCATTCCTTGGAAGTATGGGATCATTGTGGACCTGTTCAACAAGATATATGGCATGGGCAGAAAGGTATATCAAATGGGGTTAGTATGTCCAACCCGGACAAAATGGGGTCCAACATCTGCCCCTCTTTGTGCACTGTTTGTATACAAACAACGTACAAAGATAAAAGGGAGTCATTTTGGACGGGTTGGAGCACTTACCTGACTTACCTAGAGGAAGAAGTACGACAGTTGGGTCTGTCCCCGAGAGGGAAAAGGGCTTCATAGGTCGGTGGACTTGGATAATACTTTGATGTGGCATCTGAGGCTGCCTACAATGTAAAGATATGGGAGATTGAGAGCCTACAACAATGACAGGCTTGAACTGAAAAAAGAGAGCCTTCGGCAACGATAGACTTTGGTTAAAAAATGAAAAGCCTGCAGCAATGATAGGCTTGAACTGAAAAGTGAAAAGGCCCACAAAAATGGTGGGCGTGAACTAAAAATTGAAAGGCCCACAGCAACGATAGGCTCGAATTGAAAATGGATAGCCCACAGCAACGATAGGCTTGAATTGAAAATGGATAGCCCACAGCAACGATAGGCTTGAACTGAAAAATGTAAAAGGCCCACAACAATGATGGGCGTGAACTAAAAATTGAAAGGCCCACAGCAACGATAGGCTCGAATTGAAAATGGATAGCCCACAACAACGATAGGCTTTGAATTGAAAATGGATAGCCCACAGCAACAATAGGCTTTGAATTGAAAATGGATAGCCCACAACAACAATAGGCTTGAATTGAAAATGAAAAAGCCCACAACAATGATAGGCGTAAACTGAAAATGGAAAAGCCCGCAGCAACGATAGGCTTAGATTGAAAATGGAAAAGCACACAGCAACGTTAGGCTTAAACTGAAAAATGGAAAGCCCACAGCAACGATAGGCTTGAATTAAAAATGGAAAAGCCCACAGCAACGATAGGCTTAAACTGAAAATGGAAAAGCCCACAGCAACAATAGGCTTAGATTGAAAATGGAAAAGCCCATAGCAACGTTAGGCTTAAACTGAAAAATGGAAAGTCCACAGCAACGATAGGCTTGAATTGAAAATGGAAAATCCCACAGCAACGATAGGCTTAAACTGAAAATGGAAAAGCCTACAGCAACGATAGGCGTAAACTGAAAATGGAAAAGCCTACAGCAACGATAGGCTTTGAATTGAAAATGGATAGCCCACAGCAACGATAGGCTTTGAATTGAAAATGGAAAAGCTCACATCAATGATAGGCTTAAATTGACAATAGGAAGGTCCACAGCAACGATAGACTTGAATTGGAAAAGAAAAAGCCCACAGCAACGATAGGCTTAAACTGGAAAGACTTGTTGGAGACATCAATTGGTATTGGGGAAATGCTTTAAAGAATTGGTGAGTTTGGGAAGTAACACAATTTGGGCTCCCTCTATGAGTTCACTCAAGGAGATCGCTCTATGAGGTGACCCAAAAAAGGGGAAAAAGTTTGTCAAGTGCCAAAAGGAAGTATTTAGAGCTTGGGTGAAATTGCAAAGAAAGAGTTGCGGAATTGAACAAAGAAAGCTAGGATAGCTTGGTGAGAAGCTTGCTGAGTATGAGCTCGGATCTTCAGAGGCGGCAACATTCCTGAAATTACAGAGTATGCTGAATGTATGCAAATGATGCATGGAATGCAATGTGATGTATGTGGGGATGCATGGTGACATGTATGGCTAATGACCCAATATGAGCTGAGGGTTTATCTCCCTACTGCTGGAGAGTTTAGATGACATCCAACTTGTTGGGGACTTTTTGTCTCTCGGGTGGGGAGACCTTTCTATCTTTCTTTGGGGGACTCCCTCTTTTATGGATGGAGGGTTTGTTTGACTTAGTTTCACTCCATTGAGGAGCTTAACTTGAGAGCTTCTCTGGGGATAGTGATAACCCGTGGAGATATGGGTACTCCGAGTTGGGGGATTAACTTGTTTGGTGATTTTGGGCTTGGCCCTACTCATAAGGCAATGCTAAAAGAGCCTCTTGGGATTCAAAATATTCTAATTAAATGTGAAATGAAGACCATGTAACATGATTAAAGAGATAAAAAGGGATTTTTGCTGGTTTAATTCCACAAAACATATTTATATCATAAAAAGTGTCCTATTGTTATAATCGATAAACGGAATCACAAGTCTTTAAAAGTATAATGTACAAATTTGATTCGAATGTGCCGTGGTTTGACCAAGTCTTCCACTATTTGCAGCCATTGTTTTTGGATGATGTTGTCTCTACTGTGTGCAAAGGACCCTATTTGTTGTGGTCCTGATCCTTTCAGATTCGATCGATTGATTTCACCCTTCAAGATTTATTGTTGGCTTTGTATTTTACCCTTGGTGCCCTTTCAGGTTTTCACCAAGTCCGCCCTTGTTTTATTTTTTGTCTTTTGTTGGAGCTTTGTATTTTACCCTTGGTGCCCTTTCGGGTTTTCACCAAGTCCGCTCATTACAGGAATGAGAATCTTGTTGGGAGGTATGAGAGTTAAGCATAAAACTTTTTGATGGCGTCACTATTCACTGGATTAGGAAGCTCATCTCCGTCCATTTTGGCAAGGATCAATGCGCCTCCCGAGAATACTTTTTTCACAACATATGGGCCTTCATAATTGGGAGTCTACTTGCCTCGATGGTCATCCTGGATTGGTAAGATCTTTTTGAGGACAAGATCACCCTCTTGAAAGCTTCTAGGCTTCACCTTTTTATTGTAATTGTTCATCATTCTCTATCGATACATCTGTCCTCTGGCAACGCTGCCAAGCGCTTGCCCTCAATTAAATTCAATTGCTCATAATGATTTTGGGCCCATTCTGCTTCTTTGAGCGAGTATCCTTAAGTACTCGGAGGGAGGGTATCTCCACTTCGACCGGTAGAACTGCTTCCATGCCATAGACCAAAGAAAATAGTGTTGCCCTGGTCGATGTATGCACCGAGGTATGATAAGCATACAAAGCGTAAGGTAGCTTCTCGTGCCAATCTTTGTTTGTTTCGGTCATCTTTCCGATAATGTTCTTGATGTTCTTCTTAGCTGCCTCGATTGCTCCATTCATCTTTGGGCGATAGGGGGTCGAGTTGCGGTGTTGAATTTTATATGTTTCACACAACCTCCCTATCATCCGGCTGTTCAAATTGGTAGCATTGTCCGTTATGATCTGCTCGGGAAGCCCATATCGGCATATGATGTTGTTCCGCATAAATCAAAGTACCACGGCTTGTGTGACATTAGCATATGATGCCGCTTCTACCCACTTGGTGAAGTAATCAATGGTTACCAAAATGAAACAATGACCATTAGAAGCTTTTGGAGATATTGGTCCGATAACGTCAATGCCCCAAAGCGAGAACGGCCACGGGGAAACCATCACGTGTAGTTTGGACGGCGGTACTTGGATTTTATCGCCATAAATTTGACACTTAAGGCATTTGCGCACATATTCAATGCAATCCTTTTCCATGGTGACCCAATAATAGCCCATTCGCATGATTTGTCTTGTTAATGCATATCCATTTGCATGTGAACCACATTCCCCTTCGTGCACTTCTTTCATTATTTGTGTTGATTCTTCTTTTGCCACACGCCGCAATAATACCATGTCATGGTTTTTTTTTATACAGAACGGGACCATCAAGATAGTAGTTGGACGCTGACCTTCGGATATTTCTTTTATCAGATACAGAGGCCTCTGCTGGGTATTCTTGCTTAAGCAAATACTGTTTGACGTCATCAAACCAAGGTTTTTCTTCAGTATTTCCTTCAATGGCCATGCAATGTGCAGGAGCATCTTGTATACGGATATCAAAAGACTGGACTTC
This sequence comes from Taxillus chinensis, assembly GCA_023512835.1. Taxonomy (NCBI): domain Eukaryota; kingdom Viridiplantae; phylum Streptophyta; class Magnoliopsida; order Santalales; family Loranthaceae; genus Taxillus; species Taxillus chinensis. Next base: position 47,590,255 of record CM042092.1, on the reverse strand, counting down.
CAATTTTGTATCTAGTCGAAGGAGGGAGGCTAGAATGGCCAACGCATCGGGGATCGATTGTATTCCTTGGGCATATGCTCAAACGTGATGTCTTCAAATTGCTCGGCTAACTCCGTAACGTGCTTCCGATACGGGATTAATTTGTGGTTTCGAGTCTCCCATTCACCCCTTACTTGAAAAATGATGAGTGCCGAATTGCCGAATACTCGTAATTTTTTGATTCCTTTGTTAATGGCTTCTTGAAGTCCCATCACACAAGCCTCATATTCTGCCACATTGTTTGTACAAGGGAAGGTTAGCTTTGCCGCCATGGGGAAATGTTTGCCTTTTGGGGATATCAGGATGGCCCCAACACCATGACCTAAGAGACTGGAGGCTCCATCGAACCACATCGTCCATATGTCTGATACTTCGGCCGTAATGATGTTGATGTGCTCATCTGGGAAGCCAATAGTCATGGGCTCATAGTCTTCTAGTGCTCTGTCTGCCAAGTAATCAGCTATTGCGCTCCCTTTTATAGCTTTTTGTGGCACGTAGATGATATCATACTCCGATAAGATCAGCTGCCATTTGGCGATTCTCCCAGAAATGGATGGTTTTTCTAAGAGATATTTGAGCGGATCATGCCTTGAAATCAGCCATGTGGTATGATAAAGAGTGTACTGCCTGAATCTTGTTGTTATCCAGACAAGAGCACAACACGTCTTCTCCAAGGGTGTGTAGTTTTCTTCATTGATGGTGAACTTCTTGCTCAGATAATAAATGGCCGGCTCCTTCTTGCCTGTAGAATCGTGTTGCCCCAAGACACAACCCATCGCTGACTCCTGAACGGTCAAGTATAAGATCAGAGGTCTATCCGGTACTAGTGGGACCAAAATAGGTGGATTAGACAGATATTGTTTGATCTTATCAAAAGCTTCTTGACATTTGTCATTCCAAATTTCTGGGTTGTTCTTTCGTAAAGTCTTGAAAATGGGTTCACATGTGGCTGTCAGCTAGGAAATAAATCGGGCAATGTAATTCAGTCGCCTTAGGAATTCTCTAACCTCCTTAATGGTCCGTGGTGGCAGCATCTCTTGGATAGCTCGAACTTTATCTGGATCGATTTCAACTCCTTTTTGGCTCACAATGAAACCCAATAGTTTTCCCGACATGGCTTCGAAAGTGCACTTTTTGGGGTTCAATTTCAGCTGATATTTCCATAGCCTATTAAAGAGCTTGCGGAGTACTTCAATATGATCTTCAGTGCTTCATGATTTGGCTATCATGTCGTCAACATATACTTCGACTTCCTTATGCATCATGTCGTTGAATAGGGTCACCATGGCTCGCTGATAGGTTGCCCCTGCGTTCCTCAGACCAAAAGGCATCACATTATAGCAGAAAGTGCCCCAAAGTGTCGTGAATGTGGTCCTTTCTTTTTGTTCGGGGGCCATACGAATTTGATTATAGCCCGAGAAACCATCCATGAATGAGAACAGGGCGTGTTTTGCTGTATTATCCATCATTAATGAGAGCAAGGAGATGCGAGCCGGTTGTCGGCTTAGCTGATCCACAATATTATACTCGCTCTGTTTCATGAATTTTAGGAATTCCAATGTCTCTTTTTCAGTGACCGGTGCTCCTTTCTTTGTTGCCTCCAGCGTTGGCTCAATGTCTAGTTCTACAGCTTTTTCCTTCCTTGCTTTGTCAGCCATATCAGGGGCATAAGCCTTACCACTCCTAGTTATCTTCTCTGCTGCGATGGCTCCCTGGACTACTTCACAACTATAATTCCATGGGACTGCTTTATCAGTTTTATAGGGGAAAGGAGCAGGAACACCTATGGTGAGGGGTGCAATTTCATGCGGTAGTTGTGGGATTTCGGTCCTCTCCCCCTTGTCTGGCACGAGACTTGAGGCATGGATAGTGAGAGGCTGGATTCCATGTGGCAGTAGCGGGATCCCCGGAGCCTTAACAGTTAAGACAAGGGGTGTTGGCACCCAAGGCGATTTGTGTGAATCGTCTTCTTGGATCATGTGGCTTTGGTTGTCCATTCCTCCTCTTGAGAATTCTATCATCCTTTGGTCCATGAGTTTTTGCACCACCTCGGAAAACTCAGTACATTCTGCAATGTCATGTCCCCGTGACATCTTGTGATAAGGGCATTGTTTTTCCCCATCTATTCCTTTTCGCCTTTGGTGTGTTTTTAGCAAGTATATAGCCATGTTCCTGTAGTGAGTAAACGAATGTGTTTTCTCCATTTGTACTTGGGAGACCCTTTCCAGCCATGCTTCATTTTCGATACTAGCAACATTATTGGAGTGTTTGGGAGAGGATTGCTTGTTCACATTTGGCGTCCCCAGACGGTGCGAAAAAATCCATCCATTTTGCATCCTTTAATGCCTGAACCTTCCTTTTGAATGTTATACAATTCTCGATATCATGTCCAGCTCCACCTGCATGATATTCACATCTGGCCTCTAGCTTATACCAGGCCGGCGGAGGCGTCTTTATTTCTCCCAAGGGTATAGGGGTTACCATCCTTGCCTCTAAGAGCTTGGGGTATAATTCCGTATAAGTCATTGGAATAGGATCAAACTCTTGTCGTGGTCGACGAGAAGCCTGATTCGCTCATGCTTGCTGGGTCGGAGCCCTTGGTTGCCCCTGTCCTTGGAATGAGGCTCCTGGTCCTTCCTGAGTTGCTGGCCTCGATTGTTCTTGGTATGGCGCTCTCGGTTGAAATGAGTTAGGTACCATTGAGTATGGAAATGGGACCCCTCCTTGCAACAGGTATGGCATGAATTGGGGAAATGGAGCAGGCAAGATAAGCGACTACCGGTGACCCTCTCAAAGCATCCTGGCGCTTGGTAGAATGTTGGTTGTATTGACCGGTGTGCTTGATATACCAGGTTGCTCTCATTTTCCTTCTTCTTTGCTGGTGGTTAAAACCGTTTTGATGCCTCAGCCGCATCACCCTTTAGCTTTCGCATTTAATTCCACTTTCTACACGTTCACCTGGATGCAACCAAGTCTGCAAAGTGTTAGAGACGTTACCTATCAACTTCTCGTAGTATACGCCTTTTAGTGTGTTGATAAAAAGAGTGGTGAGTTCTCTTTCGGTAAGAGGAGGTTGGACCTCCACGGCGGCCTCTCTCCATCTTCGTGCATAGTCTTTGAAATTCTCCTCGGATCCCTTTTCCATGGACTGCAGGGTTAGTCGATCCAGCGACGGCTCGGTGACATGTTTGTCTTGTGCCAAGAAGGAAGTAGCTAATTCTTTCCATGTCTTGACGCGGTTTCCATTTAGTTGAAAGTACCGGCGAAGGGATGCCCCGGTTAGGCTTTCCTGGAAACAATGCATGAGGAGCTTGTCTTCACCAGCATAAGCAGCCATCTTTTGACAATACATGGCCAGATGTGTCCTAGGACATTGGGTCCCGTTGAACTTTTCAAACTCTGGCATTTTGAATTTTGGCGGTAGCACCACTCCAGGGACTAAGCATAAGTCTTGTGGGCTGGTCATGCCATAGCTGTCCATGCCTTCTATGACTTTCAATCTTTCCTCGAGTCGGCGTAGAGCGGGAGCCTCAATATTTTCCTGAGGAGCTGGGGAACCCATCGCTTCCATTACATTTCCCGGTGCGGGCATAGTGAAATGAGTTTGATTTGGAGTTGGAGGTTGTGCCATAGCAGGATGATAGGTGGGTGCCTGGCTAGGGGCCGGATTGGGCGGTTGAACTACTTCTTGCCCCTGCTCTTGGTGGTGATTGATAGTTCCCCCTGTCGGGGTTATTCCTCTTTCCTTAGTCAATTTTGTGAGCATTTCCATAATTGCAGACATTTGCCCCTGTAGGGTTTGTTGTGACTGTTCCAACCCCATGAGTTTGTTCTCTATTTCTTCTGCCATCGATCGCGATCGTGGTATTTGATTGCACCGGGATCCGAGGTTGTAAGAGTGGGCAATCTTGTAGAAAGGCAGCTACCGACCTGGGTACAAGGGAAGTTTTATTTGATTTTTCCTTTGATATGCATGTATGCATGAATGTATGTGCGGAGGGTTAAAGAAACAAACAACTTTATTGCAAACAAAACACATAATACAAACACTCAATACAAACATACAATGCGAAATGCCATGTCAAATGAAGGCTATTGCTACATGATCTTAGAGCAAACTTCCAGTCATCTCCTAAGGAGCACGACGCCTCTTTCTCTGGGGGGTGGTCGTTCACCTGCTTCCTCCCTCTCGCTTCATTATGGTCTCGATCTGTTTTTCCCTCACTGCAGCCTTTGAAGAGCTCCTTCTAGAGATGCTTCTAGCCTCCGGATTCTTGCCTTGAAGTCCGATTCTCCTGGAGGATAGCCTTCATGTCCGAAGTTAGCCGTGGCTTGTGTTGTGCCCTCCAAGATATGTATGCGGGGTAAACACCAGGTTTTGAGTCGTTGGGTTGGATCTTGTGTGGTGTGGACCATGCTTGATACATCTTCTTGCCTTCTTCTCGTGAGCATGGTTCTACCGTAAGTGAAGTCACACTCTTCCATGCCAAAGAGCACGGGAATAATCTAATGACGCCCCACTAGTCTTCCCACCTGCGGTGGTGCATATGCGGTTCCTCCCTAGGGACCTAAAAGTGGAACCCAATTGTAGTCCCCACGGCTATATGTCATGGAGACCACCAGCATCTAAGGAGTAGTCTAGGTAATGTCGGCTTATGTGAGGTTCTCCAACTTCTTTTTCCAGCTTTCGAGTCTTTAGGTAGGCTCCACTTGCTGAGCAGAATATCTAGTAGTGTTGTGGCTGGTACCTAATAAACAGCAGGAAAACGATGAACACTACAGGGGAAATGACCTTGCAACCAGGTACATAGGAGAGGTAGGCACCCCATGAACTGTCCCGAGCCTTTACTCCTCAGGTAAGTAAGAGATCGGATGGTTTCAGCCAAGATAGCAGGAGTAGGGTCACATCCTTTGAGCACCTGTTGGACCAAATCTACAATTGCCCCATCGATGTGGGTTGGTATCCTTGGGAAAATGACTAGCCCATATATAGCTAGTGTAAGCGGTTGTGTGCCCCTCGCTTCGTTGCGGTCTGTATCATTTCTTTGATTGTGTCCCATGAAAGATATTCCCGCCCACCATAGGTTGTGGCTGTCGGTGAGTCCTATACCGGCTTTCATATTATCTCAGCAAAGGCCCTTCGACATGATCTTCTGGGCTCCGGTAGATAGATCTTCATTTTGTTTTCTACGGGGATATCTAATAATATTCTGTATTCTTCTATGGTGGGAACAAGATCTATGCCATTGAAGTGAAAGCACCGTCGTCGAGACTCCCAGAAATATATGGCTGCCCCAAGCATATCCTTATCGGCCAGTAGTTCGGTCACATGGAGCAAATCCCCAAACTGTTGTATGTATATGCTTTTCCTTTTGTCAGACCACTGCCTCCATATTGTCTGTATCTCCTTAGTGTAGTCCAGCTGATCTTCTATGATAACATGTCTTGCCTTGTTGGCTTCTCCTGGCGGAAAATCCCCAAGGCGAAGTTGAATGTCTCCAGATGCTTGGGCCACCACTGCAACAGCCTCCTTGTCCTGAGGGCCTTTTAGGAGATGACTGAAAGTTGCCATGCCTATATGAATGTCATGTTATGCATGATGACAGGTTAGGATGATAGGTTAATATATATCAAGCAGTTAGACAGGATAAAGAATAAACCAATAGTAAAAAATCTAATATATGTGCAGGGGATGTCTTAAGGACTACCCTGCAAAACAAAGGTTAGCAAGGCATGGAATGAGCAAACAAAATGTGGGTCAATGCCCCTGATGGGCTTTTATTGCTACACCTATCTTATTCATTGGTTCCCAAACTTCCTCAATAGAGGGCTCCGTACACCATGGGATTTACCGGAGGGGGGTTTTAAAAGGACGTGCCTTAAAAGAACCTCAAGCTTGAGTGAGGAGTCCGAGGCCCCATTGCGGATGATGATCAACGTGCTGGGGACCGTACTGAACCTCACTAACCTAAATTGTCCTAAACCCGGGTATAGGGTTATGCATGAATGCAACAAGTATGGAAAGCAGTAAATCACAACTATCATGGTAGTTAAAGCGTATAAATAAATCACAGTTTAAAGAGAAACGACAATTTAAAAAATAAGTAAATCACAATTTTATCTAAAAAAATCAACTTAGCACGACAGTTAAATATATACAACAGTACAAAAAAAACAACCTCCTACTCCTAGTTCTAGACCTAACTCTCTAAAGTGTTCATATATCCCCAGCAGAGTCGCCAGCTATCATCACTGGTTTTCGTCCAGGCCCGTTTGGGGTGAGCTCAAACTAGACCAATGGTGAGAAATTTTAGAGTCGCCACCAACTATTTTTGGGGTACAGTTGGATACCCTCTACTTTGAGTAGTTTAAATGTGTGGTCTGCGTTATCAGAGAAGGGTTCGGGAGTTGGTTACGTGTAGGGAAGGATTAACACCCCTACAGCGCCCTTTCGGTATCTAATTTAGGAGGAGAAGGTTTTTATTTTATTTGTCTTGCCATAACTAGGTTAAGTTTCCTAAAGAGTCTATGATTTTTATTTGGCTAAGTTATTTGTCAGAGTTACGGTTAAAATTGATTTACCTTAAATCCCTAAAGGGAATCCTAAAAGTTTTGGGTTTTTGTTTGAAGTGAAGAATGAGATCCTACGGGTTGATGTTGGTTTTGGTTTTTCTTTTGGAAATTTAAGTCCTAAAAACTGGTTTTTTATTTTCCCCTTTTTTTGTTTTTTTTTTGGGTTAGAAAACATTTTTTTTGTTTTTTATGTTTTGTGAAAAACGTTTTGTTTTGGTTTTGCTTTCTTTTGTTTTTGTTTTTTTTGTTTTTGGAAGGTAAAACATGTTTTTTTTTTGCTTTGTGTTTTAAATGGAATTGGAACTCCTAAATATGGAAACGTGCATTTTTTTTTAGATGCTTTCTTTTCCTTTTTTTTTTGACTTGAAATGCATTTTTTTTATGGTTTTGAAAATGTTTTTTTTTTTTTTTTTTTTGCAAGGATAAAACTTTGAAACTAACACAATAACATATAAAGTGATGTGTGTGATTGTGACATCCATAAATCAAAACGACCCACTCTTTTTCTTTCTTTTCTTTTTCTTCATGCCTCTCTTTGCTCTCTCTCTTTTTCTTTCTTTGTTTTTTTTGTTTGCTATACTTTACATATTACAACATACACCTATACAAAGGAAAGGGAAATACAAGGAAAAACACAATGCAACAAGTAAAAGAAAAAGAAATACAAGGAAATATTAAGAATTACATCAAATATTAATGTAAGTAAGCTGAAAAGTAATGAAGAAATAAGGGCTGAACCGACTTTGGGGCTTACAACACCAATCTTCCGTTTGAGCTCTTGTTGGAGCTGATAATCACTTGCTTAGAACCAACAAATCTGACGACGAGCTTTGTGAGGAGGATTTCTTGGTATTTGAAGATTGGAGTGATGTATTTTTTGGTTTTGAGATTTTTTGGTACCTGGAAATAAGGAAGGTGGGTGTGAGAAGTAGGGGACTGGAAAAGGATTGGTGTCTTTTGTGTTTTTTTTTGTTTGATGAAAACACAGAAAGAGAGGGCTGAAGTTGGAGTTGTTTTTGTGTTTTTCTTTTACAGGGAGAAAGATAACTATAACGAGAAAGAGGGTATGAGGATGAAGGGGCGATTTTGATTGCTGAATAGCAGAGAAACTGGGCGATCTTCTTGGGTCTGGGTTTTGAATCTCAAAAAGACTAGCAGAATGGCAGAAAGATTGGATATACAGACTAGCAGAATAGTCAGAAAGGCTGGATGTAATCCTCTCTTTTCTGGGTTTTGAATCTCTCTCTTTATCTGGGTTTTGAATCTCTCTGTTTGTGCTGGGATGAGGAATGGTAGCAGGTTTTTTCCAACGATGATGGCTCTCTATGTTTTTTTTTTCTGGGTGTTTTTTTTTTTGCGGGAGGGAGGAGGGGGCGTTTTTTGATGATGCGGCTGGGGTGTAGTGGTAGCAGGTTTCTTCAATGATCGGTCCCCCTTTTTTTTGCACAAGAACTGAAGACTACATCTTAACGGGCTGCAGAAATTTTCTGGCTGGACTATCATTAATTGCAGCATTTAATGCTGTATTATTGATTTCCTTATTTTTGTCCAGGTCTTGTGCGATCCGTCGGGTGGTCTGGCGACTTACAACTCATGATTGCCTTTCTTAATGTTTTCGTTTAGCACATGTGACCAATAGGTTTTCCAAAAATAATTCTTTGTCGGATGGCCAAGACATAAAACAAGTCTCGTGAACAACCAGCGAGAAAAATCGAAGCCGGCGAGAAAAGCCATCGGCGACGGTCAAAAGGCAAAGGGTCAAAATGTCGGCAGGGTCGAAGTGTCGGCAGGGTCGAAGCTTCGGTGGGTCGAAAGTCAACGGTCAACGGGTCAAAGTATCGGCAGGTCGAAGGTCAATGGTCAATGGGTCGAAGGCTTACAGGCATTACAGGTCAAGGTTCGAAGGTCGAAGTGTCGGCAGGTCGAAGGTTTATAGGCTTCGAGTGTCTAGGGTCGAAGGGTCGAAGGTCGGAGTGTCGGCAGGTCGAAGATTTATAGGCTTCGAGTGTCCAGGGTCGAAGGGTCGAAGGTTGGAGTGTCGGTAGCGGGGTTTCGAGGGTCAAGGGTCAAAGGTCGGAGTGTCGGCAGGTCAAGGGGTCGTAGGTCGTGTGTCGAAGGCGTCGCAAGTCCTGGCGTCGTAAGTCTCGAGGCATCGCATCTTCACAAGGTTTGAAAGTCCGAAGGGGCGAGTCGTAGGTCAGAGTGTTGGCGGCGAGGCTTCGAATCCTCGAGGCTTCGAATCCTCGAGGCTTCGAATCCTCGAGGCTTCGAATCCTCGAGGCTTCGAGGCTTGGAGGCTGATGCTTCGAGGCTTCGAGGCTTTGAGGCTTCGATGCTTCGAGGTTTCGAGGCTTCGAGGCTTCGAGGCTTTGGGGCTTCGAGGCTTCGATGCTTCGGGGCTTCGAGGCTTCGAAGGTCAATGGGTCGAAGTGTCGGCAGGTCAACGGTCAACGGTCAACCCCAAAGTTTTTTTTACCTTTTTACCCTTACCCACAATGCAAAAATGGACGACCTTTTAGGGATTGTTTGGGAGACCCGTATTTGCCTACATAGACATTTTAGAGAATTCCGCATGATCACTTTTTTCGGGAAGTTTGACCAGGGGCATTGACCGTCTTTTGGCAAATTTGACTTTTTCCAACAAAAGTTGTTTTGGCCATAACTTCTTCATTTTAAGTCCGATTTGAGCGGTCAAGTGTGTTAGTCTCCAATTTTCATCATCTATCACCTGGTGTTGGTCTTGGGGTGCTTCAAAGACTTGTAGCAGAAGTCATTAATTTTGGACTCCCCGTCCAAGTCAATTGTATCCATCTCGTGCAAATTGGGGTAAACCATTCCTTGGAAGTATGGGATCATTGTGGACCTGTTCAACAAGGTATATGGCATGGGCGAAAGGTATATCAAATGGGGTTAGTATGTCCAACCCAGACAAAATGGGGTCCAACAATAGCGTCTTGGAGACTTGAAGACTTGTAGACTCAAAGACCCATTGGGTGTAAAGTGGCGGTGTCATAGAGTCGAAGCTCGAAGGAGCAAAGATTTAGAGACCTGTTGCCATGAACGAGAGACCCGTGGATATGAACCGTTGATTAGCCAAGTTAGAATGCAATTGTTCCTATCCTGAAACTAGAGACTCGGAGACTCAAAGGCTTAACACAAAGATCAGAGTGTCATTGGTTCTAAACTGGAGTTGATCCGACTCAAAGATCCGAAGGTTCTAATTCTAAGTTTCGAAGGTGCGAGACTCGAAGATAGTAGCGTATGCACTATGCAAAGCATCAGCAAAGCTACGAGGCAATCATCTTCGTAGCTATCGCTAATCGAAGGATTAATTTGCAGTTAAGGTTGTCGTTTAAGTAAGTTATTTGGACAACATAACTGAACGCACTAAGTATCAGACTAAATATGTGAACGTTATCCATGGTTGGTGTTGAACCCTATTTTGACCGGGTTAGATCACAACCACACTCGGCGAAGGACCACATTGGGAAACCTTTAAATGACCCAAGACAAGCACTAAGTGATAGAGGATAACATTTGGAGAACAACGCACTTGACCACACTTGATTTCGAGAAGAAATGAAAAGATTATGACAAAAGTACCAAGTTTTGTACAAAGTTGAATTGGACAGCTGGTGTGTAGCCCGCTATTTTGCCAATAACTTCCCCGATACTTGTCGTAATCCAACAAAGTCAATTGAGTTGATTAGATGACATCTTCATTTGTCATTTCCAACTAGTTTGAGATTATTCCGGGCTTTATTCAATTAGTTATGATTTTTCGAAGTTGGCAACCAAATCTTGTACGAATTTGGGGGAGACAGCCGGTGCACAGTGCACTATTTTGCCAATAACTTCCTCAATACTTGTTGGAATTAAACAAAGTCAATTGCATTGGTTAGATAACATAGTTATCTATCATTTTCAACCAATTTTAGGATAATCCAAGTTCTGTGCAATTAACTATGAATTTTTGATTCTGGCGGGCAGAATGCTTACTTTGTCATGTACCTTTGTGCGGTTTTTCTTACTTTTCTCCTAAATGGAAGATCCTTTTTGAGTGGTTCCAATTTATGAAGATAGATGAAAAAATTATGAGGAAAACAATACCAATTTGGCCTCAATCCGAGCTCTGTGGAGAAAGTTATGAATTTTTGAAGTTTCCCCAAATCTACCTTATTTTCCACAAATTTTGGTTCTTCATATGCGTGTTTGTCCCACATTAATAGTTTTGCTTCTCGTTGATTCAGTATATATACAAAGACACTCCCCTTACACAACAAGTGAGAACAAGAGAAGTGTAAGAAAGCCCAAGTAGAGTCACTAGTTGGCGGTTGAGCACACATATGAAATTTTAACTCCAAAAAGACAACTCGTCTATCAGCCTGGAAGCGGCTCCAATGGATCAAGACTCTAAAAATCCTTTTTCCAAGTGCATTAATTACGAACAGTGCCTTGGGACTCTATTTTTGAGCATAGAGACGGAGGTGCCATAATTAAATGAATAAAATTTTCGGGACATCATAGTTGACCCTGGGACTGTATAGCCATTAATTCCCAATGACACTAATACCCCAAAAATGCATTCAGCTCTTATCCACCAATGCGTCCAGATACAATGGGAGATTTAAATAATTCCAAGAAAATTATTTATTTGAGAATTTATTTTCAGACGAGAGAATAGGAAGCCATAATGAGGTCTCGGGACACCCACTTGACTTATTGGAAATATAATAATGCAATTAATACCTAGCTAACGGATACTCTCTAAAATGCTTATAAATAGGCTATCCATAAACCTCTAAAGGCATCAATTATCACGGATCAGAAGAGAAAATTATTCTGGAGAGCATAAAAAGGCCGAGAGAGAGAATATCCTGGTATTTTTGAGAGAAAAAATCGGAGAGAGATATACTTATCTTCAAGCGCCTAAAAGGAGACATTCCAAACTAAGGAGGAAGCGTTCTGGAAATGTGGGAACTGAAGACTTAAAGCAGGGAAGGAAAGCTGCATTTTTCTTTCTAACCTTTTTGTTTTCAGGAAGACTTTTGGAGGAAGATCTCCAAGTTCGATCACAAAAAAACCACCAGGTTTTTCTCTTTAATTTCTTAATATTTAAACTGTTAAAACTTCTTTTCTCAAATGTTTTAAAGTGAAACGGTTTCCCTTTTAACTCTCATTTCTTTTTTTTTCAAAAATAAAAATGGACAATCAAAATAACATATTTTTTAGAAAAATTAAAACAAGACTTGGGCGGTCATGAGGTTTGAGCTCTATATGCTCATATCCTAGTCTACTTGGGCCAATATCAATTGTGGCAGTATTTTCATATTTGAATTTAAATTGTTTTTATCTTCTTTTCTAGAAAAGGGAATATTACTTTTGTTTTCTAAAGAAAAATACAATACTGTCACATGCGCCTAGTTCCCACATTCCTTTTCTAAAATTAGAATGTGCTTCTTTTTTATTTGCTTTAAAATCTTTTTTTTGTTGTTTTAAGGCCTAGATCTCAAAAAACTTCCTTTTCCCGAAAATTAAAAATATACAAAAATAACTTCTTTTTGAATAATGCAAGCAAACACCCATAGATCAAGACTAGGTACCAATTATGGGCGTTGTGGGGGTGCAAGAGTTTTTTTTTCCTTCCTCACACGTAAGCGACTCCCAAACCTAATTCTCTGGAATACTAGACCTTTCTTTTTCTAGGTGCCCAATCACACTTCTAATTTGTTTGCTGGTGACTCTTGTTTTTCTTTTCTTTAATGGTTTGTGTGAGCCTTGTGCAGGGATGACTCTAGGATCAAATTGAATGAACCAGTATGGAGTCCTTTCACAAAAACCAGCACGAACCCGATCAAAAACGGGTGATAACAATGGCGACTCTACTAGGGACTGTTATGAGAGTCTAGCCAATGTCTCATCTATGGAATGTTTGTTTGTTTGAATTTTTTTTATCTATCTATTTTATTGTATTATATAACTATGCTGATTGTGCATACATGCATCTCTTTCTCCCTCCAACCCTATACCCGGGTTTTCTCTAACACATTAGAATTAGAGAGGCTAGTAAAGGTTTGCCCATGTGGACTTGATTGTGCTTGTCTATGTGGAATACCCAAAATGTCTCACTCAAGTAGTGATCTTTTCTTGTTAATGCCCCAAGTGGTACGAGAAGGACCCCCTCCGTCAATGCCCTTTGGGGGTATGGGAGCTCTTGTAAAGCCCCGTACTTGGGTGAGGTTGGAATACGTATTTGAAACACGTGACCTCAACTCGAGCGTTGACCTCACCATATTATTATTTAATATTATGACCTCATCGTATTATATGTTAAGTTTATTATTAAGGGATTTTAAATATGAGATTTTATTTTTATTAATTAATTCGGATTAATTCTTATCATAGAATATTATTATTATTATTATTATTATTATTATTATTAGATTATTATTATTATTATTATTAGATTATTATTATTGTCATTATTATTATTATTATTATTATTATTATTATTTTGCATTAAAAAGTATAAATAGGAGGAACTAGGGTAGAAACCCTATTTTTTGGCTCGCGTGCGAACTTGACAAGAGAAAGCCGAAAGTTTGAAGCGTTCTACATCCTTGATTCAGGTAGGTGTTTCCTTGTTTCCACCTTGTGTTTGAATTCCGGATTTGAGGGTTCGTCTTGAAGTTTTGATTATACATGTATATGGGTATATGAATATACATAGCTAAATAGGCATCTAACGTATGCGTGGAAGGAAAAAAAAAAAACGACGATGCCGTGCTTGCGTTGACCAGGCGTACGCCACCTGCCGGTTTGGGAGGGGCGGAGTTCGGCGGCCGCACCAACGTGCTGCCGCGTGCCTTGTGCGACAGTGGGATGGAGGGAACGCGTCCCGTGCAGAGGTGGAGGAAGGAAAAAGGCACCCACAACCGCCGTGGCGCAGCCTACGCACACCGCGTGACCCGCGCGCTCCGTTGGGCGCCACGCACCCGCGCTTGTGCGCTCTGCCGCGCGCGCCTGTGTGTTGCCCGCGCGGGGTGCGAGAGGGAGGCGAGAGGGGGCGGCGGCCCATGCCGCCGCCTGGAGTCCCGTCCGCGCGCCTCGTTGGCATGGACGATGTAGGGGAAGGGGGCGGCGGCTACTTTGCCGCCCCTTGGACCCTGCGCTAGCCCTAACGGGCGGCGAGTTGAGCAAAAACCGGCCCCTCCAAACGGGCCGGTTTCTTTTTTTTTTTTTTTTTTTATTTATATATATATATATATATAAATACTTATATAAATGCATATATGGATAAGCACATGTATAATTACGGATATATATATATATATATATATTATATTTATGGTGGGGTAGTAATCATAATTATATATATAAATAATTGGAGATTAATAGAGGTAGCAGATAGATAATAAGTTTTCCTGGGCTTGATATTGTAGTTCACGTTATTGATATCATTTGGGATCTACAATACTTGTTGGTGTTATACTTGTTATTTGTGGCATGTTAATATTGGTCTGGATGTAAATTCTTAAATGTTTATTACGTACAATGAGCATTTAATCTAGGACCATTGTTTAATTCAATGCATGTGAGATCTGGTGATGTGGTGGTGGGGAATGTTGGGGGTAACCGTAGGTCCCACGTAGGGCTGGCAAGAAGCCACGGGTCCCCTATGTGGCCGGTTATCTCGATCCCATTTTGTGGCCGGTTGTCAACAGGGACACCATGGGTCCCACATATGGCTAATTGGGGGGAAAGAATGATATCCTTCGAGATCGATGTGAGACATTATGATCCGTTTGTTGAACGTAGGTACTCTGTGTTAATGGAACACTACACATGCACATGTATACACTACTCATGTGGACTTAGGGTTTTATGTGAGGGGTGGGTGGAGATAGGGATTACCTCTGGGCGCTCATGCTCACCCTACTTGGTTTTTTTTTTCTACAGGTTGTAGGGGATAGTTGTTGGAGTCACACGGAGCAGGTCGGGACCTCTTTATGTAGGTTTCCTTTCCATGGATTTACTTATTGATTTGGTTATTTATCTTCCGGACTTGGGTCCGTGACAGTTGTATTAACTGGGGTAGCCGGAACTTGTTATTTCATGTTTATGGTTGTTGACTGAGTTCAGCAATATTGTTTGGCACTGGTTTAATTGTTGGTTGATTGCATGTTGTGTTTGGGTCATTGGTAAGTACAACGCTACCCCTGTTGTAGTATTGTATAGGTGTAGTCTCCAACCCCTTGACCCCTGGAGGGGGGCCCTGGGGGCGTCGCGTTCCCAATTCCGTGGCTTTCGGAATTTGAGGGCGTGACAAGTTGGTATCGAGCATGGTTTAGTGGACCTAGGTTAGTGAGGGATGGTTGATAGACACTTAGTAGCGTGGAAGACTATAGGGAGGGCGCCTGATCAACGCAGTCCTTATATGTGTTCTGGGTTGACTAAGGGTCCGTCAGATCATCTTAGGAAGCATTTGGGTTGGGTGCATACATGCTGCATGACTGTGTGCATATCTAGGCACTAGAAATCATCTGCCAATGCTGCTTTAATGATGTGCTTGTATTGATTATATAATTGACTATCAGTGATTTGTGTTTCCATGGTGATTGATTGTGCTTAATTGAAAATGCTATTATGCTAGTTCAAACCTAGGAAGTTTAAGTGATTAATCACAGAAATTTTGTAAATAGAATAAGGGATTTAGGAACCTCATTATTGTGTGGTGGACTTGGTTCTTCCTTTTGGTTGGTTGACTAGTGCACGGTAGTTAATAGATATTGTTGATATGTGTTGGTGCAGAATGGCACCCAAGACTAGGGCTCAAGGTCCAGCAGAGGAGCTATCCATTCAGTCTGAATCACAGGGAGAGCAGAGTTCTCCAGTGCACTGTCTTGGGTTCGGATATTCTTGCTCGATTGGGGCTCAAATTTTGAGCCAAATCCAGGGGTGCCATGCAGGGTACCATGAGGGAAGTGGCCGGAGAAGTGATGCAGGAGGAACCGAGGAGGCAACAGCGGCCTCATCAGGAGCAACACCAGGAGGTTCTAGAGGAGAGCCGGCCACAGTCACGGCAGTCCCGCTGCCAGTACCGATCGCAGGTGAGTCGGTCCTAAAGCGAAACCGACGAAGTTTGAGGCGAATACGAGACCCGATGAGGCCGAGGAATGGGTCAAATGGACAGAGGACATCTTCGAGCTGATCCAGGTGCCCGATGAGGCTAAGGTCCGCTTAGCCACACATTTCCTAGTAGGTGGGGCCCGCAGGTGGTGGGACGCTGTGAAGCATGTTCACGAGAGCCCAATGGCATGGGAGGACTTCGTAGAGCTCTTTTACACAGAGTATTTCCCTCGCTCGTGCGAAGACGAGGCGACGGGAGTACTACACTTTGGAGCAGGCGGCGGTTTGCGTGACAGAATATGTCACTGCTTTCACTGAGCTAGGGAGATTTGCCCCAGAGTCATGGAGAGTGGAGGCTAATAAGACCCAGGATTTCATAGATGGGCTGAGACCATCACTCAGGAGGGGATTAAACATGATGGAGTTGACCACGTATAGTGACGCGGTTAACAAGGCACTTATTGGAGAGCGGGACTTAAACCAGATCAGGACTCAGAAACCAGGGAGCTCATCGGGGCCTAGCCAGAAGAGGCCAAGAGAGGAGCAGACTGAGGGACAGGGGGACAAGAGGCCAGTGCCCAGATTCTCACAAACGGGGAACTCAGGCAGCAGTTCTACCTCACGGTTTTCAGGGACGTGTCGATCCTGTGGACTTCGAGGACACAAGGAGGCGGATTGTAGGCGAAAGAGTGGTAACCCACTCAAGTGTTTTCGGTGTGGGGGACTGGGACACAGGATAGGAGAGTGTCCTTCTGCCAGTACAGCTAGTGTTGCAGGGCCACATCGACCTCGTGACCAGGGCCAGAGGAGCGGTGCTCCATACCAGAGACCAGCTCAATCAGGACAGTCAGTACAGGGACGACCTGCTACACAACAGCCTCAGCGGGAGGTCCAGGCTCAGAAGGGACAGAATGATCGAGCTACGACAAGTCTGGCTAGCGGCAGTGTGCAGAAGGGGAGGAACTATGCTATCACTGACAAAGAGGCAGAAGTTCCACCAGTTGACGAGGCGAGCCAGGGGCATCTCGTGAGAGGTACGATATTGGTTTCACGCACTATTTGTCTTGTTTTGATTGATACCGGTGCTACACACTCGTTCATTGCGTACTCATTTGTAGAGGGATTAGAGTTGGATTATACTCTTGTTGATCAGCCCCTTGTGGTTGATACACCCGTGGGGGGCCTAGTGGTGATCAATAGGGTGCTTGGGATGTGAGGTTACTCTCGGAGGTGTTGACCTCCGGTGTAACCTATTTGTGATGCACTTTGATACTTTTGATGTGATATGGGTATGGACCGGTTGACCGTGTAGAGGCAGTGATTGAGTGTTATAGGCGACGAGTGACCTTCCTCACACCTGAGGGCACTCGAGGCACCTTCGTGGGTGAGTGGTCCGATGATGCGTGCAAATTGGGGCCTTTGAAGCAAGGATGGGGTGATGTAACCCATCGGTTAGCCAACCGACTCTAGTTGATTCCCAGCAGGAGGGTAAGGTGGTGTTACCCAAGGTAGTGGATCGGTTTCCGACGTGTTTCCCGAGGACTTGGTTAATTTACCACCAGAGAGAGAGGTGGATTTCTCGATAGAGTTCTTTCCCGGGACAGCACCTATCAGTTGGCGGCTACAGGATGGCACCGGTTGAGCTTCGAGAGCTCAAGAAGCAGGTTGATGATCTTTTGGCGCGTGGTTTTATTAGACGAAGTAGTTCACCTTGGAGTGCTCCGGTGTTATTCGCAAAAAGGCGGATGGTTCTCTTCGGTTGTGTATTGACTATCGGCGGTTGAACCAGGTGAACGTAAAGAACGGATACCCCTACCGAGGATCGATGATTTGTTTGACCCAGTCGGGGGTGCCGTTGGTTTTCCAAGATCGACTTGAGGTCCGGATACCATCGCCTACGTGTGCGGGAGTCGGATATCCCGAAGACAACCTTGATTGCGAGATATGGCCATTATGAGTGGCTAGTGATGCCCTTAGGGCTCACAAATGCCCCGGCGGTATTTATGGGGTTGATGAACCAGATCTTCACACCTTATCTTGATCGGTCGTGGTGGTCTTTATAGATGATATCCTGATTTATTCCTGGACAAGAGATCGAACATGAGGAGCACTTACATTTGGTATTGCAGACGTTGAGGGACCATAGTCCATACGCAAAATTTACGAAGTGTGACTTTTGGCTACGAGAGGGTGAAGTTCTTAGGGCATGTGGTATCATCGGAGGGTATCACGGTAGATCCTGGCAAGATTGAGGCCGTAATGTCATGGAAGCGCCCAACGAACGTTTTTGAGATCCGGAGTTTTTCGGGGTTGGCCGGTTATTATAGGAGGTTCGTTAAGGACTTCTCCCGTTTAGTGGCACCGATGACTAGTTTAACCCGAAAGGGGGTACGATTTGTCTGGTCGGATGCTTGTGAGAATGCTTTCAGTCAGTTGAAGGCCAGATTGACTTCGGCACCTATCCTAGTCCTGCCACAGGAGGGTGTACCCTATGAGGTCTACTGTGATGCCTCTAATGTTGGTTTGGGTTGTGTACTCATGCAGGAAGGATGGGTAATTGCTTATGGTTCCCGTCAGTTGAGGACCCATGAGAAGAACTACCCGACGCACGATTTAGAGCTGGCTGCAGTGATCTTTGCATTGAAGAGTTGGCAACACTACCTCCTTGGGGAGAAGTTTGTGGTATTTACTGACCACAAGAGTTTGCAGTACATATTTTCTCAGCGGGATTTGAATCTCCGACAGAGACGTTGGGTGGAGTATATGCAGCAGTTCCAGTTTGATCTTCAGTATACACCTGGGAAGGGGAATGTAGTAGCTGATGCCTTGAGCCAGGAAGAGCCAGGCCCACGGTGGCTCTTTGTCTTATCAAGGAATGGGAGATGATGGGGCAACTTGCTTCTCGAGGTTGCAGCCAATACGAGGAGCGATAAGGGTAGGCCGAGTGTGGTTATAGCAGTGCTCGAGTTGCGGCGTCAGGTTATTGAAGGTCGGTTGGGGGATCTTGAGTGTGAGGTCCTCCGGGATCGGATTCGACCGCCGTACTTCCCACGATTGGACGAAGATTCGACCATGTTTCTTGTTATCGAGGTCGATTGTTTGTTCCATCTTCTCTTTGGGAAACAGTTCTACGGGAATTCCATCACTCTCGTTTGGCTGTTCACCCTGGAGGAACGAAGATGTACCATCTTTGTACTGACAACGATTCTGGTGGTCGGGTCTTAAGAAAGCCATTGCGGAGTTTGTTCGACGGTGTTTGACGTGCCAGCAGGTAAAGGCTGAGCATTTGCGGTCTGCTGGTGAGTTGCAGTCGTTACCTGTGCCGGAATGGAAGTGGGATCATGTGACTATGGACTTCGTCACAGGGCTTCCTCGTTCTAGAGGTCATGATGCTATTTGGGTTGTTATAGACCGTTTGACGAAGTCTGCCCACTTTATTCCTATCCGTGAGACCGATCCAATCCGGACCTTGGGACAGCGTTATGTCGACGTGGTAGTACGATTGCATGGTGTGCCATTATCGATCGTCTCTGATAGGGATGCCCGGTTCACTTCGCAGTTCTGGCGGCAGTTACAGCGTGCATTGGGCACCCGAGTGAACTTGAGTACAACTTACCACCCTCAGACAGATGGCCAGTCCGAACGCACTATTCAGATCCTCGAGGATATGCTCCGTGCCTGTGTGTTGGATTTTGGTGGTAGTTGGGAGGCTCACCTTCCCTTGGTAGAGTTTTCCTACAATAACAGCTATCAGGCTACGATAGGGATGGCGCCATATGAGGCATTATATGGGCGACCTTGTCGCTCCCCTTTGTGTTGGGCCCAGGCAGGGGAGGCAGTTGTTTTAGGTCCCGATATGGTTCAGGAGACTACTGAGTTGGTTCAACTAATCCGACAACGGATGTTGACGGCCCAAAGTCGACGAAATCATATCTTGACAGCGGCGGCGACCGCTTGATTCGTTGTAGGGGATCGCGTTTTCTTGCGAGTCTCGCCACGACGGGGACACAGACGGTTTGGGCGAGGCTCCAAACTCTCACCTCGATTTGTGGGTCCTTTTCCTATTGTTGCAGCTGTGGGACCGGTTGCCTATCGATTGGAGTTACCACCCGAGTTGGCTCGTGTTCATGATGTTTTCCATGTTTCCCAGTTGCGCAGATATTACCCGGATTCTTCCCATGTGCTTGATTGGCGTGAGATAGAGCTAGCTGATGATGGTTCCGTGGTAGAGGCACCAGTTCAGATTTTTAGACCGCCGGGGAGCAGGTTTTGCGGGGCAAGACAATTCCTTTGGTTCGCGTTTTATGGCGTCACCACAACATGGAGGAGCGAGACTGGGAGCGGGAGAGTCAAATGCGTGCTCTTCACCCTGAGCTGTTCGAGGACGAACAGTCCTAAGGTGGGGAGGCTGTCAGGGTCTTCATCAGGCATTGAGGTAGTTAACCTAGTTGTTTGTTTGTTGTGCTTATGGTTGTTAATATTCTTGGTTACCTCGTTCATGGGTGTTGTTTTGTCTATCATGTTAATTATAGCTAAGTTGTGCATACTTTCGTTAGCCGGGGTAGTGCTACCTCGTAGTGGATAACTTGTCTTTTCGGGGACGAAAAGTCCTAAGGTGGGGAGGATGTAAAGACCCGTACTTGGGTGAGGTTGGAATACGTATTTGACAGCGTGACCTCAACTCGAGCGTTGACCTCACCGTATTATATGTTAAGTTTATTATTAAGGGATTTTAAATATGAGATTTTATTTTTATTAATTAATTCGGATTAATTCTTATAATAGAATATTATTATTATTATTATTATTATTATTATTATTAGATTATTATTATTGTCATTATTATTATTATTATTATTATTATTTTGTATTAAAAAGTATAAATAGGAGGAACTAGGGTAGAAACCCTATTTTTGGCTCTGCGTGCGAACTTGACAAGAGAAAGCCGAAAGTTTGAAGCAGTTCTACATCCTTGATTCAGGTAGGTGTTTCCTTGTTTCCACCTTGTGTTTGAATTCGGATTTGAGGGTTCGTCTTGAAGTTTTGATTATACATGTATATGGGTATATGAATATACATAGCTAAATAGGCATCTAACGTATGCGTGGAAGGAAAAAAAAACGACGATGCCGTCGCTTGCGTTGACCAGGCGTACGCCGCCTGCCAGTTTGGGAGGGGCGGAGTTCGGCGGCTGCACCAACGTCGCCGCCGCGTGCCTTGTGCTGACAGTGGGATGGAGGGAACGCGTCCTGTGCAGAGGTGGAGGAAGGAAAAAGGCGCCCACAGCCGCCGTGGCGCAGCTACGCACACCGCGTGACCCGCGCGCTCCGTTGGGCGCCACGCACCCGCGCTTGTGCGCTCTGCCCCGCGCCCCGTGTGTTGCCCGCGCGGGGTGCCGAGGGAGGCAGAGGGGCGGCGGCCCACGCCGCCGCCTGGAGTCCCGTCCGCGCGCCTCGTTGGCATGGACGATGTAGGGGAAGGGGCGGCGGCTACTTTGCCGCCCCTTGGACCGCGCCACCCCCTAACGGGCCTGGCGAGTTGACGCAAAACCGGCCCCCTCCAAACGGGCCGGTTTCTTTTTTTTTTTTTTATATATATATATATATATATATATATATATATAAATACTTATATAAATGCATATATGGATAAGCACATGTATGATTACGGATATATATATATATATATATATATTATATATTTATGGTGGGGTAGTAATCATAATTATATATATAAATAATTGGAGATTAATAGAGGTAAGCAGATAGATAATAAGTTTACCTGGGCTTGATATTGTAGTTCACGTTATTGATATCATTTGGGATCTGCAATACTTGTTGGTGTTATACTTGTTATTTGTGGCATGTTAATATTGGTCTGGATGTAAATTCTTAAATGTTTATTACGTACAATGAGCATTTAATCTAGGACCGTCGTTTAATTCAATGCATGTGAGATCGGTGATGTGGTGGTGGGGAATGTTGGGGGTAACCGTAGGTCCCACGTAGGGCTGGCAAGAAGCCACGGGTCCCCATGTGGCTGGTTATCTCGGATCCCATTTTGTGGCCAGTTGTCAACAAGGGACACCATGGGTCCCACATATGGCTAATTGGGGGAAAGAATGAGATCCTTCGAGATCTGATGTGAGACATTATGATCCGTTTGTTGAACGTAGGTACTCTGTGTTAATGGAACACTACACATGCACATGTATACACTACTCATGTAGACTTAGGGTTTTATGTGAGGGGTGGGTGGAGATAGGGATTACCTACTGGGCGCTCATGCTCACCCTACTTGGTTTCTTTTTTTCTACAGGTTGTAGGGGATAGTTGTTGGAGTCACAGCGGAGCAGGTCGGGACCTCTTCATGTAGGTTTCCTTTCCATGGATTTACTTATTGGTTTGGTTATTTATCTTCCGGACTTGGGTCCGTGACAATTGTATTAATGGGGTAGCCTGAACTTGTTATTTCATGTTTATGGTTGTTGGTCGAGTTCAGCAATATTGTTTGGCACCGGTTTAATTGTTGGTTGATTGCATGTTGTGTTTGGGTCATTGGTAAGTACAACGCTACCCCCTGTTGTAGTATTGTATAGGTGTAGTCTCCAACCCCTTGACCCCTGGAGGGGGCCCGAGGGGCGTCGCGTTCCCAATTCCGTGGCTTTCGGAATTTGAGGCCGTGACTGACTCCCTCTTAGTTCTTGTTAATGCCCTCGAGCTACAAGGCTAAGTAGGGTTTGCTTGGGAACCAATAAATAAGATAGGCTTAGATTTAGGAGCCCATCGGGGGCATGACCTTCATGTGTTTGAGCATTGCTATGACATTTATTTACTTGCCTTGCTTGAACCTTGTATATATTGTCCACATACTAACCCCTTGTATATGTTATCCATGTTTTGTCTACTAACCCCTCATTTCCATTCATTGCATATCCCATGCATAACATGTATCCAAAAAAGCCAAGAAACAAAAAAATAAAAATCCTTCTTCATCCAGGTTTGCTAGAAGGCCTCTAGGAGGATTGGGCATTTACACAACTTGAGGTCTCACTGTGATCAACCATCCCCTTTGATGGCCGAGCATATAGAAGACAAACTTACTCACCATGAACAAACTCAACGGGACTAGGGGGAAAGCATGTTGCAAATGTAAACTCAATTGAAGACAATAACGGAGATGTTATCGAAGCTAACAACTGAGGAGCCAGCCCTACTGAACGGGCAAACAGTTTGTCTACACCACCTGTTGTTGGGATATCGGCTCAAAAGAATATCACAGAAGCTGTGGAGTCACTCACCCCTAGTGGAAGTGATCATCCACCAATCTGGAAGCACATTGAGGCCCGACTAAAAGCTATTGAAGGAGCAGAGGTATATGGGGCAACTAGCCCCCATGACTTATGCTTGGTAACGGGATAGTATTACCTCATAAGTACAAGGTACCCGATTTCAAGAAGTTCAATGGTACACGGTGTCCTAGAACATATGTGATCATGTACTATCGCAAGATGGCGACCCATGGTGATAATCATAAGCTACTAATGCACTTTTTCAAAGAGAGCTTTATCGGAGGACCACTTGCGGTGGTACATTCAATTGGAGGGAAGTCGTATCCAAACCTGGGGTGACCTGGCTATAGCTTTCCTAGCCTAATACTAGCATGTCATTGAGCTAGCACTGGATAAGCTGACATTATAGTCCTTTGAGAAAGAAAGCACCGAAAGCTTCAAGACTTATGCCCGGAGATGGAGGGAAGCGACCATTGTTGGATCAAACCCAGAATTTAGATGATGCGGATAAAACCCTATGTAATTTGATTTGAGACCTTGTTTGTTGCAGAAGATATAACTCTAATTTGGATCTACACTCGTAAGAGCAAAGCTAAGAACAGGATACATAATCCTGATTTGGACCAATGTGAGGGTCGTCAAGCACTTGGTAAATAATCAAGTCTTTATACGGAATAAGGATCACTTGTACAGACCAAACACTTAAAGTTATGGACTAAAGAATCCACATCTTACACTTAAATGGATTAAGTTAAAAAGATACGGAATAAGAATCTTAATCTACATCTCGCACGGAGTAAGAAAGAACTGTCGCTGAATAAAAGGCTAAATCTTCCACTTAAGCGAACTAAGGACAAGAAGACATGGAGTAAGGAATCTGAGTCTCTCATTCACGCGGAGTACGGAAGGACTTGTGCGGAATAAGGACCCAAATCCTTTGTTCACACGGAGTAAGGAAAAGAGATGCAGAGTAAGGAATCGAACCTTTTACTCGAGCGAGTAAAGATGCACCGATACGAGTAAGCCATCCGGACCTTTTACTAATGCGGAGTAAGGAACTCAAGCGGAGTAAAGAAGCGCCGATACGGAGTAAGCCCTCCGAACCTTTTGTTCATACGGAGTAAGGAAGCGCTAACACGAAATAAGGATTCCAAGTATCAAACCGATGCGGAGTAAGCAACCAACGACACGGAGTAAGGATCCGAGCTTCATTAATTAATACGGAGTAAGGAATCGATGACCGATTAAGAAGACGCTACTTCACTTTATCGGCTTCGCATTTAAAGTTATCGCCTTCTTTGTGTCCCAATATAAGAAAGACCCGTTGAATATCTAAGTTGTCTTACACGTGGATCACACAGAGATGTGGACAGAGCCTTAAATGCAATTGAGATCACGTGAAGATATTTAATATGTTTACAGACCCAAGATTTTGAGCACCACATCCACAGCAATTGAAGCAGAGACATTTCTGAGAAGAATTCAATGCTATACGGTGCTCGAAAGATCATGTTCCAAGAATGTTTTCTAAGGGATGTCTATATGTATCAAGACTTGTACATTTTCATAGATGTGTGTACATGTACATGAGCTCTTAGAGATTAAGTAGGCTAGCGTGTGAGTTATTGTAAAACAAAGTGTAAGAGAGTTTTCAAAGAGATCGAAAAGCTTGTCATAAGCTTTAATCTGCCTTTATTTTGTTGTATTATTTTTTGACAATAAAACAGGATACTTTCACTATCTGTTATCTTCTGCACTGATTTTATCGTTTAACCAGAAAAGTGTTGTGCTGGAGAAGAAGAAGAGTTTTCAATAAGTGTCTGTTCACCCCCCTCTAGGCTCCCAGGGACCAACAACCATGGATGTCCAACCTCCACTAATGGAGCATGAACTTACCACGCTTTTCATCAGACCTTATGAAGGGAGTTTATTATAAGAAGTTAATTTGGAATGTCTCGAGTAGCTTCACGGACATTATCGCCTCTGGGGGAAAGGATCAAAGGTGGCATCAAGGAAGGAAAAATCAATGACAGAAAAATTTGAAGTACATGTGCTTGAGTGATACCATGGGAAACCCTTTCGTGGAAAGCAGTCCCTCTCTCATTCATAAAAACTTTAAGTAAATGGTTTTGCTTGTATTTCCCTTTCTTCTATTTAGATAAATCGTTTCTTAATGAAAATTTCATTATTATCATATATTTGTGAACTCTCATGGCATGGGCAAAAGAGCCTCACTAGGGCAAGCTTAGCAAAGAAATTCTACACCAATCTAAGGTTAGCTTAAGCTTGAAGCAAATCCAAAGGATGCGCAACTCCATCCCCCACTGGGGGGGCACTAATGGAGAGTCCGATCGATGACCACAGTTGGTTCCTTATGTCATGGGAAATAAGAAGAGTTCTGAACTTCTTTTAAGAAAATTGAGAAAGACTTTGAGCATTTCAAATGAAGAGAGGCCATCATTTTGTGCTATCTCGTAATAATACCATTGTTAGCCCTCTTGAGCCTGCAGTAAAATTTTGTTTCATATAACCCGATCCATGGTTCACTTCACACTGGGAAGATATTGGGAGATCAAATTTTTCTTGAGGACCCCTCAAATGGGGTGACTTTTACACTAAGATCTCACACTAGGGCAATTTTTGTCAGAGACAATTGGTCATCTTATTATTCCACACTAGGGTAGTGTTCATAATAGAGTCCTCACATTAGGTCTTTCCTAGTATCTCATTGGGGCAATTCTTAAAAAAAAAAAATAAAACAAAAAAAAACACTTTGAAAAGACCCTTTGTTGAAGGCAATGCTAAAAAAAAAAGTTTCCATGTCAAAACATGAGAGCACAAAAAAAGGTAGTTCCAATTGCAAAAAGTCCAATTTGAACAATGGATGAAGTCTAGCTTAGAATAGGTTTGAGCCTCTTATATCATTTCTTTGACAAACCCAAAACCTTAAGCCTACGTTACTGTCCTAACAAAGTCCTCTTAGATTAGATGACAAAGTTATTTCTCAAATGCTCAAACGAGGGTGAAAATGAAAACAAAGCGGACTTGATGTCATCCCAAGAGTGCATCAAGGGTAAAATACAAAGCTAGCTACAAGGCGAAGGAAAATCAAAAAAGTCATAGGCAAGCCCAACAAAATCGAAAGGGCG
Source organism: Taxillus chinensis (assembly GCA_023512835.1). Classification (NCBI taxonomy): domain Eukaryota; kingdom Viridiplantae; phylum Streptophyta; class Magnoliopsida; order Santalales; family Loranthaceae; genus Taxillus; species Taxillus chinensis. The sequence goes on along the minus strand of CM042092.1, from coordinate 47,564,074 downwards.
AGCATGAATGAAAACCAAGGCCAATACCTTAATGTTATCCAGGACTAATGGCAAAATCATCAAGCCTTCCAATAGGCGTAGGATCCCCGAGTAACCAAGGCTTCCCCCAAGGAAGAAATCGAGCAAATTAGTTGGCCCCTGCAACCACAAGGTAAGCTAAGGCTAAATCTTAGATGACTATGTAAAAGCTCTTTGCCTTCGCCATAAGAGGAAACAAGTTGGGACTATATCACAAATCTATTTTCAAAATCAAAGTTCTTTTTTGAAAATCTTCTTTTAAAAAATGATTTCAATAAACCTTGTTGAATTGCTTAGCCCACCCCAATAGCGTCTACCATTGGTAGTTTCCAGAAAAGGTACTGTATTCTTTAAAGAAGATATTGATGATCAGTAGAGTTGCTCCTCAAGTTGGGGCAAAAGAGCCTCATCATTTTCCCCTAAAAGGTGCCCTGGAAGCATCTATGCCCAAGAAGCGGCTACACCAAAGTAGTTGCGCCCCTAAAAGCCCCTTTTCAAAAAATCAACTATGTGATCCTGGAAGGTAACCTTGTAGAGTGATATCTTAGAGTGAACTCGTAAAGGGAGCCTAGATCAAACTACTAATTTTGACCCAAGTTATCTCCTTTCAACCATCAAGTTGGGGCAAAAGAGCCTCATTATCTCTTGCAACAAAGAGAACAAAAGGCACAAGACACATACTGGCCTCATTCCCCAACAAAGGAAGAAAACCTCACAAAGCTCAATCACAAATTCACATCCATTCATGCATTATTCTCAAAAGAAATAACATCTTCATGCATCATTACCATACATCCTAGCATGTTTGCTCTTCTTACTTGCAGGATTGAGTACACTACTAGAATGGCATGAGCGATCATCTAATGATCCACCAACAGTTAAGCTTCAAAGACCGTCCCTAAAGACAAGATGAGAACTCATCCTCGACAAACAAATTTCCTTTTCAGAACTAAGCCTAGCTAACCTAGATCTTAAGCCCAAACATGATTCTAAAGTGGTAATCTCGTAGAGCGATCTCTTATAGTGAACTCGTAGAGGGAGCCATGATAGAGTCACCCTTATAGCCCAAGAAGCTATTTGGCCCAAGATGCTATCTCGCTACCATTTGGCTCAAGAAGCCACTTTATAGCCCAAGAAGCTAATTGACCCAAGATATTGTATTTGGTCTAAAAAGCCATTCCTCCAGCCTTAGAAGGCCGTTTCGACCCAAGATGTCACTCCTTTGGCCTAAGAAGCCACCCTTATAGCTCAAGAAGCTATTTGACCCAAGATGTCACTTTCGTAGCCGAAGAAGCTATTCGGTGCAAGAAGCAACCCTCATAGCCCAAGAAGCTATCCAGCCCAAGAAGCTATTTGACCCAAGATGTCACTGTTGTAGCCCAAGAAGCTATTCGGCCTAAGAAACCACCCTCATAGCCCAAGAAGCTATTCGGCCCAAGAAGCCACCCTCATAACCTAAGAAGCTATCCGGCTCAAGAAGCCCCCCTATAGCCCAAAAAGATAATCGACCCAAGATATCGTTACATCCAGCCCAAGAAGCCATTTCTCTAGTCGTAGAAGCTATTCGACCCAAGATCTCACTCATTTTCGACCCATGATGTCGTATCTAGACCAAGAAGCTATTCGGCCCAAGAAGCCAATATCAATTAATCCAAGAGATTGTTATGCATGGCGATATAAGTTGTGCTCATCCAATGACTTTAAAACCCATCCTTTAGCCCAAGAGCTATCCGACCCAAGATGTTATTTTACCGACACAAGATGTCATCTCAACCCAAGATGTTGCTTTCCTCCCACAGCTCAAGAAGCAGACCATTTTGACCCAAGATGTTATTTTACCACCCTAAACCAAAGATGTTTGTAAGGACCCGTGTTTGGGGTTCTGGGAGAGAGCCATGTGATGGAATGCACATCGAGGGATGTGAATATCAGTACGACGACGTATTCGTCGAATAGAGAGTTTTGACTGTAAGTGGGCCCGATTTGGAGCCGGAGCCCGAAAAGCTAATTTTGGGATTTTTGTAGTATGGTCAGGTGACTTTGTATTCAAGGGCTTATTTGGGAAAAACAAACCTCAGTACAGTGATGTACTCGTTAAATGGAGCATTTTGACAGTAATTGGGCTCGATTTGGAGTCGGGACCCTGTGAGGGTAATTTTGATATTTTAATGAATTAAATTTGGGAAAGTATAAATAGGGCGAGTGAAGAACTCAAATCCCTAAGTGTCTTACATGCTTGCCTTTCTTGAGAGAGAAAGAGAAGGGGGAAAAGAGGAATTAACGATCCGGAGCTCAAATCGGCCAAAGTCAAGGTAGGGATTCATTATTCTCACTCTTATTTGTTGATTCTACTTGCTAGAGTAACTAAACCATGCGAATTAACCCCAAATTCATGGAATTTGGATGAACCCTAAGTTTTGGGGAAAAACCAATTTTGGGTTGAATCTTGTTATTTGCATGCATAATGTGTTTTGAGTGGTAAAACGTGATTAAAAACCTAATATATATTATTAGGTATGAGTTTTATGAGATTTCTGGAGGTTTTGGGGGTTGAATCCAGGACGAGAAACAAGTGAAAAACGATGATGAACGAAAGAATCGTCGTGAACTAAGCGGAACAACCAATGAGATCGACTGGAAATTGACAATTTCGAATGTGCGATTTCAAAGGTTCGAAGGTAGTTTCCATGTCCCGTAATTTCGAGTGTCGAATGTGCAATTTTCGAGTATCATTTCGAAGGTTCGAAGGTACTTCGAAGGGAGTTTCAAGGCGTTCATGGGTACTTGAAGGTAGTTCGAGTGTAGGTTCGAGGTCGAAGGCAATCCGAAAAGAGATTCGAAAATATAGATTCGAAATACGGTGAAGGGCGATTCGAAAATAAAGTTTCACTGGCGATTTGAAATACGATTTGATTGAGTGAACCATTTACATTGTAAACCTTTATGCCTCTCCATATTTAAGTATTAGTAAATAAGGAAATACCCCCCATTTGGATTCAAAGAAAAATACTAGAAAAATTAATTCCCACTCCTTCAAAATGTGAAAAATGGGATTTAGTGTAAAATCCCGGAAATCTTCAAAAGTTCGTAGTGGTGACTTTTTGGAAAGTGGGGTTAAACCCCTCAGAAAAATCCCCAAAAATCAGATTATCTTAGTTATGCTATGGGGAGCCAATGCCGGGACTTTTTATTTCAAGAAAATAGCTTCTACGAGAATCCTCTCTCTTGGTCAAGACATAAGGATAGAGTTGTGAACTCAAGTGGTCATGTGGGCATGCGAGGTTATCTTGATAAGCCTGGGAGGCTACCGTTGAGGACCTGGGAGATGAGATTTGTTCGAGCTGAGAGGCTATTGTGCCTGAGAGGTAATATTGTGCACGAGAGGCAATATTATGCCTAAGAGGCACCGTCGTGCCCGAGGGGCGATCTTGTGTGGCCGAGAGGTAATGTTTGGGATTACCTGAGAGGTTTTCTTTCATTTCAATATGTGTACATGATTGAGTTGGTGATATATATGTATATGTAGCATTACACGAGCACCGCCTACACTAGTTTATGAGTTGGGATGGGTCGGGGAAACATAATCCCTATTAAGTCGTGGTTGCTCACCCCTCCTGTTGTGTTTGTTTTTGTTTGTTTCCAGGTGCTTACAGGAGCTAGGAGGTTCACCAAAGGTGAAGACCTTGTGTGTGTCTATTTATTTTGTTGTATTGTAAAAAAAAAAACTATGTGGTAACCCAGTGGGGAAAAGAACATGTATGTATGTGTGTTTATACTTGTGCTTTGAAATGAGATTTTAGTATATGTGTGATATGGTTTAGGGACGGCACCCGTGTTAAGGTCCCTTTCTCGGTGTTCTCACCAACCCCTTGTCCCTTCGGGTGCGGGCATGGGGATTCACTAACCGGTTTCGTGGGTTAGAAATCCGGGCGTGATGAGATGGTATCAGAGCATGGTCTAATTGGCATAGGGTAGTGGGGTGATTGATTCTTGTTGAGTCCTTTTGAGGGGCATAGAGGGACGTGCCCTGATCAACACGGTCTGTATGAGCCTCGAGGTGTACTCGAGGGTAATCGGTTATTGTGTAGGTGTGCATGCATGAATAGGCACTAGTTTGCATTGAGAATGTGAAACTGATTTAATGTGCTATATGTGATGATATGAATAACTGTGTGACAGTATAGACATGTGTGACTGTGTGACAACTTATATATGTGCCATATGTGTGATTGACCCATGTGATGGGGATGGACTAGAGATTGAACCTTTGTTTCTTTGTGTAGTGAAAATGCCTCCGAGGAGAGTGCTGCGTGCGTCTGAGGCAGTTGGTAATGAGTCTTCCACCCATGTGGGACCGGATGCGGGGGCAGTCCGTTGGGGGAAATGAGTTGTTGGCACGGCTTGTGGCCCAAGTGGGGGCGCCGAGGGAAACAATGGGGGACGATTCGGGAAGCGGTGCGCCGTGAGTTAGTGGCACAGCATGTGGTTCCACCACCACCTAGAGAAGAGTTCTAGCGTGAGGATAGGGTTCCACGCGAGGCAGTGGAGACCCAACATGTTGATGAGGATGTGGTCACGAGGTTCCGAAAGGAACAACCGAGTAAATTCTTGAGAGGGGGGTGATCCAGGTGGCTGCAGAGCACCTGGCCGAGGCATATTGAGCACCTATTCTCCTTTCTCATACCGCGGGAGGAGGATAAGGTGAGATTGGCGGTGAGACAATTGGAGGGTGAAGCCCTGGAGTGGTGGCTTAGTGTTGCTGGGAGCCATGATGTGCAGATGATCGTTGTGGGATGAGTTCCTTCGGTTATTTCATGATCGGTTCTTCCCTGAGTCCGTGAGGGTGGCGAAGAGGGAAGAGTTTGCCGGTCGAGGCAGGGGTCGAGGACAGGTGTCGAGTATGAGCGGGAGTTCAGGAACCTGAGTGGGTTTGCTCCGGAGACCGTGGCCCAGGATGACTTAAAGACCCATAAGTTTACCTTGGGTTTGAGGCCTGCCCTCAAACAGAGGGTTGAGGCATCCCGTCCGAGGACATATTCGAGAGATAGTGGAGACGGCCCATATTGTTGAGAGGGCTCTCGACGAGGGGAGACAAGCCCATCAAGGACGACATCTCTAGAGTGGATCTGATTCCAAGAGGCCCAAGATAGAGTTTGGGAGAAGCTTTAGAGAGAGGGGTCAGGGCTCCGGTGGTGCCAACGAGGTCCCACCTTAGTGGGAGACAGGGGTGTTCGACGGGTGGTCCACCAGGAGGTTGTTTGTGTTGTGGGGATCCAGGGACCGGGAACGGGAGTGTCCCCCGGGAGACATTTGACATGCCGCACTTGTGGGCGAGAGGGGCACTTAAGCGAGTGTGTCGTAGCGAGAGGTAGTTCGAGTGGTGCCGGAGGGGTAGCACGAGTGTCCGAGGTGACACCCGGTTTAGAGCTCTAGGGGAGAGACCAGCCCGTCGGTGGAAGGGTGGTCAGGCAGGTTCTAGTCGGCCTAGACCTCGGGGGAGGCTAGAGAGGCAGCCACATGGAGGTGGAGGGGTCCAGAGTGGGATCCGTATAGAGGAGAGAGAGCAGAGAAGCGAGGCTACCGGTAAGATGGCTCAGGGCGAGTGTTTGCCTTGACTACGACACCGCGGGAGGAGGCGCAGGTTCCATCCTCAACTATAGAGGGCGGGCAGGACCTTCAGTTGTACGAGGTACGATTTTGATTTCTCGCACACTTGTATCTGTTTTATTTGATATGGGTGCATCGTGTTCCTTTGTTGCTTGAGTCTGTAGTGAATAGCCTTGGCTTAGAGAGTGGTGCGGTTGAGAGGCCACCGTCTATTGAATCACTAGTGGGTGGTATCTACGAGGTGCGACAGGTGAGTCGCCAAGTGTATTCTCACCGTGGGTGATGTAGAGTTGTCATTTGACTTATATGTCATGCCTTTGAGGGCATTTGATTTGATTTTGGGCATGGATTGGTTGAGAACCTTCCAAGCTATTATTGATTGTTATAGACGGTGGGTATCTTTTGTGTCACCGACAGGGATTCCTTGCACCTTGTTGGGTGAATGGGATCGTGAGGCGAGTCGAGCTGGACCGATGGTGGAGCAGTGGGCGCCATTACTCATAGATTGGCAGCACACACATTTGCCGAGGGGAATGTAGAGAAGAGAGTGTGGCCGGTGATCGTGGACCAATTCCAGGATGTGTTTCCCGGAGGAGTTGTGGAGTCTACCACCTGAGAGGGGTATAGAGTTTTGCATTGAGTTGCTACTGGGGGTAGGGCCTATCTCGCAGGTGGCCTATCGGATGGGGCTTGCGAGTTAAGAGAGCCTACGAAACAACTAGAGGAACCGGAGGGCAAGAGATTTATTCGACCAAGTACTTCGCCCTGGGGTGCTCCAGTACTTTTTGTCAAGAAAGCGGATGGGATCCTGTGGTTGTGTATTGATTACGAAAAACTGAACCAAGTAATGGTAAAGAACAAATACCCATTTCCTCGAATAGATGATTTGTTTGATCGGTTGAGCGGGGCTTAGTGGTTTTTAAAGATAGATTTGAGATCGGGGTATCATCGGTTGAGAGTCAGGAAGGAGGAAATCCCCAAGACTGCTTTTTGGTGTCGATATGGGCATTATGAGTGGTTGGTGATGCCTTTTGGACTTACTAATGCACCAATGAGTCTTTATGCGATTAATAAACCAAGTATTTGCTCCTTACTTGGATTCCTTTGTGGTGGTATTCATTGATGACATCCTTGTGTACTCCAAGACCAGATTGGAGCATGAGGAACATTTGGCTATAGCTTTGCAGACATTGAGGGGAGCATCACTTGTATGCCAAGTTTAAGACTTGTGACTTTTGGATGGAGGAAGTGCATTTCCTTGGCCATGTGGTATCAACTGGAGGAGTCCGAGTGGACCCGGCCTAAGATTGAGGCGGTGTCATCGTGGAGGAGGCCAGTGAATGTGTTTGAGATTAGGAGCTTTTTGGGCTTGGCAGGGTATTATAGGTGCTTTGTGGAGGGGTTCTCCCGTTTGTCAGCACCTTTGACAGCATTGACTCGGAAGGGGGTCAAATTTGAGTTTCTTCGACAAGTGCAGCAGGCTTTTGAGACTTTGAAAGCCCGGTTGACCACCGCACCAGTGTTGAGGTTACCACGAGAGGGGGTGCCTTATGAGGTGTATTGTGATGTGTCCAGAGTAGGCCTGGGGTGTGTGCTGATGCCGGAACGCAATGTGATTTCATATGGTTCGAGGCAGTTGAAACCTCATGAGTTGAACTACCCCACACATGATTTAGAGTTGGCGACACTGATCTTTGCCTTAAAGAGTTGGCAGCATTATCTTATGGGAGACAAGTTTGTGGTGTATACAGACCATCAGAGTCTTCAGTATATCTTTACCCGGAAGGATTTGAACCTGAGGCAGCGACGGTGGATAGAGTATCTATGGACATTTGATTTTACTCTTGCATATACCCCCGATAAGGGGAATGTGGTGGCAGATGCCCTGAGTAGGAAAGGCAAGGCCGAGGTGGCTATAAGAGAGTGGAAACTGATGGAGCAGTTGGCTATATTGCAGCTCCAGCCTAGTACCTCTGAGAGAGGAATGGTTTTGAGCCCTATTGTTGTGGTGCTTGAGTTATATCAGCAAGTCCAAGAGGGACAATTGGGGGATAATGAGTGCGAGGCACTCCGTGCACGGATTTTAGCTAGGGAGCTAGCGGAGATTGGGCCGAGGGTCCTGAGCATGAGTTGACCTTTCAGGAGTGTCTGATTGTGGCGTCTCCTCTTCATAGGGATGTGATGAGGGAGTTCCATCAGTCCAGAGTTGTTGTTCATACAGGAGGCACCAAGATGTACCATTCTCTTCAGAGACATTTTTGGTGGCCTAGGATGAAGAGGGATGTGGCAGAGTTTGTTTCTGCATGTCTTACCTGCCAACAGGTAAAGGCGGAGCACCAGTGTCCAGCGGGTATGTTGCAGCCCTTAGCAGTGGCAGAGTGGAAATGGGATCATATTACGATGGATTTCGTGACTGGACTTCCACCTACTTCGGGGAGGAAGGACATGATTTGGGTTATTGTGGATCGACTAACAAAATCGGCCCATTTCCTAGCAATAAAGGAGCGGGATCCCATTGGGGCTTTCAGCCAGTTGTATATCAGTGAGATCGTGAGGTTGCATGGGGTGCCCTCATCTATTGTATCGGATAGGGATGCGAGGTTTACATCCTGCTTTTGGGCAGGTTTGCAGGAGGCTTTAGGGACAAAGCTGAACTTGAGTACAACTTTCCATCCTGAGACGGATGGTCAGTCTGAGAGGACGATCCGGACCTTGGAGGATATCTTTGCGAGCATGTGTGTTGGATTTTGGGGGTTCGTGGGCCACTCACCTACCATTGGTGGAGTTTGCTTACAACAACGGCCTATCAGGTGTCCATTGGGATGGCACCATTTGAGGCATTATATGGGAGGCCTTGTCGGTCTCCATTGTGTTGGACCGAGGTGGGTGAGGCCGCTCTCTTGGGACCACAGCTGGTCCAAGAGGCCACCGAGAAGGTGAAAATGATCCGTCGCGTCTATTGACAGCCTAGAGTAGGCGAAATCCTATGCGAAGGCCTTTAGAGTTTTCGGTGGGCGATCATGTATTCCTCCGTGTGTCCCCGAGGAAAGGACATCGACGGTTTGGGAAGGGTTCCAAACTATCGCCGAGATTTATTGGCCCTTTTGAGATTCTGGACCGAGTTGGTCTTGTGGCGTATCGATTGGCTCTTCCTGGCACGATTGAGTAGGGTGCACAATGTGTTCCACGTGTCGTAGTTACGCAAATATCATCCAGACCCAGCTCATGTGATCGATTGGGGTGATCTGGATATTCTTGATGATATCTTTGTTGTTGAGGTTCCTATTCGGGTCGTGGACAGGCGGGAAAAGCTTTTGCGAGGCAAAGCTATCCCTTTGGTTCGTGTCTTGTGGAGACACCGTGGCATGGAGGAGGAGACATGGGAACGCAAGGCGGAGATGCGGGAGCATTACCCCGAGTTATTCGAGAACGAACAATCTTGAGGGAGGGAGGTGGCGAAAGCCTTATATGGTATGTGCTCTGTCTTATATGACGTGGTATTATGCACATAAGAGATATGTGGGTCCGTGTTTCTTATGTGTATGGTGTTTTCTTGGGTTTGTGTTTTCGTGTTTATTAGGTGTATGATGTGCTTCGTGTGTTTATTGTTTATTGTTTATTGTTTGTGTTATTTTTGCGTTCGTTTAGGTGGGTTTGTGCACATGTGAGATATCTTGTTATTTTGTGTTTTTCACATATGTGATATGTGATATGAGGTGATATGTGATTTTCACATATGTGATATGTGATATGAGGTGATATGTGATTTTCACATATGTGGCATGTGATATGAGGTGATATGTGATATGTGGCTTTGTGGTGTTGAATATATGTGATCTATTTGGTTAAACATGTATTGGATAGGTAAGTGTTTTTTGTGAGTTGTGACTTTCTTGTGGGGTTGTTTATGCCTGTTTCGGCTTGTTGTGAGCTGTGAGCTATGTGGCATGTTTGTGAGTGAGTTTGGCTTTTGTGATGGATTTGTTGAGTTTGAGTGTAACTTTGTGTTGTTGTTTGGCTCTTATGTTTCTTTTCGGGGACGAAAAGCTTTTAAGGGGGAGAGGATGTAAGGACCCGTGTTTAGGGTTCTGGGAGAGAGCCATGTGATGGAATGCACATCGAGTGATGTGAATATCGAGTCTGACGACATATTCGTCGAATAGAGAGTTTTGATTGTGAGTGGGCCCGATTTGGAGTCGGAGCCCCGAAAAGCTAATTTTTGGATTTTTGTAGTACGGTCGGGTGACTTTGTATTCGAGGGGCTTATTTGGGAAAAACAAACCTCAGACAATGATGTACTCGTTAAACGGAGCATTTTGACAAGAATTGGGCTCGATTTGGAGTCGGGACCCTGTGAGGGTAATTTTGATATTTTAATGAATTAAATGTGAGAAAGTATAAATAGGGCAGTGAAGAACTCAAATCCCTAAGTGCCTTACGTGCTTGCCTTTCTAGAGAGAGAAAGAGAAGAGGAGAGAGAAAGAGAAGGGGGAAAAGAGGAATTGACGATCTGGAGCTCAAATCGGACAAAGTCAAGGTAGGGATTCGTTATTCTCACTCTTATTTGTTGATTCTACTTGCTAGAGTAGCTAAACCATGCGAATTAACCCCAAATTCGTGGAATTTGGATGAACCCTAAGTTTTGGGGAAAAAACCAATTTTGGGTTGAATCTTGTTATTTGCATGCATAATGTGTTTTGAGTGGTAAGACGTGATTAAAAACCTAATATATATTATTAGGTATGAGTTTTATGAGATTTCTGGAGGTTTCTGGGTTGAATCCGGATGAGAAACAGTGAAAAATGATGATGAACAGAATTGTTAGAATCGAGAAGAACAACCGATGAGATCGACTGGAAATTGACAATTTCGAATGTGCAGTTTCAAAGGTTCGAAGGTAGGTTCCATGTACTGTAATTTCGAGTGTCGAATGTGCAATTTTCGAGTATCATTTCGAAGGTTCGAAGGTACTTCGAAGGGAGTTTCGAAGGCAGTTCATGGGTACTTCGAAGGTAGTTCGAGTGTAGGTTCGAGGGTCGAAGGCAGTCCGAAAAGAGATTCGAAAATACAGATTCGAAATACAGTGAAGGCAGATTCGAAAATATAGTTTCACTGGCAGATTCGAAATACAGTTTGATTGGACTGAACCATTTACATTGTAAACCTTTATGCCTCTCCATATTTAAGTATTAGTAAATAAGGAAATACCCCCCATTTGGATTCAAAGAAAAATACTAGAAAAATTAATTCCCACTCCTTCAAAATGTGAAAAATGGGATTTAGTGTAAAATCCCGGAAATCTTCAAAAGTTCGTAGTGGTGACTTTTTGGAAAGTGGGGTTAAACCCCTCAGAAAAATCCCCAAAAATCAGATTATCTTAGTTATGCTATGGGGAGCCAATGTCGGGACTTTTTATTTCAAGAAAATAGCTTCTACGAGAATCTTCTCTCTTGGTCAAGACATAAGGATAGAGTTGTGAACTCAAGTGGTCATGTGGGCATGCGAGGTTATCTTGATAAGCCTGGGAGGCTACCTTGTTGAGGACCTGGGAGGTGAGATTTGTTCAAAGCCTGAGAGGCTATTGTGCCTGAGAGGTAATATTGTGCCTGAGAGGTAATGTTTGGGATTACCCGAGAGGTTTTCTTTCATTTCAATATGTGTACATGATTGAGTTGGTGATATATATGTATATGTAGCATTACATGAGCACTTGTCTACACTAGTTTATGAGTTGGGATGGGTCGGGGAAACATAATCCCTACCGAGCCGTGGTTGCTCACCCCTCCTGTTGTGTTTGTTTTTGTTTGTTTCAGGTCCTTACAGAGCTAGGAGGTTCACCAAAGGTGAAGACCTTGTATGTGTCTGTTTATTTTGTTGTATTGTAAAAAAAAAAACTATGTGGTAACCCCGTGTGATGATAAGGCTTAATGTATTCCTATTGTATCTCGAGTGGAACTGTTCTCCTTAATCCTTACCTCTGTGTTATTTCTTGCTGCCTTATCGGATCAGATTACAAAGGGTTTGGCATATCCATATTGGGGGAGATTGTTGGATCAAACCGAGAATTTGTATAATGCGGAACAAACCCTATGTAATTTGACTCGAGATGTTTCATGTTTAGCATTAAGTCTGTGTAGATGAGTTAACTCTAAATCCGGACCTACTCGTGTGAGAACAAAGCTAACGATAGGATACATAATCCTAATCCGGATCATGATGAGTAACGTCATTCACTTGGTACATAACCGAGTCTTTATCCGGAGTAAGGATTTTTCGTGCGAACTAAATACTTGACAAAACGACTTAAGGAACCCGTGTCTAATTCTCAATTTGGCTAAGTCAATTGATATGGAATGAGATTCGAAGTCTACCACTCGCATGGAATAAGAGAGACCTGTTGTGAAGAGAGAATCGAAATTGTCACTCCACTGAATTAAAGAAAAGGAAGACACGGACTGAGAAATCCAAGTCTCATTTGAACGGAGCAAGGACAATTGTTGCGGAGTAAGGACATCAAATGCGGAATAAGGAATCCGAACCATTACTCATGCGGAGTAAGGAAGTGCTGATAAGGAGTAAGCTCTCCGAACCACTACTCATGCGGAGTAAGGAAGCGCCGATGCGGAGTAAGCTCTCCGAACCACTACTCATGCGGAGTAAGGAAGCGCCGACACGGAACAAGGATTCCAGGACTTCATTCACATGGAGTAAGCAACCACCGACACGGAGTAAGGATCCGAGCTTTGCTGATACGGAGTAAGGAACCTTATGACGGACTAAGAAGACGCCGCTTCATCATTTACGAGCCACATTAATTACAATCAGCTCGCTCGTCCCGGTGTAAGACAAACCCGTTGTAGACCTAAATTACCTTACACGTGGATCACACGGAGATGTGGACGCGGTCTCAAATGCATTTGGAATCAAGCAAAGAATTCATTACACCTTATGCTTCTAATATTTCGAGCTCCACATCCGCAGTAGCTTAAAGCTTTAGCATTTTCCGATGAAGAACTTCAATGCTTTACACCGCTCGGAAAATGCGGTTCCAATATAGATTTCTAGGGTGTCTATATATATGCCCGAAGCAATGTAAATTAAAAATGCGTGCATGCTTACTTGTACTTATACACTTATAAGTGTATATCTTGTAAAGAGCCAAGAGACAGAGACTTTCTGCCAAGTGTGTGTATCTATAACAGAGTGTTGTGTTGTAATAAGCTAAAACGCTATTTTGCCTTGTTGTAATTATCTTCGGATAATAAAGCAACATACTTCCACTACCTCGATTAATCTTCCGCACCGATTTTATCCGTTTAACCAGAGTGAGTGTCTAAGCCATTAAGAGAGAGAAAGATTTTTAGAGAGCCTATTCACCCCCCCCCCCCCTTTAGGCTCTCCGGGACCAACAAGTGGTATCGAGCAAGTTCTACCCGCTCGTAGAGATCCTTAACTCCCTCTCAACTTAAAAATGGCCGAAGAAAGCAAGATGCTATTCAATACCCGCCTCAACTCCGGGGGAGCTCAAGAGCCCTTCCCGAGCGAAGCAGCAGTGAAAATGTTGATACACCTCAACCTCGCATCGCCGCTGTTCCTCAACCACGGAGTACAAAGCTACACTTTAAGCAAACCGCCAAAGTTCACACCAGAGCTTTTCTCCCAGTGGAAAGCTCGCATGAAGATGTTCATGACCTGTCATGATCATCTAATGTGGCCGTGTCTTCATTAGGAGCTTCCCATTCCGATGACCATCGGAGAAAATAGGGTCGGAGACCAAAGACCGATCTTTGAACAAATTGACTATTCTATATGAAGGAAGTCGGTCCCGGATATAGAACGTCATTTGCGCTCTCGACAGAATTTTGAGAGCTTCAACCACAAACCTGGCGAATCCTCGGAGAGCATCTATCGGTGATTCGGCAAGCTTATCCTGGAATTGAAAACCGTCAACGAGCACTACACTCGGCCCAAATAAATGACAAGTTCTTTCGTTCCTTGCCGGATCGCTATTACTCCAAGCAGCTCCAGATGCAATCCAAAGACAACTCGCAGTATGCTCCCCTTGAAGAGCTATATGGAGAGCTACGGACTCATGAGGTTAGATTCAAATACACCGACCGAGACGAGAAGATAGCTCGGAGAGAAAAGGGGGTAGCTCTTAAGGCTACGGCTGGACCAAGCATGCGACGGAGGATGATACGGAAGAGTCGAAAACTCCGACTTGGACATGGAAGAAGAAATAGCACTTCTGGTGAAATCCTTCACACGATTCCTGCGGAAAAGCGAAAAGGATTCGGAAGAGGCTCTTCCTCATCCTCGAGAAGGAAGGAGCGGTCGGAGTCGACATCCCAAGACTACTACAACTGCGGGAAACCTAGTCATTGGGCCAAGGACTGTAGATCCAAACCCAAGATGGCCGACAAGAATGACAAGGTTAAACCCCGACGCTCCACCTCAAACAACAAGCAAAATGAAGAGGAAGGCGTTCGTCTCAAAATATAACAGGTGGCTTGGAAGAAGAAGAGGAATCTTCGGACGACGAACCAACGGAAAAAGCGAACGTCCGCCTCATGGCAAACAATGAGGTACCTTCTATCTCTGAGCTCATGAGTAAACTAGAATCTCTTACTAAAGAACGTGATGATGAAAAGAATGAGAGATTAATAATTACTTAAATATATCAAAATATGAGCGGTCGGACTAAACGCCTAGAACTTACTTGTTTCTAAACTTGAAAAGGACATAGCCGACTACCAAAGCAGGGAGGTTTGGTATCACGACCTAAGAGCCGAGAATCACCTGCGAATACCAACCTCACAGGCATGAATGTAAATCTTAAAAAGACTCAAGATTGAACTTGAGAAGGAAAAGGAAATAAATCGTAAATGGCTAAAATCTGGAGAAATAGCCTCTACATTTAGAACTGATCCTGACAATATCCGAGTCAAACCTGGCCTAGGATCCGAATCCACTTTGATGGTCCCTTGGAGCCTAGGGGGGGGGGGGGTGAATAGGCTCTTATCGAAACTCTTTTCATTCTCTTATGACACAACACTTATCTAGTTAAGTGATAGAATCACTGTGGAAGATAACCAGATAGTGGAAGTATTTCGTTTTATTATCAAAAGATAAATACAACAAAATAGAAGCAAGACTCTTTTACACTGTTTACAAAAGGATTCACACACTAGCCTATATTATGTCTTTGAACTCTTGTGCATACAAAGGTTGATTCAGGCTCGCTCGCACTCTTCTTTTCAAATGTACAAGTATGAATATTTATAAAAACATTCCTAAGAGACAACCTTGGAACTTGTAGTTCCTGGAATGCGTTCAGCACTAACTATTCCTCGGTAATCTCTCCGCCTTGATTGCTGTGGTTTGTGGAGATCAAGATCTTGGGTTTGAAGAGTATAAGTGCCTTTGTGAGTTCCCAAGTATAATTAAAGTTGTGTCCACATATCCGGGTGATCCACGTGTAAGATTCTTCAGGTTCTCAACAAGTTTGTCTTACATCGGGACACCACGAGCTGATAACTTTAAATGCGGTAAGTTGAAGTAGCATCTTCTTGGTCCGGTGTAATTTTCCTTACTCCGTTGCTAATGAAGCTCAGAACCTTACTCCGTGTCAGTGGTTGTTTACTCCGTATCTATTTGGTACTGGAATCCTTAGTCCGTGTCGGTGCTTCCTTACTCCGTGTGAATGAGAAGGTCGGAGTGCTTATTCCGTATCAGCGCTTCCTTACTTCGCATGTAAGTTCCTTACTCCATACGAGTTTCTTACTCAGTGCGAGTTTAAAGGATCTCGATGGCTTACTCCATACTAGCACATCCTTACTCCGCATGAGTGAGTGGTCCGGATTCCTTACTCCGCATCTGGTTTCCTTACTCCGTGCGAATAAAGACTCGGGTCCTTATTCCGCATCAGTACTTCCTTACTTCGTATGTGTGGGGGACTTGGTTATTTACCAAGTGTTTGACGACACTCACTCTCGTCCGGACCAGGATTATGTATCTTGTCCTTAGCTTTGCTCTTACGAGTGTATCTCCGGATTAATAACATATCTTCTCGTAATGATTGAAGACAAAACACAAAAGATCTCAAATCAAATTACATAGGGCTTTATCACATTATCCAAATTCCGGGCTTGATCCAACAATCTCCCCCAATTATGGATATGCCCAAACCCTTTGTAATCTGATCTTGTAAGCAAGCAAAAAGATAACATACGTAATACACATCACAACCATTTTCATTTATCAGCAACAGAATACAATTCAGCCTTTATATAAGATTTTCATTAAGGTACATAAGGCTTACTATACTTGAAGATCATCGTTGTTGCTTTCTCTCTAAGCTCCATTGTCTGCTTCATCGAATAAGTGGTGTGTTGGCTCCAAGATTTGTCCACACTTAAGAATGACTTGATGAAGTAACAGACAAAGGCCCCGGAGCTATCTCCATCTGGCTGTTGTGGCACTTGCTTCTTGGCCCGGAATGTCGCCTTCAGCTTCTCAGTTGGACTCAAAGGAGTGATGCCCAACTTTTCATATAATCCGGCTTTCTTCACAGCTTCAGTTAACATGAGACACAGTGGTTCCCATTGATTCTTTCTTACATACTGCTCTACAACCTGATGAGAATCAATCAGAATCATCTGTTTGGATTGAATCATGAACACAGCCATCATGAAATGTGGCGACATGATCCAGTACGGAATGAGGATAGTTGAGAGAGTTCTCCATGGCTTGCTATCCTCAGCAGTTCCGTCGATAAAGGACTGAATGATATCTATACTAGGAAGATAGCCCTCATTCCAGCACGGCAGAACTTCAAACAAGTGGCCGTCCTTGTACAAAGATGGAAACAGCCTCATCTTCATTTTAGCAGCCCTAGAGAAGTTGTCAATGTCGTCTGTTGTAAAGAGGCCTTTCTCTGAACAAAGGGTTTGAATGTCGTCTGGGGAGAAGGGGTACAGGTCATAGAGACATCTTCTCTCGGCATTAGATGCAGCATAGGAAATCATTGCCTTACGCACGCTTCCGTCCGCATCAAGAGGGTCACACGCCGTGTATGATGGGAGGAAGGTGTCAGCTGCGGATGGAGAGGATGGAGGAAGAGCTGCACTCGAGGAGCTTGGTTGAGAGAAGCGGCTACGTTTGGGGATTTGGACTCCCTGAAGTAATGAAGAGGCAGGCCGCTTCTCAGCACGAGTGGAGGAATGTGATGCAGGAGGAGCAGAAGGATCAGATGACACTCTCTCCCCCGGTTTGGCAAATCGCCGGGGAGCAACGGGAGGGCGAGCCATCGTGTGCGCCAGGTCCACGAAGGAGGTAGACAAGGAGTGGACGGACGAGGCGACTAGGTCCATCTTCTGTTCCATGGAAGTGGAGGAGTCGGTGAGGGCGGAGAGGAGTTGGGCGCCAAGAGCATCAACCTTGGTGGCGATGGCGGATATTTGGGCGCTATGAGCTTGGGCATGGCAGTCCAGCTGGGCGGAGAGCACAGCGTCGGAGTGGACCGTGCCAAAAGAAGCACTCCCAAGGGCCAACTCTAGAGCTTTGGAGGACTCCCCCGCATGAACAGGAGCAGAGTGTGCTGGGCGCAGGAGTCCGCAGGAGTATCGCAGCAGCAGCAGAAGGGGCATCCGGAGCAAGAGAGGCATCCGGAGAACCGGACCCGCTTTGACCAGATAGGTCAACAACGAGAATGGCGACAAGGAGAGAAGAAGGTCCAGCCTTAGCAGGGGAAGGACTCCATGCGGCATGGATCGGGCCGGAGGGGTTAGGGAATGGCACATCTGGAATGGAGGCCGGCGTAAGAAAGCCTTGGTCCAAATTCCGGATGATCATGGTCTCCGGGGATTGGGTATGGCGAGTGTAAAACACCCGGAGATCGGTGTCGGGAATGGAGGCGCCGTGGGCAAGGCTGAAACGGAGCCAAAGGTCCGTTAAGGTGTCGGCAGAGAGATGGTCAAGGTAGGCTCGGGGTTGAGGTAGGGGAGGCAAAGGAGCTTCCGGAATAGATTCCGGCACATCGGCAATGGCGGCAAGAATGATGGTATCAACCGTGGCAGCAACGGCAAAAGTGGAGGGAGTGGGAACATCCGCTCGCAGAAGGGGCCGAGGAAACAGCTTTAGGGACACTACGCCGAGATGGCCCCACAACCTTGGAGGGTTCGGCACGGACGCTGTGATGGGAGGCCCGAGAAATAGAGGGGCAGCAACGGACCGAATCCGGGAGGATCGGGAGCGGAGCCGACGTCAGGGGCATGGCGTGCCGGAGGGGTCACCAACAAAACTACCTTGTTGTTCCATGGCAGGGAGAAGGTGGAGAGCCGTAGAGGGACCGCGGGCCGTCATGTTCCCATCAGGCGTAAGATGGCGAAGGTAATAAGCCGGAGGAAATGGAACAAGCATCATAGCGGGCGAAATGGTCCGGATGAAGATGCCAGGAAGACAATGCTTAGAATGCGCCCGAAGGAATGGTTTCTTGGGTCCATTCTGCGCCGATCGGAACAAAAACGTCCCCGATCCATCGGAAGACCTTCGAAAATGCCGTACATGGCCAGAAGAAGATCGTACGGAACGCAGTCCAAAGCGGAAGTGCGAGCCACTAAACATCGACTCAATATGATCGCCATACGACGATAGCGACCTTGGAAGGACTTCACCTTGTATTCCTTGCCTTTATAGGTGCAACCCATAGAAGCCGCCATGGGATTGGCATCGGGGCGCCGTGGTTCACCGGGGGGTAGATTGAGAGCAAGACGGAGAACGGCGGGGGTGATTAGGATGGATTCACCGCGAATAGAGGAGATGATGGAGTCGGTGGTACAGTGGATTCGTTGGTAGAACTCGAGAATGTCGTCTATAAGAAGATCGATAGGATTGGAGATCAAGTTGAGTATGTGAGAGGCTTCTAGAAGAGGGCGAAGATGGAAAAACCAGTCCGGAGGGTTGGAGACAGCGCTCCAATCGACCGAGATGGCCGGGATTGACGTCGGAAAGAGAGGTTTTGGGTGCCATTGTAGATGAAAGTTGAAGGGCGAGAGGGAAGGCGAGGTCTTGGGGATTGAAGGAGCAACGAGAGTTTTAGGGATTTGAAAAGGGTAACACTCGTGCTTCGCAGGAATGACCAGAATATATAAGACCGAGTCCGTGAATGTCGGCGGGTCTAAGAATTTGGCGAGTGAAACAAGAAACCGCTTGATGGGTTGATGTCATTAGTCTTGATATCGGTGCGTCTCCGAATTAAAACATGACGTGGAGACGGCATGACCAAGTAAGGGTAACTGCTTGTTTGCCTTCCGGGGGGAAGTGTGTGCATCCCGAGACATGCATTCAATGAATCATCATTATTCCTCCTCAAAAGCACGTGATATATAATAAGACATGGATTATTGCAATTTGACAAGGGTCGGGAGTCCGGAGGAATGAACCAACAATCATCCGGAATCAACGATAGTCGAGTGACGAGTATCCTGGATGAAAAGTAAACCGTGTCTCGTAGTAACAGATTGAGGTGAGAGAGAAGTAGATTCCTTTGCTGTCAATAAGTCGAAGAGAAGAGAAGTACCACAACACTTCAAATCCAAGACTATGGACTAGATTTATCGATAAGGTTGCAAAGAAAATCTGAACCTGTAGCTTCACAAAAAAATAAACTAAAAGTACAAAAGCTTAACAGGCAAGGATTAGTACGGATAGGAGATAATAGTCGGTGAAAAGCTATATAATCCGAACTAATGAGAAGCGAACTTATGCATTACAAAGAATGAAATAGACATATACATACTAGAGAATGATCAATGTGATCAATTAGGGCATATATCGGATAACAAATACACAAGTTCATATAGGTCAATATAGCGAAACCGTCCTGCTGATCGATGTAGCTAAGATTAATTAAAAATCATATGATTTGACCAAACTAGGATTCATGAGTGAAAAATGAGGAAGCGGACACATGTCAAAAGCAAGTAGTTGATTATCCGATTAAAATGCATGGTTGAAGAAAAAAACATCCAAGCATGCCTCAATTTTGTTTCAACCTCTCAATGAAAGGCTCCCCCTCGAATAGACAGCCGGAAAGAGGTCATGAGACATATACGGGGGGTATTACTTGAATAATTTATAAAGCATTTTCTCCCCGTAGATTGTGCAATCCTCCGGTAGACCTTTCCGGCTTAAAGAAATTCAGCACTTGTCTATCTTTTTAGGAAACTATACTTGAAGTGATCGATCGCGATTGTGTATTCATCCACCAGGCATTCCGAGCTAACCCATTTCATTTCTTCAACTATACATGTTAATAGAGTAATCTAAATGAACAGGCATTTGTCATGTGGTGATCAGTGGAAATTAAGATCATGAAACCGGAATGAGGTTAACCATATAAACTTTAATCATGTTTGCTTAAACGACTTTAGTCGGGAAACGCAAGCATCCTCCCACTATGAAGTTGATATCAATATCAGAAGCATGAAGCACGTTAAACAGTAAGTATGATCAACATTAAGATCAGTATGTATCTACTACTATCAATAAAAGCACAATGCATGTTCTGAAAGTAAGTATACTTGTTGGGTAATTTAAATGTGAGACTATGCAGAGAAGTCAAGCATACTTAATCGGAAGAGTAGTTTAGAGAATCTTGCATCAGGTAGGGGCTTTGTAAGTATGTCCGCTAGTTGATCTTCAGAGCAACATGTTCCAGTGAGATGTGACTTTTGAAAACATGGTCGCGTATGAAGTGATACCTGACCTCAATATACTTCGTCTTAGGGTGCATGACAGGATTGTTGCTGATAGCAATTGCGCTAGTGTTGTCGCATTAGAGTGGAATAGATGACATGTTCAAACCGTAGTCAGGTAAGTTGACTTTGCATCCGTAGTAGCGTGCGCAAAGAACTCCCAGGCTATATATTCCACCTCGAAGAGAGGTTGATACGGAATTCCCGTTTCTTATCGAACCATGAAATTAATCTATTTCCAAGAAACCGACACGTACCACTTGTGCTTTTCTGTCGATGCGACACCCAGAGAAGTCGGCATCGAGTATCCGGATAAGGTGAAGTTGGACTCCTTTGGGTACCCGAGTCCCAAATTCATCGTTCCCTTGAGATACCTTAATATCCGTTTAACATGAAGCATATGTGACTCCTTGGGATTCGCTTGATATCGTGCATATGCAAGTTGCAAACATAATGTCTGGGCGACTTGCCGTAAGATACAGCAAGGATCCTATCATCCCTCTGTAGTTAGTCACATTTCTCGATATTCCATCCACATCAGGATCTAACTTGCACCGACTTGCATGGGAGTTTTGATGGGAGATGAACCTTCCATACCAAACTTCTTAATAAGATCGCGAGTGTAGTTAGCTTGATTAATGAAGATTCCTTCCTTCAATTGTTTAACTTCTATTCCAAGGAAGTAGGACAGTTCTCCCATCATGCTCATCTCAAACTTGCCTGTCATCAACTTTGCAAACTCTTCACAAAGCTTCGGATTTGTTGATCCGAAAATGATATCATCCACGTATATCTGTACGATTAGAGTGTGTCCTTTCTCTTTTCGGATTAAGGTGGTGTTTATCTTCCCTTTTTGGAAGTTGTGAGCAAGTAGGTATTCGACAAGTGTGTCGCACCAGGCTCTTGGAGCTTGCTTCAAACCATATAAAGCTTTCCGAAGCTTGTAGACTAGATGTCCTGCCTTAGGTTCAATGAAACCGGGAGGTTATTCAACGTACACCTCCTCTTGAAGATCTCCATTCAGGAATGCGCTCTTGACGTCTATTTGATAAACTATGAAGTTTTCATATGAAGCATACGCCTGAAACATTCGGTGTAATGACCCGTGTGTAACCCGTGTGTAAGGAGTTAACCACAAACACCTTGGATGTTGGTACACAAGTTTAAGGTAAGAGATGAGCCCAAGAGGGGACTTTTGAGAGGTGCATGTGTCAAGCGATAGCGTACATTTATGCCCTAGGAAGATGCTATGCGTTTACAAGCGGTTTTAAGTCTGTTTTGGCTGATCTTGGAGCTCACTTTTGACCTAGTAGATGGCCTCAAACAATTGGCGTGCAGGCATATTTTTGCATGGTTACCTTGGTTTTGTTATTCTAATCATCTTTTTCCAAAGGACTAGGTTGGAATAGTGAGTATTTTGGTGTGTATGGATGCGGAAAGGTTGTAGCTTGTGTAATCAAAACTATGTCGTTTTGATCCTGGGTTTCACTTAATCAAAACTACGTCGTTTTGATAATGGGAGGTCTATATAAGGATGAGGAGACTCCTTGTTCTAGGGTTAGGGTTCTTTTCGGCCGTCGCAGGAGAGAGAGAGAGAGAGAGAGAGAGAGAGAGAGAGAGAGGGAGAGAGAGAGAGAGGGAAGGAAGGAGAGGCTGGCGGCTTGCCGCCGGAGCGTCGTGCGTGGGGAAGACAACGTCTAGCGTGGAAGCAAGAGCCGGAGGACGTTTTCAAGGTAGGGGTCTGTCTCACCTGGTGCGTTCCGGGGTTAGGCCCCGTGTAGAGGGTTTCTCGAGTTTCTATTGATATTGTTATATTATTTATATGTAAATTCATATAGGTGTGACCTCCTATATGAATGTTGGCCTTCAATGGCGTGTTGTTTGGATATATGTATATATGCCTGCCAAGTGTTTGAAATTATGCCTGTGAGGTCGTGCATGTTATGTGTTTGAGGTAATGCCCGTGTGAGGTCGTGCATGTTATGTGTTTGAGGTAATGCTTGTGAGGCCACGCACGTCAAGTGTGTTAGATTATGTCCGTGTGGTCGGGTTTATAAGCTTGTGGATATATGCATGCTAAGTGTTCGATGTTATTCCCTGTGTGACTAAGCATACTAAGTGTTTGATGTTATGCCTGTATGGCCATGTGTGCTGCGTGTTTGCTTGTACACCCGGTGGCCGTGGAAGCCCGGGACTGTTTTGTGGAACCCGGTGGCCGTGGAAGCCCGGGGACTGTTTTGTGGAACCCGGTGGCCGTGGAAGCCCGGGACTGTTTTGTGGAACCCGGTGGCCGTGGAAGCCCGGGGATTTTGTGGAACCCGGTGGCCGTGGAAGCCCGGGACTGTTTTGTGGAATCCGGTGGCCGTGGAAGCCCGGGACTGTTCTTGAAACCCGGTGGCCGTGGAAGCCCGGGAGTGTTTATGTACCAGCCCATGTATGATTGTGTTTGTTGTTATAGCCTGTAACTATATCCTGGTGGAATAATTGTATCACGACACAAGCACTTGTACACAAGGCATGTAGATATTAAGTGCATGGGATGGGTTGGGGAGACATGATCCCTACCGAGCTGTGGTTGCTCACCCCTCCTACCATGTTGTTTTCTTTACAGAACCTACAGGCGTTAGGTGGGACCCCAAGGTGGAAGACCATCTTCATTATATTATTCTCTTCGAAATGTAATTTTATGATTTATGTAACCCCAGGGAGGGAAATGTACCGAGGGATTGAATTGTAGTAAGGAACATGGTTGTTTTGTGAACCTTTAATATTTGGAATTAAATAAAGATGTGACTTGTTTGATTTATTGAAATTGTTAGACTTGCTTGTGGCATCCAGGGAATCCAACCCCGTTGCCCTCCGTGTGGGTGAACGGGGAGTCACGCACCGGTTTCCTCGGGTTGGAAATCCGGGGCGTGACATTCGGATTGCCTGAAGTCTTGCTACCGGAGCAAAGGTCTCATCATAGTCTATTCCTTCTTCTTAACGATATCCTTTGGCTACCGGTCCGGCTTTGTTGCGGATTACTATTCCATCCGTAGCAAGCTTGTTTCGAACACCCATTTAACTCCAATGACTTGCTGAGACTTAGACCTTGGTACTAGAGTCCACACATTATTTCTCTTAAATTGATTCGGCTCTTCTTTCATGGCTTCTATCCAATTCGAATCCTGAAGAGCTTCATCTACCACCTTTGGTTCTATATGAGATAGAAAACACGAGTAAAGACACATGTTGAAAGTGGCTGCTCTTGTTCTTACACTAGCAAGTAGGATCACCAATCACTTGATCCGAGGGATGGTTTCGGGTCCATCTGTAATTCCGTGCATGTGATGGTTGATCTTGAATAATTTGAAGCTCGCTGCATTAGGTGGTTCAGGTATATCTGCTGGTTGAGCTTCTTCCGGACCAGATGTTTCCGTATTAGAAGGTACAGTAGAACTAGGTGGTTCTTCAACACTGTTTCTTTCAGTGTTAACTGGCCCGGACGGGCTTGAAGGTGCTCCGGAATTTTGGGTATCCGAAGGAGTATGTCCGGAGCTTAATGGTAATCCCGAGTCTGAATCATCCGTAGCATCATCCATATAATTTCTTTGTGCCTCGCCGATGCCACGTGGTTGGTCGAATGTGTAACAGAACATTCATAAAGTTCGAATAGTCGATGTTGCTATCCTGGGACCTGTACATTAGAACTTGAAGAAGCAACTTTTGACCAATCAAGATTAGTTTCATCAAAGGTCACATGGATAGATTCTTCAACTTTAAAAAGTTTTCTATTGAAGACCCGATAAGCCTTGCTATGTAATGAGTACCCGACAAAAATCTCATCATCAGATTTTGGTTCAAATTTATTCCGGGTTTCTTTGCCATTTATCAATATATAGCAAGTACACCCAAAAGCTCTGGAATGTGAAATTGAAGGCTTTCGTCCTCTCCACATCTCATAGGGTGTTTTCATGGTAGATTTATTTATTAGAGTTTTGTTCGAACAAAGAAGGCGGTGGACACACTTGAGCCCATAGGACCGAGAGGAAGTGTTGCCCTCGCTAACATAGATCCGCCAGCCTCGACTAAAGTACGATTCTTGCGCTCAGCTACCCCATTTTGTTGTGGAGTTCTGGGGAGCAGAGAAGTCATGTTGAATGCCCTGTTCGAACAATATGATCTCATATCTGAAAAATCAAATTCTGTACCATGATCACTCCTAATGCACTTTATGCTCGGTGCTTGTGAGTTGCTTATCCAAGTTGAAAAGATCTACAAGATGCTCAAAAGTTTGATCCTTTCATTTCAGGAAGATAACCCATGTGTATCTGGTGAAATCATCGATAACCACAAGGGTATATCTTGCACCAGCCGGTGAAGGAACGGAAATAGGACCACGAGAGGTCCATATAAAGAAGTTGTAGAGGAGCGATTATTGAATTAACTAATTTGCTCTTAAAGCTATGTTTGGTCTATTTGCCAAGTTGGCATTCTCGACGAGAGTGTCTCTGGAGTATTTGAGTTTAGGTAGACCAGTGACAAGATCAAGTGACGCTAACTTAGATAATGTCTTAAAGTTTAAATGTGCGCATCGCTTGTGCCATAACCAACTATCTTCATCCAAGCTTTAGTGAGGAAGCATACAGGGTCGAAGAATTATTTCTTGAGACAACCGAGTATATGTCCCCATCTCTTGATCCGAATAACTTAACATCTCCAGATAAGTTTTCCCTCATCGTACAGTGTTGGACATAAAGGAAACAAGAAATCCTTTGTCACATAAATTACCGACACTTAGCAAATTATGCTTCAAACCTTCGACTAGTGCAACTCTAGTGATTGATACACTGCCGTTGGTTAAAGTGCCATACCCGACAGTCTTTCCTTTCTTGTTGTCACCATATGAAACGGATGGACCTCGTTTTTCATTAACTTCTACAAGCGAGTCTAATCACCCGTCGGATGTCCTGGAGCATCCACTATCGAGGATCCACTTGCTTTGATTGATCTTTAACTTCAAGTGATCCGGCAAGGGCATTCCAGGAGATGCTCCTGAAAGACAACAGTTTACACTTTTGGTGCCCAAACTTGTTTCAGGCGGTTAAAGAACAGCAAAGATAATGTCAACGCTTCCGGATTTAACTTTGCTAGGACTTTCAGCTCTCCAAGTTGACTTTAATTTGTTAGTTTCAAATGCTTCTTTTATTTGGGTTTTCTTGGGAGAGATACTCCTTTGAGGTTTAGATTTTGTTTTGCTCGAAGAACCCTTTTTATTAAACCGATCTTTATTGGTACGAATTTGATTACAAGGCCAGTTATCAGATAAACTCCAACATTCATAGTGATAATGACCTATTTCCCTACAGATGAAAGAGACACTATAATGCGGAGTACAGACAGGGGATACAGGTCTCTTAGATTTTACAAACTTTCTACTATGTTCCTTGTGGCCTAATTCATTGAGTTTGGGTGACGCGCTCTTGGCCCTAGATGCGTCAGCCTTGGCCTTTCCTTTCATTTTCAGTGCTACAGTTTTGACTTTCACTGCACCAGCCTTCCCTTCATCATTAGTTACAAAGCACTTGCTTCGGGAAGTGCAAGAATAGCCTCGACTCCACAATCATAAACTATGGTGCCACCTGGAAATGAAACCATCCAACGGTTTAGACGTACTAACAGGATATAAGTTGGTTAGTTTTGGAGTGAAATCCGGAGGACACTCAGTAGCTTGAGCATTGGAGGTTGATGATTCGGAGCCTAGGCTAGGTTTAATTTGAATATTATCCCGATCAGTCCTAAATGAAGAGGCTATTTCTCCGGATTTAAGCCACTTACGATTTATTTCCTTTTCCTGTTCAAGTTCATTCTCGAGTCTTTTTACAATAACTTTTAGGCCTGAGAAATTGGTATTTAGCAGATGATTTTTAGCCCTTAGATCGTGATACCAAGCTTCTTTTCCTCTAAAGTCGACTATGTCTTTTTCAAGTCTAGTAATAGTAAATTCAAGATGTTTATTCGACTTTCCATATCTTTGTACAATTGAGTAATTATTAGTCTCTCATTCTTTTCATGATCACGTTCGTAATAAGAGATTCTATTTTACTCATGAGTTCAGAGATAGAAGGTACCTCAAGTATTTTCCATGAGGCGGACGTTCGGCTTAGAGTTGGCTCATCATTCGAGGATTCCTCCTCTACTTCCGAGCCACCGATGTACTTTGTCACGAACGCCTTCCTCTTGTTCTTGCCGTTGTCCGAGGTGGTACGTCGAGGAGTAACCTTGTCACTTTTCTCTGCCGTCTTAGATTTGGATCTGCATTCCTTGGCCCGGTGACCGGGTTTCCCACAATTAAAGCATTCTTGGGAGCTCGACTCCGATCGCTCCTTCCTTCTGGATGATGAGGGGCCTCTTCCGAATCCTTTTCTACTTTTCCGAAGGAATCATTCAAAGGATTTGACAAGAAGAGCTATTTCCTCTTCGCGTCTGGAGTCGAATTCTCGACTCATCCGTATCATCCTCTTGATGATTCCTGGAGCATTCCGTAGCTTTGAGGGCTACCCCTTTTTCTTTTCGAGCTATTTTCTCATCACGGACGGTGTATCTCGAATCTGACCTCATGAGTCCGAAGCTCTCCGTATATTTCTTCAAGGGCGATAAATGGCCGTTTTTGTCGACTTGATCTGGAGTCGCTTGGAGTAGTAGCGATCCGGCAGGGATCGAAAGAACTTGTCACTAATTTGAGACTGAGTGTAGTGTTCATTGATAGTTTTTAGCTCTAGAATGAGCTTTCCAAATCTCCGATAGATGCACTCAAGGGATTCGCCAGGTTTGGGATTGAAACTCTCAAAGTTCTGTCTGAGAGCACATATCACATTTTGCATCTGGGACTGACTCTCCTCATAGAGGATTGTCAGTTTATCCCAGACAGCTTTTGCTGTCGTGTAGCCCTGGACGTCCGTGAAAGCCTCGGAATCCAAAGACGATGTAACGTAAGCCGAGCCTTTTCATTAGCGCACCGCCAAGCTCCTTCATCGTTGGTAAGTTCGGCATCCGTCTTTGGCCTTCTAACTCCATGTTCTCCGATAGTCATCGGAATTGGAATCTCCTAATGAAGACAGGGCCACATGAGATGATCATAGCATACCATAAACATCTTCATGCGAGCTTTCCACTGGGAGAAAACCACAGGTGTGAATTTGGGCGGTTTTGTCAGAGTAAAACCAGAACTCCGTGGTTGAGGAGTGGCGGCAGCAGCAGGTTGAGGTGGGTTGACATTTTCACTGCTGCTTCGATTCGGGATGGGCTTTTGTGCACCTCCGGAGTTAAGGCGAGTGTTGAATAGCATATCGCTTTCTTCCGCCATTGCTGAGAGTGAAAGAGTGGGATCTCTACTTAGAACAAATAGAACGTGCTCGATACCACTTGATGGTCCCTTGGAGCCTAGAGGGGGGGGTGAATAGGCTCTTATCGAAACTCTTTTCATTCTCTTATGACACAACACTTATCTAGTTAAGTGATAGAATCATTGCGGAAGATAACCAGATAGTGGAAGTATTTTGTTTTATTATCAAAAGATAAATACAACAAAATAGAAGCAAGACTCTTTTACACTCTGTTTACAAAAGGATTCACACACTAGCCTATATTATGTCTTTGAACTCTTGTGCATACACAGGGTTGATTCAGGCTCACTCGCACTCTTCTTTTCAAATGTACAAGTATGAATATTTATAAAAACATTCCTAAGAGACAACCTTGGAAGTTGTAGTTCTGGAATGTGTTCAGCACTAACTATTCCTCGGTAATCTCTCTTGCCTTGACTGTTGTGGTTTGTGGAGATCAAGATCTTGGGTTTGAAGAGTATAAGTGCCTTTGTGAGTTCCCAAGTATAATTAAAGTTGTGTCCACATATCCGGGTGATCCACGTGTAAGATTCTTCAGGTTCTCAACGAGTTTGTCTTACATCGGGACACCACGAGCTGATAACTTTAAATGCGGTAAGTTGAAGTAGCATCTTCTTGGTCCGGTGTAATTTTCCTTACTCCGTTGCTAATGAAGCTCAGAACCTTACTCCGTGTCAGTGGTTGTTTACTCCGTATCTATTTGGTACTGGAATCCTTAGTCCGTGTCGGCGCTTCCTTACTCCGTGTGAATGAGAAGGTCAGAGTGCTTATTCCGTATCAGCGCTTCCTTACTCCGCATGTAAGTTCCTTACTCCGTGCGAGTTTAAAGGATCGGATGGCTTACTTCGTACTAGCACATCCTTACTCCGCATGAGTGAGTGGTCCGGATTCCTTACTCGCATCTGGTTTCCTTACTTCGTGAGAATAAAGACTCGGATCCTTATTCCGCATCAGTACTTCCCTACTCCGTATGTATGGGGGACTTGGTTATTTACCAAGTGTTTGACGTCACTCACTCTCGTCCGGATCAGGATTATGTATCCTGTCCTTAGCTTTGCTCTTACGAGTGTATCTCCGGATTAATAACATATCTTCTGCAATGATTAAAGACAAAACACAAAAGATCTCAAATCAAATTACATTGGGCTTTATCAGCATTATCCAAATTTTGCGCTTGATCCAACACACTTCCACTGCTCCAACTACCGAGTGCCGTCCAGACTACACTCCAAAACTAACCAACCTATATCTTGTTAGTACATCTAAACCGTTGGATGGTTTTGTTTCAGGTGGCACCATAGTTTATGATTGTGGAACAGAGGCTGCTACTACTAATCTCGAAGTAGTAGCACCAAACAATGAAGGGAAGGTTACTGTAGTTAAAGCCGAAACTACAGCACCCAGAAACAAAGAAAAGGCTAAGGTTGACGCATCTAGGGCCAAGAGCGCGTGACCCGTTCGCAAAGGATTAGGCCATAGGGAACAGAGTAGGAAACCTGTTAAGCCAAAGAAACCTATATCCCCTGTTGTAACTCCACATCATAGTGTTTGTTCGATATGTCGTGAAATAGGCCACTACCATTATGAATGTTGGAGTCTAACTGATGACTGGTTTTGTAATCACTTTTCGATCAATAAAAATCAGGTTGTCAAAAAGGGTTCTTCTTGGAAATCTAAATCTAAAACTCCTAGGAGCGTCTCACCTAAGAAAACCCAAGTTAAAGAAGCAACTAATACGGAAAAATCTAAGTTAACCTGGAAAGTTGTTCCGAGAAACGTAAAATCCGGAATAGTTGACACTGTTGTTGCTTCTCCTAACCGCCCGAAACAAGTCTGGGCACCAAAAGTGTAATCTGTTGTCTTGCAGGAGCATCTATGGAATTCACTGCCATCTCACTTGAAGTCAAAGATCAATCAAAGCAAGTGGATACTCGATAGCGGATGCTCCAGACACATGATGGGTGATAAGTCTCTGCTTGTGGATATTACCGACAAACGAGGCCCATCCGTAACATATGGTGACAACAGTAAAGGTAAGACTGTGGGGTACGGCACTTTAACCAACGACTGTGTATCAATTACTAAGGTTGCATTAGTCGAAGGTCTGAAGCATAATCTGCTGAGTGTCAGTAATTTATATGACGAAGGATTCACAGTTTCCTTTTTGTCAAACACCTACACAGTTAGAGATAACTTATCCGGAAACATTAAGTTATCCGGATCAAGAGATGGGGACATATATTCTGTGGTCTTGAGAAACAATTCTTCTGACCCTGTATGCTTTCTCACTACAGCATCACATGAAGATAGTTGGCTATGGCACAAGCGTTGCACACATTTAAATTTTAAGACCTTGTCTAAATTAATGTCGCTTGATTTGGTCACTGGTTTGCCTAAACACAAATACTCCAGAAACACTCTCTGTCGAGAATGCCAACTAGGCAAACAGACCAAACATAGTTTTAAGAGAAAATCAGTTACTCCAATAACTGCTCCTTTATAGCTTCTTCACATGGACCTTTGTGGTCCCATTTCTGTCTCTTCACTTGTCAGGTGCAGATACACTCTAGTAGTTATTGATGACTTCACTAGATACACATGGGTGATGTTCCTGAAATCTAAGGATCAAACATTTGAACACCTTGTCGATCTCTTCAACTGGATAAGCAATTCACAAGGACTAAGCATTAAATGCATCAGGAGTGATCATGGTACAGAATTTGATTTCTCAGAAATGAGGTCATATTGTTTTGAATAGGGCATTCAGCATGACTTCTCTGCGCCCAGAACTCCACAACAAAATGGGGTAGCTGAGCACAAGAATCGCACTTTAGTCGAGCCTGGAAGATCAATTTTAGCAGGGGCAAAGCTTCCTCTCAGTCTATGGGCTGAAGCGGTGTCTACTGCCTGCTATGTTGTCACGCTCCGGATTTCCGACCCGGGGAAACCGGTACGTGACTCCCCATTCACCCACATGGAGGGCAACGGGGTTGGATTACTGGATGCCACACAAGCAAGTCTAACAATTTCAATAAATCAAACAAGCCACATCTTTATTTAATTCCAAACATCAAAGGTTCACAAAACAACCATGTTCCTTACTACAATTCAATCCCTTAGTACATTTCCCTCCCTGGGGTTACATAAATCATAAAATTTCATTACTGAAATAAACAATAAAATGGAGATGGTCTTCCACCTTGGGGTCCCACCTAACGCCTGTATGTTCCTGAAAGAAAACACAACATAGAGGGAGGGGTGAGCAACCACAGCTCAGTAGGGATCATGTCTCCCCAACCCATCCCATGCTCCTAGCGTCTACATGAGGGTGTGTACAGGTGCAGTGTAGTGACAATAAGATATAAACAGGTTGTGCTCCACAATCACACGGCACACACATATCCACAGCCATACAGGCTTAGCCATTTAGGCTAACATATCCACAGCCACTTAGGCTTAGCCACACGGGCTAACATATCCACGGCCATATAGGCTTAGCCACACGGGCTAACATATCCACGGCCATATAGGCTTAGCCACACGGGCTAACATATCCACGGCCATATAGGCTTAGCCACACGGGCTAACATATCCACGGCCATATAGGCTTAGCCACATGGGCTAACATATCCAGCCCGGGCTTAGCCACATGGGCTACAGTTCCACCCGGGCCACCACCGGGTTCCACAAACACAAGATACAAGGTCACTCAGGCATTAAACCAAACACGTAGCATACACACTTTCACAGGCATAATACCAAACACTTAGTTCGCACAGCCCATCAGGCATAAAATCAAACACTTGACATGCAGAGTCTCACAGGTATTTTACCAAACGCTTAACATGCATACATTCACCAACCCACAAACCCAGCCACACAGGCATATTATCAAACACTTAATATGCACACCATCCAACACCAGAATACATCAAAAACTGCCATTGAAGGCCAACATCCATATAAAAGATCACACCTATATTGTCACGCCCCGGATTTCCAACCCGAGGAGACCGGAACGTGACCCTCCCTTTACCCAAGTTGGATAGAGGGGTTAGAATACAACATATACCTCACACTTTATATTAAGAGAACAATCTTATATTTATTGAGTCCAAACATAGCAAATACGTCCGAAACACTCTTTTATTACATTGAACTCCACATTACAATATCCCCCACTTGGGGTTACAAAGCTTACATAAAGAAAAACAAGATAACCCAAAATAATAATAAGCAAGCCAACAAGCAGGACTTCCACCTTGGTGTTCCCACCTAACGCCTGTAGGTTCCTGTAAAGAAAACAACATGGTAGGAGGGGTGAGCAACCACGGCTCGTAGGGATCATGTCTCCCCAACCCATCCCATGCACCTAATATCTACATACCTTGTGTACAAGTGCTTGTGTTGTGATACAATTATTCCACCAGATATAATTACAGGTTATAGCAAGCAAATACAATCATACACAGGCTGGTACATAAACACTCCCGGGCTTCCACAACCCACCGGGTTCCAAGAAACGTCCTGGGCTTCCACGGCCACCGGGTTCCAAGAACAGTCCCGGGCTTCCACAGCCACCGGGTTCCAAGGACACAGCACACATAGCCACACTTAGTCACACAGACATAACATCAAACACTTAGCATGCAAAGCCTCACAGGTATAAAACCAAACAATTGGTGTACATAAATTCACAGGCTCATAAACCCAGCCGCACAGGCATTTTCTCAAACATGTAGCAGGCATGTCACACAGGCATTTTATCGAACACTTTTCATGCATCACACAAACACCAGAAACACACCAAAATCGCCATTGAAGGCCAACATCCATATAGGAGATCACACCTATATGGATTATATATATATATAAACAGGTTTAACTCCATAATCTGCCCTAGAACCCTAGGACAGAGGAGGATTTAGGAAGAACAGAACCCCTACCTTGTGTGTTCTCCTGCTCCCGCTTCCACACAAGATGCCGACCACCCACGCAAGACGCTCCGGCAGCCACCAAACGCTCTCCTTCCCTCTCTCTCTCTCTCTCTGCGACGGCTGGTGGAGCAACAAACCCTAACCCTAAAACAGAGGGGCTTCTCCTCCTTATATAGACAACACAACATCAAAACGACGTAGTTTTGATTAAGTGAATCCCAGCATCAAAATGACGTAGTTTTGATCACACAAGTTAGCACCTTGCCGCACCCATATAGGCCAAAATACTCAGAATTTCAGCATGGTCCTTTGGAGAAAGATCATTAGAATGTCAAAACCAAGGGAACCATGCAAAAATATGGCTGCACGCCAATTTGAACGTGAATTCTCCAATTCACGTGCAACTCCAAATGCACTCCAAATGTGCTCAAACTTCACCCCTAGCCTCCTTGCATCAAGTAGAAGACAACCACACTTGCACGTGAAATGGCCCCATATCACGTGCACCTCACATACACGTCCGTTTGGCCTGAAACTTCTGTGGTAGATAGAGGACATCATTCTAACCATCTTTCCTTTTGCACGTGAATTCATTTGAGCCCATTCACTAGGTCAAAATCTAGAAAAACTACTCAGAAGGCAAAACTGTGACTAACTCGAGGTACGGGTCCTTACATCCTCTCCCCCTTAAGACTTTTCGTCCTCGAAAAGAAATGACATACGAGGGGAAACAAACTCAAGCTACCCATTTGCCACACGACGAGCCACAACACCCAAATGGGTCATACACCGCGCACAGCACATAACAGCACATAACAAAGTACCACCATAATCCATAACCACAATAATGCATATAACACATATCCGCATGTCACGAATACACATCTCAACACATCACAAATAAGAACACATGTCTAAAAGACAATACAAATGCACCAAATCGTACACAACTAATACAAGAAAACACATCACTATCCCTTGGCCAACAGCCACCTCCCACGCTTAAGATTGTTCATCCTCGAACAAGTCTGGGTACTGCTCACGCATCGCGGACTCACATTCCCATGTCTCCTCCTCAATGCCACGGTGCTGCCACAGCACGCGAACCAAAGGAATAGCACGACCACGCAAAAGCTTCTCTCGCCGATCTAGGATACGGATAGGGGCCTCAACAACGGACATGTCATCCTCAATGTCTAATGTCCCCCAATCGATGACATGAGTGGGGTCAGGGTGATACTTCCTCAACTGGGACACGTGAAACACGTTGTGCACTCGACTCAGCCGCGGTGGTAACGCTAACCAGTAGGCTACAGGCCCCACACGATCCAGAATCGCAAAAGGACCAATAAACCGCGGAGATAGCTTGGAACCTCGCCCAAACCGTCGATGTCCACGACGTGGAGAGACACGAAGGAACACATGATCACCAACAGAAAACTCCAAAGGTCGCCGCCACTGATCCGCATAAGATTTCTGCCGACTCTGAGCGGACAACAAACGCTGATGAATCAACTTGACCTTCTCAGTAGCCTCTTGAACCAACTGTGGCCCCAAGAGAGCTGTCTCTCCTACCTCAGTCCAACACAAGGGTGAGCGGCACGGCCTCCCATACAACGCCTCAAAAGGAGCCATCCCAATGGATGCCTGATAACTGTTATTGTAGGCAAACTCCACCAAAGGAAGGTGAGTTGCCCACGAACCCCCAAAATCTAGCACACAAGCCCTCAACATGTCCTCCATGGTCTGATTCGTCCGCTCAGTCTGACCGTCAGTCTTAGGGTGAAAGGCTGTACTCAGGTGAAGCTTGGTCCCCATAGCCGCCTGCAAACCTGTCCAGAAACGGGAAGTGAACCGCGAATCCCGGTCAGAGACAACCGATGATGGTACTCCATGCAGTCTCACAATCTCATTCATGTATAGCTGACTCAAGGTCCCAATGGAGTCTCGCTCGCGAACAGCAAGGAAATGGGCCGACTTTGTGAGTCGATCCACAATCACCCAAATCATATCCTTCCTCCCAGTGGTGGGTGGAAGACCAGTCACAAAGTCCATCGCGATATGGTCCCACTTCCACTCCGCTATGGGCAACGGCTGTAACATGCCCGCCGGCCGCTGATGTTCGGCCTTCACCTGCGGACACGTGAGGCACCGCGAAACAAAGGCAGCCACATCGCGTTTCATCCCAGGCCACCAAAAATGTCCTCGAAGCGCATGGTACATCTTCGTACCCCCTGGATGCACAGCAACTCTAGATTGGTGAAACTCCCTCATCACCTCATCCCTGAGGGAAGAAGCTACGACCAACCGCCCCTGAAACGACAACTCATGCTCAGGACCCTCTGTCCAGTCCTCAGATAGCTCCCCAGCCTCAATACGGGCACGGAGAACCTCACACTCGATGTCACCCAGCTGTTCCTCCCGGACGCGCTGGTACAACTCAGGCACAACCACCAAAGGACTCAGGATTGTCCCACCATCACGAACAACAGGCTGCAGCCGCAACATCGCCAACTGCTCCATCAGCTTCCACTCTCTCACGGCCACCTCAGCTTTCCCTTTCCTGCTCAACACGTCAGCTACAACATTACCCTTGCCCGGGGTATAGGCAAGAGTAAAGTCAAAGGTTTGCAAATACTCCACCCATCTCCTTTGCCTCAAATTCAAGTCCTTCTGAGTAAAGATGTACTGAAGGCTCTTGTGATCTGAGAACACCACAAACTTTTCCCCCAAGAGGTAGTGCTGCCAACTCTTCAGGGCGAAGATGACCGCCGCTAACTCAAGGTCATAAGTAGGATAATTCTGCTCATGAGGCTTCAGCTGCCTCGACCCATAAGCTACCACACTGTGCTCCTGCATAAGCACACACCCCAAACCAACCCTGGACGCATCACAGTATACCTCATATGGAATATCCTCCCTAGGCAATCTCAACATAGGTGCAGTGGTCAAACGGGTTTTGAGAGTCTCGAATGCCTGCTGGCACTTGTCTGTCCACTCAAATTTCACTCCTTTCCTAGTCAACGCCGTCATAGGAGCCACCAAATGGGAGAAACCCTCTACAAAACGGCGATAATAGCCTGCCAAACCAAGAAAGCTACGAATCTCGAAAACATTGGTTGGCCTCTCCCATGATGATACCGCCTCAATCTTGGCTGGGTCCACCCTAACTCCCTCAGCTGACACCATGTGGCCAAGAAAGTGAACCTCCTGCAGCCAAAACTCACACTTGCTAAACTTAGCAAACAGCTGTTGGTCCCTCAAGGTTTGCAACACTGTTACCAAGTGCTCCACATGCTCCTTCTCGGTCTTGGAATACACCAAGATATCGTCGATAAACACCACCACGAACGAGTCTAAGTATGGGGCAAAGACTTGGTTCATCAAATGCATAAATACTGCCGGCGCATTAGTGAGCCCAAAAGGCATCACTATCCACTCGTAGTGCCCATACCTGCACCGAAAGGCCGTCTTAGGGATGTCTCCCTCCCTAACCCTCAACTGATGATACCCCGACCGTAAATCTATTTTGGAAAACCACTGGGCCCCACTCAATTGGTCAAACAGGTCATCTATCCAAGGCAACGGGTACTTGTTCTTCACAGTCACTGAATTCAGCTTCCTGTAGTCGATGCAGAGACGAAGTGTACCATCAGCCTTCTTAGCAAAGAGCACCGGAGCACCCCAAGGTGAAGTACTCGGTCTGATATACCCCTGGCCCACCAACTCCTCGATTTGCCTCTAAAGTTCCCTTAACTCAGCTGGCCCCATACGATACGCTACTTGGGAAATCGGACCCGTCCCCAGCACCAACTCAATGGTGAACTCCACACTCCTCTTAGGTGGCAAACTCCTCAACTCTTCAGGAAAAACATCCTGAAATTGGTCCACAACAGCGGGCCACACCCTCTTTTCCACCTTCCCCCCCTCAGCAAAGGTCAGGGTTGCCAACCTGTGGGTAATGGCACCCCACTGGTCCAACATTGGCCCGGCCCGACTCACCTCACAGTCCCACTCCCCCTGCAGGGTGCAAGAGGTCCCTGCAGGTGTCACGAAGGATACCCGCCGCCGGTGTGATCTATCTTGGCCTGGAAAGCCATAAGCCAATCCATACCCAAGATCAGGTCAAACGTCCTCAAAGGCATTACATGCAAGTCAAAACTCAGCTCCACCTCTCCTATGGTTAACACATAGTCACGGCAAACACGCCACACCTCAATCATACCCCCCCACCGGAGACTCAACAACTAGGGGCTTCGCTGCCTCCACACAAGCTAACCCCAAGCTATCTATCACAAGCTCAACCAACAAACGAACACGATGCACCCGTATCGAAAAGAAAGAAGCTAATGTATGGGAGATCAAAAGGGTACCTCTAACCACCGATGGTCCTGCTCCACCCTCACCTGGTGGGGGTGGTAGCTCGGCCCTCCTCCTGGGTACGTCGCCTCCGGTGCAAACACCCTCCCTTGGCCCGTGCCACCGGTCGGCTCACTCACCTGGGCGCTTCCCGCCAAGGTTGCCTCCAGCCTTGGTCTTGCTGCCGCTCCGGCCTCCCCCGAGGTCGGGTCTGGATTCGATCCTGCCCGACTAGCCGGCCACCGACGAGCTGGTCTCTCTCGCTGGTGCACGGAAACCGGCATCACTCCTTGTCTGGATGTCATGC
Source organism: Taxillus chinensis (assembly GCA_023512835.1). NCBI lineage: Eukaryota > Viridiplantae > Streptophyta > Magnoliopsida > Santalales > Loranthaceae > Taxillus > Taxillus chinensis. The sequence goes on along the minus strand of CM042092.1, from coordinate 47,526,702 downwards.
CTCCAACTCCCCTGTTGCCACTCCGGCAAACCCGGCTCGAGATGGCCCTCTCGTCCACAACTATGGCATTTCCGGTCCCTCTTTGGACACTCCTTCCTCAAGTGGCCTTGCTCCCCACAAGCAGAATAACCGCGGGGAGACCTCCCTTTGGACCGCCCTGTCCGCCACCGCCAAAGCTAGACCTCCCTGGGTTCACCAATGTATATCCCCCGCCGCGGAAGGAACCGCTATCTCTCTCCTCGTCTTAGGCCTCTTGGACCCCGAATCGCGTTCAGACCCACCTTGCAACTGGCGACCCTGATGGACCTGCCTCTCATCCTCCAGCTCCCTCTCGCCTATACGTGCTTGTCTCAACAACCTCAGGATAGGTCCTCAAACGTAGAATCGCCACCCTCTGCCTAAGGGCTGGCCTAAGACCCAGAGTGAACTTGTGGGCCTTCAGGTCCTCCTTTGCCACTGTCTCGGGGGCAAACCTACTCAGGCTCCGGAACTCCCGCTCATACTCGGGCACCGTCTTTGATCCTTGCTTCAGGCTGCCAAATTCCTCTCTCTTCTGCCATCTCAAAGATTCCAGGAAGCACTCATCATGGAAGAGCTGTAGAAACTCCTCCCAAAGCATGAACTGCACCGCACGGCTTCCCGCGACACTCAACCACCACTCCAGAGCATCCCCTTCCAGCTGCCAAATGGCCAGTCTCACCTTATCCTCCTCCCGGGGTAGGAGAAAGGAAAACACATGCTCGATCTGCCTCAGCCAGTGCTCAGCTAACACTGGGTCCTCCCCCCCTTTAAATCGTGGAGGTTGTTCCTTTCGGAACCGTGTCACCACATCATCCTCTGCACGAGTCGGTATACCACGCGGAGAAACCTCATGCTCCCGGGGTAGCTCCCCCGCTGGTGGTGGCGGTGGGGGTGGCACCACCTGCTGTGCCGCCATCTCACGGCGCACCTCCTCCCGGACTTCTTGCCGGATACCCTCCCTCAGCTCTTGGACTTCCAACCGGATGCCTTCTCGCAGCTGCGCCAGCAATAGTGCATGTCCTCCAACAGACTGTCCCGCACCCGGGCCCTCATGGGCAGATGACTCATCAGCCACTACCCCGGACGCACGCATCACTCTCCTCGGTGGCATTCTTACTACATGAAGTAAGAAGCACAAACGTCAGAACGCGTTCGACTACTAACAGGTTGACTACCTCTACCCCATTAGCAAGTCAAGCAGTACATGGCATCACACACATTTTAACCATTGCATCAACCAATATTGCACACAACACAGTCCACATTGTAGTCATACCCAAGGCATTCCAAGAATATTCAGAGTTGCACAGTTCACACATAATCATGTTATTCACATCCTTCACACATGACAACAAATGCAACTAGTGCCCTAATGCCAATGCATGCAAATCCTACCTCAGGTCTGGACTACCCCAAATACACCTTAGAGGCTCCAAGAGGACCGTGTTGATCAGGCACGTCCCTCCAGGTTCCTCCAAAGGACTCAGGTTAACCAGATCCGCCCACTACCCTAGGCCAACTAGACCATGCTCTGATACCATATTGTCACGCCCCGGATTTCCAACCCGAGGAGACCGGAACGTGACCCTCCCTTTACCCAAGTTGGATAGAGGGGTTAGAATACAACATATACCTCACACTTTATATTAAGAGAACAATCTTATATTTATTGAGTCCAAACATAGCAAATACTTCCGAAACACTCTTATTACATTGAACTCCACATTACAATATCTCCCCACTGGGGTTACAAAGCTTACATAAAGAAAAACAGTATAACTCAAATAATAATAAGCAAACCAACAAGCAGGACTTCCACCTTGGTGTTCCCACCTAACGCCTGTAGGTTCCTGTAAAGAAAACAACATGGTAGGAGGGGTGAGCAACCACATCTCAGTAGGGATCATGTCTCCCCAACCCATCCCATGCACCTAATATCTACATGCCTTGTGTACAAGTGCTGTGTTGTGATACAATTATTCCACCAGATATAATTACAGGTTATAGCAGCAAATACAATCATACACAGGCTGGTACATAAACACTCCCGGGCTTCCACAGCCACCGGGTTCCAAAACAGCCCGGGCTCCACACCACCGGGTTCCAAGGACACAGCACACATAGCCACACTTAGTCACACAGACATAACATCAAACACTTAGCATGCAAAGCCTCACAGGTATAAAACCAAACAATTGGTGTACATAAATTCACAGGCTCATAAACCCAGCCGCACAGGCATTTTCTCAAACATGTAGCAGGCACGTCACACAGGCATTTTATCGAACACTTTTCATGCATCACACGAACACCAGAAACACACCAAAATCGCCATTGAAGGCCAACATCCATATAGGAGATCACACCTATATGGATTATATATATATATAAACAGGTTTAACTCCATAATCTGCCCTAGAACCCTAGGATATAGGAGGATTTAGGAAGAACAGAACCCCTACCTTGTGTGTTCTCCTGCTCCCACTTCCACGCAAGATGCCGACCACCCACGCAAGACGCTCCGGCAGCCACCAAACGCTCTCCTTCCCTCTCTCTCTCTCTCTGCGACGGCTGGTGGAGCAACAAACCCTAACCCTAAAACAGAGGGGCTTCTCCTCCTTATATAGACAACACAACATCAAAACGACGTAGTTTTGATTAAGTGAATCCCAGCATCAAAACGACGTAGTTTTGATCACACAAGTTAGCACCTTGCCGCAACCCAGGATTCCGCATGCCTTAACAACAAAACAAGGGAACCGCAAAAATACTCAGGATCCCAATTCACGTGCAACTCCAAATGCACTCCAAATGTGCTCAAACTTCACCCCTAGCCTCTTTGCATCAAGTAGAAGACAACCACACTTGCACGTGAAATGGACCCATATCACGTGCACCTCACATACACGTCCGTTTGGCCTAAAACTTCTGTGGTAGATAGAGGACATCATTCTAAGCATCTTTCCTTTTGCACGTGAATTCATTTGAGCCCATTCACTAGGTCAAAATCTAGAAAAACTACTCAGAAGGCAAAACTGTGACTAACTCGAGGTACGGGTCCTTACATATATGGATTACATATGTATATATAAACAGATATAGCTCTACAATCTGCCCTAGGACCCTAGGACAGAGGAGGTTTTTGGAAGAACAGAACCCCTACCTTAAAGAAGATCCTCCTTGCTCCCGCGCTAGACGCCGTCCTCCCCACGCAAGACGCTCCGGCAGCAACCGGCAGTTCTCCTCTTTTCCCACTCTCTAGCTCTCTCTCTCTCCACGACGGCTGCAGTGGCTGGAAAACCCCTAACCCTAGAACAAGGAGTCTCCTCATCCTTATATAGACCTCCCACTATCAAAACGACATAGTTTTGATTAAGTGAAACCCAGGATCAAAATGACGTAGTTTTGATTACACAAGCTACCACCTTCTCGCTTCCATACACGCCAAAATATCCACAATTCCAACATGATCCTTTGGGGAAAAATCATTAGAATGACAAAACCAAGGTAACCATGCAAAAACATGCCTGCACGCCAATTTGAACGTGAATTCCCCAATTCACGTGCAACTCCAAATGCACTCGAAATGCGCTCAAACTTCACCCCTAGCCTCCTTGCATCATGTAGAAGACAACCACACTTGCACGTGAAATGGACCCATTTCACGTGCACCTCACATACACGTCCGTTTGGCCTGAAACTTCTGTGGTAGATAGAGGACATCATTCTAAGCATCTTTCCTTTTGCACGTGAATTCATTGGAGTCCATTCACTAGGTCAAAATCTAGAAAAACTCTACTCGAAGGCAAAACCGTGACTAACTCAAGGTACGGGTCCTTACATCCTCTTCCCCCTTAAGACTTTTCGTCCTCGAAAAGAAATGACATACGAGGAAAACAAACACAAGCTACCCATTTGCCACCCGGCAAGCCACCACACCCAAATGGGTCATACACCGCACACAAAGACATAACAAAGACATAACAAAGTACCACCATAATCCATAACCACAATAATGCATATAACACATATCCGCATGTCACAAATACACATCTCAAAACACATCACAAATATGAACACATGTCTAAAAGACAATACAAATACACCAAATCGTACACACAACTAATACAAGAAAACACATCACTATCCCTTGGCTAACAGCCACCTCCCACGCTTAAGATTGTTCGTCCTCGAACAATTCTGAGTGCTGCTCACGCATCACGGACTCATGTTCCCATGTCTCCTCCTCACCTAACACATACTTCACAAGTAGTCACATGTCACTATGATGTAAGACATATACTCCCATTGCCAACACGTTTAACCAATTACCTAGGTCACAGACCAACTCACAGCAACACCACCACAATGAACAACTCACAAAACACTACTACACGTTTAACGTTCCACTGCCCAGTCGCCAATACCATACAAACGCAGCCGTTGGGAGTTTCCTCACAACCGTCCCACCTTTAGACTTTTCGTCCCCGAAAAGGGAAACCAAATAGGAAACAACGCGAAAAGATCAAAACAACACATAAGGCAGTCATTACCACAAATGTTGGAGATGCCAACTCGCGGCACGATGGGACCAACACTCCACAACGTAAAATACCCAACAATTGGGATTTGAAGTCAACGCAGCCGCAGCCCATAAGTAGACCTCACCCTAACAGCAAGCACAATGAGGTCACAATGAAACACAAACAAAGAGGATAACATTATGCAAACCACAATCACATTCCCACACAGGGAGCTCACCTCAGCAGCACCATCATCACTGCGAAAACCACCTCACTCAAGCAAGGAACATTGAAACCCCACCAACGCCAATGGTGACGCAGAACGGAGTACAAGCCTAGACATAGAAACACGAGAATGGAGTGTGCCCTTAACCACTCGGTCGCAGTCAACCTGGCGCCCAACGAAGTCCAAGGATGCACTAAAAATAGTAAATACAGCACCACACACACAACCATGGTAAGACCAAAACCCACTATCGGGCTATCACTAGTCACCGACTTTGAGAATCGACCTCCTTGATCACGGTCAAATAGAGATCTGCCAAGGTCCCACACAGCCTTCACAACTGAGGCTTACCGTACAACCCAAGAGATGATGCCTTACCAAGTCAGCAGACGGACCACGCGATAGGAATCCCTTGACGCCGAGTAGCTGTGAACAACATAGTCCCCCCTCCCCCCCACACTGAAAACTCTCCTATATGCAACCTGACCACAATGGAATCCTCTGTGTCACCACTCACAGGTCACAAGAAAATCCCTTGCCTCCAAGACATACTCCACCTCATGGCCCATCAACTCCGCTATATCAACTATTACGTTTTATCTCAACACACCAGCAAAACACTCAAATGGACCAAGAAATACTCAGGCTTTAACCGCAGCTTAATATGGTCACTGTAATTCCTCCGTGTAGGCACAAGAAACGAGGCATGCAAACTCCTTATTCGGGACATTCACGTAGCTCCCAAACACACCAACACTTTGATGGCGTGAACCATGTCACTTACCGCATCAAAACGCACACGAAAGACTTTCAAGAAGAACATATGTAACATGAGGACCCCATGATAGCCGCAAGACACAAATCTCCCCCAAAGGGGTAGCACTAATACCCCTTACAAGCAAAACTCACATCTGACTCCATTCAGTGAATCACAACTCATCAATACTTTCACACTTTAACTTAGCATGCCATCACACGTGACAAGGAATAGCATCAACATTACACATAACACCCCTCTTCATCCCACACCGCACATAATATGCGCATGCATCACCTCCTACTCCTCTGCATATGTCTGCCATGAGACCCACACATAAGAACTTTGCTATACCCCTTTAACACATATGCAACACACACAACAAAACAAAACAACCACAACACACGAAATAAACTACTGTGTAGAACACATGTAAGAGAGGACATACTAGCACCCACCTCCTCGCCTCTTTTAGGCCTATTACCCACACGACATGGATTAACGGAATGGTCCTACCACCAGGAGTACATCCTCAACCCCTCGGAAGGTGTCTCCCAATTATGAGGAAAAACCCAAACAAGGCCTGCCCAATCTCACTCGCTTGCCTGCGACCGATTGGGTTCACCTGGGCACGATCCTATAAACTCACTCGTAACCTAGTTCCAGAACTCATCACATTTTTATACATACGCAAACCCATTTCACCACATATCCTATGAACATTACCCAAGGTCTTTCACACACCACCAGCATGACACGTGGTCAATGTTTGGCCACCCAAGAATTTGCAGCCATTTCCATAGGACACCCATAAGAATCTTAAAACCACATACCACTCTCGCCAATCAATTTAGATTTCAATGACTCAAGGGGTGGGTTATACTAGTGGCAATTTCCTCCCTCAACCTTGACACTTGGAAAGGTTACCAAAAGAACATCCTTCTTAAGTAAGACATCTACGTAAACCTCTACTCACAAGAAAACACATTTCTATTACTCAAGGTTGCCACAGCGGGGTCACACACTACCCACAAGCCACTAACTCATGCCTCCAGCTTCCTAGGCTAGCTAGGCCAGGAGGTAATCTCACCTACGCTAGAGTATTAGGGGTGAGACAAGAACATTTATTACTTTCCTCACACACGGGCGCCCAAAATTGACTACCACACAAAGATACGATTAACACTTTAGACCATATTAAAACCACCAACTCTTTCCAACAACTGTTTATAACCATTAGTAATTTATTAGTCTTTTGGTATCAATATATATATATTTATTTATTTTACTCATTTATTCTCTAGTAGGTCACCAACTACGTCCTTCCAAAATGGTAACTCAAACGACCTTCTAAGCCTCACCTAACATAAAACAGTGGCTCAAGAGCCCACCCAACGAAAATACCCCTCTATCACAAGTGTCTTAATTAAATTGCTAGAAACGCAACAATCAAAGGTTCACCCAGCCTCACCTAATCCAAGACGAGACTCAACCGATCACTATCATTAAAGGAATATGATACCACCACTAAACAACAATCTTAACACGCAAGAATCAAAATCGTACCCTTTGACTAAGGAAAGTTCGCCATGCTCTCCTCCTAGCCTCACTTGAATTTTGCTTTATCCCTGGCTCGTTGAGCCCAGTCTTCTAGCACCATGACTTGCTTTACCAAAATAGGCTGTCTGGAGATGTCCTACTTTTCCACAAGACGCGACACTAGTACTTCTTCCTGCCATACTCTTTTCCAATGTCCCGGTTGTCCACCGCAAGAACAACCCCTTTGGGAAACCGGTCTCTACCTCTTGAGCCCCTTTCTGCTGATCAGGACAACTATGCTTCAATTAATCTTCACCCAAGATCCCCCGATGATGTGGGTTGATAGCTCTCGACGTACCTCGCTCTTAATCAGTTGTCGAATCTCATCCTTCAACTCTTGAATTACCAGGCTTAAGATGCCAACCTCATTACTTACATCCTGCAGCTCTCCCACTTGCCTAGCTTGGGGGGGCGGGCTTCTTTGCTACCTCAATAGTCGTATCGGTCACAATTTTCGGAGACATTGGCTCCACGAAAAGGCAACGCTCTAGGTTATCACTCAATAATCTCAATACCATTACCGACTAGGCATTCTGAACTATAACTAACCTCAAAACATGCATTATCACCACACAAATTCATGGATGCACATCACAGACTATACAAGTTCACACCCTTACAACAAGTTCACACCTTTACATTGCCCATATAATCTATACTTAAGTGGATATCTCATCGTTTTGAACACAACATCGCTTCCTCCATACAAAACCATACAAAGGCACATACTCAATCATTCACAAAACACCAACATTAATGTATTTTATTTTATTTTATTTTTTGTTCGTTCACATTTCACAAGCTTCACGTTCACAAGCACTCAGTTTCAATACCACAAATTCTTTTCCATGTTTTCATGCTCGAATTATCACAAAATTTCAGAGTTGCACAATTGAAACTTTATCACGTTCAAACCATTTATCCATGCAATTACACACACTGCACACATTTCAGTTCTCATTAAACCACATTGCACAAACAGCAATTCCACAAGCACACAACCCAAGTTATCATAAAATCAGAGTTAATCAGAGTTGCACAATTTAAAACATGTTCTTCATATTTTCTCTCACATGCTTTATCTCGGTTACCCACACAATCACACAAAGACAACAAATGCAACTAGTGCCCTAATGCCAATGCATGCAAATCCTACCTCAGGTCTGGACTACCCCAAGTACACCTTAGAGGCTCAAAGAGGACCGTGTTGATCAGGCACGTCCCTCCAGGTTCCTCCAAAGGACTCAAGATAACCAGATCCGCCCACTACCCTAGGCCAACTAGACCATGCTCTGATACCATATAGTCATGTACCGGTTTCCCCGGGTCGGAAATCCGGGGCCTGACATATGTTCAGAACAGGACTCTTATAAATAAATTAACCATGAAAACACCCTACGAGATGTGGAAAGGCCGAAAGCCTTCTATTTCACATTTCAGGACTTTTGGGTGTACTTGCTACGTACTGAACAATAGAAAAGAATCCCGGAATAAATTTGAACCAAAATCCGATGATGGGATATTTGTTGGGTATTTATTTCATAGCAAGGCTTATCGGGTTTTCAATAGAAAACTCTTCAAAGTTGAAGAATCTATCCATGTGACTTTTGATGAAACTAACATGGATTGGTCGAAAGTTGGTTCTTCAAGTTCTAATGTGCAGGATCAAGATGACAATGTTGATTACTCAAAGTTTATGAATGTTCCTGTCACCTCTACTAACCAACCATGTGGCACCAATGAAGAACGAAGATATGATGCAGATGATGCTACAGATGAATCGGACTCGGGACTTCCACATAACTCCGGATATATTCTTTCGGATATTCAAAATACCGGAGTACCTTCCAGTCCATTCTGACCAGTTGATACGGAAATGAACAGCAATGGAGAACCTCAAAATACTCCAGAACCTGTTAATTTTAATAACACTGGCCCTGAAGAAGCTCAATCAGTGGACGAACAAGGACCACCTAATCTGACAGAGCTTCAAATCATTGAGTATTCACCACCACTTGCGCAAAACTATAGGTGGACTCAAAGCCACCCTCAAGAACAAGTGATTGGTGATCCTACTGTTGGTGTTGGAACAAGAGCAGCCACCTCCAACATGTGCCTCTACTCTTGCTTTTTGTCGCAAATAGAGCCAAAAGTGGTGGAAGAAGCTCTTCAAGACTCAAATTGGATAGACACCATGCAGGAAGAGTTGAATCAGTTCAAAAGGAATGATGTGTGGACTCTTGTACCAAGGACAAAGTCTCAACAAGTCATTGGAGTTAAATGGGTGTTCCGGAACAAACTTAATACGGACGGAATCGTAATCCGAAACAAAGCCCGACTGGTAGCCAAGGGTTATCGTCAAGAAGAAGGAATAGACTATGACGAAACTTTTGCCCCAGTAGCCAGACTTGAGGCAATCAGAATGTTCCTGGCATATGCTTCATACGAAAACTTTAAAGTTTATCAAATGGATGTCAAGAGTGCATTTCTAAATGGAGTCCTTCAAGAGGAGGTATATGTTGAACAACCTCCAGGCTTCGTTGAACCAAAGGCTAGACATCTGGTCTACAAACTAAGGAAAGCCTTGTATGGATTGAAGCAAGCTCCAAGAGCCTGGTATGATACACTTTCGGAATTCTTACTTGCTCACAACTTAGAAAAAGGGAAGATTGACGCCACGCTATTCTTACGGAAAGAGAAGACACATACTCTGATCGTACAGATCTACGTGGATGATATCATTTTCGGATCAACTAATCCGAAACTTTGTGATGAGTTCGCTAAGTTGATGACTGGAAAGTTTGAGATGAGTATAATGGGAGAACTATCCTACTTTCTTGGGATTGAGGTCAAACAACTGAAGGAAGGGATCTTCATCAACCAAGCTAAGTACACTCGTGACTTAATCCATAAGTTTGGTATGGAAGGTTCATCTCTCGTCAAAACTCCAATGCCAGTCAGTGCCAAGTTAGACCCAGATGTTGATGGAAAATCAGTGAATGTGACTGAGTACAGAGGGATGATTGGATCCTTGCTGTACCTTACAGCAAGTCGCCCGGACATAATGTTTGCAACTTGCATCTGCGCAAGATATCAGGCGAATCGCAAAGAGTCACATATGCTTCACGTAAAACGGATATTAAGGTATCTTAAAGGGACAATTAATTTGGGACTCTGGTACCCAAAAGAGTCCAACTTCGCCTTATCCGGATATTCTGATGCTGATTTTGCCGGGTGTCGCATAGACAGGAAAAACACCAGTGGTACATGCCAATTCCTTGGAAACAGATTGATCTCTTGGTTCAGTAAGAAGCAGAATTCCGTATCAACATCTGCTGCTGAAGCGGAATATATAGCTGCTGGGAGTTGCTGCGCACAACTTCTCTGGATGCAAAGTCAACTTACTGACTACGGTTTCAACATGACATCTGTTCCACTCTACTGTGACAATACCAGTGCTATTGCTATCAGCAATAATCCCGTCTTGCATCCAAAGACAAAACATATTGAGGTCAGGCATCATTTCATTCGCGATCATGTTCTTAAAAATCACATATCCCTGGAACATGTTGCTACTGAAGATCAACTGGCGAATATACTTACAAAGCCCCTACCTGATGTAAGATTTTTTGAACTTCTTCTCAAATTAGGTATGCTTGACTTTTCTGCATAGCTTCTCACCTGTTATCCATCAGTAGTTACTTTTAGAACATGCATTGTTGTACTTCGTGGTTAGTGATAGATACTGAACTTCATGTTTAACTATCTTACTTTAATCGTGTAAATGCTCTGATATTTCTCACTAAGTTCAGCTGGGAGGATGCTTGCTTATCCGGACTGACAGTTAATCAAGTAAACATAATTAAATTTATATGACACAAATCCTATTCTGATGTCATGAATTCAATTCATCTTCCATCACATGTCTTATGATTTAATGACTGACTGAAATATCTAAGATGCATGGTTGAGAAATGATTTGGGATAGCTCGGATTGAAAGTGGAAATTCACTGTGTCTGCCAATCAGCTGCTTGAGTGAAGTAAATCAAGGATAGGCAGCAGTTTCTCACGATTCATGTTAAATAGGAAACGTCTTGACAGGCTCTAAAAGTCAACGGGGGAGAAATTGCTCTCTCTATTATTTAAGTAAAACCCTCGGATTCGTACTTCATGACCTCTTTCCTGGCTGTCTATCTGAGGGGGAGTCATCCTCGAGAAGATCGCATCAAAATGATTCACTGATCTCAGGGGGAGAGAATACTTCATTAAATCTTAAGTAAGGCCCCCTGTTTCAGCAAAAGGCATGACTACAGGGCAAGAGAATGCTTATTATTATGTAATGCCTCTCTGATATGTCTTGGATGTTCCGCCCTATAACTCTCACTCATAAAGTTGATTGGATTTGCACTGTTGAATCGGAATTGCGGATTGCTTGGCTGTTATCTTCCTCTTCCTAGCATTTTAGGCATGACAGTCGGTTGTAACATCATACATCATGTGCTCTTCCTTCCATTTTTACTCATACATTCTCTAATGGATGAAGTCATATAAATCTAATTAATCTTTGCTCTCATTGTCAGTATGAAGGATTGGCTATGTTGACCTATTGGATTTATGTGTTAATTATCTCACACATACATTGATTTCAGTATGATGGCTTTCACTTCGTTTGTATGTGTCTAGCACTTAACTTTTTATGCATAAGTTCTGTTTCTTCTTAGTATGGATTGTGCGTTATGCTCTTATATTGTTTATCCGAACTAACCCGAACCTGACGAGACTTGCTCTTCAAAGCATCTATTTGTTATGTCACAGGTTCAGATTCTCTTTGCACTTTATTGCTCTATCGTATCAAATGTCTCAGAATTCTGAGGTGTTGTGGTACCTCATACTCCCTCGACATCAAGACCGCAAAGGAATCATCTCTTTTCAACACTCTGTTATCATGATTACAGTTAGTCAGTATCATCCGGATGTTCTTTATATGGATTATCCTTCTCCGGATGAATGTCGGTTTATTTCCTCCTGACTCTTGGAAATCTCAATTCGCGATAAACTAAGTAATTATCTTTCATCGCTTATTTTTGAGGAGGGCTAATGATGATTCATTTAATGCACGCATCAAGCCCGATACTTATCTTTTCAAAAACCCGAAAGTATGCCTACAGCTGTCATCGTTAAATGGTTAGCACAGCCGCCACGTCATAGATCTATTCGACGACGCTAATCCATCACTTCTAATGACATAAGGAAGTCGGGTAGCTCACTGTTCATTTCGCTTAAACTCGAGACCCACTTGCTTCCACGGAAATGATCCTACTTATACCACACCATCGATGTCAACCGTGGTTATCGCTACCAACTCTCGGAACCCTAAATCCTCGGCGCACCTGTTCCGGCAAAGCTCTTCTCTCCTTCTTCCTCACCCTTTCACTCTCAATAGCATCCCAAGCTCTCTATGGTGTTGTTCCTGGCCATCTTGTCGTTTGGTCCGGAATCTCTGATCCTCCAGCATGGCTCCACGAGGTTTGCCATCTACTCGAGCACATAAACCTTTTCACGCTTGTCTCTGCCCCGGCCAATCTTCTAGTGTCGGATGTCCTGGCCTTCCATCACCACTCCACCTCCACTGAGGAGTTTATCCTTTCTGTGGTTCGAGGGGAAACTATCAAGATCACGCTTCAGGTGATCCGGGATGTTTTCAATCTTCCTGCTGGCGATGACATTCGACCAAACGCTGCTGCCACGGCTGCTTTCATGGGGTGTCCTAATAAGGTGAAGGAGTACAAAATGAAGTCCTTCCATGGTCCTCACCGCTGTATGGCCACCATACTCAGCCGGTGTCTTCTGGCTCGCTCCACGGCTCACGACTCGGTTCCGTACGATCTCCTACTAGCGATGTATGCGGTTTTTGAGTCACTGCCACTTGACTAGGGCAACTTTCTCTTCTGGGTGTTGTGGAATGGGAAACGGAACTCATCTTTTGGACGGATTCTGTCCCAAATCTTCCGTCATCTTCACCCCGTGCACTTCCAGGGTGAACTGGTGATTCCCTTTCCGGTGTCCTACTACTTCTGCCATCTTACTGCCGACGGGACCCTCACCGTTTGCCGCCCTCCAGTCTCCCGTGCCCTTGCTGTCGCTTCAGAACAGCAAGCGAGTTCTGTTGGTGAGCCTGTTGCCAGCTCGGGCCACGAAGCTAGTTCTACTCTCCGGTCAGTTCACTCCCGCATCCGGTCTGTTGCCGCTCCGGCACGCTCCTGCAGTTCGCTGCACAGCGGTCGGGCTGACCCGTCTACTGCTGCAGGGCCCTCTTAGCCGCCCTTCCATGAGGTTTCCACATCCGTCTCTCTTGCTGATGTCCCTGTATCTCTTCCTGCTGACGCTGCTGCTGCTGCTCCTGATGCTCCCGCACCCATCTCTCCGGTCACAGCGGCTGTTGCTGCTGTTCTTCCGGAAGCCTCTTGCGCTCACTCTCCAGCCATCCAGGACTATCTCGACCATCTCTCCACCGACATACTGAATGATTGCTGGCTGCGTTTCAGCCTTGCCATTACTGCTGACATCCCAGAACCTACCCTTTGGGTGTTTTATGCTCAACACACCTAGACCCCGGAGGAAATGCTTATTTGGAACTGCTATCACGGCTTTGTCACGCTGTCGCTCCTAACGGCCGCATCTCCAGCTGCTGCCTCTTCTGGGCCTGCCCATGACGCATGGACACCTGTCCCTGCTGAGGCTGGTCCCTCTTATCCTACGGATATCCCTACCATTGACCTCTCCGGTCAAAGTGGATCTGCCGCCCCTCCTGCTGCTGCTGCTGTACAACCACCGTCCTCTCCTGCTGCTGCCGACTCTGCCCTGCCCGCACCTGCCCTGCCCGCACCTGCTCCCGCCTTTGGTCTGGGGCGCGCCTCTTTTGCCACGATTTTCTCTGAGGCTGCTTTCTTAGCCAACTCGATCGCCTTGCTGAGGACAGTCGTCTTCAGACCCAGGCTCTTTCCGACCATGTCCGGGCCATCGGTGCCGAGCTTCTTTCTGCCTTCTCCTCTACCTCTCTCTCCATGGATCAAAAGCTTGAGCGGCTTGCCACGTCTTTCTCTGACTTGTCTACCTCTATTGCGGACTTAACGCAAGTCGTGGCCAGTCCCTCCCACTCTCGTCGATCTACCAAACCGGGGGAGAAATCATCTGATCCTTCCCCTCCTTCCACTGCTGGCGTTGCCTCTCGCAAACGGTCTGCACCTGCTCTTCCTCCGGGCCTTCCCGTGCCTAAATGCAGCCGTTTCTCCACTGGCCAGACCAGCTCTCCCACTCCTGCTATTCCATCTGGTGCCATCACCTTCCTCCCATCATACGAGGAATTGCATCTGGATGATGCTGATGGGAGCATTCTTGCTGCGGCCAAGGCCTATGCCTCCTCCACTGCCAAGCGCCGATGTGTGTCTGCCTTGTCCCCCTTCGAACCTCAAGATATCCGGACCATACTGTCTGAGGAGGGACAATTTTCCACTGACAACATCGACAACTATGCTCTGGCGGTAAAAATGGAGTTGAGGCTATTTCCCTCTTTACTTGAGGAAGGCCTTGATTTTGATATTCTTCCTTGCTGGGTTGAAAACCAGTTTCCTGCTGTGGACATTATTCTATCCTACATCAATGGTACAGCAGAGAACAGCCAACCATGGACCTCTCTGTCCATCGTTTTCATTCCCTTCCGGGTCGTCTCCCCACATTTCATGCTGACTGTTTTCCTGATCAAAGAGAAGAAAATTTTGCTTCTGGATTCTCATCAGGTTGTTGACCGCCCGATTAGAAAGAATCAGATGAGGAGTCTTGTTCGAACCTTGTCGGATGCAATCAGACAGAGTTCTCTCTATGAAGACTTGAATCTACCGCCTCTTGGTCAGGATGAAGTACTCATGGGGACGATCCGGAACAAGAAGAATGTACCCCAGCAACCCGATGGAAACAACTGTGGAGCCTTTGTCTGCTACTTCTTGAAATCCATTACCTCCTTCGATGATGACTGGAAAAATATCATCGAGTTCTCCAAGAAGCAGACAATGGCACTACGAGAGCATGCAGCAAGGATGATCTTCAAATATAGTAAGCCGTATGTACCATAATTTATATCTGTACTAAGGCTTAATGTATTCCTATTGTATCTGAGTGAAACTGTTCTCCTTAATCCTTACCTCTGTGTTATTTCTTGCTGCCTTACCGGATCAGATTACAAAGGGTTTGGCATATCCATATTAGGGGAGATTGTTGGATCAAACCGAGAATTTGGATAATGCGGAACAAACCCTATGTAATTTGACTCGAGATGTTTCATGTTTACCATTAAGTCTGTGCAGATGAGTTAACTCTAAATCCGGACCTACTCATGTGAGAACAAAGCTAAGGACAGGATACATAATCCTAATCTGGATCATGATAAGTATCGTCATTCACTTGGTACATAACCGAGTCTTTATCTGGAGTAAGGACTTTTCGTGCGAACTAAATACTTGACAAAACGACTTAAGGAACCTGTGTCTAATTCTCAATTTGGCTAAGTCAATTGATATGGAATGAGATTCGAAGTCTACCACTCGCACGGAATAAGAGAGACCTGTTGTGAAGAGAGAATCGAAATTGTCACTCCACTGAACTAAAGAAAAGGAAGACACGGACTGAGAAATCCAAGTCTCATTTGAACAGAGCAAGGACAATTGTTGCGGAGTAAGGACATCAAATGCAGAATAAGGAATCTGAACCATTACTCATGCGGAGTAAGGAAGCGCTGATGCGGAGTAAGCTCTCCGAACCACTACTCATGCGGAGTAAGGAAGCGCTGACACGGAACAAGGATTCCAGGACTTCATTCACACAGAGTAAGCAACCACTGACACGGAGTAAGGATCTGAGCTTCGCTGATACAGAGTAAGGAACCTTATGACGGACTAAGAAGACGCTGCTTCATCATTTACAAGCCGCATTAATTACAATTAGCTCGCTTCGTCCCAATGTAAGACAAACCTGTTGTAGACCTAAATTACCTTACACGTGGATAACGCGGAGATGTGGATGCGGTCTCAAATGCAATTGGAATCAAGCAAAGAATTCATTACAACTTATGCTTCCAATATTTCGAGCTCCACATCCGCAGCAGTTAAAGCTTTAGCATTTTCCGATGAAGAACTTCAATGCTTTACACTGCTCAGAAAATGCAGTTCCAAGATAGATTTCTAAGGTGTCTATATATATGCCTGAAGCAATGTAAATTAAAAATGCGCGCATGCTCACTTGTACTTATACACTTATAAGCGTATATCTTGTAAAGATCCAAGAGACAGAGACTTTCTGCCAAGTGTGTGTATCTATAACAGAGTGTTGTGCAGCTAAAACGCTGTTTTGCCTTGTTGTAATTATCTTCAGATAATAAAGCAACATACTTCCACTACCTGGTTAATCTTCCGCACTGATTTTATCCATTTAACTAGAGTGAGTGTCTAAGCCATTAAGAGAGAGAAAGATTTTTAGAGAGCCTATTCACCCCCCCCCCCTTTAGGCTCTCCGGGACCAACAGTAACCCCGTGGGGGAAAGAACATGTATGTATGTGTGTTTATACTGTGCTTTGAAATGAGATTTTAGTATATGTGTGATATGGTTTAGGGACGGCACCCGTGCTAAAGTCCCTTTCTCGGTGTTCTCACCAACCCCTTGTCCCTTCGGGTGCGGGCATAGGGATTCACTAACCGGTTTTTGTGGGTTGGAAATCCGGGGCGTGACAATGTCACCTCAATTTCACAGCAATGCCAAGCTCCAAGGAATCAACTCTTATAGGAAAAAATACCAAAGAGATCTAACCCTACAAAATGGGTATCTGGTTATCTTTGCACATTATTTGTATACAAACAATGCACAAATAGGGGCAGCTGTTGAACCTTATTTTGACCGGGTTACATCACAACCACACTCGGTGAAGGACCACTTTGGGAAACCTTTAAATGCCCCAAGACAAGCACTAAGTCATAGAGGATAACATTTTGAGAACAATGCACTTGAACACACTTGATTCCGAGAAGAAATGAAAAGATTATGACAAAAGTACCAAGTTTTGTACGAAGTTGAATTGGACAGTTGGTGTGTAGCCCGCTATTTTGCCAATAACTTCCTCAATACTTGTTGGAATTGAACAAAGTCAATTGAATTGGTTAGACAACATCTTTATCTATCATTTCCAACCAATTTGAGGATAATCCAAGTTCTGTGCAATTAACTATGATTTTTTGATTCTGACGGGAAGAATGCTTACTTTGTCATGTACCTCAATGCGGTGTTTCCTACTTTTCTCCTACATGGATGATCCTTTTTGAGTGATTCCAATTTTTGAAGATAGATGACAGAATTGCGAGGAAAACAAGTTAAATTTGGCCTCAATCTGATCTTTGTGGAGAAAGTTATGAATTTTTGAAGTTTTCCCAAAAATCTGCCTTATTTTCCATAAATTTTGGTTCTTCACATGCGTGTTTGTCCCACATTGACAGTTTTGCTTCTCCTTGGCCCAGTATATATACAAAGACACTCCCCTTACACAGCAAGTCCGAATAAGAGAAGTACAAAGAAGCCCAAGTAGAGTCACTAGTTAACGGTTGAGCCCACACACGAATTTTTTTAGGGAAACGCAAAATTTGGAGGTCAAACTTGGTCAAATCTGGAGTATGGATGACACGGAAAAGGCCCAATAATCTGGAATAAGTCCTGATCTAGAATAAGTCCAGATTTGAAGGTCAAACTTGGTCAATGATCTGGAATAAGCTCGCTAATCCAGAACAAGCCTAGATCCGGAGGTTAAACCTAGTCAATGATCCGGAATAAGCCCAGATCTGGAGGTCAAACTTGGTCAATCATCCGGAATAAGCCTACTGATGCTGAATAAGGCCACTGATTCGGAATAAGCCCAGATCCAGAGGTCAAACATGGTCAATGATCTGGAATAAGCCCGCTGATCCAGAATAAGCTCAGATCCGGAGGTCAAACCTAGTCAATGATCCGGAATAACTCCAAAGACTACTCCTCTGTCAACCTGGAAGCGGCTCCAACGCATCGAGACTCTAAAAATCCTTTTTCCAAGTGCATTAATTAATAACAGTACTTTGGGACTCTATTTTTAAGCATAGAGACAGGGAGGTGCCATAATTAAATGAATAAAATCCCCATGGGGATTGCATAGCCATTAATTCCCAACAGCGCTAATACTTCGGAAATACATTCAGCCCTTATCCACCAATGCAGGAACATGGAGCCATAATGATTCCAAGAAAATTATTTATTTGAGAATTTATTTTCAGATGCAGGAACAGGGAGCCATAATGAGGTCTCGGGACATCCATTTGACTTATCGGAAATATAAGAATGCAATTAATACCTAGCCAACAGATACTGTCTAAAATTCCTCTAAATAGGTTATCAATAAACCTCTAAAGGCATCAATTATCACGGATCAGAAGAGAAAATTATTTTGGAGAGCATAAAAAGGCTGAGAGAGAGAATATCCTGGTATTTTTGAGAGGAAAAAACGGAGAGAGATATACTTATCTTCAAGCGCCTAAAATGAGACATTCCAAACCAAGGAGGAAGCATTCTGGAAATGTGGGAATTGAAGACTTAAAGCAGGGAAGGAAAGCTGCATTTTTCTTTTTAACCTTTTTGTTTTCAGGAAGACTTTTGAAGGAAGATCTCCAAGTTCGGTCACAAAAAAACCACTAGGTTTTTCTCTTTAATTTCTTAATATTTAAACTGTTAAAACTTCTTTTCTCAAATATTTTAAATTGAAACGGTTTCCGTTTTAACTCTCATTCTTTTCTTTTTTTCAAAAATAAAAAAGGACAATCAAAAGAACATATTTTCTAGAAAAATTAAAACAAGGCCTGGGCGGTCATGAGGTTTGAGCCCTAAATGCTCATATCCTAGTCTACTTGGGTCAATATCAATTGTGATAGTATTTTCATATTTGAATTTAAATTGTTTTTATCTTCTTTTCTAGAAAAGGAAATACTACTTTTGTTTTCTAAAGAAAAATACAATACTGTCACATGGGCCTAGATCCACATTCTTTTTCTAAAATTAGAATGTATTTCTTTTTTATTTGCTTTAATTTTTCTTTTGTTTTAAGGCCTAGATGCTAAAAACTTCCTTCTCCGAAAAATTTAAAATATATAAATGTTGGATCAAGCCTAGAATTTGGATAATGTGGATAAAACCTTATGTAATTTGATTTGAGACCTTGTATCTTTATTCTTGATTGTTGCTGAAGATATAACCTTAATCCGGACCTTCACTCGTGAGAGCAAAGCTAAGGACAAGATACATAATCATGATCCAGACCAACGTGAGTGTCGTCAAACACTTGGTAAATAACCAAGTCTTCATACGAAATAAGGATCACTCGTGCAGATCAAATGCTTAAAGTTACGGACTAAGGAATCCACGTCTTACACTTAAATGGAGTAAGTTAAAAAGATACGGAATAAGAATCCTAGTCTACATCTCGCACGGAGTAAGAGAGAACTATCGCGGAGTAAAAAGCTAAGTTTTCCACTCAAGCGGACGAAGGATATGAAGACACGGAGTAAAAAGCTAAGTCTTCCACTCAAACGGACGAAGGATATGAAGACACGGAGTAAGGAATCTGAGTCTTTCATTCATGCGGAGTAAGGAACGACTTGTACGGAATAAGGACCCAAGGCCTTTATTCGCACGGAGTAAGGACAGGAAGATATGGAGTAAGGAATCCGAACCTTTTACTCGTGCGGAGTAAGGAAGCGCTGATACGGACTAAGCCCTCCGAACCTTTCGTTTATATGGAGTAAGGAAATACTGACACAGAATAAGGATTCTAGTATTAAACTGATACGGAGTAAGCAACCATTGAGACAGAGTAAGGATTCGAGCTTCACTAACACGGAGTAAGGAACTTTACAACAGACTAAGAAGACGCTGCTTCACTTTATCGGCCTCGCATTTAAAGTCATCAGCTCGCTGTGTCCCAATGTAAGACAAATTCGTTGAAGACCTAAATCATCTTACACGTGGATCACACGGAGATGTGGACAAAGCTTTAATTGCACTTGGGACATATGAAGCAATTCAAAGTTTAAAGACCCAAGATCTCAAGCTCCACATCTGCAGCAATTAAAGCAGAATCATTTATGAGAAAAACTAAGTGGTACACTGTGCTCAGAAGATCAAGTTCCAAGAATGTTTTCCAACAGATGCATATATATATATATTAAGACTTGTATATTTTCATAGGGGCGTACATGTATAAGAGTTTTTAGAGATTGTATTGGCTAGTGTGTGAGTCATTGTAAACAGAGTGTAAGAGAGTTTCCAGTAGATCGAAAAGCTTCATTAGCTTTAATTTGCTTCTGTTTTGTTGTATTTATCTCTTGATAATAAAACAAAATACTTTCACTATCTGGTTATCTTCCACACTGATTTTATCATTTAACCAGATAAGTGCTGAGCCAGAGACGAAGAAAGAGTTTTCGATTAGAGCCTATTCACCTCCTCCCCCCCCCCCCCCTCTAAGCTCCCAGGGACCAACAATAAAAATAACTTCTTTTTGAATAATGCAAGCAAACACCCATAGATCAAGATTAAGTACCAATTGTGGGCGTTGTGGGGGTGCAAGAGTTTTTTTCCTTCCTCATACGTAAGCGACTCTCGAACCTAATTCTCTGGAACAGTAGACCTTTCTTTTTCTAGGTGCCCATCACACCTCTAATATGTTTGGTGGCGACTCTATGTTTTTCTTTTCTTTAATGGTTTGTGCGAGCCTTGTGTAGGGATGACTTTAGGATCAACTGAATGAACCAGTACGAAGTCCTTTCACAAAAGACAACTGGAATAATATGTTTCAATGATGGAAATCATAAGGTAGAACATGTCCAACCCTAGCATAAGGGTCTCATGCAATGGTCATCCTATAAAAGAAAAGCATATGCCATACTTTAAAGAAGCGTCAGAATATTTTCTGAATACACGCAAAGTATTTAAAGATATACAAGGGACGTAGAGTAGTTCGTACTGCAAAAACAGAGAGAAGAAAATTGAGAAAGATAATAGTGAGTTCATCTAGCTACATCTCTCGTACATTCAATGAACAAATAGTGAGTTTGGCAAATGAGTGGTTAAAGGTCAAGAAGTGCAAATAGTTAAACACGCAGGAGCAGGTTACGCCAAACAGTTCACCATAATGAGTGAGTACTGAAGTAATACTATTTTTGTATTTGCATTTAAAAGAGAATAGAGTTAATCCTATTGTAACAAGGGCAAGACCCTATTATATTAAAAGCATATAGTGGATTGGACTCAATGTAGGTACACCCTCACTACCGTGGAGTAGATCACATTAATCGAACCACGTAAATCGTGTGTCTTTGTCTTTTATTTCCCATACACACCTATTGTTAACTTGATCTTGCACAAAACATTAAAATACCACCCAAACAACAACCACATCTGTCAGAATATCTCTGATAAGTAAACTACTCCTTAAAACTAAAGAATTAGTTTTAAATATACAGATTCACCCCCCTCTCTATATACATACTCATATACCTATACGATTTTGTTTGGATCTTGGGAATATCACACCTAACTAGAAGTACTATCATGGATCAAATAGTCGAAAATCACCAAACCATGGCTCTAAACTCCAAGCTCTCCTCCACACACAAGCTAATTGAACGCAATTCCATTCTCTCTCTCTCCTCTAGCTATTTATATTTCTAGGTATTCCTTAATTAGTAACACCCAAAAACCATAAATGACTTCCCGGCGTCACGAACTTTAAATTGAACCTAATTATAGTCAAAACACTCAAACTAACGAGCACGTCAGTATCCAGATGATCACATCCTCAAATAATAGCTCACACACAAGGTTAACCATGATACCTTTGAAAGTCAACAAATCAGCCTCTAAGGCTCCGGTTCCGGCTCCAAACTGGGCCCAACTAGTATCAAAACACTTACATCGATGACCACATCACTGTCCATGTTGGGAATCACATGATTTGGTGAAGCTGCCAATAATAGTCTAAGTCTGGAGACTCAAAGATATGAAGGTATCAGGGTCGTAGAGTCGAAGTTCAAAGAATAGTAAACTATCACTACATAACAAAAGACTTATAGACTCGCAGAGTCGAAGAGTTATAACTAAAAAGTGAGAGAATTGTAACTGACTCAAAGACCCGAAGTGTGCGAAATTGGAGAGTCCCCAAAGATGCCCTAAACAATAATTGATAGAATATAAATTGATAAGTAAACTTGTAGACTCATAAGGTCGAAGAGTTGAAGTCGCAAGTAGTATTTGTCATTTGTAAATCGTATAGAGACTCACAGACTCAAAGGTTGAAGTGAAGAGCCTAAGTCTCACCCATGTAACAAACAAAAGTAATTGTAACTGAGACTCGTAGAGTCATAGACAGTTAATGAAAAGAAATTGTCAGTAACCAAGACCAAAGCGACTCATAGCTGAAGAACTATAGTTGAAGAGTCAGGGCCGTAGAGTCGAAGACTCGTAGGGACATAGACTCAGTTTGCACTAAGTCAAAAGATAGACTAAGTACTCGTCAAAAAGAGTCAGAGACTCATAGGGTCAAAGACCTAACATACGTTCGTAGGCCAAAAGAATGGAAAGGTTGAAGAACAACTTAGTCATCTAAAGCAAACTGAGTCGAAGACTCGCAGCTAAGTCAACAGGTAAAGGCTATATGCATTCTACGTGAGAGTCACTCAAACAGTCGCAAAAATGAGTCATAGACTCGAAGAGTCTAAGTCTCACTAAACGTAGAGTGAATCATTAGACTTAAGCCAATCTGTGTTCTGCCATCCTCGGAGACTCGAAGATATAGAGTCGAAGAATCGTAGCTAGTAGTTACTCAGTATGCTTGTAGCAATGCCACTCTAAGCACCTTTGCGGAGGTAACAGACTCGTAAAGTCGAAGACAACATTTTAGAGTTAGCCTATTTTCATCTGAGAACTACTAGCCTCGAAGACTTGTAGGAGCTAACGCTGTCAAAGCACGAAGTTTCATCGTACAACTGAAATAAGGCTCTACCCAAATCTACGAGGCAAATCTTCGAGTTATCAAACCTTCAAGGCACATACCTTCAAGGCTAACTCACAACCCTAAGCATTCCACTTAGTGAAATCATCAAGTAGGGTTTGTACAGTAAACCTATGCCATTCGGAGCAGTTGAGCGCATTTAATGTCACATTAATGACTGCCAACTACCATCAACGAATGAACAGCTAAGATCGACTGTATCAATATGGGCATGCAACTAAACAACATGGGCAACAGATCTGCCGAATCAGAGCAGATCAGCCCATCCCTTATATGTACGCATTTCAAGTGATAGGAAGTCAGATTGTCGGGATGGATGACAAGGCGCACGAGCACTATAACCTTAAAATATATCACTCACACACTTAACGAGATATTCACGTGAAAAACCTCTCTCTAAAAAATAGGGAACACATAAAACACAAGATATAGGATTCTGACATGCGTTAAAGAAATAACTTTTGAGAATCAACTTGAGAGTTCCAATGATAGAAAGAGAGACAAGGAGAGAATTCCTCCAAGTGTTGTGCGCCATGTTGATCATAGAACAAGAATAACATTGAACGATCAATCATGTACTCTTGTTCAAACAAATCCAGTACAAGCAACTAGTCTACTCTCAGTGTTGTTTTTCTGCAATCAACCACTATCTTAGAACATTCCGGACGGAGTCAATCTTTCATATTGAGGTCCGTAGGAATATTTACTTCATATATGAGATCTATCCCAGCTAAAGCATTAACTCCTATCTCAGATTCGTTAGGTAGTTATTAATTAGTCCTGTTGGTCCCTAGAAGCCTAGAGGGGGGGGGGTGAATATGCTTTTATCAAAACTCTTGTCTAACTCCGGCACAACACTTATCTGGTTAAGAGAAACAATCAATGCAGAAGATAACCAGATAGTGGAAGTATGTTATTTTATTATCAAGAGATAATTACAATAAAATAGAAGCAGATTAAAGCTTGTAAATCTTTTCGATCTACTGAACAAATCTCTTACACTTTGTTTAGTTACTTACACACTACCCAGCTATTATCTTTATTGGCTCTTGTACATGAGATTTTCTTATTCACTTAAGTGCTCAAGAACTGCATCAATACTTATGAAAATATACAAGGTCTAATATATATAGCCATTTGTTGGGAACATCCTTGGAACTTGTTCTTCCGAGCAACGTGCAACATTGACTGTTCCTCGGAATTCTCTCTACCTTGAATGCTGCGGATGTGGAGCTCAACATCTTGGGTTTGTAAAGCACAATAGTCTTTGTGAGTTCCCAAGTGCAGTTAAAGTTGTGTCCACATATCCGTACGATCCACGTGTAAGATGCTTTAGGTTATCAATGAGTTTGTCTTACATCGGGACGCAGCGAATTGACTGCTTTGAGTGCGAAGAAATAAGTTGAAGTAATGTCTTCTTAATCCATCGTAAAGTTTCTTACTCCGTGTTAATGAAGCTCGGATCCTTACTCCGTATCATTGATTGCTTACTCCGTGTTAGTTTGGTACTGGAATCCTTATTCTGTGTCAGCGCTTCCTTACTACGTATAAAGGAGAAGTCCAGAGAGCTTACTCCATATCAGCACTTCATTACTCCGCAAGAGTTCCTTACTCCGCATGAGTTGAAAGGACAGGATGGCTTACTCCATATTAGCGCATCCTTACTCCGCATGAGTAAAAGGTCGGATTCCTTACTCCGTAATCTCTTTTCCTTACTCCGTGCGAACAAAGGACTTGGGTCCTTATTCCGCACAAGTCGTTCCTTACTCCACATGTATGAAAGACTCGGATTTCTTACTCCATGTCTTCTTGTCCTTAGTCTGCTTGAGTGGAAGATTTAGCCTTTTATTCCGCGATAATTGTTTCTTACTCCGTGCTAGTTGTTTGACTAGGATTCTTACTCTACATCTATTTGACTTAGTCCGTTTAAAGGTTAGACGTAGATTCCTTAGTCCGTAGCTTTATGTGTTTAGTCTGCACGAATGATCCTTATTCCATATGAAGTGAGGACTTGGTTATTTACCAAGTGTTTGAGGACACTCACTCTTGTCCGGATCAGGATTATGTATCTTGTCCTCAGATTTGTTCTCACGAGTGCAGGTCCGGATTAAGATCATATCTTTTGCAACAACTAAACATAAAACATGCAATGTCTCAAATCAAATTACATAGGGTTTTATCCGCATCATCCAAATTCTAAGTTTGATCCAACAATCTCCTCCAATTATGGATATGCCAAAACCCTATGTAATCTGATCTAGTAAGTGAAGCAAAATAATAACATACAGAATAAAGATAACTTCCATATCCATTAAGTCAGCAACATCAGTACAATTCAGCCTTGATATGAAATTTTACATTAAGGCACATAAGGCTTTCTATACTTGAAGATCATTGTTGCTGCCTTCTCTCTAAGCTCCATTGTCTGCTCCATTGTATAGTTGCAGATGTTGTTCCAGTTTTTTTCCACCTTTACGAATGACTTGATGAAAAAACACACAAAGGCTCCACAGCTATCTCCATCGGGCTGTTGTGGCACTTACTTCTTGCTCCAGACCACCACCTTCAGCTTTTCAGTTGGAGCCAAAGGAGTTTGGCCCATTTCTTCATAAAGTCCGGATTGCTTTACGACTTCTGTCAGTCGAAGATGCAATGGTTCCCATTGATTCTTTCTAATATTGTTCTCCATAACTTGATGAGAATCAATTAAGATTATCTTCTTGGACGGAATCAGAAAAGCAACTAGCATGAAGTGCGGCATCATGACTCGGTATGGAATAAGGATAGTTGAAAGATTTTTCCAAGGTTTGCTATCCTCAGCAGTTCCGTCGATGAAGGTCCCGATGTGGGCTATGTCTGGAAGATAACCCTCAGACCAACATGGCAAGACGTCAAACAAGTGTCCATCCTTGTACAGAGACGGAAATAACCTCATCTCCATCTTAACTACCCGAAAGAAGTTGTCTATGTCTTCTATCGTAAACAGACCCTTCTCAAAACATAGAGTCTTAGTGTCTCCAAGAGAGAAGGGGTACAAATCAGATAGACATCTTTGCTCGGCATTGGACGCGGCATACTTCGTCATTTCGTTGAAAACACTATCGTCCTCATCATGTGGATCACGATCCATGCATGATGGGAGGAAGGTGTCAGCCGCGGATGGAGAGGTCGAAGGAGGAGCTACACTGGAGGACCTGGGCTGAGAGAAACGACTGCATTTGGGGATAGTAACTCACGGAAGCAGTGAAGATGCAGGCCACTTCTCAGCACGAGCTGAGGAAGGTGTAGGAGGATCATATGACACTTTCTCCCCGATTTTGGTAGATCACCGAGGAGCGGTAGGAGGACGAGCCATCGTGTGTGCCATGTAATGACCCATGTCTGGGGTTCTGGCAGTTAACCATGTGATGAAGTGCACATCGAGGGATGTGAATATTAGTACGATGACGTATGTGTCAAATAGAGAGTTTTGACTGTGAGTGGGCCCGATTTGGAATCGGAGCCCCGAAAGGGTAATTTTGGGATTTTTGTGGTGTGGTCGAGTGACTTTGTATTTGTGGTCTTATTTGGAAAAACAGATCTTAGTACAGTGATATACTTCTCAAACGGAGCATTTTAACAGTAATTGGGCTTGATTTGGAGTCAAGACCCTGTGAGGGTAATTTTGATATTTTAATGAATTAAATGTGGAAAAGTATAAATAGGGCAGTGAACACCCAAATCCCTAAGTATCATACGTGCTTGCCTTTCTAGAGAGAGAAAGATAATAAGAGAGAGAAAGAGAAGGGGAAAGCGAAATTGATGATCCGGAGCTCAAAGCGACCAAAGGCGAGGTAGGGATTCGTTCTTCTCATCCTATGTCGTTGATTATGCTTGCTAGAGTAGCTAAAACATGTGAATTAACTCCCAATTCGTGGAATTGGAAGTATGAACCCTAGAGTTTGAGAAACTCGATTTTTGTTGTTTTGGTATGAATTGATGTTGTTTAGTAGCCTAAGATAGCTAAGATGAGTTAGAAAGCCATTTGTGGGATGAATTAGTGCTTAAAAATGGAGATTTAACGGGTATAACTGGGTTTTGGGATGAAACTGGGAAGAATGCAGTCGACAGTTCGTGACTAGGGAATTGCTCGGGGCTTGCTACGAGCAGAGTGTCGAGCAGAGCATCGAGCAAGGAGCCTCTGTCATGCCCCGGATTTCCAACCCGAGGAAACCGGTTTGTGACTCCCCTTTACCCACGCAGATGGATTAGGGGTTAAGGTACAACATTCCTCTTGGGATATCACAACATCCTCAACAGATATTCAAAAAAATAAAATCATATATTTTGTTTTGCATTCAAACCACAATAGCTGTCCATCGGGAAAACCACAATACTTTATTAATTTAAAAATCCTTTTACAACATCTCCCCATTGGGGTTAAATAAAACACAGTAGGAGGGGTGAGCAACCACATCTCAGTAGGGAACATGTCTCCCCAACCTATCCCATGCTCCTAGCATCTACATGAGTACGTGCACAAGTGCAGTGTCGTGGCATTAATATATAATCAGGTTATAACCCACATTATTCAATGTTAACACACACATGAGCTACAAACAAGTACAACTATTTCCACAGCCACAAAGGCTTCCACAACCATAGCCACACAGGCTCCACAGCCACACAGGCCCACGTCCACAGCCACATAGGCTCACAATCAGCCACACAGGCTCCACAATCAGCCACACAGGCTCACAATCAGCCACACATACAAGCACAGCACAGTGATAAGCATTTACATGACCTCATCTAACACATGAAATCTACAGTCATCACGCATATCACAATTAGCATATCCACATATTAAATTCACAACCAAAACTCCCCTGGAAACCGCAAGGTTTCTCCATGCGGCCCTACCACAGAACTAATCCTAATGAATCCAACCATAAAACGAACAGCGCAGACGCCCCAACGGCCCCCAGGGTCCTCTGCCCTGAGAACGAACCTGAAATCCCTCGACCCCGGAGTCAACATCATATCCAAACAAAATATGCCATTGAAGGCCAACATCCATATACGAGATCACACCTATATGGATTTACATATATATATATATATATATTAACAATAACAATCTACGATTTCGTCTACTATAGGGCCTAATCCCAGAATGGCTACTAAAAGAGACAAAACCCCTACCTCAGGAAGATTCCCCTTGCTCTTGCTCCCACGCTAGACGTCGTCCACCCATGCGAGTCACCCCAACAGCAACGATCAGAAACTCTCTCTCTCTTTCCCTCTACGACAGCTGCGGCGGTTAACAACAAAAACTCTAAACCTAAAACAAAGAGAGCTCCTCTTCCTTATATAGACACCTCACTTATCATAACGACATAGTTTTGATAAATGAAACCCACCATCAAAATGATGTAGTTTTGATAAATGAAACATATAATAACCACTCCACTCCCACACAGGACACAATACCAATAATTCGAACATGGTCTTTTAGGAAAAGATTATCAGAATGACAAAATGAAGAATATGGTGCAAAAACATGGTTGCACATGACAAAGACCATTGTCACGTGCAAGCTCCAAATGCCCTAGGATTTTGCCACAAGCTTTAAAACTAAGTCTGGACGGCTCCCATGCAAAAACATCACTGCACGTGACAAGCCATTGTCACGTGCATTGTCACGTGCACCTTCTAAAAGTGTCCTCTTGGGCTCATCTCCTGCCTCTTGCTTGCTCATCAATAAACAAGGTATTCTAGTTAATGTGTGTGGAAATAAAACTCACAAAAAACCTGACAATTACCACCCAAAAGGCAAAACTGCGACTAACTCCTCACATCCCAAAACACGAGTCATTATAGCCTCGAGCATATTGCTCGAGCCTAGAGCGTCGAGCAGGGTCGAGTAGAGATTTGAGCAAGGTGTCTCAAGCAGGGTGTCTCGAGCAGTTGGACAGTGCAGTTGCCAGTGTATGTGGACAGGGTGATTGGACCCATTTACATTGTAACCATTAAGTCTCTCTACATTGAAGTATTATACGTAAGTTACAATGTAAATAATGAAATACCCCCCAATTGGATTCAAAGAAAAATATTACAAAATCAAATTCCACTCCTTCAAAATGTGAAAATTGGGAATTAGTGCAAAATCCCAAAAATTTCGAGTTTTGGTCCGAGGTAACCATTTGCACACCTAGGTTAGACCTCTTAGAAAAATCCCTAAAAATCATATTATCTTAGTTATGGTATGGAGAGCCAATGCCGGGACATTTTATTTCAAGAAAAAAGCTTCTACAAAAATCCTCTCTCTTGGTCATGACTTGAGGATAGAGTTGTGAAGACTGGTCTCTGATACAAAGAGAGTATGTGAACCTGAGTGGTCAGGTAGGCCTGCGAGGCTACCTTATTAAGCCTGGGAGGCTACTGTTGAGGGCCTGAGAGGTGAGATTTGTTTGAAGCCTAAAAGGCTACTGTACCTGAGAGGTAATACTATACCTATGAGGTAATACTGTACCTGAGAGGTAATACTGTACCTGCGAGGTAATACTGTACCTGAGAGGTAATATTGTGCCTGAGAGGCAATGCTGTGCCCGAGGGGCAATATTGTGCCTAGGGGGCAACATGGTGTCTGAGAGGCAATGTTTGTGATTACCTGGGAGGCCTTCTATGTATTTGAATGCATGTGTACATGATTGAGTTGGTAATGTATATGTAGCATTACACGAGCGCATGCCTACACTAGTTAATGAGTTGGGATGCATTGGGGAGACATGATCCCTACTGAGCTGTGGTTGCTCACCCCTCCTGTTGTGTTTGTTTTCATTTGTTTCAGGTTCTTACAGGAGCTAGGAGGTTTACCAGAGGTGAAGGCCTTATGTGTGTTTATTTGTTTTGTTGGATTATGAAAACAATGATGTAACCTAGCGGGGGAAAGAACATGTGTGAATGTATGTTTGTACTGTGCTTTGGAATGAGATTTATGTATATGTGTGATATGGTTTAGGGACGGCACCCATGCTAAGGTCCCTTTCTCGGTGTTTTCACCAACCCCTTGTCCCTTCGGGTGCGAGCATGGGGATTCACTAACTGGTTTCTGCGGGTCGGAAATCCGGGGCGTGACAGATAGTATCAGAGCATGGTCTAGTTGGCTTAGGGTTGTGGGGTGATTGATTACTCTTGAGTTCTTTTGAGGAGCATAGAGGAACGTGCCTGATCAACATGGTCCTTTGTGAGTCTCTGAGGTGTACTAGGGGTAATCAGTTATGGTGTAGGTGTGCATGCATAGATAGGCACTAGTTTGCATTAAGAATGTGAAACTGATTTAATATGCTATATGTGATGATATGATGAACTGTGTGACAATATAGATATGTGTGCCTGTGTGACAGCTTATATATGTGCATTGTGTGACTTGTGTGTTTTTGTGTGAGCCATATGTGATATGTGCCATATGTGTGATTCACCCATGTGATGGAGATGCAATAGAGATTGAACCTTTGTTTCTTTGTGTAGTGAAAATGCCTCCGTTGAGAGTTCTACGTGCGTCTAAGGCAGTTAGTGATGAGTCTTCCATCCATGTGGGGCCGGATACGGGGTAGTTCGCCGGGGGAAATGAGTTATTGGAACAACTTGTGGCCCAAGTGGGGGCGCTGAGCGAAAGTATGGGGGACGAGGTTAGGGAAGCGGTATGCCGTGAGTTGGCAGCACAGCAGGTGGTTCCACCACCACCCAGAGAGGAGTCCCAGCGTGAGGATAGGGTTCCATGCGAGGTAGTGGAGACCTGAGATGTTAATGAGGACGTGGTCACGAGGTTCCGAAAAGAACAACCGAGTAAATTCCAAGGAGGAGGTGATCCAGTGGCCGCGGAGCACTGGTTGAGGCATATTGAGCACCTATTCTCCTTTCTCCTACCATGGAGGAGGATAAGGTGAGATGGGTAGTGAAACAGTTGGAGGGTGAGGCCCTAGAGTGGTGGCTTAGTGTTACTAGGAGCCATGATGTACAGATGATGCTATGGGATGAGTTCCTTTAGTTATTTCATGATCAGTTCTTCCTTGAGTCCGTGAGGTGGCAGAAGAGGGAAGAGTTCGCCGATCTGAGGCAGGGGTCGAGGACAGTGTCAGAGTATGAGTGGGAGGAACCTAAGTAGGTTTGCTCCGGAGACTGTGGCGCAGGATGACCTAAAGGCCCATAAGTTTACCTTAGGTCTGAGGCCTGCCCACAAGCAGAGAGTTAAGGCGTTCCGTCTGAGGACATATTTAGAGACAATGGAGACGGCCCGTATTGTTGAGTGGGATCTCGATGAGGGGAGACAGGCCCATCAGGGATGACAGCTTCAGAGTGGATCTAATTCCAAGAGGCCCAAGATAGAGTTTGGGGGCAGCTCCAGAGAGAGGAGTCAGGCCCCAGTGGTGCCAGCGAGGTCCTACCTTAGGGGGAGACAGGGGGGTTCGACAGGCAGTCCACCAGGAGGTTGTTTGTGTTGTGAGGTTCCAGGACAATGGAAATGGGAGTGTCCCCGGAGACATTTGACATGCCGCAGTTATGGGCTAGAGGGGCACTTAAGCAGAGTGTGTTGTAGCAGAGGCAGTACGAGTGGTGCTGGAGGGGTAGCACAGAGTATCCGAGGTGACATCTAGTTTAGAGCTCCAGTGGAGAGACCAGCCCGTTAGTGGTAGGGCGGTCGGGCAGGTTCCAGTCAGTCTAGACCTCAGGGGAGGCCAGAGAGGCAGCCACAGGGAGGTGGAGGGGCCCAGAGTGGGATCCGTATAAAGGAGAGAGGATAGAGGAGCGAGGCTACTGGTAGTACAGCTTAGGGCAGAGTGTTTGCCTTAACCATGACACCGCAGGAGGAGGCAGAGGTTCCATCCTCAACCACCGAGGGCGGGGCAGGACCTTCAGTTGTACGAGGTACGGTTTTGATTTTTTTGAACACTTCTATCTGTTTTATTTGATACGGGTGCATCATGTTCCTTTGTTGCTGAGTCTATAGTGGATAGCCTTGGCTTAGAGAGTGGTGCGGCTAAGAGGCCATTGTCTATTGAATCACCAGTGGGTGGTATCTACGAGGTGCGACAGGTGTGTCACGAGTATATTCTCACCGTGGGTGATGTAGAGTTGTCCTTTGGCCTCTATATAATGCCTTTAAGGGTATTTGATTTGATATTAGGCATGGATTAGTTGAGAACCTTCCAAGCCACTATTGATTGTTATAGACCGGGTATCTTTTGTGTCACCGATAGGGCTTCCTTGTACCTTGTTGGGTGAATGGGATCGCAAGGCGAGTCGAGCTGGACCGATGGTGGAGCAGTGGGGTGCCATTACCCATAGATTGGCAGCACTCACATTCACCGAGGGGCATGTAGAGAAGAGAGTGTGGCCAGTGGTCGTGGACCAGTTCCAAGACGTGTTTCCAACGGAGTTGTGGAATTTACCACCTGAGAGGGGTATAGAGTTTTGCATTGAGCTACTACCGGGGGTAGGGCCTATCTCGCAAGTGGCCTATCGGATGGGGCCTACAGTGTTGAGAGAGCTATAGAAACAGGTAGAGCAGCTGGAGGGCAAGAAATTTATTCGGCCGAGTACTTCATCGTGAGGAGCACCAGTACTTTTTGCCAAGAAGGCAGATGGGACATTGCGGTCATGTATTGATTACAGAAAACTGAATCAAGTAACGATGAAGAACAAGTATCCATTGCCTCGGATAGATGATTTGTTTAATAAGTTGAGTGGGGCCCAGTGGTTTTCAAAGATAGATTTGAGATTAGGGTATCATCAGTTGAGAGTCAGGAAGAAGGCTGTCCCCAAGATCACTTTTCGGTGTCGATATGGGCATTATGAGTGGTTGGTGATGCCTTTTCGGCTCACTAATGCACCAGCAGTATTTATGCAGTTAATGAACTAGGTGTTTGCTCCTTACTTGGATTCCTTTATGGTGGTATTCATTGATGACATCCTTGTGTACTCTAAGACTAGGTTGGAGCATGAGGAACATTTAGTAGTAATCTTGCAGACCTTGAGGGAGCATCAGTTATATGCCAAGTTTAGTAAGTATGACTTTTGGATGCAGGAGGTGCATTTCCTTGGCCATATGGTATCAGCTAGAGGAGTCCGAGTGGACCCAGCTAAGTTTGAGGCAGTATCATCGTGGAGGAGGCCAGTGAATGTGTTTTAGATCAGGAGCATTTTGGGCTTGGCACGGTATTATTGGCGCTTTGTGGAGGGGTTCTCCTGTTTGTCGGCGCCTCTGACAGCATTGACTTGGAAGGGGGTCAAATTTTAGTGGACTGATAAGTGACAGTAGGCTTTTGAGACATTGAAGGCTTGGTTGACTACCGCGCCAGTGTTGAGGCTACCACGCGAGGGGGTGCCTTATGAGGTATATTGTGATGCGTCCAGTAGGCTTGGGGTGTATGCTGATGCAGGAACGCAATGTGATTACGTATGGGTCGAGGCAGTTGAAACCTCATGAATTGAACTACCCCACGCATGATTTAGAGTTGGCAGCAGTGATCTTAACCTTAAAGAGTTGGTAGCACTATCTTCTGGGGGACAGGTTTGTGGTGTATACAGACCATCGGAGTCTTCATTATATCCTTACCCATAAGTATTTGAACCTGAGACAGCGTCGGTGGATAGAGTATCTACAGACGTTTGATTTTACCCTTGCATATACCCCTGGCAAAGGGAATGTTGTGGCAGATGCTCTGAGTAGAAAGGGCAAGGCCGAGGTGGCTATGAGAGAGTAGAAATTGATGGAGCAATTGGCTATATTGCAGCTCCAGCCTAGTAACTCTGAGAGAGGAATGGTTTTGAGTCCTATTGTTATGGTGCCCAAGTTATATCAGCGTGTCCGAGAGGGACAAGTGGGGGATATTGAGTGCGAGGCACTCCCTGCATGAATTATAGCTGGGGAGCTAGCGGGAGATTATGACGAGGGTCCTGACCATGACTTGACCTTTCAGGGGTGTCTGATTGTGGCGTCTCCTCTTCGTAGGGATATGATGAGGGAGTTCCATCAGTCCAGAGTTGCTGTTCATCCAGGAGGCACCAAGATGTAACATTCTTTTCGGAGACATTTTTGGTGGCCTGGGATGAAGAGGGATGTGGCAGAGTTTGTTTCTGCATGCCTTACTTACCAATAGGTAAAGGTGGAGCACCAGTGTCTAGCGGATATGTTGCAGCCCTTAGCAGTGGCAGAGTGGAAATGGGATCACATTACGAGTGATTTTGTGACAGGATTTCCACCTACCTCGCGGAGGAAGGACATGATTTGGGTTATTGTGGATCGGCTAACAAAATCAGCCCATTTCCTAGCAATAAGGGAGCGGGATCCCATTGGGGCTTTGAGCCAATTGTATATCAGTGAGATCGTGAGGTTGCACGGGGTGCCCTTATCTATTGTATCGGATAGGGATGCAAGGTTTACATCCCGCTTTTGGGCAGGTTTGTAGGAGGCTTTGGGGACAAAGCTGAACTTGAGTACAACTTTTCATCATGAGACGGATGGTCAGTCTGAGAGGATGATCCAGACCTTGGAGGATATGCTGCGAGCATGTGTGTTGGATTTTGGGGATTCGTGGATGTAGAAACTCGTACCTAAGTAAGGCTGGAAGCTGTCCGAATAGAGTTGGAATGTTTTCTCCGACAACGTGGCCTTAGCATGAGCGTTGAGTTATTTCTGATATCATTTTAATATACGGGTTTATTATGCGTTATTATTATCATAATTGTTTCAATATTTTGTGTTTATAGTTATTATCACGTTATTATTAATAATTATGTTAATATGTTTTGTTATTATAAATTGAGATGAGTATTTAAGTCTTTGGATTATTATTAGTATTATTATTGAGTGTATTATGATTATTATTAAATTTGATAAATGGTTATATAAAAGGAAGAGTTGGGCTAGAAACCCTACGTTGTGCACAGAACTTGACAAGAGAAGAGCCGAAGGTTTGAAGCAGTTCTACAGATCCCTGATTCAGGTAGGTGTTTCCTTGTTTCCACCTTGTGTTTGAACGCAGGATTTGAGGGTTCGTGTTGAAGTTTTGATTATACATGTATATAGGTATATGAATATACGTATAGTTAAATAGGTATCTAACGTATGGCGTGGAGGGGGAGGAAGACACGATGATGTCGTCGCTACGTTGACCAGGCGTGCGCTGCTTGCCGGCTTGGGAAGGACGGAGATCGGCGGCCGCACCTACGTCGTCGCCGCCTGCCTTGCGCTGACAGTGGGACGGAGGGTACGCTTCCCGCGCAGAGGAGGTGGAAGGAGGAGAAGGCAGCCACTGCTGCCCGCGGCACAGCCTCGCGCATCGCGCGACCCGCGCGCTCCGTCGGGCCGCACGCCGCGTCGTAGCCGCACGCCGCGTCGTACGCCCTGCGCGACCCGCCGCCTAGAGTCCCGTCCGCGTGCCTCGTGGGCGTGGACAGCGTGAGGGGAGGGGGCGGCGGCCACCTTGCCGCCCGTGGGACCAGCGCCAGCCCTAATGGGCTGGCAAGATGACGCAAAGACCGGCCCTCCAAATGGGCCGGTTTTCTTTTTTTTCTTTTTATATATAAATATATATATATATATGTATATATTATATAAATACATGTATAAGTACATATATAGATAATATATATATAAATACGGATATATGAATATTTATAAAAATATATATATATTAATATACTATAGGTGAAGAAGTAATAATAATTAAATATATAAGTAATTAGATATTATTAGAGGTAAGTAGATAGATAATGAATATAAAGGGTGTTACCTGGGCTTGATGTTGAAATTTCAAGTTATTAATGTTATCTGAAATCTGCAATACTTGGTGTTATACTTGTTATTTATGGCACATTATCGGTCTGGATGTAAACTCTTAAATATTTTATATGTATATTGAGCATTTAATTTAACACCTGCTGTTTAATTTATTGCATGAGTTGGTGGTGTTTTTGGTGGTGGGGATTATTGGAGATAACCGCGGGTCCCACATAGGGCTGGCAAGATGCCACGGGTCCCCTACGTGGCTGGTTATCTCAGGTCCCATTATGTGGCCGGTTGTCAACAGGGACACCATGGGTCCCACATATGGCTCCTTGGGGAAAGATTGAGATCTGTCGAGATTTGGTGTGAGATAATATGTTCCGTTTGTTGAACGTAGGTACTCTGTGATAGAGTAGGACACTACACATGCACAAGTATACACTGCTCATGTAGACTTAAGGTTTTATGTGAGGGGTTGGTGGAGATAGGGATCACCTACTGGCTCTCGTGCTCACCCTACTTTGTTTCTATTTTCCTACAGGTTGTAGGGGGTAGCCGTTGGAGTCATAGTGGAGCAGGTTGGGACCTCATTATGTGGGATTCCTCTTCATGGATTTAGTTATTGATTTGATTATTTACTTTCCGGACACGGCTCCGTGACAATTGTATTAACTTGGATAGCTGGACATTGTAAATCTGTGTTTATGGGTGGATTGAATTCAGTCATATTGACTGCACTGATGGTTATTGGTTGATTGCGTGTTGTATTTGGATCATTGGTATGTGCAATGCTACCCCCGTTGTAGTATTGGATAGGAATAGATCAGTCTACAATCCCTTGACCTCCGGAGTGGGCATGGGAAAGTCACGTTCCTGGTTCTGTGGGTTTCGGAATCTGTGGCGTGACAAGTTGGTAATAGAGCATGGTTTAGTGGACCTAAGTTAGAGAGGGGTGGTTGATAGACACTTAGAAGCTTGGAAGACTATAGGGAGGGCGCCTGATCAACGCAGTCCTTATAGGTGTTCTGGGTTGACTGAGGGTCGATCAGACCATCTTAGGAAGCATTTGGGTTGGGTACATACATCTTGTGTGATCGTGTGCATATCTAGGCACTAGAAATTATCTGCTAATGCTGCTATAATGATGTGCTTGTATTGAATATACAATTGGCTATCTGTGGTTTGTTTCTCTTGGGTGATTGACTGTGCTTAAATTGACAATGTTATTGTGCTAATTAAAACCTAGGGAGTCTAAGTGAATGACCACATAATTTGGTTGTTTGACTAGTGCGCAGTAGTTAATAGATATTGTTGATATGTGTTGGTGCAGAATGGCACCTAAGACTAGGGCTCAAGGTCTAGCAGAGGAGCTATCCATTCAGTCCGAATCACAAGGAGAGCAGAGTTCTCCAGTACCTGCCTTGGGTTCAGATATTGCTGCTCAGATTGGGGCTCAAATACTGAGCCAAATCCAGGGTGCCATACAGGGTACCATGAGGGAGGTGGCCAGAGAAGTGATGCAGGAGGAACTGAGGAAGCAGCAGCAGCCTCAGCAGGAACAACAGCAGGAGGTTTTAGAGGAGAGCCAGCCACAAGTCACGGCAGTCCCGCCTGCAGTACCGATCGACTGGATGAGTCGGTTCCTGAAGCAGAAACCGACAAAGTTTGAGGCGAATACGAGACCCGATGAGGCCGAGGAATGGGTCAAATGGACAGAGGACATCTTCGAGCTGATCCAGGTGCCCGAGGAGGCTAAGGTCCGCTTAGCCACGCATTTCTTAGTAGGTGGGGCCCGTAGGTGGTGGGACGCTGTGAAGCATGTTCACGAAAGCCCGATGGTATGGGAGGACTTCGTGGAGCTCTTCTACACAGAGTATTTCCCTCGCTCTGTGCAGAAGACGAGGCGACGGGAGTACTATACACTGGAGCGCAGGGCGATCGGATCGTGACGAGTATGTCACTGCTTTCACTGAGCTAGGGAGATTTGCCCCAGAGTCATGGAGGGTTAAGGCTAATAAGACCCAGGATTTCATAGATGGGCTGAGACCCTCACTCAGGAGGGGATTAAATATGATGGAATTGACTACGTACAGTGACGCGGTCAATAAGGCACTTATTGGAGAGCGGGACTTAAACCAAATCAGGACTCAGAAACCAGGGAGCTCATCAGGGCCTAGCCAAAAGAGGCCAAGAGAGGAGCAGTCTGAGGGACAGGGGGACAAGAGGCCGGTGCCCAAATTCTCACATACGGGGAACTCAGGCAGCAGTTCTACCTCACGGTTTTTGGGGACATGTCGATCTTGTGGACTTCGGGGACACAAGGAGGCGGATTGTAGGCGGAAGAATGGCAACCCGTTGAAGTGCTTTCGATGTGGGGGACTGGGACACAGGATAGGAGAGTGTCCTTCTGCCAGCTCAGCTAGTGTTGCGGGGCCTCATCGACCTCGTGACCAGGGCCAGAGGAGCGGGGCTCCATATCAGAGACCAGCTCAGTCAGGACAGTCAATACAGGGACGACCTGCTACACAACAGCCTCAGCAGGAGGCCCAGGCTCAGAAGGGACAAAATGATCGAGCTACGACGAGACGGGCCAGCGGCAGTGTGCAGAAGGGGAGGAACTATGCTATCACTGATAGAGAGGCAGAAGTTCCACTAGTTGACGAGGCGAGTCAGGGGCCAGCTGCGGTGAGAGGTACGATTTTGGTTTCACGTACTATTTGTACTGTCTTGATTGACACTGGTGCTACACACTCTTTTATTGCACACTCCACCGTAGAGGGATTAGAGTTGGATTGTACTATTGTTGATCAGCCCCTTGTGGTCGATACACCCGTAGGGGGCCTGGTGGTGATTGATAGGGTCTGTACGGGATGTGAGGTTTCTCTCGGAGGTGTTGACCTCCAGTGTAACCTATTTGTGATGCACTTTGATGCCTTTGACGTGATTTTGGGTATGGACTAGTTAACCCGTATGGAGGCAGTGATTGAGTGTTACAGGCGAAGAGTGACCTTCCTCACACCTGAGGGCATTCGAGGTACTTTTGTGGGTGAATGGTCTGATGATGCATGCAAGTTGGGGCCTTTGAGGCAAGGATGGGGTGATGTAACCCATCAGTTGGCCAGTTTGACACTTGTCGACTCCCAGCGGGAGGGTAAGATGGCGTTACCAAAGGTGGTGGATCAGTTTCCCGACGTGTTTCCCGAGGACTTTGTTGAATTACCACCAGAGAGAGAGGTGGACTTCTCGATAGAGTTGCTACCCGGGACAACACCTATCAGATTGGCAGCATATAGGATGGCACCAGTTGAGCTTCGAGAGCTCAAGAGGCAGATTAACGGTCTTTTGGCGTGTGGTTTTATTAAACGGAGTAGTTCGCCTTGGAGTGCTCCGGTGTTATTCGCCAAAAGGGCAGATGGTTCGCTTCGGTTGTGTATTGACTACCGACGGTTGAACTAGGTGACAGTGAAGAACAGATACCCCCTACCGAGGATCGATGACTTATTTGATCAATTCAGGGGTGCCCGTTGGTTTTCCAAGATTGATTTGAGATCTGGATACCATCAGTTGCGTGTGCGGGAGTCAGACATCCCAAAGACAGCCTTCAGTTGCAGATATGGCCATTATGAGTGGCTAGTGATGCCCTTTGGGCTCACTAATGTCCCAGCGGTGTTTATGGGACTAATGAACCAGATTTTCACACCCTATCTTGATCAGTTCGTGGTGGTCTTTATTGATGATATCTTGATTTACTCCCAAACAGAGAGCGAGCATGAGAAGCATTTACATGTGGTGTTGCAGATGTTGAGGGACCATAGACTGTACGCAAAGTTCACGAAGTGCGATTTTTGGCTGCAGCGAGTGAAATTTTTAGGGCATGTGGTATCATCAGAGGGTATCACGGTGGATCCTGGCAAGATTGAGGCCGTGATATCATGGTAGCGCCCAACGAACGTTTTTGAGATTCGAAGTTTTCTAGGGTTGGCAGGTTATTATAGGAGGTTCGTTAAGGACTTCTCTCGTTTAGCTGCACCGATGACTGGTTTGACCCGAAAGGGAGTACGATTTGACTGGTCGGATGCTTGTGAGGAGGCTTTCAGTCAGCTGAAGGCCAGATTGACTTCAGCACCTATCCTGGTCCTGCCCCAGGAGGGTGTACCCTATGAGGTTTATTGTGATGCCTCTAATGTTGGATTGGGTTGCGTGCTCATGCAAGAAGGGCGGGTAATTGCTTATGGATCCCGTCAATTGAGGATCCATGAGAAAAATTACCCCACGCACGATTTGGAGCTAGCTGCAGTGATCTTTGCATTGAAGAGTTGGCAACACTATCTCCTTGGGGAGAAGTTTGTAGTATTTACTGACCACAAGAGTTTGCAGTACATATTTTCTCAGCGGGATTTGAATCTCCGACAGAGGCATTGGGTGGAGTATATGCAGCAGTTTCAGTTTGATCTTCAGTATACACCTGGGAAGGGAAATGTAGTAGTTGATGCCTTGAGCCGGAAGAGTCAGGCCACAGTGGCTCTCTGTGCTATCAAGGAATGGGAGATGATGGGGCAATTAGCTGTTTTGAGGTTGTAGCCAATGCAGGGAGCAGTACAGGGTATGTTGAGTGTGGTTATAGCAGTGCCTGAGTTGCGGCGTCAGGTTATTGAAGGTCAGTTGGGGGATGTCGAGTGTGAGGTCCTTCGGGATCAGATTCAGACCGCCGTACTTTCGACAGATTGGACAGAGGATTCCGACCATGTGTTGCGCTATCGAGGTCGATTGATAGTTCCATCTTCTCTCCGGGAGACAGTTCTACGGGAATTCCATCACTCTCGTTTGGCTGTTCACCCTGGAGGAACGAAGATGTACCATGCGGTACGATAACAGTTCTGGTGGTCGGGCCTTAAGAAAGCCATTGCGGAGTTTGTTTGACGGTGTTTGACATGCCAGCAGGTCAAGGCTGAGCATTTGCGGTCTGCTGGTGAGTTACAGTCATTACCTGTGCTGGAGTGGAAGTGGGATCATGTGACTATGGACTTCGTCACAGGGCTTCCTCGTTCTAGAGGTCATGATACCATTTGGGTTGTTATCGACCGTTTGACGAAATCTGCCCACTTTATTCCGATTCGCGAGACCGATCCGGTCCGGACCTTGGGACAGCGTTATATTGATGTGATAGTACGATTGCATGGTGTGACATTATCGATCATTTCTGATAGGGATGCTCGGTTCACTTCGCAGTTCTGGCGACAGTTACAGCGTGCATTGGGCACCCGAGTGAACTTGAGTACAGCTTACCACCCTCAGACAGATGGCCAGTCTGAACGCACTATTCAGATCCTCGAGGATATGCATCGTGCCTGTGTGTTGGATTTTGGTGGTAGTTGGGAGGCTCACCTTCCCTTGGTAGAGTTTTCCTACAATAACAGCTATCAGGCTATGATAGGGATGGCGCCATATGAGGCATTGTATGGACGACCTTGTCGCTCCCCTTTGTGTTGGGCCCAGGCAGGAGAGGCAGTTGTTTTGGGTCCCGATATGATTCAGGAGACTACAGACTTGGTTCAAGTGATCCGGCAGCGGATGTTGACAGCCCAGAGTCGATAGAAATCATATGCTGACAGACGGCGGCGACCGCTTCAATTCGTCGTAGGGGATCGCGTCTTCTTGCGAGTCTCGCCACGACGAGGGCACAGACGCTTTGGGCACGGTTCCAAGCTCTCACCTTGATTTGTGGGTCCTTTTCCTATCATTGCAGCTGTGGGACCGGTTGCCTATCGATTGGAGTTACCACCCGAGTTGGCTCGTGTTCATGATGTTTTTCATGTCTCTCAGTTGCGAAGATAATACCCGGATCCTTCCCATGTGCTTGATTGGCGTGAGATAGAGCTAGCAGATGATAGTTCCATTGTAGAGGCACCAGTTCAGATTTTAGATCGGCGGGAGCAGGTCTTGCGGGGCAAAACGATTCCGTTGGTCCGAGTTTTGTGGCGCCATTGTAATTTGGAGGAGCAGACCTGGGAGCGGGAGACTCAGATGCGTGCTCTTCACCCCGAGCTGTTCGAGGACGAACAGTCCTAAGGTGGGGAGGATGTCAAGATCTTCATCATGCATTGAGGTAGTTAACCTTGTTGTGTTTGTGCTTATGATTTAATCTTTTTGGATTGCGTGTGAATTGTTGTGCTGTTGGTTACCTTGTTTGTCGGCGTCGTAGTGGATGGCTTGTCTTTTCGGGGACGAAAAGTCCTAAGGTGGGGAGGATGTAGAAACTCGTACCAAAGTAAGGCTGGAAGCTGTCCGAATAGAGTTGGAATGTTTTCTCCGACAACGTGGCCTTAGCATGAGCGTTGAGTTATTTCTGATATCATTTTAATATACGGGTTTATTATGCGTTATTATTATCATAATTGTTTCAACATTTTGTGTTTATAGTTATTATCACGTTATTATTAATAATTATGTTAATATGTTTTGTTATTATAAATTGAGATGAGTATTTAAGTCTTTGGATTATTATTAGTATTATTATTGAGTGTATTATGATTATTATTAAATTTGATAAATGGTTATATAAAAGGAAGAGTTGGGGTAGAAACCCTACGTTGTGCACAGAACTTGACAAGAGAATAGCCGAAAGTTTGAAGCAGTTCTACAGATCCCTGATTCAGGTAGGTGTTTCCTTGTTTCCACCTTGTGTTTGAACGCAGGATTTGAGGGTTCGTGTTGAAGTTTTGATTATACATGTATATAGGTATATGAATATACGTATAGTTAAATAGGTATCTAACGTATGGCGTGGAGGGGGAGGAAGACACGATGATGTCGTCGCTACGTTGACCAGGCGTGCGCTGCTTGCCGGCTTGGGAAGGATGGAGATCGGCGGCCGCACCTACGTCGTCGCCGCCTGCCTTGCACTGACAGTGGGATGGAGGGGACGCGTCCCGCGCAGAGGAGGTGGAAGGAGGAGAAGGCGGCCACTGCCGCCCGCGGCACAGCCTCGCGCATCGCGCGACCCGTGCGCTCCGTCGGGCGCCGCACGCCGCGTCGTACGCCCTGCGCGACCCACCGCCTGGAGTCC
Organism: Taxillus chinensis; assembly: GCA_023512835.1. Classification (NCBI taxonomy): domain Eukaryota; kingdom Viridiplantae; phylum Streptophyta; class Magnoliopsida; order Santalales; family Loranthaceae; genus Taxillus; species Taxillus chinensis. The sequence goes on along the minus strand of CM042092.1, from coordinate 47,483,610 downwards.
CGTCCGCGTGCCTCGTGGGCGTGGACGGCGTGAGGGGAGGGGGCGGCCACCTTGCCGCCCCCGGGACCAGCGCCAGCTCTAATGGGCTGGCAAGATGACGCAAAGACCGGCCCTCCAAATGGGCCGGTTTTCTTTTTTTTCTTTTTATATATAAATATATATATATATATGTATATATTATATAAATACATGTATAAGTACATATATAGATAATATATATATAAATACAGATATATGAATATTTATAAAAATATATATATATTAATATACTATAGGTGAAGAAGTAATAATAATTAAATATATAAGTAATTAGATATTATTAGAGGTAAGTAGATAGATAATGAATATAAAGGGTGTTACCTGGGCTTGATGTTGAAATTTTAAGTTATTAATGTTATCTGAAATCTGCAATACTTGGTGTTATACTTGTTATTTGTGGCACATTATCGGTCTGGATGTAAACTCTTAAATATCTTATATGTATATTGAGCATTTAATTTAACACCTGCTGTTTAATTTATTGCATGAGTTGGTGGTGTTTTTGGTGGTGGGGATTGTTGGAGATAACTGCGGGTCCCACATAGGGCTGGCAAGTTGCCACGGGTCCCCTACGTGGCTGGTTATCTCAGGTCCCATTATGTGGCCGGTTGTCAACAGGGACACCATGGGTCCCACATATGGCTCCTTGGGGAAAGATTGAGATCCGTCGAGATTTGGTGTGAGATAATATGTTCCGTTTGTTGAACGTAGGTACTCTGTGATAGAGTAGGACACTACACATGCACAAGTATACACTGCTCATGTAGACTTAAGGTTTTATGTGAGGGGTTGGTGGAGATAGGGATCACCTACTGGCTCTCGTGCTCACCCTACTTTGTTTCTATTTTCCTACAGGTTGTAGGGGGTAGCCGTTGGAGTCATAGTGGAGCAGGTTGGGACCTCATTATGTGGGATTCCTCTTCATGGATTTAGTTATTGGTTTGATTATTTACTTTCCGGACACGGGTCCATGACAGTTGTATTAACTTGGATAGCTGGACATTGTAAATCTGTGTTTATGGGTGGATTGAATTCAGTCATATTGACTGCACTGATGGTTATTGGTTGATTGCGTGTTGTATTTGGATCATTGGTATGTGCAATGCTACCCCCGTTGTAGTATTGGATAGGAATAGATCAGTCTACAATCCCTTGACCTCCAGAGTGGGCATGGGGAAGTCACGTTCCTGGTTCTGTGGGTTTCGGAATCTGGGGCGTGACAGTGGATGATGATGAGGAGCCTCTTCTGAATCCTTTTCTGCTTTTCTGCAGGAATCACTCGAAGTATTTGACCAGAAGAGCTATTTCTTCTTCAGCGTCAGAGTCAGAGTTCTCTAACTCTTCCATATCATCATTCCGTTGTATGCTAAGACATTCCGTAGCTTTGAAAGCTACCCCCTTTTCTTTTCAAGCTATTTTCTCATCTCGGTCAGTGTATTTGAACCTGACCTCATGAGTCCGTAGCTCTCCGTATAGTTCTTCAGGGACAACATACTGCCAGTTCTTGTCCGCTTGCATCTAGAGCTACTTGGAGTAGTAGCGATCCGGCAACGAGCGGAAAAACTTGTCAATGATTTGGAATTGCGTATAATGCTCATTGACAGTTTTCAGCTCAAGAATTAGCTTGCCGAACCTCCGGTAGATGCTCTCGAGGGATTCGCCAGGTTTATGATTGAAGCTCTCAAAGTTCTGTCTGAAAGCACAAATGACGTTCTGCATTTGGGACTGACTTCCCTCATAGAGGATTGTTAGTTTATCCCAGACAGCTCTCGTTGTCGTTCAGCCTTAGACGTCCGTGAAATCTTTGGAGTCCGAAGACGATGTTACGTATGCCAGAGCCTTTTCGCTAGCACATTGCTAGGCTCTTTCGTCATTGGTAAGTTCAGTATCCGTCTTTGGCCTTCTAACTCCATGTTCTCCGATAGTCATCGAAATAGGTAGCTCCTGATGAAGACATGGCCACATGAGCTACCTATTCATCAGGAGCTACCTATTCAACCTCCACACAAGCTACTGAGTATCCCTCAGATTTCACTCCGAAACTAACCAACCTTTATCCTGTCAGTACATCTAAACCGTTGGATGGTTTCATTTCAAGTGACACCATAGTTTATGACTGTGGAAGAGAGGCTGTTACTGCTAATCCAAAGTAGTAGCACCCGTACCTAAAGATGAAGGGAAGGCTGATGAAGGGATGTAATGACCCGTGTGTAACCCGTGTGTAAGGAGTTAACCACAAACACCTTGGATGTTGGTACACAAGTTTAAGGTAAGAGATGAGCCCAAGAGGGGACTTTTGAGAGGTGCATGTGTCGAGCGATAGCGTACATTTATGCCCTAGGAAGATGCTATGCGTTCTAAGCGGTTTTAAATTGTTTTGGCTGATCTTGGAGCTCACTTTTGACCTAGTAGATGGCCTCAAACAATTGGCGTGCAAGAACAAAAGTTTCTTGAATGAGGTCCTCTATCTACCACGAAATTTCGAGCATTTGGAGCTGCACGTGAATTCACCCATTTCACGTGCAAGCATATTTTTGCTTCTCAGGCCTCTACAAGATGCAAGGAGACTTGGAGTAAAGTTTGAGTGCATTTGGAGCTGCACGCCAATTGGGGAATTGGCGTTCAAATTGGCGTGCATATTTTTGCATGGTTACCTTGGTTTTGTTATTCTAATCATCTTTTTCCAAAGGACCAGGTTGGAATAGTGAGTATTTTGGTGTGTATGGATGCGGAAAGGTTGTAGCTTGTGTAATCAAAACTACGTCGTTTTGATCATGGGTTTCACTTAATCAAAACTACGTCGTTTTGATAATGGGAGGTCTATATAAGGATGAGGAGACTCCTTGTTCTAGGGTTAGGGTTCTTTTTCCGGCCGAGAGAGAGAGAGAGAGAGAGAGAGAGAGAGAGAGAGAGGGAAGGAGAGCGGCTGGCTTGCCGCCGGAGCGTCGTGCGTGGGGAAGACAACGTCTAGCGTGGAAGCAAGAGCCGGAGGACGTTTTCAAGGTAGGGGTTCTGTTCTTCCTAAATCCTCCTGTCCTAGGGTCCTAGGGCGAATATGAGTTATATCTGTTATATTATTTATATGTAACTTCATATAGGTGTGACCTCCTATATGAATGTTGGCCTTAATGGCGATTTTGGTGTTCTGGTGTTTGTGTGATGCATGAAAAGTGTTTGATAAAATGCCCGTATGACATGCCCGCTACATGTTTGATGAAATGCCTGTGTGAACTTATGTGTGTATATGCCCATTAAGTGTTTGGTAATATGTCCGTGCTGGACTTGTGGTTTAGTGTATGTATGTATGCTGGATGTTTGCTCTATGGCCCGAATGGTTGGGTTTGTGCGCTTGTGAACGGGTGCACACCAAGTGTTTGGTTGTATGCTTGAGTGACCATGTGTGTTGTGTGCTTGACCGTGGTATCTGGCCTGAAGAGGCGGTTAAATCACTTGGCCCGAAGAGGCGGTTAAATCACTTGGCCCGAAGAGGCGGTTAAATCACTTGGCCGAAGAGGCGGTTAAATCACTTGGCCTGAAGAGGCGGTTAAATAACTTGGCCTGAAGAGGCGGTTAAATCACTTGTGGTTAAAGTGTTAGCTTGTGTGGCGTGGAAGATTGTAAATTGTTGATGTGGTTGTTATTATGTTTGTTGAAATTATTGTATCACGACACCGCACTTGTACACATGGCATGTAGATGCTAGGAACATGGGATGGGTTGGGGAGACATGATCCCTACCGAGCCTGTGGTTGCTCACCCCTCCTACCGTGTTTGTTTGTTTTCCAGGGACTTACAGGCGTTAGGTGGATACACCAAGGTGGAAGACCCTCTCCACTTTATTGTTCATTTCGGTAATGTACTTTTATGATTTATGTAACCCCAGGGAGGGGAATGTACTAAGGGATTGAATGTAATCGGGGACTTGGTTGTTTTGTGAACCTTTGATGTTTTGGAATTAAATAAAGATGTGGCTTATTTGATTTATTGTAATTGTTAGACTTGCTTGTGTGGCATCCAAGAATCCTACCCCATTGCCCTCCGTGTGGGTGAATGGGGAGTCACGCACCGGTTTCCTCGGGTTGGAAATCCGGGGCGTGACAATATGGTATCGAGCATGGTCTAGTTGGCCTAGGGTAGTGGGCGGACTTGGTTATCTTGGGTCCTTTGGAGGAGCCCGGAGGGACGTGCCCGATCAACACGGTCCTCTTGGAGCCTCCAAGGTGTACTTGGGGTAGTCCGGTCTTGTGGTAGGATTTGCATGCATTGGCATTAGGGCACTAGTTGCATTGGTTGTTGTATGTGAAGGTGTGGATACCTGAAAAAAAAAATAATTGTGATAAAAGAAAAATATGAATAATGTGATAAGGTGAGAACCGTGCAACTCGATTAACTCGATTTTATGACAACTTGAGCCGTGTGCTTGTGGAATTCTGTTTGGCAATGTGGTTTAATGAGAACTAAAATGTGTGCGGTGTGTGTAATTGTATGGATAAATGGTTGAACGTGATAAAGTTTCAATTGTGCAACTCGAAATTTTGTGATGATTCGAGCATGAAAACATGGAAAAGAATTTGTGGTATTGAAATTGAGCGTTTGTGAACGTGAAGCTTGTGAAATGTGAACGAACAAAAATAAAATAAAATAAAATACAATAATGTTGGTGTCCGTGAATGATTGAGTATGTGCCTTTGTATGGTGTTGTGTGGAGGAAGCGATGTTGTGTTCAAAACGATGAGATATCCACTTAAGTATGAATTATATGGGCAATGTAAAGGTGTGAACTTGTTGTAAGGGTATGAACTTGTATAGTTTGTGATGTGCATCCATGAATTTGTGTGGTGATAATGCATGTTTTGAGGTTAGTTATAGTTCGAATGCCTAGCCGGTAATGGTATTGAGATTATTGAGTGATAACCTAGAGCGCTGCCTTTTCGTGGAGCCAATGTCTCCGAAAATTGTGACCGGTACGATATTGAGGTAAGAAAAAGCCCGCCCCCCATCTGGGCAAGTGGGAGAGCCGCAGGATGTAAGTAATGATATAATCATGGCAGGGTTGGCATCTTAAGCCTGGTAATTTAAGAGTGAAGGATGAGATTCGACAACCGATTAAGAGCGAGGTACGTCGAGAGCTATCAACCCACATCATCGGGGGATCTTGGGTGAAGATTAATTGAAGCATAGTTGTCCCGATCAGCGAGAAAGGGGCTCAAGAGGTAGAGACCAGTTTCCCAAAGGGGTTGTTCTTGCGTGGACAACCGGGACATTGGAAAAGAGTATCAGGAAGAAGTACTAGTGTCGCGTCTATGGAAAAGTAGGACATCTCCAAGACCCTGTTTTGGTAAAGCAAGTCTTGGTGCTAGAAGCCGGCCCAACGAGCTAGGAATAAAGCAAAATTCAAGTGAGGCTAGGAGAAGAGCATGCGAACTTTCCTTAGTCAAGGGTACGATTTTGATTCTGCGTGTTAAGATTTTGTTTAGTGGTGGTATCATATTCCTTTAATGATAGTGATCGGTTGAGTCTCGTCTGGATTAGGTGAGGTGGTGAACCTTTGATTGTTGCGTTTCTAGCAATTTAATTAAGACACTTGTGATAGAGGGATATTTTATTTGGGTGGGCTCTTGAGCCACTATTTTATGCTAGGTGAGGCTTGAAGGTCGTTTGAGTTACCATTTTGGATGGACGTAGTTGGGACCCTGGAGAATAAATGAGTAAAATAAATAAAAAATATACATATAATACCAAAAGACTAATAAATTACTAATGGTTATAAACGGTTGTTGGAAAGAGTTGGTGGTTTTAATATGGTCTAAAGTGTTAATTGTATCTTTGTGTGGTAGTCAATTTTGGGCGCCCGTGTGTGAGGAAAGTAATAAATGTTACCGTGTTACCCCTAATACTCTAGCGTAGGTGAGATTACCTGGCCTAGCTAGCCTAGGAAGCCGGAGGCATGAGTTAGTGGCTTGTGGGTAGTGTGTGACCCCACTCGTGGCAACCTTGAGTAATAAATGTGTTTTCTTGTGAGTAGAGGTTTCGTAGATGTGCTACTTAAGAAGGATGTTCTTTTGGTAACCTTTCCAAGTGTCAAGGTTGAGGAAGGAAATTGCCACTAGTATAACCCACCCTTGAGTCATTGAAATCTAAATTGATTGGCAAGAGTGGTATGTGGTTTTAAGATTCTTATGGGTGTCCTATGGAAATGGCTGCAAATTCTTGGGCGGCCAAACATTGACCACATGTCATGCTGGTGGTGTGTGAAAGACCTTGGGTAATGTTCATAGGATATGTGGTGAAATGGGTTTGCGTATGTATAAAAAAAGGTGATGAGTTCCGGAACTAGGTTACGAGTGAGTTTATAGGATCGTGCCCAGTGAACCCAATCGGTGCAAGCAGCAAGCGAGTGAGATTGGGCAGGCCTTGTTTGGGTTTTTCCTCATAATTGGGAGACACCTTCCGAGGGGTTGAGGATGTACTCCTGGTGGTGGGACCATTCCGTTAATCCATGTCGTGTGGGTAATAGGCTTAAAAGAGGCGAGGAGGTGGGGACTAGTATGTCCTCTCTTACATGTGTTCTACACGTAGTTTATTTCGTGTGTTGTGGTTGCTTTGTTTTGTTGTGAGTGTTACATATGTGCTAAAGGAGTAGCAAAGTTCTTATGTGTGGGCCTCGTGGCATTCATATGCAGAGGAGTAAGAGGTGATGCATGCACATATTATGTGCGGTGTGGGATGAAGAGGGGTGTTATGTGTAATGTTGATGTTATTCCTTGTCACATGTGATGGCATGCTAAGTTAAAGTGTGAAAGTATTGATGCGTTGTGATTCACTAAATGGAGTCGAGGTGAGTTTTGCTTGTAAGGGGTATTAATGCTACCCCTTTGGGGGAGACTTTGTCCCGCGGCTATCATGGGGTCCTCATGCTACATATGTTCTTCTTGAAAGTCTTTTGTGTGCGTTTTGATGCGGTAAGTGAGATGGTCCACGCCATCAAAGTGTTGGTGTGTTTGGGAGCTACATGAATGTCCCGAATAAGGAGTTTGCATGCCTCGTTTCTTGTGCCTACCCAGGAGGAATTGCAGGACCATATTAAGTCGCGGTTGAGCCCGAGTATTTCTTGGTCCATTTGAGTGTTTTCTTTGGTGTGTTGATAGTTGATATAGCGGTGTTGGTGGGCCATGAGGTGGAGTATGTCTTGGAGGCAAGGGATTTTCTTGTGACCTGTGAGTGGTGACATGAGGATTCCATTGTGGTCAGGTTGGATAGGAGAGTTTTCGGTGTGGGGGGGGACTATGTTGTTCACAGCTACTCGGCGTCAAGGGATTCCTATCGTGTGGTCCGTCCGCCGACTTGGTCAGGCATCATCTCTTGGGCCGTACGGTAAGCCTTAGTTGTGAAGGCAATGTGGGACCTTGGCGATCTCTATTTGGCCGTGATCAAGGAGGTCGCTCTCAAAGTCGGTGATTAGTGATGCCCGATAGTGGGTTTTGGTCTTACCATGGTTGTGTGTGTGGTGCCGCATTTCTCGTTTTTAGTGCATCCTTGGACTTCGTTGGGCGCCAGGGTGACCGCAACCGAGTGGTTAAGGGCACACTCCATTCTCGTGTTTCTATGTCTAGGCTTGTATTCCGTTCTGCGTCCCCATTGCCGTTGGTGGGGTTTCAATGTTCCTTACTTGAGTGAGGTGGTTTTGCAGTTGATGATGGTCGTCTTGAGATGAGCTCCTGTGTGGGAATGTGATTGTGGTTTGCATAATGCTATCCTATTTGTTTGTGTTTCATTGTGACCTCATTGTGCTTGCTTGTTGGGGTGAGGTCTACCTATGGGTCTCGGGCCGCGTTGACTTCAAATCCCAATTGTTGGGTATTTTACGTTGTGGAGTGTTGGTCCCATCGTGCCCCGAGTTGGCATCTCCAACATTTGTGGTAATGACTGCCTTATGTGTTGCTTTGATCTTATCGCGTTGTTTACTATTTGGTTTCCCTTTTCGGGGACGAAAGGTCTACTAAAGGTGGGACGGGTGTGAGGAAACTCCCAATGGCCGCGTTTGTATGGTATTGGCGACCGGGCGGTGGAACGTTAAACGTGTCGTAGTGTTTTGTTTATGCCTTGTTCCTTGTAGTGGTGTTTATGATGTGAGTTGGTCCGTGACTTATGTGATTTGTTAAACGTACGTGTTGGGGATGGGCGTATACGTCGTACACCGTCGTGACGTGAATACTTGTGACATGTGTTAGGTGAGGAGAACAAGGGTTGTTGGTGAGATTAGAATATGTGTTTCCTTATCATGCTTGTGTTGTATTGGGTCTGTGGGTACGTGCCTTCATGTGTGTTATTGTGTGATATCTTCATTCGCGGGTATGTGAATGGTTGTGGACGATGTCATCAGCATGTGCATTATGGAAAGTGTATGGTCTTTTTCGCGGACGACACGTCCTATGGCGGAAATATGGAAAGCGGAACCATGATCGTGAGCAACCCCGAGTTGTTCGAGGACGAACAATCTTAAGGGTGGAGGGGTGGCTGTTGGCTGGTGTATTTGTATTTCCTTTCGACTTGTGACTTTAATTTATATTGAATGTGTTAATGAAATGTGCTTGTGATGGATATTTGTGACATGTGGATGTGTTTCCATAGATTGTGATGCATGTGGTTATGGAATGTGGTGACACTATGTTATGTGCTATTGTGTACAATGTCGGTGTATGACCCATTTGGGTGTTGTAGCTGCCGTGTGGCAAATGGGTAGCTTGTGTTTGTTTTTTCTCGGATGTCATTTCTTTTCGAGGACGAAAAGTCTTAAGGGGGAGAGGATGTAATGACCCGTGTGTAACCCGTGTGTAAGGAGTTAACCACAAACACCTTGGATGTTGGTACACAAGTTTAAGGTAAGAGATGAGCCCAAGAGGGGACTTTTGAGAGGTGCATGTGTCGAGCGATAGCGTACATTTATGCCCTAGGAAGATCTTATGCGTTACTGAGCGGTTTTAAAGCTGTTTTGGCTGATCTTGGAGCTCACTTTTGACCTAGTAGATGGCCTCAAACAATTGGCGTGCAAGAACAAAAGTTTCTTGAATGAGGTCCTCTATCTACCACGAAATTTCAGAGCATTTGGAGCTGCACGTGAATTCACCCATTTCACGTGCAAGCATATTTTTGCTTCTCGGGCCTCTACAAGATGCAAGGAGACTTGGAGTAAAGTTTGAGTGCATTTGGAGCTGCACGCCAATTGGGGAATTGGCGTTAAATTGGCGTGCAGGCATATTTTTGCATGGTTACCTTGGTTTTGTTATTCTAATCATCTTTTTCCAAAGGACCAGGTTGAATAGTGAGTATTTTGGTGTGTATGGATGCGGAAAGGTTGTAGCTTGTGTAATCAAAACTACGTCGTTTTGATCATGGGTTTCACTTAATCAAAACTACGTCGTTTTGATAATGGGAGGTCTATATAAGGATGAGGAGACTCCTTGTTCTAGGGTTAGGGTTCTTTTCCGTCGCGTCGAGAGAGAGAGAGAGAGAGAGAGAGAGAGAGAGAGAGGGAAGGAAGGAGAGCCGCCGGCTTCTTGCCGGAGCGTCGTGCGTGGGGAAGACAACGTCTAGCGTGGAAGCAAGAGCCGGAGGACGTTTTCAAGGTAGGGGTTCCGTTCTTCCTAAATCCTCCTCCGTCCTAGGGTCCTAGGGCGAATATGAGTTATATTGTTATATTATTTATATGTAACTTCATATAGGTGTGACCTCCTATATGAATGTTGACCTTAATGGCGATTTTGGTGTTTCGGTGTTTGTGTGATGCATGAAAAGTGTTTGATAAAATGCCTGTATGACATGCCTGCTACATGTTTGATGAAATGCCCGTGTGAACTTATCGTGTGTATATGCCCATTAAGTGTTTGGTAATATGTCCGTGTGACTGGACTTGTGGTTTAGTGTATGTATGTATGCTGGATGTTTGCTCTATGGCCCGAATGGTTGGGTTTGTGCGCTTGTGAACGGGTGCACACCAAGTGTTTGGTTGTATGCTTGAGTGACCATGTGTGTTGTGTGCTTGATCGTGGTATCTGGCCTGAAGAGGCGGTTAAATCACTTGGCCTGAAGAGGCGGTTAAATCACTTGGCCTGAAGAGGCGGTTAAATCACTTGGCCTGAAGAGGCGGTTAAATCACTTGGCTACGGAAAGAGGCGGTTAAATCACTTGTGGTTAAAGTGTTAGCTGCGTGTGCGGTGGAAGATTGTAAATTGTTGATGTGGTTGTTATTATGTTTGTTGAAATTATTGTATCACGACACCGCACTTGTACACATGGCATGTAGATGCTAGGAACATGGGATGGGTTGGGGAGACATGATCCCTCGAGGCGTGGTTGCTCACCCCTCCTACCGTGTTTGTTTGTTTTCCAGGGGACTTACAGGCGTTAGGTGGATACACCAAGGTGGAAGACCCTCTCCACTTTATTGTTCATTTCGGTAATGTACTTTTATGATTTATGTAACCCCAGGGAGGGGAATGTACTAAGGGATTGAACTGTAATCAGGGACTTGGTTGTTTTGTGAACCTTTGATGTTTTGGAATTAAATAAAGATGTGGCTTATTTGATTTATTGTAATTGTTAGACTTGCTTGTGTGGCATCCAGTAATCCAACCCCATTGCCCTCCGTGTGGGTGAATGGGGAGTCACGTACCGGTTTCCTCGGGTTGGAAATCCGGGGCGTGACACACCCGTACCTAAAGATGAAGGGAAGGCTGCTGCAGTTAAAGCCAAAACTGTAGCACCCAGAAACAAAGGAAAGGCTAAGGTTGACGCATCTAGGGCCAAGAGCGCGTCACCCAATCGGAAAGGATTAGGCCGTAGGGAACAAAATCAAAAAGGGTTTTCTTGGCAAATCAAAATCAAAATCTCAAAGGAGTATCTCTCCCAAGAAAACCCAATTAAAAGAAGCAACTCACGCTAACAAAGTAAAGTCAACCTGAAAAGTTAAAGTTCCTAACAAAGTAAAATCCGGAACTGTTGACAATGCTGTTGTTTCTCCTAACCACCCGAAACAAGTTTGGGCACCAAAAGTGTAAACTGTTTTCTTGCAGGAGCATCTCTGGAATTCATTGCCGGACCACTTGAAGTTAAAGATCAATCAAAGCAAGTAGATCCTCGATAGTGGATGCTCCGAACATATGATGAGTGATTAGCAAAAGTAAGACTATGGGGTATGACACTTTAACCAACGGCTGTATATCAATAACTAAGGTTGCACTAGTCGAAGGTTTGAAGCATAATCTGCTGAGTGTTAGTAATTTATGTGACAAAGGATTTACTATTTCCTTTATGTCCAACACCTGCACAGTTAGGGAAAACATATCCGGAGATATTAAGTTATCCGGATTAAGAGATGGGGACATATACTCAGTGGTCTTAAGAAATAATTCTTCTGACCCTGTATGCTTCCTCACTAAAGCATAAGATGAACAAAGTTGGTTGTGACACAAGCATTGTGCTCATTTAAATTTTAAGACTTTGTCTAAACTAGCGTCGCTTCACTTGATGAATGGTCTGCCCAAACATAAATACTCCAGAGACACTCTCTGTCGAGAATGCCAACTCGGCATGCAGACCAAGCATAGTTTTAAGAGCAAATCAGTTAATTCAATAACTGCTCCTTTGCAACTTCTTCATATGGACCTCTGTGGTCTTCTATTGCTTCTCTTGCCGGTGCGAGATATACCCTAGTGGTTATCGATGACTTCACCAGGTATACATGGGTGATGTTCCTGAAATCAAAGGATCAAACCTTTGAACATCTTATAGATCTCTTCAACTGGATAAGCAATTCACAAGAACTGAGCATTAAATGCATCAAGAGTGATCATGGTATGGAATTTGACTTTCCTAATATGAGATCATATTGTTCTGAACAGGGCATTCAACACGACTTCTCTGCACCCAAGACTCCACAACAAAATGGAGTTGCTGAGCGTAAGAATCGCACTTTTTTCGAAGCTGGTAGATCAATGTTAGCAGGGGCAAAGCTTCCTCTCAGTCTATGGGCTGAAGCTATGTCCACTGCATGCTATGTTCAGAACAGAACTCTTATCAATAAGGTTACCATGAAAACACCCTATGAGATGTGGAGAGGTAGGAAGCCATCAATCTCTCATTTTAAAGCTTTTGGGTGTGTTTACTATGTGTTAAACAACAGCAAAGAGGCCCGGAGTAAATTTGAGCCAAAATCCGATTTTGTCGGATAGTCGTTACACAGCAAGGCTTATCGTACTTGCAACAGAAAACGTTTAACAGTTGAAGAATTTATCCATGTTGATTTTGATGAATCTTAACTTGATTGGTCAAGTGTAGGATCTTCAAATCCAATTGTGCAGGATCATATGGACACAATTGACTATTCTCAGTTCAGACATGTTCCTGCCACAACTCCTGATGAATCACCTAGTACCGGTGAAGCAAGAACAAATGCTACTGATGATGCTTCAGAAGATTCGGACTCAGGACTTCCACTCAACTCCGGACAAATTGATATGGATATTCATAACACCAGAGAAACTTCAAGTCCATCCGGACCAGTTAATACTGAAAGTCACAGTGCCGAAGAACCTCCAAGTACTTCTGGAACTGTTCATCATACGGATACAACTGGCCCAGAAGAAGCTCAACTAGCCGATGTACAAGATCCACCTGATCTGGCAGAGCTTCAAATCATTGATTACTCACCACCACTTGTGTAGAACTATAGGTGGACTCGAAACCACCCATCAGATCAAGTGATTGGTGATCCTACTGTTGGAGTAAGAACGAGGGCAGCCACCTCCAACTTGTGTCTCTATTCTTGTTTTCTATCACCGATAGAGCCAAAGGTGGTGGATGAAGCCCTTTAGAATTCAAATTGGATAGACACAATGTGAAAAGAACTTAATCAGTTCAAGAGGAATGACGTGTGGACATTAGTACCACGGCCGAGGTCGCAACAAGTCATTGGAGTTAAATGGGTGTTCCAGAACAAAAAGGATACTGATGGAATAGTAATCCGGAACAAAGCAAGACTGGTAGCCAAAGGATATCGTCAAGAAGAAGGCATTGATTATGACGAAACCTTTGCTCCAGTAGTTAGACTTGAGGCGATCCGAATGTTCCTAGTGTATGCATCCTATGAAAACTTTACAGTTTATCAAATGGACGTCAAGAGTGCTTTTCTAAATGGAGATTTTCAAGAGGAGGTTTATGTTGAACAACCTCCAGGTTTCATTGAACACAAGGCTGAACATATGGTATATAAACTACGGAAAGCCTTATATGGATTGAAGCAAGCTCCAAGAGCCTGGTATGACACACTGTCAGAATTCTGGCTCGAACACAATTTCAGAAAAGGGAAGATAGACACCATACTATTTCTGTCACACCCCAATTTCCTTTCACTTGGAAACGGGTAATGACTGCCCATGCCCGCACCCGAAGGGTGCAGGGGTTGGTGCAAGCACCTAAAAGGACTTATGACGCGGGTGCTGTCCCAAACCTGTACAACCAGGCTAACATGCCACGGGCATGCTCCTACTCCCAAACCATGCACACAAACAATAATTAAATAACAACCACAACTCAATTCATTTCATTTAAAAAGGGGCTCAAAGTTCAATACAACTCAATGGGGAAAAGTTCCCATTTAAACCAGAATACTGTTTACAAATAATCCCATACATAAAAATAGAAATCCATAACAAAACAATGAAAACCAACATAGTCTTCAGCCTCAGTGGCCTATCACCACAGCCCCTTCACCTACCGCCTGCTAAACCCTGCAAAAGAACAATTTATGGGAAGGGTGAGCAAACCATAGCTCAGTAGGGATCCAATCTCCCCAGACCCGTCCCACTCAACAGTATGCATGACAAGTGTATGCTTGTGCTCGTGTCGTGCCTAAAGCTAAAGCAGCAAACATCACCTAGTAACACACCTTTTACCTGAGCCACACTGGAGGGCAGAGGACACCCCGCCACCACGGCGACATGACATACCACATCCAGGCGAATATTGCATGGACACCAATGCAACATTTTCCACCCGAGTCAGGTATGGTCAACCACCTCCTCGGGCGCCATACCTACCCTCAAGAATGGGTGTAGACTTAGCCCACCGTCGTGAGTGCTACACCGAGACTCAGGACCGCAGTCCTGGCCAAATCTCAAGGGGTCCAGTTATCATGCCTGGCCCATAACTCAGCTCAATCCCATCACATTTGGGTGATTAATCTCCAACAACAATAAAATCAGTTACAAAAGTACGGCTTAGTAACACATCTCAACTTAATACAAAACAGCAGTGCTACTCAACATAGTATATCACAAACAAGGTTCACACGGCCGACATAGTCAGTTACAAACAACATATACCAGCCTCACAGGCTTAAAACCAAACACGCAACATACAACAACCACGCAGGAATATTATCAAACACATAGTGAACATAGCCACACAAACATTTTATCAAACACCTAGTGGGCATGGACAACCCAACGATTTCCAGTCCACTCCCAAGCATCAAATCAACCAATATGCCATTGAAGGCCAACATCCATATAGGAGATCACACCTATATGGATTTACATATATATATATATAAGCATGTATAGGACAGATACCCTAGGACAGAGAAAAACTGAGAAGAACGGAGTCCCTACCTTGCAAAAGTCCTCTGCTCTAGCCTCTACGATACACCGACCATCCACGCGAACCTCTACGGCCAAGATCCGAAGGTTCCCTCACACACTCTCTCTCTCTCTCTCTCTCTCTGCGGCGGCTGCAACAACAAATAGAAAACCCTAAACCCTAAACCGAAGCCTCAACACCATTATATAGACACCACACACATCAAAACGACGTAGTTTTGATTTAGTGAAACCCAGGATCAAAACGACGTAGTTTTAATCACACAAACTACCACCTTCCCGCTTCCATACAGGGCAAAATACTCATAATTTCAACATGGTCCTTTAGGGAAAAATCATTAAAATAAGAAAACCAAGGTAACCATGCAAAAATAAGTCTTCACGCCAATTTGCACGCCAATTCCCCAATTGGCGTGCAGCCCCAAATGCACTCAAACTTTACCCCAAACCTCCTTGCATCCTGTAGAGGCCTGAGAAGCAAAAATATGCTTGCACGTGAAATGGGTGAATTCACGTGCAGCTCCAAATGCTCTGAAATTTCTGTGGTAGGTAGGGGACCTCATTCTAAGCAACTTTTGTTCTTGCACGCCAATTGTTTGAGGCCATCTACTAGGTCCAAAATCTAGAAAGTTCCCATTCAGAAGGCAAGACTGCGACTAACTCAAAACACGGGTCCTTACATCCTCTCCCCCTTAAGACTTTTCGTCCTCGAAAAGAAAATGTGGCATGGAAGGAAACAGCAATAACAACCAATGAATACACAAATTAATACACACTGCATGAAAATACACACAAAAGAAATACTCTCAGGTCACCTAATCAGTTGGGCAAATACCTGATTATGTTGATGTTTGCCTTTCTCCCCTCGTCAGGGTTGTTTGTCCTCGAACAAATCAGGGTAGTGAGCACGCATCTCAGTCTCACGTTCCCAAGTCTCTTCCTCCATCCCTCGGTGTTTCCACAACACCCGAACCAATGGAATAGTCTTACCTCGCAGTTGCTTCTCTCGCCTATCGAAAATACGGATGGGTGCCTCAACAACTGACACATCTGCTTCAAGATCCAGAGTACTCCAATCCAACACATGGGTGGGATCGGGATGATATTTCCGCAACTGGGATATATGGAAAACATCATGAACTCTGCTCAAACTAGGTGGTAATGCCAACCTATAAGCAACAGGTCCAACTCTGCTCAAAATTTCGAACGGTCCAATGTATCGTGGAGATAACTTGGACCCTTTTCTAAATCTCTTATGCCCTCTCCGTGGAGAAACACGAAGGAATATGTGGTCTCCTACCAAAAACTCTAACGGTCAGCGTCGGCAATCCGCATAAGACTTTTGTCTGCTCTGAGCTGTAAGAAGACGCTGCCGAATCAGCTGTACTTTCGCTGTAGCCTCTTGGACAAATTGAGGTCCTAACATAGCTGTCTCTCCAACTTCTGCCCAACATAATGGAGACCGACATGGGCGACCATACAATGCCTCAAACGGGGCCATCCCAATAGAGGACTGGTAGCTGTTATTATAGGCAAACTCCACCAGAGGAAGGTGAGAAGCCCATGATCCTCCAAAATCTAGTACACAGGCTCTCAACAAGTCTTCCAATGTTTAAATGGTCCTCTCCGACTGACCATCAGTTTCAGGATGGAAAGTAGTACTCAAATTAAGTCGTGTTCCGAAGGCTTCTTGCAAACCTCCCCAAAACCGAGATGTAAACCGCGCATCCCTGTCTAAAACAATAGACAAGGGCACTCCGTGCAATCAGACAATCGCATCAACATATAATTGGCTTAATGTGCCGATAGGGTCTCGCTCCCGAATTGCCAAGAAATGGGCCGATTTAGTTAATCGGTCTACGATGACCCAAATCATATCCTTCCGCTCGGAAGTGGTAGGAAGTCCTGTCACAAAGTCCATGGTAATATGCTCCCACTTCCACTCAGCTACGGGCAAAGGCTGCAATTGACCAGCCGGTCGTTGATGCTCTGCCTTCACTTGTTGACAAGTAAGGCACCTGGAAACAAACTCTGCTACACTCCGCTTCAGTCCCGGCCACCAGAACTGTGCTCGAACGGCATGATACATTTTTGTTCCTCCTGGGTGCACAGCCAAACGGGAATGATGAAACTCCCTCAGCACATCCTCACGCATGGGAGGCGGTACTATCAGACGCCTCCGAAATTTCAACTCATGTTCAACTACTTCTGTCCAGTCTTCTGACAACTCTCCGGCCTCTATCTGGGCCCGGATCACTTCACAGTCCACGTCCCCCAACTGTCCATCACGGACGCGTTGATATAACTCTGGTATCACAGTGATAGGACAGAGGGTTGCTTCCGCACCGTGAAAATCAGGCTGTACCTGAAGCACTGCTAACTGTTCCATCATTTTCCATTCTCTCATGGAAACCTCAGCTTTTCCCTTTCTACTTAGCGCGTCAGCAACTAAATTCCCTTTCCCAGGCGTGTAGGAGAGCGTGAAGTCAAACATTTGCAGGTACTCTACCCATCTCCGCTGTCTCAAATTTAGGTCCCTCTGGGTGAAGATATACTGTAGGCTTTTGTGGTCAGTGTATACCACGAATTTCTCCCCCAACAGGTAATATCACCAAGACTTTAGGGCAAAAATAACTGCTGCTAACTCCGGGTCGTGCGTTGGATAATTTTGCGCATGGGACTTCAGTTGTCGCGAGCCATATGCTATGACTTTGTGCTCCTGCATCAGGACACACCCCAGTCCAACGCGAGACGCATCGCAATACACTTCAAATGGCACCCCCTCCTGTGGTAGACTCAACACCGGTGCAGTTGTTAGACGAGTCTTCAATTCTTCAAAAGCTTGTTGACACTTGTCCGTCCACTCGAATTTGGCCCCCTTCCGCGTAAGGGCTGTCATGGGCACCGCCAACCGGGAATACCCTTCCACGAAACGCCGGTAATATCCTGCCAGACCCAAGAAACTGCGGATCTCAAAAACATTTGCGGGCCTCTTCCAAGATGATACGGACTCAATCTTGGTTGGGTCCACTCCAACTCCTTTGGTAGATATTACATGCCCAAGAAAATGCACCTCTTGCATCCAGAAGTCGCACTTGCTAAATTTAGCATACAATTGATGATCTCGTAGTGTCTGCAACACCACGGTCAGGTGCTCCTCATGCTCAGCTCGGGTTTTAGAGTACACGAGGATGTCATCAATAAATACCACCACGAAGGAATCTAGGTATGGGGCAAATACCTGATTCATCAGATGCATGAAGACTGCCGGTGCGTTTGTGAGCCCAAAAGGCATCACTAACCACTCATAGTGGCCGTATCTGCACCTGAAGGCTGTCTTAGGAATGTCCTCGCTTCGGACCCTCAATTGATGATATCCCGAACGCAGATCAATCTTTGAGAACCATCGTGCTCCACTCAGCTGGTCAAGTAGATCATCGATCCGCGGTAAAGGGTATTTGTTCTTTACCGTCACTTGATTTAACTTCCGGTAATCAATACAAAGCCGCAACGAACCATCTGCCTTCTTAGCAAACAAAACTGGTGCACCCCAAGGAGAGGTACTAGGGCGCATAAAACCTTTATCTCCTAGTTCCTTTATTTGCTTTTGAAGCTCCCACAACTCGGCAGGTCCCATCCGGTATGCCACTTGTGAGATGGGTCCCACCCCTGGCAGAAGTTCAATCGTGAACTCGATACTTCTGTTCGGAGGCAACTCCATCAACTCCCCAGGAAAAACATCCTGGAAATTCTCAGCAACATCCGGCCACACCCGTTTCTCCACGTTACCTCCCTCCTCAAAGGTTAGAGTGGCAAGTCTGTGGGTAATATTGCCCCATAGCTCCCTCGTCGGTCCAGCTCTCCCAGCATTCCTATCCCATTCACCCACTAAGGTACAGGAGGATCCTGTGGGTGAAGTAAACGTCACTCGTCGTCTATAACAATCAATCTTAGCCTGAAAGGCCATCAACCAGTCCATCCCCAAAATCAAACTAAAGGTCCTCATTGGCATCACGTTTAGATCGAAAGAGAGTTCAACATCACCTATCGTAAGCGCACACTCACGACACACTCGGTGGATCGACTCCACACCTCCCATTGGTGACTCGACCCTCAGAGGTCTATCAGCCTCCACACAATCAAGTCCAAGGCTCTCAACCAAGGACTTAGCAATCAGGGAGCACGAGGCTCCGGTATCAAACAATACCGCAACAACAGTGCGAGATATTAAAATAGTACCTCGAACTACAGAAGGTCCGGCTCCACCTTCCTCGGAGGGTGATGGTAAATCCTCCATCTCTGCTAGTGCTGAGGTAAGCGCAAACACTCTGCCTTGGCTTGCCCCACCACTGGCCTCGCTCGCCTTTCCTTTAGTTCCTGCTTGGAGTCCACTGGGACGCCCCTCCGAACCTCCTTGTGGTTGCCTTTCCCCCTGTGGTCTAGTGTGACTGGAACCAGCCTGACTGGCTTGCCACGAATGTGCTGGCTTCGGAGTTGGGGCTTGAAATGGGGTCTCACCCCTGCTTCCTTGTGCAAAACTTCCAGCTCCCCGGCTACTTCCCCTGCTGAAACACACCTTACTGACGTGTCCTATCTTCCCACAGTTATGACACTTCAAGTGCTGTTTGGGGCACTCACATTTGACGTGCCCTGCCTGTCCACAACAGGTACACCCGCTTGGGAAGTTCCCAGCAGAACCTCCCTGTCCTCCAAAGTAATGGGATCTGGGTGGGGCCATTGAAGCTTGGCTCCTGTCCTTGGGAAGAGTCCCACTCCCAGGCTCAATCCTCTGCCTCTTGGTTTCCCCCTGCTTGTCGCGCATACTCTGTCCCAGCCGCTCCTGGTGAGCCTGTCTTCCTTCTTCTAATCCTCTCTCCCGGAATCTTTCTTTGTGTCCACGACTTCAGCATAAGTCTTCAGTCGCAGCATCTCTACTCTTTGCTTCAGGGCAGGTTTGAGTCCCATGGTAAACTTATGGGCCTTCAAGTCCTCCCTTGAGATTGCTTCTGGGGCAAACCGACTCAGCCCTCGAAAATCTCGCTCATACTCTGCCACCGTACGCGATCCCTGCTTAAGACTACTGAACTCTTCCCGTTTCTGCCACCGCAACGACTCTGGGAAGAACTCCTCATGAAACAACTGGAGGAACTCATTCTAGGACATGGTCTCCATGTCTCGGCTTCCTGAAATGCTAAGCCACTACTCCAATGCCTCCTCCTCCAACTGTCGGACTGCCAGCCTCACCTTGTCTTCCTCCTGGGGTCGGAGGAAGGAGAATACATATTCGATCTGCCGCAGCCAATGCTCTGCTCCTAGAGGTTCAGCTCCTCCCTTGAACCTTGGTGGGTGTTCCTTTCAAAACCACGTCACCACATCATCCTCATCTCGCCTCACCGGCACTTCCTGCCTACGCGACGGTCCTGCCTCACGGGGTGGAGAGGGTGGCACTGGCTGTCGTGCCATCATCTCCCGACGTACCTCGTTTAGGATCTCCCCCCTGAGATCCTCATGCATTCCCTGAACATTCTCACTTAAGGCCCTGACTTGGGCCATGATCCGCTCCAGGGGATCATCGCCCTCTACTCGCTGTCCTCTCTCCTGTCCAGCACGTGCAGAAGATTCATCCTCTACAGCTGGGGTAGCTCGGGTTACTCTCCTAGGAGGCATAGTCTACCTATTTTAAACAGAACTAGTGTCAGCATCTCAGCTCTATACACCCTCATCCCCATGGGCCATGAGGTACTCAAGCAACGTTTTTCATGTAAACATACAGGTAAATCACAAAATTGCACAGTAGCGATTCATAGTAACAATCCATAGCAACAAGTCTCACAGGAAATCACAGAATTTCACAGCAACAAATTTCAATGTCAAATCATAATACTCATATTGAAATTAAACTAGTGCCCTAATGCCAATGCATGTATGCATCCCAACCCAAATGCAAATGTCCTACTCCTTGGTCTAACTGCCCCTGAGTACACCCCAGAAAATCAGATAGAACCACGGTGATCAGGCGTGTCCTACACTGCCTCCCAAGGGTCTCAAAAGCAATTATCCCTCCCCACTACCCTAGGTCCACTAGACCATGAACTATCGCTCTGATACCATATTGTCACACCCCAATTTCCTTTCACTTGCAAGCACCTAAAAGGACTTATGACGCGGGTGCTGTCCCAAACCTGTACAACCAGGCTAACATGCCACGGGCATGCTCCTACTCCCAAACCATGCACACAAACAATAATTAAATAACAACCACAACTCAATTCATTTCATTTAAAAAGGGGCTCAAAGTTCAATATAACTCAATGGGGAAAAGTTCCCATTTAAACCAGAATACTGTTTACAAATAATCCCATACATAAAAATAGAAATCCATAACAAAACAATGAAAACCAACATAGTCTTCAGCCTCAGTGGCCTATCACCACAGCCCCTTCACCTACCACCTGCTAAACCCTGCAAAAGAACAATTTATAGGAAGGGTGAGCAAACCATAGCTCAGTAGGGATCTAATCTCCCCAGACCCGTCTCACTCAACAGTATGCATGACAAGTGTATGCTTGTGCTCGTGTCGTGCCTAAAGCTAAAGCAGCAAACATCACCCAGTAACACACCTTTTACCTGAGCCACACTGGAGGGCAGAGGACACCCCGCCACCACGGCGACATGACATACCACATCCAGGCGAATGTTGCATGGACACCAATGCAACATTTTCCACCCGAGTCAGGTATGGTCAACCACCTCCTCGGGCGCCATACCTACCCTCAGGAATGGGTGTAGACTTAGCCCACCGTCGTGAGTGCTACACCGAGACTCAGGACCGCAGTCCTGGCCAAATCTCAAGGGGTCCAGTTATCATGCCTGGCCCATAACTCAGCTCAATCCCATCACATTTGGGTGATTAATCTCCAACAACAATAAAATCAGTTACAAAAGTACGGCTTAATAACACATCTCAACTTAATACAAAACAGCAGTGCTGCTCAACATAGTATATCACAAACAAGGTTCACACGGCCGACATATTCGGTTACAAACAACATATACCAGCCTCACAGGCTTAAAACCAAACACGCAACATACAACAACCACGCAGGAATATTATCAAACACATAGTGAACGTAGCCACACAAACATTTTATCAAACACCTAGTGGGCATGGACAACCCAACGATTTCCAGTCCACTCCCAAGCATCAAATCAACCAATATGCCATTGAAGGCCAACATCCATATAGGAGATCACACCTATATGGATTTACATATATATATATAAGCATGTATAGGACAGATACCCTAGGACAGAGAAAACTGAGAAGAACGGAGTCCCTACCTTGCAAAAGTCCTCTGCTCTAGCCTCTACGATACACCGACCACCCACGCGAACCTCTACAGCCAAGATCCGAAGGTTCCCTCACTCTCTCTCTCTCTCTCTCTCTCTCTCTCTCTCTCTACGGCGGCTGCAACAACAAATAGAAAACCCTAAACCCTAAACCTAAGCCTCAACACCATTATATAGACACCACACACATCAAAACGACGTAGTTTTGATTTAGTGAAACCCAGGATCAAAACGACTTAGTTTTGATCACACAAACTACCACCTTCCCGCTTCCATACAGGGCAAAATACTCATAATTTCAACATGGTCCTTTAGGGAAAAATCATTAAAATGACAAAACCGGTAACCATGCAAAAATAAGTCTGCACGCCAATTTGCACGCCAATTCCCCAATTGGCGTGCAGCCCCAAATGCACTCAAACATTACCCCAAACCTCCTTGCATCCTGTAGAGGCCTGAAAAGCAAAAATATGCTTGCACGTGAAATGGGTGAATTCACGTGCAGCTCCAAATGCTCTGAAATTTCTGTAGTAGGTAGGGGACCTCATTCTAAGCAACTTTTGTTCTTGCACGACAATTGTTTGAGGCCATCTACTAGGTCCAAAATCTAGAAAGTTCCCATTCAGAAGGCAAGACTGCGACTAACTCAAAACACGGGTCCTTACAATTTCTACGGAAAGTGAAAGATCATTCTCTGATCGTACAAACCTATGTGGATGACATCATTTTCGGATCATCAAATCCGAAGCTTTGTGAAGAGTTTGCGAAGTTGATGACTAGCAAATTTGAAATGAGCATGATGGGAGAATTAACGTACTTCCTTGCAATAGTGGTTAAACAAATGAAGGATGGAATCATCAACCAAGCGAAGTACACACGAGACTTAATCAAGAAGTTCGGAATGCAAAACTCAATTCCCGTGAAGACTCCCATGCCAGTCAGTGCAAAGTTAGATCCTAATCTTAGCGGAGAATCAGTAAATGTGACTGAATACAGAGGGATGATAGGATCATTGTTGTACCTTATAGCAAGTCGCCCGGATATTATGTTTGCAACGTGCATTTGTGCAAGATATCAGGCGAATCCTAAAGAGTCACACATGCTTCATGTAAAATGGATATTGTGGTATCTCAAAGGGACAGTGAATTTGGGACTCTGGTATCCAAAGGAGTCCAATTTCTCTTTATTCGAATATTTAGATGCTGATTTTTCCGGGTGTCGCATCGACAGGAAGAGCACTAGTGGTACTTGCCAGTTCCTTGGAAACAGACTAATCTCATGGTTTAGTAAGAAGCAGAATTCCGTATCAACCTTTACTGCTGAGGCGGAATATATAGCTGCTGGAAGTTGCTGCGCACAGCTTCTCTGGATGCAAAGTCAACTTACTGATTATGGGTTCAACATGACATCTGTTCCACTGTACTGCGACAACACTAGTACGATTGCCATCAGCAACAATTCGGTCATGCATCCAAAGACAAAGCACATTGAAGTCAAGTATCACTTCATCCGAGATCATGTTCTCAAAAAGCACATATCTCTCGAACATATTGCTATGGATGATCAACTCGTAGACATACTCACCAAGCTCCTACTTGATGCAAGATTCTCTGAACTTCTCTTAAAATTAGGTATGCTTGAGCTTGCTGCATAGCTTCTAATTTATTCATCCAATAGTATATCTTTCAGAACAAGCATCATGCTTTATGATGAGTGTTAGACACTTACTGTACTTCATGCTGATCATTGTTACTTGTGTCATGCATTATGTTTCTGATAAGATTCCCATACTTTCATAAATGGGAGGATGCTTGCATTTCCTGACTGAAGTCATTTAAGCTAACATAATTAAAGATATATTAATACAACCTCCTTAGGATTTCATGATTCCAATTTTCATTTATCCCCACATGTTCAATGCTTTTTCATACTGATTGCACTATTAACACGCCTGGTTGAAGAAATGAAATAGGTTAGCTCAGAATGCCTGGTGGATGAAAATACAGTTGCAGTTTGCTCAGCTTCTGAAGTGGAGTTTCCTAAAGGATATACATCAATTTCTCAAGATCTAAATATTAAGCAGGAAATGTCCATCGAGAGGATCGCATGATCTAAGGGGGAGAAAATGCTTTATCTATTACCCAAGTAATACCCCCCCTTATATGTCTCGTGACCTCTTTCCTGGTTGTCTATCTAAGAGGAAGTTTATCACTGAGAGGATCACATGATCTAAGGGGGAGCCAAAGCTTCATTTATTACTTAAGTAATGACCCCCTGATATGTCCCAGATGCTCCTTCGTCTAAACTCTCACTTCTGGATCTGACTAGGCATGCATTGTTGAATCAGAATTGTGGCATGTTTGGATGTTTTTGTTTCTTCAACTGTGCATCATAATCGGATAATCAATTGATAGTGATTAGCATGTGTTCTTTAATCCATTCTCACTCATGAATCTTAATTTGAGTAAATCATATACAGTTAATTAATCTTAATTTGAGTAAATCATATACAGTTAATTAATCTTAGCTATGTCGTTCAGCATGACGGTTTCGTTATGTTGACCAATGTGAACTTATGTGTTTCTTATCTGACATATGCTTTGATTTCAGTAAACATGATCGCTAACTCGTATGTATGTGTCTCTCGCTTTCAATTTTCATACATAAGTTCTGTTTCTCATTACTTCGGATTATACTGTTTTTATTTAGACTGTGTTCATATTCGTACTAATCCTAACCTGTTAAGTTTTTTGTTCTATTAGTTTATCCTTGTGAAGCTACAGGTTCGGATTCTCTTTGCATTTTCACTGATATATCTTATCTGAAGTCTCGGATTTGAAGTGTTGTGGTACTTCATTTCTCTTTGACTTCAAGACAACAAAGGAATCTCTTTTTCTCTTACAGCATCTGTTTCTACGGACATCGTCTGTTCTTCATCCGGATGCTTTTACTACGGATATCTTTTAATCCGAATGATCATCTGTTCAATTCCTCCTGACTCTTGGAACTCTCAAACTGCGATAATCAAAGTATTATCTTACATCGTGTGTTTTTGAGGAGGAATAATGACGTTCCATTAAATGCAAGTCTCGAGACGGGCAATCTTCCGAAAGAAGGCCAACAGCTGTTATAAATGCTTGGTTATGCTACCTCCACGTCATCTCTATATACGGAGGCGCTCAACTATCAGGACTAATGACATCAGATTGTCAGGCGGTTCACTATTCATTTCGCTTAAACCCTAGAACTGGCATATATATCTTAAGCCTTCACACCAATGGCACCCAAGACCACTCAAACCCTAAAGTTCTTTTCCCCTCTCGGGCTTCATCTCCAATGGCACCCAAGACCTCTCTTTCCGGTGTTAATCCCGGCGATCTGGTTGATTGGAACGCTGTTTCCGATCCTCTGGCATGGTTTTTGGAGCTTCGCCCACTTCTGGAAGCCAGCCACAACCTGAACCTAGTCTCTGATCCCGTCGATCTCTTGATCGACGATATCGCTAAGTTCTACCGGTGCATCCGATGCACCCCCGACTCCATCTGTTCCACCGTCAAGGGTGAATCCATAGTCATCACCCCCAACGTCCTCCGCGCCGCTCTCAATCTTCCCCCCGGTCCTCATCAGCGCCCGGATCCAGAGCCAATGGCAGCTTCCATGGGCTACACCTATAAAGGGAAGGAATACAAGGTGATGTCTTAAGGGCTCCCCCGTGCCCCCCCCCCCCCGTGGGGGGTCGTGGGGGCCCCCCCCCCCGGGGGGGGGGGGGGTTTTTTCCTGCCGGGGGGGGGCAACCGAAGACCCTTGGGCGGACCTCGCCCCCCCTTCAAACCAAAAAAAAAAAAACAAACCCCCCCCCCACCCCCCCCCCCCCCCCCCCCCCCCCCAACAAACCCCCCCCCCCCCCCCCGGAACACCCCCCTGCACTTCTTCGCTCTAGCTCACTCTTTCTGGCCATGTATGGAGTCTTCGAGGATCTCTCGATGGATTGGGGGACTTTCTTGTTCCAGCTGCTGGGGAACAACCGAAAGAACCAATCTTTTGGGCGGATCCTTAGCATCGTCTTCCAGCTTGTCCGTCCGTCCCACTTCAATGGACACGACGTTATCACTTTCCCCCAGGCCTTCTATCTTCGCCATCTTACGTCTGATGGGAATCTGACCGCCTGCATTATGACACTAACTCTTGCCGATCCGGTTAGTATCCTTGCCGCCTTCTGCTCTCCAACATACCTCGCAAAAAAGGTTTAACAACAAGGTAGTTCGGTTGTGACCCAGACCTGACCACCCGCCGCCACTTCAATCGACCCCGAGTCGGCCCCGCCGTCCCATCAGTCCTCATGGATTCGGTCCGTAGCTGCACCCTCCATCTCCTGAGCCTCCTAGTAGCAACATGACAATAACGGAATCCTCGGTGTGACCACTCACAGGTCACAAGGGAATCCTTTGCCTCCAAGACATACTCCACCTCATGGCCTACTAACCCCGCTATACCAACTGTCAAGTTCTATCTCAACACACCAACAAAACACCCAAACTTACAAAGAGATGCTCAGGCTCTAGCCTCAGCTAAATGTGATCATTGCCATTCCTCCGAGAGGCACAGGAAACAAGACATGCAAACGCCTGATTCGGGACTTTCACGTAGCTCCCAAACACACCAACACCTTGATAGCATGAACCATCTCCCTTACCACGTGATACTGTACATGAATGGTTTTCAAAAGCACAAATGTAGGCCATCCGCCTACCAGCACCTTCCAAGCAAAAACTGTCAACTAGCGCAACTCTGGGAATCAAATAACCTTTTTCCCAACTTAACAACACTTTAATAACACCAGACAAGGAATAACATAAACAACATCACTTCTAACACTCTTCCTCATCCTCACACCACAATTAATATATCACTACACCACGCCTCATCATTCTCTACGCATATGTGTCGCAACACCCACACATAGCAACTCCGCTATATACCTTTACCACTTATGCAACACATACAACAACACAATGCAACGAAACACAAGACACCTGATGAGTAGAACTTATCAGCTTCACACCTTCTCCTCTCCTCTCCTACTTCCCACAAGATATGGACCAAGGGAATGGCCCTACCATGCAAAAGCACACCCTTAGCCCCTAGAGAAATGTTTTCCAGATGTGGGTAAAAAGCCCGAACGAGGCCTGCCAAATCTCACTTGCGTACCTCTTTTTTTTACCAATTGGATGCACCGGGCACAACCCTTGAAACCTACTCACAGCCGATAGCTAAGCTCCCGAACACTTCACCTTTTATTCAAGGTTGCCATGGAACCTTGAATGCACTTAGATCCAAAGCATGCCCCAGGAACATCTCCCCATCCTCACTGCTTGAAGAACTTGATGAATGGACCTCTTCCTTGCCTGATCTCCTTGTGCGTACCATCTTGCTTCAGGAATAGAGGGAGAAGAAGGATGAAAGTTGGCTACAGTAGCAAGAACCAGAGCTTCTCAAATTTTAGATCAAGAAATCGTTTCTGCCTTGTTTGACCTAGCTCCCGGCCTCAGAATTTATAGCGTGCAACAGGAAATTTGCTCTAAATCCGATCATACACGTGTCCTCAAATTTTCAGGCTAATTGGACAATTATACCCCTTGCACGTCATATGGGCTTTGTCGCGTGCAGGTCTGAATCGTCTCAAATTTTGGTGGCAGGACCCTCATGAGCTGTACTCCAAATTACTCTTCTGCACGTGCATAGTCACGTGTTGGCTCAAATTGGCTCATTTTTCTTCTAGAGCTTGCCCATTTAATGAAGACCATCTTTTCCCTCTGCACGTCACTTTATTGATGACTCTTTCAAACACTTCTGGGCTTCCCTTGGTCATTGCTCTAAGCTTTGGGCCTTAAAAATAACTCTAGAAGTCCGAAGGGGTCACCCAATAACCCACAAGCCATCACTTCGCACCTCAAGCTCTACTAGCTGGCCAATCTAAATTCCCTCCCACTAGAAAAAGGTAGCCTACAAGATTTGATTATTTTAATTTATCCACGGTGTGTCAAGATTGGATACCACTCCCATATAAAATCGACACTCACATATTTATTAGTTACTTATTATTATTATTATTATTATTATTATTATTATTATTATTATTATTATTATTATTATTATTATTATTATTATTATTATTATTATTATTATTTATTTTATTTTATTTTTATTTTTATTTTTTTTACAAGTCACCAACCACATCTATTAGCAATGCTAACTCAAACGATCTCCTAAGCTTTACCAAACGGCAAACTGTGGCTCAAGAGCCCTCCCAACGAGAATACCCCTCTATTACTAGTGCCTTAATTAGAGCACTAGAAACTCAGTAATCAAAGGTTCACCCATCCTCACCTAAGCCAGTATGAGACTCAACCAATCACTATCTTCTGGAGATGTCCTACTTTTCCACAGATGCGACACTGGTACTGCTTCCTGCTACACTCTTTTCCAATGTCCCGATTGTCCATAGCAAGAACGACCCTTTAAGCAACTGGTCTCAAATTGTTTTTTTGGGGGTTGACCCCCGTCTCGAAACTTGTGGCCATCCTCTGATTGCCCCCCTTTGCCTCTTGGATCCTTTCTGCTGATCAGGACAATAATGCTTCAGTTGATCTTCATCCAAGTTTCCCCAAATGATACGGGTTGACAGCTCTCGGCATGCCTCGAGCCTGCATCTCTCCCACTCGCCCAGCCTGGGTGGCGGACTCTTTTGTCGTACGGGCCATAGTCTTTCAAAGGCTGGGTACATTAGGAGGTAGCGCTCTAGGTTAACACTCAACGCTCTCAATACCATTACCGACTAGACATTTAGAGCTATAACTAATCTCCAAACACGCATTATCACCACACAGATTCACAGATTCACATTTCACAGACTATACAAGTTCATACCTTCACATTACACATATGATTTATACTTAAGTGAATATCTCATCGTTTTGAACACCACATTACTTATTCCACACAATACCATACAAAGGCACACACTTAAGCATTCACATATCTCACCTAGTCATTCTCAGAATATCAGCAGTATTATCACTATTTAGTTCGTTCATATTGCACAAGTCCACTAGTACACAAATTCCTTACCACACATTCTTTTCTTTGTAGTCATGCTTAAGTTATCAAAATATATCAGAGTTGCACAAATTTTTTTTTCCACATTTAAAACATTCCCATAGTTATCCATACATTTATACATAAACAACAAATGCAGCTAGTGCCCTAATGCCAAATGCATGCAAATCCTACCACAAGACAGGACTACCCCAAGTACACCTTAGAGGCTCCAAGAGGACCATGTTGATCGGGCACGTCCCTCCAAGCTCCTCCAAAGGACTCAAGATAACCAAGTCCGCCCACTACTCTAGGCTAACTAGACCATGCTCTGATACCATATTGTCACGCCTCGGATTTTCCAACCCGAAGATACTGGTTCGTGACTCCCCTTTACCCACCCGGCGGGGAAGGGGTAGAAATACAGTCAAATATCCATGCAGGACATCGCACACATCCACAACAGATATTCACAGACGGAACCAATTATCTTTATTAAGCACAAAACAGAATCAATGTATACAAGCCAATAACTTGTCTTTATTACAATTAAATTCCTTATTACAATATTTCCCCACTAGGGTTACATAAATTCCCTGAAATCACAAGAAATAGAATAAACACCAGAATCTTCCACCTTGGGGTTCCACCTAACGCCTATAGGTCCCTGAAAGAAAACACACCACATTAGGAGGGTTGAGCAACCACAGCTCAGTAGGGATCATGTCTCCCCAACCCATCCCATGCTTCTAGCATCTACATGAGGACGTGCACAAGTGCAGTGTAGTGACAATAAGATATAAGCAATCTATAATCCAGTCAAGCGCCAACACAAGTCACAAAACAAGAACAACCTTTGTCGCAGCCACACAGGCTAACATACAGTCCCGGGATTGCACAGCCACCGGGTTCCAAAACAGTCCCGGGCTTCCACGGTCACCGGGTTCCAACAAACACACATCGCACAAAGCCACACAGGCATATCATTAAACACATGATTTGCATAGTCTCACAGATATAACATCAAATACATGATTTGCATAGTCTCACAGGCATAACATCAAACACATGATTTGCATATTCTCAGGCATAACAACAAACACATAGCATGTGTGGTCTCGCAGGCATAATCTCAAACACTTAACATGCGTGGCCTCACAGGCATAATCTCAAACACTTAACATGCGTATATACATATATCCAAACAACACGCCACTGAAGGCCAACATCCATATAAGAGATCACAACTATATGAATTTACATATAAATAATATAACAACAAGAACGATATCCAACAGTTCCTTCACCACAGGGCCTAACCCCGAATTAGGTACAAGGAGACAGAACCCCGACCTTGCAAGTGTCTTTCTACTCCTGCCTCCACGCTAGACACCGTCCACCACCCACACGAACCACCACGGCAATGATCCGGAGGTTCCCTCCCCCCCCTCTCTCTCTCTCTCTCTCTCTCTCTCTCTCTCTCTCTCTCTCTCTCTCTCTCTGTCTCTGTCGGTGGCGGCGGAACCCTAAAACCCTAAACAGAGGGGCTCCCCCTCCTTATATTGACACCACAACATCAAAACGATGTAGTTTTGATTAAGTGAACCCCAGCATCAAAACGACGTAGTTTTGATCGCACAAGCTACAACCTTTCCGTATCCATACATGCCAAAATATTCACAATTCCAACATGCCCCTTTAGGAAAAGGTGATTAGAATCACAAAACCAAGGTGACGATACAAAAATATGGCGTAGTCATATGCACGTCATATCCCCATATGACGTGTAGCTCAAAAAGCTATAAAATTCTACCCCAAGCTTCCTTGCATCTCGTAGAAGGCATACATGCAATAAAAACCTTGCACGTCATAATGCCCCATATGACGTGCACTCTATTTCTGCCTCCCAGGCCCTGCCCTCTTCCGCCAAAAGTTTCCTATTTGGTAAATAAAATGATTTGCCAAGTCCATGAAAAAATCCAAAAAAAAAAAAAAAACAAAAAAAAAAAAAAAAAAAACACCCCCCCCAAAAAAAAAACAAAAAAAAAAAACCCCCCCCCCCCCCCCCCCCCCAACCCCCCCCAAAAAAAACCCCCCCCCCCCCCCCCCAACCCCCCAAGTCCCAAAATTAGAAAATCGCCACCAAAAAAAAAAAAAAGGGAAAAACCCCACACACCCAAAAAAAAGGGGAAAAAAAAAAAAAAAACCCCGGCCCGACGGAACCCCCCCCCCAAACCCCCGAGAAAAGAAAAACCCCAAAAAAAAAAACCCCAAGGAAAAAAAAAACGAAAAACCCCCCCCCCCCCCCCCCCTAGCTCCCCCCTATAATTCGGGAGTGCCTCACACTCAATATCCCCCACTTGTCCCTCTCGGACACGCCATAACTTGGGCACCATAATAATAGGACTCAAAACCATTCCTCTCTGAGTTACTAGGATGGAGTTGCAATATAGCCAAATGCTCCATCAATTTCTACTCTCTCATAGCCACCCTCGGCCTTGCCCTCCCTCTACCCCCACAACATTCCCTTGCCAAGGGTATAGCAAGGGTAAAATCAAATGTCTCAGAGATACTCTATCCACCGACGCTATCTTAGGTTCAAATCCTTCTCGGTAAAGATATACTAAGACTTCGATGGTCCCAAAAAACCACAAACCCCCCCCCCCGAAGATAGTGTTACCAACTCTTTAAGGTTATGATCCCGCTACCAACTCAAAATAAACGTGGGGTAGTTTAATTCATGAGGTTTCAACTCCTCAACCCATACGCAATCACATTGCGCCCCCGTCCCCCCACATACACCCCAAGCCTACTTTGGATGCATCATAATATATCTCATAAGACACCCCTCGTGGTAGCCCCCACCATCAACACCGGCGCAAAAGTCAACCGCACGTTCAATGTCTCAAAAGCCTCCCCCCCATCTCACCCAATTCGACCCCCTTCCGAGTCATGCCGTCGAGGCGCCGACAAATGGGAGAACCCCTCCACAAAGCGCCGATACCCGCCAAGCCCAAAAAGCTCCCGATCTAAAACACATTCACCGGCCTCCTCCACGATGCCTCATACCGCCCATAGCCGGGTCCACTTGGCTGGCTCCGCGATACCACATGGCCAAGGAAATGCACCTCCCCCCCCCAAAAAGTCACACTTCCGAACCCGGCATATAACCGATGCCCCCTCCGCAAGACTACGCTTAAATATTCTTCATGCTCCAACCTGGTCTTAGAGTACACAAGGATGTCATCAATGAATACCACCATAAAGGAATCCAAGTAAGGAGCAAACACCTAGTCATTAACCGCATAAATGCCTGGTACATTAGTGAGCCCAAAAGGCATCACCAACCACTCATAATGCCCATATCGACACCGAAAAGTGGTCTTGGGGACATCTTTCTTCCCCACTCTCTCAACCGATGATACCCCGATCTCAAATCTATCTTTGAACCCCCAACCCGCTCAACCCGATCAAACAAATCATCTATCCGAGGCAATGGATACTTGTTCTTCATCATTACTTGATTCGCCCCAGCCCCCCGCTTTAATCAATACATAACCGCAATGTCCCATCGCCCTTCTTGGCAAAAAGCTTTTTACTGCCCCCCCCCCCCTCACGGCGTACTCGAATAAATTTCTTGCCCTCCACCTCCTCTAGTTGTTTCTTGCAGCAACCACCCGTAGGCCCCACCAATAGGCCACTGCAGAAAGGCCCTGGTAGCTCAATGCAAAACTTTATACCCCTCTCTGGTGGTAAACTCCACAACTCCTCTGGAAACACGTCCTAGAACTAGTCCATGACCACTGGCCACACTCTCTTCTCTACATGCCCCTTGGTGAATGTGAATGCTGCCAAGCTATGGGTAATGGCCCCACTGCTCCACCATCGGTCTAGCTCGACTCGCCTCGCAATCCCATTCACCCAACAAGGTACAAGGAAGCCCGGTCGGTGACACAAAAGATACCCGCCATCTATAACAATCAATAGTGTCTTGGAAGGTTCTCAACCAATCCATGCCCAATATCAAATCAAATGCCCTTAAAGGCATTATATAGAGGCGAAAGGAAAAGTCTACATCACCCACGGTGAGAATACACTCGCGACACACCTGTCGCACCTTGTAGATACCACCCACTAGTGATTCAATAGACAATGGCCTCTTAGCCACACCACTCTCTAAGCCAAGGCTATCCACTACAGACTCAGCAACAAAGGAACACGGTGCACCCGTATCAAATAAAATAGATACAAGTGTGCAAAAAAAAAAAAACGAACCCCCAAAAAAAAAAGCCCCCCCCCCCCCCCTTGGGGGGTCGAGGATGGAACCTCTAACTCCTCCTACGGTGTCGTGGTTAAGGCAAACACTCTGCCCTAAGCTGCACTACCAGTAGCCTCGCTCCTCTGTACGGATCCCACTCTGGGCCCCTCCACCTCCCTGTGGCTGCCTCTCTGGCCTCCTCTGAGGTCTAGACTGACTGGAACCTGCCTGACCGCCCTACCACTAACGGGCTGGTCTCTCCCCTGGAGCTCTAAACTAGATGTCACCTCGGACACTTTGTGCTACCCCTCCAGCACCACTCGTACTGCCTCTTCTACGACACACTCTGCTTAAGTGCCCCTCTAGCCCACAAGTGCGGCATGTCAAATGTCTCTAGGGACACTCCCATTTCCATTGTCCTAGATCCCCACAACACAAACAACCTCCTGGTGGACTACCCGTCAAACCCCCCTCTCTCCCCCTAAGGTGGGACCTCGTTGGCACCACTAAGGCCTGACTCCTCTCTTTGGAGCTGCCCCCAAACTCTATCTTGGGCCTCTTGGAATCAGATCCACTCTGAAGATGTCATCCCTAATGGGCCGGTCTCCCCTCATCGAGACCCCACTCAACAATACGGCCCAAACTGATTTAAACTGACCCATTGAAACCACAAAATTAATTTATCAAACTGACCCATTGAATTTGAGTTTCTTCAATTAATTCTTCTTTGACTTGAGTGTTTGGTGCCTATCGTTTGCTCAAATGACTTCAGTCCAGAAGGGAAAAAGTGAGCTGCAAAAATAAGGAGTCTATCGTCGAAATTTCAGTTTGGTCAGGTAAAGAAATCTTCACCCGACCACCCTGCAGAGTCTTCAAAATTCACCTGACCAGAAGAGAGTTATGTTCCATGATGCTTGGAGAGTCTTCCTATGCAAAATCAGCTTCACCCGACCTAGTCGGGTGAAGAGTGGTTCACCCGACCACCTCCAAATGACCTCGTATTGGATCAAACCCAGAATTTGGATAATGCTGATAAAGCCTTATGTAATTTGATCTGAGATCTTTTGTGTTTATTTGATCATTGCAGAAGATATGTTACTAATCCAAAGATGCACTCATGAGAGCAAAGCTAAGGATAGGATACATAATCCTGATCCGGACAAGAGTGAGTGTCGTCAAACACTTGGTAAATAACCAAGTCACAAATACATACGGAATAAGGAACATTTGTGCGGACTAAGAACTTAAAGGCTACGGATTGCTGAATATGTTCCTAAGTACCTCAAACGGACTAAGTCAAACTAATGCAGAGTAAGAGTCTTGGTCAACGAGGTCGCACAAAGCAAAAGGATTGAAATGGAGTTAAATAGTTAAGTCTTCCCCTCAAGCGAACTAAAGTGAAGAAGACACGGAGTAAGGCATCCGAGTTTTTCATACATGCTGAGTAAGGAAGTATTGATGCGGAATAAGGATCCGAGTCTTTATTCACACGGAGTAAGGAAACTAGATGCGGAGTAAGGAATCCGGATATCTTACTCGCCCGGAGTAAGGAACTTACATACGGAGTAAGGAACTTACATACGGAGTAAGGAACTTACATACGGAGTAAGGAACTTACATGCGGAGTAAGAAAGTGCTGACACGGAATAAGTCATCCGACTTTTCAAGACTCGCCCGATGTAAGGAACTTACATACGGAGTAAGGAACTTACATGCAGAGTAAGGAAGCGCTGTCACGGACTAAGGATTCCAGTACTAAATAGATACGGAGTAAGCAACCACTGACACGGAGTAAGGTTCCGAGCTTCATTAGCAACGGAGTAAGGAAAATTACACCGGACCAAGAAGACACTACTTCAACTCACCGCATTTAAAGTTATCAGCTCGTGGCGTCCCGATGTAAGACAAACTTATTGAATACCTGAAGAATCTTACACGTGGATCACCCGGATATGTGGACACAACCTCAATTGTATTTGGGAACTCACAAATGCACTTATATTCTTCAAACCCAAGATCTTGAGCTCCACAAGCCGCAGCAGTCAAGACAGAGAGATTACCGAGGAACAGTTAGTGCTGAACGCATTCCGGAACTTCAAGTTCCGAGGTTGTCTCTTAGGAACGTTTGTATAAATATCCATACTTGTATATGTGTGAAGAGAGGGGGCAAAAAGAAGAGTGAATTAGCCTGAATTAATTCTGTGCATGTACAAGAGCTCAAAGATACAAACTAGGCTAGTGTGTGAATCCCTTTTGTAAAACAGAGTGTAAGAGAGTTGCTTCTATTATGTTGTAATTATCTCTTGATAATAAAACAAAATACTTCCACTATCTGGTTATCGGATTTCACCCGACCAGAAAGCAATAATATTCCTTTGGGTTCCAGAAAGCTATCCTTGAAAAATGGGCTTCACCCGACCTTCACCCGACCAACATGAAATTTAGTCGTCATGATCTTTAGGTCCTTGGAATTCTTTCTTCCTTCTGTAAATTTGGTGAATTCTTCCTTGATTTTTGGATTCCTATCAAAATATAGCAAAAATACCACAAAAATTACAAGAAATCCTCTTTTCCGAGTTAGGCCATGAAAATATGAAAATGTAGCACAAATGGGCAGTAAATGAATCAAAAGTGTATGAAAATGTACCCAAAATTGCCCTAAAAAGGGGGTATAAATCCCCCCGATCATCTCCTTCACACTTGAACCTTGCTCGTCCCGAACAAGAATAGAAATAAACACTCAATCAAGCAAGTGAAAAATAAGAAAAGGAAAAATCACAAGTGAGATAATGGTCAACAGAAAACACATGTAACATATAAAAGTACATTACATGATTAGAGTGCAGCCCAAAACACTTTGCATTGCCTTCTTATACTTAGTCCAACAATTATATACAATCCTAACCATTACTAAGGAACAACCAAGTTAATCAAGTTAAAATCATAACAAGCAAGTCCATGGAGTTCTCACAAATGAAACAAAGCAGCCTCACTCAAATGTAAGTCTCACACTACTCTCTCTCAATACCTCTAAGGGTTTTCAGACCTTAAGTAAGTACAAGTAGTCTTTTCTTATGGTGACACATCCGGTCTTACCACAAACCGTAGCCTTTGCCACATGCCACCGCGAGAGGTGAGTTACCCGAATGATGCTCAACCCTAAAAGATGAAGACTCAGTAACTCACAATTTCATCAAATACACAATAAAAGTGGCACAAAAAATATGGGGTGTACAATAATTATTTGATAGCGAGAGGAGAAGTTATCCTCAAAAAATGATTAAACCCCATTTACAACAATTGCCACTATATTTTTTTATTGCTTTGTTTTTCTGTCGTGTTTTTTTTTTTTTGATAAAATAGAGCCAGTACTTAAGGAGCATCAACTAGGCTACCTACATCACTGTAACATGTGACTCCAGCCTATCTTAGCATACACAAACCAATCACCATAAGTAGGTTAAACATGCACTTGCCCAAGCTCATCAACCAAGGGATAAAATCACTCATAAAAGGAATATTGTGATGATGGACTGTTTCTCTCTTATCACACAACTCCAAAGATTAAGCAAGCTTTTGCATTTAATCATGAAAAACCTAGTATGAAGTGCAAGCTCATGCATATAATGATATCATTCCAAGCATAGAGAAAATAATTTAGAGAGTCTGAGCATTACTACTAATACACACAATATACTTCAAGTAGGTACAGGTGCCTCTATCCTAAACCATATGTTATCTCCAAAGTCAAGCAAGCATTCATACAATCACTCATTCATGCAATGTATATATAAAGAATATAAAAACATGCAATCAAATAAAACAAAAAGAATAAAAAAAAGTGTGCAACACTTTTCCCTCCTTCACACTTAAACCAAGGCATGGTCCCCATGCCAAAAATGGCAGGATCGAACCAGACTGAAGCTGGAGGCAGAACATGGATTAGAAAAACCAAAAAGGATAGCTTGCCTATTTAGAACAAGAATTCCAAGGTTGATCTTCTTTTCCCAGCAGGTTGCCTTCAAGCTCCAAGAGATGCCCCAAACCTTCTTCTTTCTCTCTCTCTCTACTCTAGGTGAGAAATGGAATGGAAGAGAATTGTTGATTATTAGATATTGGATGATTATTGGATCACTGGATGATTACAA
Source organism: Taxillus chinensis (assembly GCA_023512835.1). Lineage (NCBI taxonomy): Eukaryota > Viridiplantae > Streptophyta > Magnoliopsida > Santalales > Loranthaceae > Taxillus > Taxillus chinensis. The sequence goes on along the minus strand of CM042092.1, from coordinate 47,446,063 downwards.
ATGAAGGATCCACTCCCCTTTTATAGCCTCCCAAGGATATATTTGAATTTTTGAATTTGTTTTCCCCATTATTTCTCATAATTCCTCCAAATAATTTTCCCATATTAACTCTCATGTAACTCCCAATTTTTGAATTTGAAAATAATATGAACCCCCCTCTTAATCCCCATAAAAGACCTTAATCCAAATACAAAGCACCTATTTAAACCAAGGCATGGTCCCCATGCCAAAAAAGGCTAGTCAGGCAGGATCGAACCAGACCCGACCCTAGGGGAGGCCAGAGCGGCAGCAGACTGAAGCTGGAGGCAGCCTTGGCGGGAAGCACCCAGGGAGTGAGCCAACCAGTGCCACGGGCCAAGGGAGGGTGTTTGTGCTGGAGGCGACGTACCAGGAGGAGGCTGAGCTACCACCCCCACCGGCGGAGGGTGGAGCAGGACCATCGGTGGTTAGAGGTACCCTTTTGATCTCTTGTACATTAGCTTCCGTTCTTTTCGATACGGGTGCATCGTGTTCTTTTGTTGCTGAGCTTGTAATTGATGGCTTGGGATTAGTATGTATTGAGGTAGCGAGGCCCCTAGTTGTTGAGTCTCCAGTTGGAGGTATGATTGAGGTGCGGCATGTTTGCCATAACTGTGTGTTAACCATAGGAGATATGGAGCTAAGTTTTGACTTGCATGTAATGCCCTTGCGTACGTTTGACCTGATCTTGGGTATGGATTGGCTTATGGCTTTCCAGGCCAAGATAGATTGTTATCGGCGGCGTGTATCCTTCGTGACACCTGCAGGGACCTTTTGCACCCTGCAGGGAGAGTAGGACTGTGAGGCGAGTCAAGCTGGGCCAGTGTTGGACCAGTGGGGTGCCATTACCCACAGGTTGGTAGCCCTGAACTTTGCTGAGGAAGGGAAAGTGGAAAAGAGAGTGTGGCCAGCTGTCGTTGACCAATTTCAGGATGTCTTTCCTGACCAGTTGAGGAGTCTACCTCCTAAAAGAAGTGTGGAGTTCACCATTGAGTTGGTACCGGGGACTGGTCCAATCTCCCAAGTGGCTTACCGTATGGGCCAGCAGAGTTGAGGGAGCTGCAGATGCAAATAGAGGAGTTGGTGGACCAAGGGTATATCAGACCGAGTACCTCACCTTGGGGTGCTCCGGTGCTCTTTGCAAAGAAGGCAGATGGCACGCTATGCCTTTGCATCGACTATAGGAAGCTGAATTCGGTGACTGTGAAGAACAAGTATCTGTTGCCTCGGATGGATGACCTGTTTGACCAGCTGAGTGGAGCCCGGTAGTTTTCCAAGATAGATCTATGGTCGGGGTATCATCAGTTGAGGGTTAGGGAGGTGGACATCCCTAAGACTGCTTTTCGGTGTAGGTATGGGCACTATGAGTGGGTAGTGATGCCTTTCGGGCTCACTAATGCACCAAGTGTGTTCATGCATTTGATGAACCAGGTCTTTGCTCCATATTTGGATTCCTTTATGGTGGTGTTTATAGACGATATTCTGGTGTATTCCAAGACGGAGAGGGAGCATGTGGAGCATTTGGCAACAGTATTACAAACCTTGAGGGACCAGCAGTTATTTGCCAAATTTAGCAAATGTGAGTTTTGGATGCAGGAGGTTCACTTCCTTGGCCACGTGGTGTCCGCTAAGGGAGTTAGAGTGGACCCAGCCAAGATTGAGGCTGTGGCATCGTGGGAGAGGCCAACCAATGTTTTTGAGATTCGTAGCTTTCTTGGCTTGGCAGGGTATTACCGTCATTTTGTAGAGGGATTCTCCCGTTTGGCAGCTCTTACGACGGCGTTGACCCGGAAGGGAGTGAAGTTTGCGTGGACTGACAAGTGTCAGCAAGCATTTGAGACAAGGATATTATTATATGCCTGTCTTCTACATGATGCAAGGAAGCTTGGGGTAGAATTGCATAGCATTTGGAGCTGCACGTCATATGGGGATATGACGTGCATCATGGCGTGCAACCATATTTTTATACCGTCACCTTGGTTTTGTGATTCTAATAATCTTTTTCCAAAGGGCCATATTGGAATTATGAGTACTTTGTCCTGTATGGATGCGGGAAGGTGGTAGCTTGTGCGATCAAAACTACATCGTTTTGATGCTAGGTTTCACTTAATCAAAACTACGTCGTTTTGATGTTGTGGTGTTTATATAAAGGGGTTCAGGCTTAGGTTTAGGGTTCTTTGGTTTCTTTTGCCGTCGCAGCTGCCGCAGAGAGAGAGAGAGAGAGAGAGCGAGAGAGGGAACCTCCGGATTGTTGCCATGGTGGTTCGCATGGGTGGACGGTGTCTAGCGTGGAGGCATGAGCAGAAGGTCACTTGCAAGGTAGGGGTTCTGTCTTCTTGTACCTAACCCGGGGTTAGGCCCTGTGGTGAATGAACTGTTGGATATCGTTCTTGTTATATTATTTATATGTAAGTTCATATAGGTGTGACCTCCTATATGAATGTTGGCCTTCAATGGCGTGTTGTTTGGATACATGTATATATGCATGCCAAGTATTTGAGATTATGCTTGTGAGGCCACGTATATCAAGTGTTTGAGATTATGCCTGCGAGGTCACGCATGCTATGTGTTTGTTGTTATGCCTGAGTGACTGTGCATATTATGTGTTTGTTGTTATGCTGGAGTGACTGTGCCTATTATGTGTTCGATGTTATGCCTGAGTGGCTATGTGTATTGTGTTTTGTGGAAGCCCGGGACTACTCTTGGAACCCGGTGGCTGTGGAAGCCCGGGACTACTCTTAGAACCTGGTGGCTGTGGAAGCCCGGGACTGTTCATGTGTTAGCCTGTGTGGCTGTGGACTTGTTAGCCTGTGTGGCTATGGAAATGATTGTATTTGCTGATGTAGTTTGTTATTATATCTGTTAAAATAATTTGTATCACGACACTGCACTAGTACACATGGCATGTAGATGCTAGGAGCATGGGATGGGTTGGGGAGACATGATCCCTACTGAGCTGCGGTTGCTCACCCCTCCTACCGTGTTGTTTTCTTTACAGGGACCTACAGGCGTTAGGTGGCAACACCAAGGTGGAAGACCTGCTTGTGGCTTTGCTTACTATTATTTGTGTTTTGTTGTTTCTGCGAGAGCTTTGTAACCCTAGTGGGGAGGTATTGCGTTGAGCAATCAAATGTAATACAAACATGTTTGAACACGTTAATAATGGTTTGAACTCAATATATATATATTATTGTCTCTCTGAATATTTGTTGTGAAATGTATGGTGTCCTGTGTGGGCATATTGTATCCTAACCCCTTTATCCAAACTCGGGAAAAGGGAGGGTCACGTTCCGGTCTCCTCGGCTGGAAATTCGGGGCATGACATGAGTGGGATGGGGTAGTTGTTCTTCACCGTGATCTTGTTGAGTGCCCTATAGTCAATGCATAGCCGCATCGACCCATCGTGCTTCTTTTGGAACAACACCGGTGCTCCAAATGGCACTTTGGATGGCCGAATGAACCCAGCATCCAACAAGTCCTTTAATTGTTTCCGTAGTTCCTCCAACTCTGGTGGTGCCGTCCGATAAGGCACCGAGCAGTAGGCCTTGCACTGTCCTCTAACTCGATCCTGTAATCCACCTCCCGCTTCGGCGAAAGTTGTTTGGAGAGTTCGGGTGGCATAACATCCCCAAACTCTTCAAGGACCGTCTTCACTTCGGTTGGGGTCTCCTCCCCAACACTTGGGTGTTCTTCCTTCACCATGGCAATGAAGGTTGGCTCCTATAGCGTAAGTCCTTTGGACAGTTGGAGCGCCGAAAGAGACTTCGCTTTGAGCTCTTCCTCCCTCATTAACTTCACCATGCATGTCTTCCGCTCGTCCATGATACACATTGTGTTGGAGCTTGGAATTGGAATTGCCCGCACTTGGCCAACGAACTCCATCCCTAGCACCATGGGATAGTCTTCCATCGATACCACGGAGAGATTCACCTTGCTTCTCCACTCACCGATACTTAGCTCGACACCTCGAGCCACGCCATGAATTGGACTAGCACTGGAGTTTACCGCCTTCATCTAGCCCTTCTCTTCCTTGTAGACTATCCCCAGTCTACGAGCTTCTTCGACCTTGATGAAGTTGTTGGTCGCACCCGTGTCCACCAAGGCCTTAGTTTCAAGGTTGTTGGCCTTAGCGAGCACGTACATGCGCCCCTTCTGTCGTCCGGATGGTGGCCCTCCACCTTTGCCTTGATTGCATTGAGGAGCTGCAAGGAACCAAGTCATGGATCCCTCGCATCCCTCTCTTCGTCTTCGTTGATCATCACGGAAAGCTTGGAGCGCTTCGAGCACTCGAACGCCTTCTGAGGGCCTTCACTTCGGTTGTCTCCCCCACGTTTTTCCTTGTGGAACCTGTTCGCCTTGGAAGTCGATGAAGAACTGGTGGTCTTCTCCGGCTTCTTGTATTCGATGAGAAATTCAGCCACCACCATGGCCGACGCCAGGTCCTGCACATTTCTTCACTGCAACTCCAACTTTGCCCATTGTTGCAATCCGTCCATGAAGGAAAATAGTGAATCCTTCGCGGGCATATCCAGGATCTCCAATATCAATTCGAAAAATTCACGGACGTACTCCCGCACCGTACCTTTGTAGGTAAGGCGCCGAAGTTTCGCCCGAGGCTCAACTTCCGCGTTCTGGGGATAGAATTGGGCCTTGATCTCCCGCTTGAAATCCACCCAATTGTCAATAATACATAGGCCGCACTCCTTGTTGGCATATCGTTGCCTCCACCACACCATAGCCGAATCGACTAAGTATAGCGGGGGGTCTTCACCTTTTTTGCCTCGTCCACAATGTTCAAGGCATCAAAATATTGCTACATGGTCCAGAGGAACTTGTCTAACTCCCTCGCATTCCTTAACCCAGCATAGGTCTTAGGCTTCGGCGCGTCAATTTTGGAGCTGGAATGGCCGACAACGCCACCTTGGGTTACCACCATCTTACAGAGAGACCAATTCGCCTTGATCTCTTTGACTTCCTCCTGCATCGCTAGGATTTGGGACGTGAGAGTGTCCTTCAGGCCATCAAACCGAGAGTTCATGTAATCCATAACGCAGTTGAGAAGCCCGTGCATCCTCCCAAAGCTTTCATCACCCTTTAAGTCCAACTTTTCAATGCTTTGAGTGTGCTCCTCGGCCACCTCCATCTATTCGGCAAACGCCAACTCCAATTTGGCTAGCCGATTCTCCAGCGGACATGTTTCCCTCGAAACGGACTTATCTCTCCTCCGTTCCTTAGCGTGGTGCTCCTTGTTGTGGCCTTCGTGGTCGCCACCACTAATGACAATAGATCCTCCATTTGTTATTTTACACCATCTCGAAGCTTTTGATTGTTCCACTGAACTGTGCTCTGATACCACTTGTCACGGGGTCAGCCTTTATAGCAGCTTAACTCGTGCGGCACTAAGTTCCCACCCGTACGAAGGAACGTTAGGTCAGCCTAACTCATCGCATTTGGATCAGAACCCATCACTAAGTTCCCACTAAGTTCCCACCCGTACGAAGCAATTGTGTAGGGAAGTGTTTAGCGGAAAAACGATTGTATTGATTGCTTGAAAGCTTTACAACATCTCTCCCCTATATATAGATGTTAACACTTTTCTGGCAGTGACACCAGGAGACATCATATATGATTGAAATCTAAAATCTCTACAACTTACTCTATAACCTAAGTTACAACACTTTACAAGGGGGAAACACCCCAAAATAGCCTAAGTATACTAGGATAAGCCTCGATCTGTGACATCCGGTAGAGAACGATCTAGGTTAAGCCACTAGATATACTTAGTTTAAATTATATTTGGAGTACGTGTGCGACAAATGCTCTTTTCATGCACTCTTCTAGGGGTTCCTGACGTGGACTCTGCCTACGTGGGCTCTGTCCAGTTTCCGCCTTGAATATGTCCTGCGTTCTTTCCCACCTGATTTCTCGCCTTGATTTGTTCCTGTTTCTAATAGTCATCCATTAATGAGTCTTGCTATTTTCTTGCAATTGGTTGTAACAAGCGTCCGCTCATTGTTTGCGGGTTCGTTGTAAATAAGCCTATTTAGGCAGTAGCTTTAATGGAAAATGTATGGAAATTATTTGATGAATCCCTTCCCAAAAATTATCTGATGAATCCTCTTCCCTAAAATTACCTATCAAGTTTCTACCTACTCTTATAGCTCGTTTGGTATGCGGGAATCAAATTGGGGAGAATGGAATGTGAATGGGAATGATTCATTACCTTATCTATGTTTGGTATACAATACCATGTATAATGTATTTTTTGTCAAATTACAATACTAACCTTCCTTAGCCACAGCCCCCACGCCAGCCCCACCTCTCCCCCATCACCCACAGCCCCCCTTCTCCCCATCACGCACAACACCCCCTCGCCTAGTCGCGCGCAGCCCCCCACCCTCCCTCTCCCCCATCGCACGCAGCACCTCCCTCCCCCCATGTCGCGGGCCGTGCCTCCCCCCCCCCCCCCCCCCCCCATTGTTGAGTTGAGTGCAGATCCCCTCTCTCCCCCCGTCGGGCAGCACCTCCCTCCCTCCCGCCACACGCAGGCCCCCCTCCACCCCCGGCCAGCAATGCATCGCCCCCACCCCCTCTGGGTCACCGTCGCACAGCCCGTCCCAAGCCCTGGATCTTTTAGAGTGGGCACGGCGACAGAGAGAGGGCTTGCGTAGTGAGGGGGAGGGGGGAGAGGGAGAAAGACAAGGAGAATGAGAGGTAGAAAGAAAAAAATAAGGGTATACAAATAAATAAGGTTCCCTTATGCAAGGGAACCTTAGTAAACCTGGGGGTGGGGGGAATCAATTTCCCCCTACATAAGGGTATAAGATTCCCATGGAAATCTTAATTCCTTCCTTATTTTTGTACCAAACGTGGGAAAGAAATGCAATTTGATTCCTTTCCTTTTCTTTTCTTTTCCGCATATCAAACATGCACTTAAAGTTTATAGTTTTTTTTGGTGTGGTTAATGTGTCTAATGAATGAGAACTAGCTTATACATACTAAAATTTATACATACTAGCTTTATTGGAATCAATCCTGATATTGGACCGGATTAGATGACCGGATTGGCATCCGGATATACATGGCAGCTGATGTGTCACTATGACATCAAGCGGACTAATATTTGGTTCAGTCCACCATGGCGCTCCAACGTGTCTGGGTTATAAAACGACCCTGCATACCCTACCTCATTATGCGGTTAGGGTTTGGGAGGACACTGCGTGACCTAGATGTGGGCTCTTTCCCTCTTGGAACACGAAGGTTATTTTCTCTGTAATTACTACAATTTCGTTGTATAATTTATTGTACTTTTGGATCTACTTGGGTGTTAGATTTAGTGAGAGTCCATTATAGAAAATTCATATTAGCTAACGTTTATGGTGTTTGTTTGATTTAACGAGAATTTATTGTTTCTGAAGCGTGTTTCTCTTATATGTTCTTTACTTTTGTTTGATTTATTTGGTTTTTGTTGATAAATTTTGGAGATGGAGAAGGTTGGCCATATGACCCTAAGGAATCTCATATTCGGCAAAGTCTGGGTGTGGTTGAAATAATATAAATGCTCCTTTTTTTGAAGAGTGAAATATTGTGTTACAATTTTCGTCGTTGGACTGAAATAATTGTATTGTTATCTTTGAGGGTGTTGCAATGAGGAGATCCTAAAAAGGCGCACTGTGTCAGTTGACGCATAATCATTTACCCCGAAATGTTGAAGGTTTATTATTTTAGGTGAAATAGGTTGTCATGATCATTGCGTCGAAGATCAGTGTCTGAAGCTAAGCTGCCTTGAGTCGAGCAGAGGTCAGGCGTAGGAGTGTACTGACCTCAGCTCAACCCAAGTGCATCTTAAGTTCCTCATGGTGCGAGAAACGTTTCAACAGCTTCTGCACAATGTCATAGGAGTGTTCTGCCCAGAGTATTGAAGGTTTGAAGCTTCTGCACAATCATTTTGCAGATGCATGTTTTTAATTCTACAAAGATAAAAATCATATCTTTGATTTATTAAAGATGCATAAAGGTTAGGAAGCCAGTGGGGCTTCAGTGAAGTCACTACTTGTCATGGCTTTAGGAGATTTGCCGATGTAATGTTAACAAGTTTTGTTAATTTTGAAATCAGTAGCTAGGCAATATTAATGGACTGATTGTGGTTATTGTTTTTGAAGTTTTGTGTGATGTTTCATGCTGATTGGTGAGAATGAGCAGGGTTAGCGTTGTCGATGTTGAAAGTTTGTTATTTTTCAATTCAGTAGTTGGCCAATATTAATGGAGTGATGAAAGATTTTGTTTGTGGTTTTTTTTGTGATGTTTTATGCTGACCGGTGAGAATGACAAGGGCTTGATTTGCCAATGGTGTGAAGCCTGAAAATCCACATGACGTTGGGACTGCAAGGAAGCCCATTTTGCTTCAGAGTGCCCCCATAAAGCTTGAGTTCGGCCTCTAAGCCATTGATATTGCCTTGAGTGCTAGCTGAAGTTAGATAGGGAGAGAGCAGCAACATATTGTGTTTATTGTAATTATGAATATGGAAAGTTTGTTATGGAAAGTGCTCTATGAGCAAGAACTTTGTTGTTTGAGGACTACATACATACATGTAATGGCGAGAAAATGTAAGTATATATGACTAAGTCAAGATGTAGTGACATGTCTCGAATAGAATTGAAGAACCGACCTCTTATTCATCCCGATTCGAAGTTTGAATGAAACTAATAATCATCAGTTAACGGGCGATCAAACATCTCGAGCCGAAGTAACCTTACCTTCATAATGAGCGACATTGAGCAGTTATATGGCAACTCCGATTCGGGATGCCCGATGCCATTCGAACCGAAGTCTAACATCCCAAACCGAAGTAACATTACCTTCATAAGGAGCAAGCTTCAGTAGTTATATGGTACCTCCGATTCGGGATGTCTGATTACGCACGAGCCGAAGTCCAACATCACGAACCGAAGTAACCTTACCTTCATAACCAGCGAAAGTCAGCAGTTATATGGCAGCTCCGATTCGGGACGTCCTATTACGACCGAACCGAAGTAAGCTTACATTCATAACGAGCGACATTGAGCAATTATATGGCAACTCCGACTCGGGATGCCCGATGCCATTCGAACCGAAGTCTAACATCCCGAACCGAAGTAACATTACCTTCATAAGGAGTGAGCTTCAGCAGTTATATGGTAGCTCTGATTCGGGATGTCCGATTACGCGCGAGCCGAAGTCCAACATCACGAACCGTAGTAACCTTACCTTCATAACCGGCGAAAGTCAGCAGTTATATGGCAGCTCCGATTCGGGACGTCCTATTACGACCGAACCGAAGACATCTCGAACCGAAGTAAGCTTACCTTCATAACGAGCGAGCTTCAGCAGTTATGTGGTAGCTCCGATTCGGGATGTTCTATTACGGCCGAACCGAAGTCAACATCACGAACTGAAGTTACCTTACCTTCATGAAGAGCGAGCTTCAGCAGTTACATGTGGGATTTGTTCTTTTTAGCATCACCAACACTTATTTGTGACTTTTCAGTCTGTCGTTCATCTTATGTTGTTACAATTACACGTTTACGTTTGAAACATAGAAATTGGTTGGGTTTAAGTTTGAAAGGTACCATAATTAGGGGACATATTTGAAAGGTACCATAATTAGGGGACATAATTTACAAGTTCACATTTTTACGACCCTCCCACATCGCCTTAGTGATTGCATCACGCAATCTCTTCATTTCTTCCTGTGCTAATTCACTGACAGCCTGCACTTGCCGTACTCTCCAATCATCGGTAACTGCAGTCTGACAATTAAACTCATAATTTGCTATACGGATATCCGCGTTATCCCAATTGCCAAATAGAAGCTCAATCCCATTAGATAAGCGGATGAAATTATGGATTGTACAGCATGCGGTGACTATCATTCATTGCCTGCTAAGTGGGTAATTTGGCATATTGCTCAAAATGGGAAACATTGCTTTCCACACCCCAAACGTTCGTTCCACAACCATATGAAGAGAAGAATGATGATAGTTAAACAATTCTACCGCACTCTTTGGTTGCCGATGTCTGCCGCGAAATTCTTTTGCGTCATATGGTACACATTTATGCGGTAGCATAAAACATCCGCCAAAGGGGTACCCTAAGTCAACCAAGTAATATTGTCCTGCATTGAAAATATACATTGCATTAGTGTGTATGCTACATATGCAACGAAGATTAGTAAGCAAAAGTGAACTCTCATATGAACCTTGTGTGGGCCATGCAAAACACAATTCTGGGCTCAACATAGCGTTCTCAAACACTCTAGCGTCATGCGCACTTCCTTCCCATCCGGAACTTACAAACGTGAAGCGCATGTCGAAATTCACAACACACATTACATTTTGCGTGATAACATTTTTCCTATTGCGCCATGACGTTGCCTTCGCAGCAGGAACCTTTGCGCTGACATGGGTGTCATCGATGGCACCTACACATGCCTGAAACATTAATACACAATGTCTTATTATGGTACCGACGGAATGCATTGTCTTTTTATGTTTAACTATCAGTTATTGTGTGTCTTACGTCATACAAATGCCAACCGGAAACATACCTGAAACCATGGATAGTACTTCTTCGTGTGTAATGACTCTGGCAGGCCTTGACAATCTCGATCTGGAGTAATAATACAAACCCCCAATGCATGTATTGCACGCAACATAAATCGGAATCGTCTATGTACAGTTTCCACTGAATGTTGGAAACAATATGCAACAACCCTCTGCCTTGTGTTATGGCCAACAATGAAGAGGAACATTGCAACTGATTCCTCCAAAGATACTTCCCCATCATCATCTTTTACGAGGCCCAGCTCTCGCAATATATAACATAGATGATGGAAGACATGTATGTTCATACGGAAGAGTTCATAACATGTAGAATCAGGTCCGTTAAGAACCTCAGTAATATAGGCACATCTGATAATATAGATGTACGTTGTGGTCGTTTGGAAACGTAATCGTGAACATGTGCCATAGTGGTCAGTGCTATATGGTTGATAACAAGTTGTTCACCACCATCTGACGATGAAGCATATGGTGAAACGCAGTTACCGTCATCTGACATATCATCGAAATCATCTAATACCTCATCACTTTCAGCATCTTTATCACCATAAGGACTATATTCTAACTGTTTGTCAGCAGTATCGTTATGAGACATTGTTCTATTATAAACTGCTTCAATGATATGTAACAATGAATAGAATAAAAAGCCATATAGTTGTATAATAATTCCATAAACAGAATTACTAAATATCCAAACTTCATAAAACGTTAACATTATTAAGTTAAAACAACAATAAGCATCAAAACCAATGTCAAACAAAGATAATCAAACGTGATGACACACACTCGACCTTGTCGCAAAAACCATAATAGAGAGCAGACATAAACTCAATTATCCGACTGCTCATGACAACGTAATAATGACATAAATAACTGAACAACCATGTTCACTCTGACTGTGCAATACAATTCATCCACATTACCCTCCTCTCCTCTGGCGACATCAGAAAAGCTATCCTATTAACCTGTTTCTGTAGTGCCTGCAAGATCTTAAACCACTTTTCCTCTAGTAAGTCCGTATATTGATTAAGTAATGCAAGCGCATTCTTAAAAGAATACTTATTAGCTGGATTAGCAGCTTGCCTAGCACTACAAGCACTGTTGTTAGCTGTAAGCGACGAATGTCTAGCGCGTCTTTCTGCAATATTCTCCTCTTGAACACGGGCAAAATTATTGAGTGCATCTGTCATTTCACTAAGCCTGTCTCCCTGCGTAACAAACCTCCTGCACTGAGGTGCTGATCCACTCTTGCGTCATTTCGCATAAGGAATGTCCTTATGAATTGACTTACTAGCGTGAAGGTCATCTTCATTATGCTGATCATTCTCTGTGTCAGTGTCAACATCAACACCTACATCCACATGCACTCCAGTATTCATGAACCTTTCATTAAGTTCACGCTCCTCATCAGTATTAGTAGGAGCCTGTGTAGATGCAAATGCCATTGCACTAGTGGCAGTAGTCTTCTTAAATAGAGTCCCTAGCTGAATATAATTCTCACATCCCTTCCACCTAAATTCCTTCGCCTTCGGGATAGCCTATTAACCATAGAAAGTATAACATTATTAAACAAGATTACGATGTTTGACAACAAAATTTGACATCAGAAAAATAAGCATTAAATGCAATTATCACAATAACATTGCTTCATACTTCATCGCTAGCATGAACTGTGTTCGTCTCTGCCTCCCAACCCAAGCCAATATGTTGTAGGAGTTAAGAGAAGACACAATACCTCTGGCGTAAACGATTGAATTTTGTTTTCAATTGGACAATCTTGAAATTCCGCTTTGTTTGCTGATTCAGTTCAACCAATATCTTCTCCCAAATTCTCTTATTGAAAACACCATCCTACATGTTCCCTTTTAACATTTCCTCTACCATGAGTTGTATAAACAACTTCTCGACATTACCAGCCCACATTTTTGTTTCATCAACATCATTCAATTCAATGTCTATCTAATCACATCAACATAATACTTATGAACAACGAGATGACACGACATATGATAAATGTTATTAAAGGAAGCCAAACGCTGGCCCGATTAGTGAGAAACCCGTAAGTCATCGTTTTAACGTCTTCATGTAAAATAGGGTGATAAAACATGGGAAAATTATCTTACCTGTTGATATGGTTGACATGGTTGACGCGCTGTAGATGATTGACCAACATTTATCCCCTGTCAAGAAAATTGAATGAGAACTCATATTATTTCGTCTTACATATTAATGCTGAAAATAGTACTAATATTCGTTCAACATATTATTGCCTATAAAATTCGACCCAATTATTTAGTCGTACGCAAAACCTAATGTTAACAAAAGTTTCTAATAAATAGAAATTTGGACATGCAAAGCACCTGAGAGGAGCCGATATCGGCATACATGTTGAAGCCGCAGCCCTCATCAGTGTGGATGTAAGGAGCTGATGAATAGGGTTGATGCCTGCGAAGTACGGATCTGCGGGAATCTGACATATTGCGGCTGAGGAAAACGAGTGTGTGCGGGTGAGGAGATTTTTCTCAAATTGCAAGAGTGATGAGATTCTTTCCAAATGAGTAGTGTTTTCCAAAACAATGGGCCTCATAAACCCATTATATATGATTGAGTAATTCATGTCCACCAACATTTTTTTCAAGCAATGGGCCTCTAATAGTTCGCCAAACGAGGTAGGCCGAAAGAAAAAAATGAAGGCTTTGCTTGGTAAAGAGGGGGAAAATGGTGGATGAATTTTAGGTGGAAAAGGGATAGAAAGAAAATAGGTGGAAAGAATAGTTGTTTGGTTGAGGTGAAAAAGAGATAGAAAATGTATTTTTTAGAATTAGAAAAAAAATTAATATAATGTGAAATACCAATTAGACCAAAATAAAATTATTAGCTATTAAAAAAGTAAGGATAGTTATGTAAATATATATCTACTGTTCCTTTTCCATGGCATTTCATGCCCTTTTGGTCTGGAAAATAAAACACATATTTCAATGCATATTTTGTATTACCGATACAAGTTTCATGGCATTTCCATCCCTACCAAGCAAGGGAAAAAAACAAATCAATCAATTTTCCATACCCCACCTAGAAATCCATAGCAACCAAGCAAGGGGAAAATGAAATATATTTTCTATTTCCATGTGTCGATTAATGAAATCCAGCTGTTATACATTAAAAATACTGACTTTTACAAATTCAGAATAACATAAACAATGACTACTGACGATGGGAAGCTTGTCCCTCCTGACGAACATATATACTCCTCTTAAAAATATTCTTAGCCACTGATTTTCTGAGATCCTTGGTATTGTCGGTAGAATAAACAATGTGATTTAGATGAGGCCAATGAGGAATGCTCTCTTCAGTTCGCATCAAGGCAAACAAAAGCACCACAGCTAAGCCCATCAGGCTGTTGAGGAACCAAAGTTGGCGCAAGCCGAGTGACCTCAAATTTAATAATAGGTTTTCGGCCATGACGATTATTAGCATAGAAGCCTACGGCCTAAAGAGTGTTGCTGAGTAACTCAATTATACTGGCAAGTTGACCTTTTCTAATGTCCCAATCAGCTACCTGATAGGAATCATAAACACTGATGGTCTTTGCTTTCAAGTTCACTTGTAAGACGACATAATGAGAAGGAACATTATAAGGAATAAGAATATAATCCTTTGTATTCCAAGGAATTGAACCTTCTCTCTCACTAGTGACAAGAGTGCTGAAGTAAGCAACCGATGGAAGTTGAATATAGGTCATACAGTCGAGTAGAACATACTTCCTAGAAGCCCCAAAGAAGTTGGGACGTAATTCACATGTCTTTCGTAATGCAGCAACGAAGTTATTTAGATCGACATCTTCGAATTCATTAGACATAGACATAATCCTTTTCAGGTCAGCTGATGTAAATTCAACACCGGTAGCAGTAATGCGGGGTCTGGTTTCGTCTTTTTCAATGTACGCTAACATCTCCTCGAATTGTCCACCCTCAGTAGGAGACGCATTAGTATCAATTGCTTCTTCCTCTACAGATTGCCAAACAGCAACAGAACCACCAGCAGTCTTTTGTCTTTTCTGGTAAGTTCTAGTGGCCGGTTCAGTTTCTTCATCGGAATGGGGAGTAAGCACGTGTCTTCTTCTACCTAATTGAGTACCAGCAGGCTCTGTGGGTTTTGGAGCGGGATAAGTTTTAACCGGTGGATCCCACGGTTGCCGTCCACTGGTAGATGGAGTAGTAGTAGATTGAGGAGGAACGCTGCAAGGCGTATTTACAGGTGCATTAGATAATTAAGAGTCTTTAAATTCTTTAAACTCTGCAATAGAAATTCCTGTATTTTATACACTTCTTTTAAATTAGATGTCTGCATAAAAGTCTATAACTCAATACTTTCATTAGTGCGTTAACCACATCAATCAGTCCATCAACTTTATGATTGAAGTCACCCAAGGAATCCGAAGAAGTGACTTTAAGCATGGCCACTGTCTGAGCAATATCTGCCATTTGAGTGCTCATTTGACTAACGGTTACAGCGATATCATCCCTCATAACTTGCAACTTTCCATCTACCTGTTGCATCTGTACAACAAGACCTGTGACTTTGCTGTCTACAGCTGACACATCTTCTTTAACAATTAAATGCATATTGGATAGATGTTCTTCTTGTGTTTGAAATTTCTCTTCAAGCAACTTAGACATCACAGACTCCGACAGATAAGTTCCTTGGGTCTCTCTCTCTCTCTCTCTCTCTCTCTCTCTGTGTGTGTGTGTGTGTGTGTGTGTGTGTGTGTGTGTGTGTGTGTGTGTGTGTGTGTGATAGTCTTCAATAGGTGCTACTCTAATATGCGCACTCGAAGCAGTAGCGGCAACAAGTTCTTCATTAGAATCAGAACGACTAACAACGTTTGCTGCTACATCAACAACTGGGCCAACACCAATAGTAGTATGCTCTGCAACCGGGATGTCTTCACAATCTCTGGCGTCGTCTTTCAAACCATCAGAAGTGGCATGTTGAACCACTTTAGCACAAATGGACCCGTTATAGATTCCCCAACTGATTATTCCTTCTTCATCAATCAAGGATTGACCAGCCTTCAACCACATGGCATATTTATCATCAGTTGAACAATGGGCCTGAGCATAGTCTACCCAATAATCATTGATTAATCGCTGAGTGAGAAAATTCCAGGGAATTGGCACAACATGCCCTTCACCTACAGAGGTGCAATCTGCAGTATCCTTGGGCAAATCAACAGAGTAGGCAGACTGTTGTGTAGGCCGATCTACAACCATTGGAACCACTGCAGAAGTTCCAAGTCCTCTGGCTGCCAATTTTTTAGATAGAAGTCTTTCCACCATGGCATTAACACTCTGCAAACTCCTACTGGAAGTTCTGGAATGTGACCTTTTAGAATGATGAGATGATGAAGGTCTCCTAGATGAGGTGACCTCATGGAAAGAACTGGCAGTCAATTCCTTAGCAGTCTTCTTCATAGGAGGTTGAGGTTGTGGAGGTTTCATGGGAAATCTACTCGCCTCTAATCCACCAGTTTTACCAAGCTTATTAAGAATCAACTTTGATGGATAAGATACGTTAGGTCTATTTACAAACACTGTAGGATGTTGGGCTCTAAATATTTTAGTCAGTAATCTCCCAAACCCTCTCTGACATTTCCTAGACTGAAATTGTCTGTAAATTGTATCAGACCAGTCAAGTTTGATTCCCTTAGCAACATAGTACATGTATAACAATTGCTCTTTACTGACATAATCAAATGCAGACTTCTTTATTAATAAACATTTGACCAATGAGTACAACCAAAAACTTCCCTTTATCTATAAAGCCGTTTTTTTAAAAATCAGCTCGCGAAGTGACATTTGATTTATCATAATGAAAGTATTCTAGCATTTCAAACTCACTGGCGGTAGGTCCTTTACCAGAAGCAGTAGGTAAGTGGAAAACAGATTGGAGAACAAGAGGGTTTACCTCAACTTCAACTCTCTGAACTTCAGCATATAACCCTTTTCCATCAGCACGATCACGAAGCTCATCATAAAATGTATCGATATCTTCAGAAAGAATATCTTCCATACCAGTACACAATTCATACACTCCTGACTCCTCAATGCGTGTGTGGAGTTCCTCGACCCAAGGTTGGTCGAACTGTAGCAAGGAATCCCACTGAAGAACATAGGATGGGTAAACATTGTGTGGGAGCTCATTTCGTCCTGCCATCGAGAGATGAAGGAATTCAACAGTCAACTTGCTGATTCGGGACGCGTAGGGTTCCTCCAGGTATCAAATATGCACAGTTAGGGTTTCGAGAACACGAGCGGCGATAATGCTTTACTTCTTAATGATGAAATTTACTTATACACTGCAAAGTTAGACGCAAACAAATTACATTACAAAATAACGTACATGTGTACGGGACGCATCATCCGATCAAATCCAGTGGTTTACTTCTTCACGACGAGAAGTACTTCTACACACGTCGGCAGGTTGCTTCAGTTCGTGATGTTATGACATCACGAACCGAAGTAACCAACGGAGTGAGCAACTCTATATTCGGGCGCCGGGTAGGGTGCTTCGGTTCATGATGTTATGACATCACGAACCAAAGTATCCAACGGAGGGAGCAACTCTATATTCGGTCGCCGGGCAAATTGCTTCGGTTCGTGATGCTATGACATCACGAACTGAAGTAACCAACGGAGCGAGCAACTCTATATTCGGTCGTCGGGCAAGTTGCTTCGGTTTGTGATGTTATGACATCACGAACCGAAGTAACCAACGGAGCGAGCAACTCTATATTCGGTCGCCGGGCAGGTTGCTTCGGTTGAACCGAAGTAACCAACGGAGCGAGCAACTCTATATTCGGTCGCCAGGCAGGTTGCTTCGGTTCATGATGTCATACCATAACGAACCGAAGTAACCAACGGAGCGAGCAACTCTATATTCAGTCGCCGGGCAGGTTGCTTCGGTTCGTGATGGCATACCATCATGAACCGAAATAACCAACGGAGCGAGCAACTCTATATTCGGTCGCCGGGCAGGTTGCTTCAGTTCGTAATGGCATACCATCACGAACCGAAGTAACCAACGACAGGTGCAAGACTAAAAAGTGTGCTTTGATTGTTCAAATAGAAAAGAAGTAGTTTTAATTATTTTGAAGAATCAAATTTCAAGAGGCTATAGTGGATGCTCTAAAGAACCGATTGACGGGTTCTGGGAAGTGGAAGTCGAAGTAAAGAAACTATAATAGGTATAACATTATTAACCGTGACTGGTGCATAATGTCTTCTTTGAATAACAACAAAACTACTAGCAATCTAAATTTCATTAACAGCAACGGAAGAAAGAGTCCAAGAATAAAAGACCATAGTTCAACTGTATGCTGAAATCCAGCGCATGAAGAAGAAGTTTCTATAATGTTGCACGTCGTTGTATCCTAATAATAACATGCCAAAAAAATGTTGCGATTCCTAAACCACATACAATTGAGTTGAGTTGTGTTAGTAAATAAATAAGCTTCATAAAGTATTGTTGGACCCCATTTTGTCCGGGTTGGACATACTAACCCCATTTGATATACCTTTCTGCCCATGCCATATACCTTGTTGAACAGGTCCACAATGATCTCATACTTCCAAGGAATGGTCTACCCCAATCTGCATGAGATGAATACAATTGACATGTACGGGGGAGTCCAAAATTAATGACTTCTGCTACAAGTCCTTGAAGCGCCCCAAGACCGACATCAGGTGATAGAGGATGAAAATTGGAGACTAACGCACTTGACCGAGCTCAAATCGGACTTAAAATGAAGAAGTTATAGCCAAAACAATCTTCGTTGGAAAAGTCAAAACTTGCCAAAAGACGGTCAATGCCCCTGGTCAAACTGCCCGAAAAAGTGATCTTGCGAAATTCTCTAAAATGTATATTTAGGCGAATACGAGTCTTCCCAAACAATCCCTAAAAGGTCGTCCATTTTTGCATTATGGGTAAGGGTAAAAAGGTAATTAAAAGTTAAAAAAAACAAAAAACAAAAAACAAAAAAATGGGGTTGACCGTTGACCTACCGACACTTCGACCCATTGACCCCGAAGCTCGAAGCCTCGACCCGGCCGAACCTCGAAGCCCCGAGCTCAGAGCCCCTCGAAGCCTTGAAGTCCCGAGCTCGAAGCCTCGGCTGCTAGCTGAAGCCCCGAAGTCCCAAAGCTCGAAGCCCCGAAGCCTCGAAGCCCCGTTGACCTGCTGATTTCTGACCTTCGACCCTTCGACCCTCGAAGCCTCGCTGCCGACACTTCGACCCGCGACTTACGACGCCGACTTGCGACGCCGACCTGCAGCACCCGTACGCCTTCCACCGTTGACCGAAGCTTCGACCCTGCCGACACTTCGAACCTTTGACCCCTTTTTGCCTTCGCTGATTTTTCTCGTTGGCTTATTTTTCTCGCTGGTTGTTCACGAGACCTATCTTATGCGCTGGCCATCTGACAAAGAATTATTCTTGAATACCTGTCGGTCACATGTGCTAAACGAAAACATTAAAAAGGGCAATCACAAGCTGCAAGTCGCCAGACCACCCGACAGATCGCATAAGACCTGGACAAAAATAAGGAAATCAATAATACAGCATTAAATGCTGCAATTAATGACAGTCCAGCCAAAAAAAATTTCTGCAGTCTTTTAAGATGCAGTCATCCGTCCCTACGCAGAGGGCTGAGGGGTGGAAAAACAAAAGGAGGTACGTGAAAAAGAAGAGGAGAAGAGAGAAAAAGAGAGAGCCATCATCGTGAAAAGAATACACAGAGAGAGCCATCATCGTGGGAAAAGAAACCTGCAAACCAAAGAGAGCAAAAAACAGAGAGAGCAAAAAAAAAAGAAAGACAGAAAAGGGAAAGAGATCACTCGTCCACCCAGAAAAAAAAGAAGAAGAGAGAAATCCAAAACCCAGAAAAAAGAGAGAGGTAACGCAAAGAAAAAATGCCTCCCTGACTGTCATCCTCTCTCAGATTCGTCCTAAAAAAAACGCCCAGTCTTTCTGCTATTCTACAATCAAACATCGCCCCTGCATCCCCTTTCCCTCCTATCTCGTTCCAGTTCCTTTTTTCAGCAAAAAAAAAACACAAAAACAACTCCAACTTCAGCCCTCTCTTTCTCTCACGCCCACTTCAGCCCTCCTATCTCCAAATACCAGGAAAGCCTCTTCATAAGTCCCGCTGCCAGATCTGTTGGTTCTAATTCGAGCAAGTGACTATCAGCGCCGGCGGGAGCTCAAACAGAATGTTGGTGTTGTAAGCCCCAAAGTCGGTTCAGCTCTTATTTCTTCATTACGTTTCAGCTTATTTACATTGATATTTGATGTAATTCTTAATATTTCCTTGTATTTCTTTTTCTTTTTTCTGTTATTTGTTGCATTGCGTTTCCTTTGTATTTCCCTTTCCTTTGTATATGTGTATGTTGTAATATGTAAAGTATAGCAAACAAAAAAACAACAAAGAAAGAAAAAGAGAGAGAGCAAAGGGAGAAGATGAAAAAAAAAAGGAGAAAAAGAAAAAAGAGTGATTTTATTTTTCTTTTGTGGATGTCACACTCACACACTCCACATCTATTTTGATATATGTGTTTCTATGTATTTTCAATTATTGAAATGCATAGATTTAGGTTCAAAGCTTTAAAAAACACACAACAAAAAAATAACAAAATGTATTCCACAAAAATGTTTTTCCAAAAGGTCTTCTATAACATGTTTTTCTATAAATAGTTTTCAAAATGTGTTCAAAATGTCTCCTTAAAAAAAACAAAAAAAACAAAACAAAAACAAACAAAAAAAACGTTTCCATGTTTTAAAACCAAAAAAAGAAGAAAACCAAAATTAGTACTTCTAAAACCAAAAAAAAAAAAGAACACAAAAAAGGGACAAAAAACAACAACAAAAAAAAAAAAAAAAAAAAAAAAAAATGTATGTTTTCTAACCCAAGAAAAACCAAAATGGGGGGGGGGGGAATAAAAAAATCATTTTCTAGGACCTCAATTTCTAAAATAAAACCAAAAGCCAAAACCAATCCCTAGAACCTCATTATCCACTTCAAACAAAAACCCAAAAACTTTAAGATTCCCTTTAGAAATTTAGGGTAAAATCCATTTTCACTATAGTTTTAATAAATAACTTAGCTAAATAAAAATCATAGACTTTTTAGGAAATTTAACCCAGTCATGGCAGTACAAATAAAATAAAAACCTCCTCCTCCTAAATTAGATACCGAAAGGGCGCTGTAGGAGTGCTAATCCTTCCCTACACGTAACCAACTCCCGAACCCTTCTCTGATAACATAGACCACAAACTTTAAACTACTCAAAGTAGAGGGTATCCAACTGTACCCCAAAAACAGTTGGTGGCGACTCTAAAACTTCTCACCATTGGTTTAGTTTGAGCTCACCCCAAACGGGCTCGGACAAAAACCAGTGACGACAAGTACTATAGACAAGAAATAGAGTTAGGGCAACCTGTGAAGGAAATTTACTTGAGACAACCTCATAAGGCTTTTAAACATATTGTAAAAGGAAGTCATTCATCCACCGGTTGCAGGAAATTGACTCGATGCAACCTATTATATTAAATCCAAACAACACATTCAACAATGAAACATTTGTAACATTTGTGAAGAACAACACACAAAAAGAAGTTCAAGTTTAATAAAAATGCAACATTTGTAAGTCCTCACCTCACTGTATTCAGCTGGCATGCTTGCAAATCCATAACGTGTGGCGCACCCACTACTTTCAAGTGTTTTATCCTACAAGAGAATGATAACAAATGTTTCATCCTTCCTTATCGAGCAAAAGTGCTAACTTATATGAAATTACAACTTTCATACCTTCAATTGGGACATCTTTTTCTTTCTTCTCAACTGTTGCTCTCTTTGGGTCATTAATCTATTAACAGGTGGCCGACCCTTACCTCTTTTTCACAGGGGACTATGTACTTCAATTACTGTTTGTGCACACTCCCCCCTTCTTTCTTCCTCATCACCAGAAGTTCTTGGTTGCATAGCATTACGAAGCACATGGAATGATAATAATTCTAGCTTTAATTTACAGAGATTGGAAATCACCAAGTCACACCTCTCTTGGGAATCCCCTATAGCATTTGCAAGCTCCAAATACTCCATGTACATTTTTTCTTGCATTTGCGAGTGAGGCCTACCAACACCACAACCTCTACGCATTTGCGTGTAATCACGCTTGATGTCCTTCCTCCATCGGTCGAGAATGTAACACTGTGGAACCTCTCTTACTTTCCTTAAAGTTAACACTGCAAGTGAGTGATAACATAATATCCCTTTAAATTCAAAAAGTTGACATGTGCAATTGACGTCAACATTCTCTTCATTCACATATACAACAAACACAATGTCCCTGTTGCTACATTTGAGGTGTGACATCTTCGATCACACGACACCTAAGAAGAGAACAGTCAGTCAGCTTTGATCAACTAATGTTCCCAAAGTCACTATACTATATGCATTCAAAAGTGGATAGAATAAGATTATACCAAAAAATGGGTCCTTCCTTCACTTCACTTGTGATATGACAATATAACTTCGTTTGCAACTCCACTTGAAACTCTCTAAACTTGGTATTCGTATAACCTGCTTGAAGTTGTTTCTCTATACGATAATGCATGACATAATTATACTGAGAGTTGAACGAATGATAGTCAGCTTTACTTTCCTTCTCAATCTTATTTAGTAGAGCATTGTCATATTGTTCGACAAATTGCTTCAGAGATGTTTTTGAACTCACATAACCATCAAAAAACGCATTCATACTTTCACTCCGCTGCATTGTTGACATCCCTGCAAAAAAAGTATCTTTCAAATAGATAGGAACCCAACGCATTTGCTCAGCATACAACCCTTTAAGCCATTCATTTCGCTGAAGACCATACGTCCGAATCATGTCTGTCCATCTATAATCAAACTCTTTTTTGCTGAAACTTTCATAAACACATATTTTTAAGTTCCTTTTAATGTTTTTATACTCAGCATATCCGCTAAATTTTTCAGTAATCTTCTTCATTATATGCCAAAGGCACCATCGATGACGACTATGTGGGAATACAATCTCAATGGCATTTTGCATTGCTTTGCATTGGTCTGTGATTATAGTTGTCATCACTGGTTTTCGTCCGGGCCCTTTTTGGGGTGAGCTCAAACTAAACCAATGGTGAGAAATTTTAGAGTCGCCACCAACTGTTTTTGGGTTACAGTTGGATACCCTCTACTTTGAGTAGTCTTAAGTGTGTGGTCTGCGTTATCAGAGATGGGTTCGGCAGTTGGTTACGTGTAGGGAAGGATTAGCACCCCTACAGCGCCCTTTCGGTATCTAATTTAGGAGGAGGAGGTTTTATTTTATTTGTACTGTCATAGCTGGGTTAAGTTTCCTAAAAAGTCTATGATTTTTATTTAGCTAAGTTATTTATTAAAGTCATGGTTAAAATGGATTTATCCTAAATTTCTAAAAAAAGGAATCCTAAAAATTTTGGGTTTTTGTTTGAAGTGGAGAATGAGATCCTAGGGATTGGTTTTGGTTTTTGGTTTTGCTTTTGAAATTGAAGTCCTAGACAAATGATTTTTGTTTCTTTTTTCTTTGGTTTTTTTTCTTTTTAGAAAACATACATTTTTTGTTTTTTTGTTTTTTTTGTTTTTTTGTAAAAAAACGTTTTGTTTTGTTTTGCTTCATTTTTTTGTTTTTTTGTTTTTGTTTTTGTTTTTCTTTTGTTTTTCTTTGTTTTTTTGGGAATTGAAATACTAATTTTGGTTTTTTTCTTTTTTTGGTTCAAAAAGAATGAAACGTTTTTTTTGGCTTTAAAACATGAAAAAACATTTTTTGTTAGTTTTTGTTTTGTTTTTTTTTGTTTTGTTTTTTTTGTTTTTGTTTTTCTTTTGTTTTGTTTGGGAATTGAAATACTAATTTTGGTTTTTTTTTGTTCAAAACAATGAAACGTTTTTTTTGGCTTTAAAACATGAAAAAACATTTTTTGTTTCCTTTTGTTTTATTTATTTTTTTTGTTTTTGTGAACCCAAAATCTTAAAGCAAATGTAGGAATATACGCATGAAAATAAAAGCGTGAAGTGTGTGGTTATGGCATCCACAAAAGAAAAAGAAAATCACTATTTTTTTTTTTTTTTTTTTTTTCTTTTTTTTTTCATCCTTCCCCTTGCTCTCTCTCTTTTTTTCTTTGTCCTTTTTTTTTACTATACTTTACATATTACACATACACATAAGAAGAAATAAAGGGAAAATACAATGGAAAAAAGGCTGAAAAGCAATTACATCAAATATAGATAAACTAAAATGAAAACTAAAAAAATGCTAAAAAAAAAACAATACACCAAATATAGATACAAATAAGCTGAAAAAAAAGTGAAAAGATAAGGGCTGAACTGACTTTGAAGCTTTGCAACGTTAATCTTCTGCTTGAGCTCCCGCCGGCACTGATAGTCGCTTGCTTGACCCGGGAACCGACAGATCGACGGTGGGACTTATGAAAAGACTTCCCTAGTATTTGGAGATAGGAGGGCTAGAGTAGGTGTAAAAGAAAGAGATGGCTGAAAGTGGAGTTTGCAAGGAGTGGATGAGTGATCTCTTATGATGATGATTCAGGGATTCTGTGTTTTTTTCTGGGTTTGCAAGGACGAAGCTGGGGCGTTTTTTGGATGATGAGGCTGGGGGCGTTTTTGATGATGAGGCCGGGGTGTTTTTTATGATGAGGCTAGGCTGGGTTTACAGGTTTGCAGGGTAGCAGCTCTAACGATCCCTCTCTCCTCTTCTCTTTTTTTTTTAACACTGATCCCCCTTTTCTCTCAACGAACTGTGCTCTCTATCTCTTCTCCTTTCTTTCTTTTCCTTTCTCTCCTTGTGTTTTTTTGCTCTGTCTGTGTGTTTTTTTTTTTTGCTCTGTCAACGAAAGTTTTTTTTTTCTTTCAACGAATCTCCTCCTCAACGAAAACCCACACTCTCTTTTTTTTTATCTTCAACGAAAACCCACACCCCGAAGAACTCTCTCCTTTTTTTTTCTCTCTGTTTGCGTTGGGATGAGGCAGGGGCTAAATGGCAGCAGCTTTTTTCAACGAGGATGGTCTCTCTCTTCTCTCTCTTTTCTGCCTCTCCTTTATGTTTCTGCTCCACTCTCTTGCGCAGGGGCAGACTCAGGCGTTCTCTCTTTTTTTTTTTTCTTTTTTCTGGGTCCTCCTCCCTCTTTTTTGATGACTCTCTTCAACGAAAAGAGGCTCTCTCCTTTCAATCCACCCGAAGAACTCTCTATGCGCAGGGGCTGAAGACTGCATCTTAAGGGCTGCAGAAAATTTTTGGCTGGACTCTCATTAATTGCTGCATTTAATGCTCTATTATGAAGGCAGGGTTTTTTAATTGCAGATTCTGTATTTTGTCTGGTGGACAGCTTGGGCGGGAAACAGGGGAGCTCGTGATTGCCTTTTTGAAGTTGTATTTTAGCAGCACATGTGGTTGACAGGTTGGTGAGTTATTCTTTGTTAGGTGGCCAGCGCAGAAGACGGGTCTCGTGAAGCCAGCGAGAAAAATAAGCCAGCGAGGAAGTCAGTGAGAAAAATCAGCGAAGGCAAAAAAACAGGGTCGGAGGTTCGAAGTGTCGGCAGGTCGGAGCGTCGGAGCGTCGGCAGGGTCGAAGCTTCGGTGGGTCGAATTTCAGTGGGGCAAAAGTCAACGGTCAACGGGTCGAAGTGTCGGCAGGTCGAAGGTCAACGGTCAACGGGCCGAAAACTTACTGGTATTGCAGGTCAAGGTTCGAAGGTCGGAGTGTCGGCAGGTCGAAGGTCAACGGTCAACGGGTTGAAGGGTCGAAGGTCGGAGGTTGACAGGCTTCGAGGGTCCGTGGGTCGTAGGTCAAGGTTCGAAAGTCGCGGGTCGAAGTGTCGGCAGTGAGGCTTCGAGGGTCGAAGGTGAAAGGCGTACGGGTACCGCGGGTCGAAGGTCGGAGTGTCGGCAGCGAGGCTTCGAGGGTCGAAGGGTCGAAGGTCAGAAATCAGCAGGACAACGGGGCTTCGAGGCTTCGAGGCTCCAAGGTTTCGATGCTTCGAGGCTTCGATGCTTCGAGGCTTCGGGGCTTCGAGCTTCGAGGCTTCGGGGCTTCGGGGCTTCGAGCTTCGGGGTTTCGAGGCTTCGAGGCTTCAGGGCTTCGAGCTTCGGGGCTTCGAGGCTTCGAAGGTCAACGGGTCGCAGTGTCGGCAGGTCAACGGTCAACGGTCAACCCCGAAGTTTTTTTTTTGTAACTTTTAATTACCTTTTTACCCCCATCAAAAATGCAAAAATGGATAACCTTCCAGGAATTGTTTGGGGAGATCCGTATTCGCCTACATAGGCATTTTGAAGAGTTTCGCATGATCACTTTTGCGGGCAGTTTGACCAGGGGCATTGACCGTCTTTTGGCAAGTTTGACTTTTTCCAACGAAAGTTGTTTTGGCCATAACTTCTTCATTTTAAGTCCGATTTGAGCTCGATCAAGTGCGTTGGTCTCGAATTTTCGTCCTCCATCACCTGGTGTTGGTCTTGGGGCGCTTCAAGGACTTGTAGCAAAAGTCATTAATTTTGAACTCCCCCATCCGTGTCAATTGTATCCATCCCATGCAGATTGAGGTAGACCATTCCTTGGAAGTATGGGATCATTGTGGACCTGTTCAATAAGGTATATGGCATGGGTAGAAAGGTATATCAAATGGGGTTAGTATGTCCAACCCGGACAAAATAGGGTCCTATATGCCCCTCTTTGTGCACTGTTTGTATACAAACAGCGTACAAAGATAAAAGGGAGTCATTTTGGACGGGTTGGAGCACTTACTTGACTTACCTAGAGGAAGAAGTGCGACGGTTGGGTTCGTCCCCGAGAGGGAAAAGGGGCTTCACAGGCCGGTGTGCTTGGATAATACCTTGATGAGGCATCTAAGGCCGCTTGATACCAGAGATTGAAAGCCTACAACAATGACAGGCTTGAACTGAAAAAGAGAAAAGGCCCACAATAATGATAGGCTCGAATTGAAAAATGGAAAAAGGCCCATAACAATGATGGGCTTGAATTGAAAACGGATAGCCCTCAGCAACGATGGGCTTGAACTGAAAATGGATAGCCCACAGCAACGAGAGGCTTAAAGTGAAAACGGGAAAGTGAAAGGCCCACTGCAACGATAGGCTCGAATCGAAAATGGAAAGCCCACAGAAACGATAGGCTTAAAGTGAAAACGGGAAAATGAAAGGCCCACTGCAACGATAGGCTTAAAGTGAAAACGGGAAAATGAAAGGCCCACTGCAACGATAGGCTCGAATCGAAAATGGAAAGCCCACAGCAACGATAGGCTTAAAGTGAAAACGGGAAAATGAAAGGCCCACTGCAACAATAGGCTCGAATCGAAAATGGAAAGCCCACAGCAACGATAGGCTTAAAGTGAAAACGGGAAAATGAAAGGCCCACTGCAACGATAGGCTCGAATCGAAAATGGAAAGCCCACAGCAACGATAGGCTTGAATTGAAAATGGATAGCCCACAGCAACGATAGGCTTGAATTGAAAATGGATAGCCCACAGCCAACGATAGGCTTGAATTGAAAATGGAAAGCCCACAGCAACGATAGGCTTAAAGTGAAAACGGGAAAATGAAAGGCCCACTGCAACGATAGGCTCGAATCGAAAATGGAAAGCCCATAGCAACGATAGGCTTGAATTGCAAATGGAAAGCCCACAGCAACGATAGGCTTGAATTGAAAATGGATAGCCCGCAGCAACGATAGGCTTGAATTGAAAAATGGAAAAAGGCCCACAACAATGATGGGCTTGAATTGGGAAGACTTGTTGGAGACAGCAAATGGTATTTGGGGAAATGCTTTAAGGAATTGGTGAGTTTGGGAAGTAACCCAATTTAAGCTCCCTCTACGAGTTCACTCAAGGAGATCGCTCTATGAGGTGACCCAAAATGGGAAAAGGTTGTCGAGTGCCAAAAGGATGCGTTTAGACTTTAGGGAAATTGCAAGGAAAGAGTTGTACAGTTAAAGAAAGCTAGGATAGCCTGAAGAGAAGTTTGCCGAATATGAGCTCCTAGGATCTCCAGAGGCAGCAACATTCCTGCAATTACAGAGTATGTTGAATGTATGCTAATGATGCATGGAATGCAATGTGCTGTATGCGGGGATGCATAAACCTCAACTTGTGGTGAAATATGATGCAATGTGATGCCATGTGATGTATGCATTGAATGCCACGTGATGTATCACTGAGGGTTTGGCTGTTTGTGGAGAGGTTGGCTAACATTCAACTTGTTGGGGAACAACATTCTCTTTGGATGGAAAGTCCGTCCTGTCTTTGCTGGGGAACTCCCTGTTGTGCATGAAGGGTCTTATTAATTTCGCTTCGCCACATTGAGGAGATTCATTTGACGGCTTCTCGGGGGCAAGTGATATCCCGTGGAGATATGAGTACTCCGAATTGGGGGCTTTAAGTTGTTTGGGGATTTTGAGCTTGGCCCCACTCATAAGGCAATGCTAGAAGAGCTTATCGGGGATTTAAGATGTTCTACTCAAATGTGAAATGAAGACGATGTAACATGATTAAAGAGATAAAAAGATTTTTGCTGGTTTAATTCCACAAAACATATTTATATCATAAAAAGTGTCCTATTGTCATAATCTGATAAATAGAATCGTAAGTCTTTAAAAGCATAATGTATGAATTTGATTCGAGTGTGCCGCAGGTTTGACCAAGTCTTCCATTGTTTGCGATCGTTATTTTTTGGATGATGTTGTCTCTCCGCTTGCAACGGACCCTATTTGTTGTGGTCCTGATCCTTTCGGCTTCGATCGAACCGATTTCACCCTTCAAGATTTATTGTTGGCTTTGTATTTTACCCTTGGTGCCCTTTCGGGTTTTCACCAAGTCCGCCTTTGTTTTCTTTTTGTCTTTTGTTGGAGCTTTGTATTTTACCCTTGGTGCCCTTTCGGGTTTTCACCGAGTCCGCTCATTACAGGAATGAGAATCTTGTTGGGAGACATGAGGGTTAAGCATAAAACTTTTTGACGGCGTCACTATTCACTGGATTAGGAAGCTCATCTCCGTCCATTTTGGCAAGGATCAATGCGCCTCCCGAGAATGCTTTTTCACAACATATGGGCCTTCATAATTGGGAGTCCACTTTCCTCGATGGTCATGCTGGATTGGCAAGATCTTCTTGAGGACAAGATCACCCTCTTGAAAGCTTCTGAGCTTCACCTTTTTATTGTAATTGTTCATCATTCTCTGTTGATACAACTGTCCTCTGCAAACTGCTGCCAGGCGCTTGCCCTCAATTAAATTCAACTGCTCATAACGACTTCGGGCCCATTCTGCTTCTTCGAGCTGAGTATCCTTAAGTACTCGGAGGGAAGGTATCTCCACTTCGACCGGTAGAACTGCTTCCATGCCATAGACCAAAGAAAATGGAGTTGCCCCAGTCGATGTGCGCACTGAGGTACGATAAGCATGCAAAGCGTAAGGTAGCTTCTCGTGCCAATATTTGTACGTTTCAGTCATCTTTCTAATAATGTTCTTGATGTTCTTGTTGGCTGCCTCGACTGCTCCATTCATCTTTGGGCGATAGGGGGTCGAGTTGCGGTGTTGAATTTTGTATGTTTCGCACAACCTCCCTATCATCCCATTGTTCAAATTGGCAGCATTGTCCGTTATGATCTGCTCGGGAAGACCATATCGGCATATGATGTTGTTCCGTATAAATCGAAGTACCACACACTGTGTGACATTAGCGTATGATGTCGCTTCTACCCACTTGGTGAAGTAATCAATGGCTACCAAAATGAAACGATGACCATTGAGACGCTTTTGGAGATATTGGTCCGATAATGTCAATGCCCCAAAGTGAGAACGGCCACGGGGAGACCATCACGTGTAGTTTGGACGGCGGTACTTGAATCTTGTCGCCATAAATTTGACACTTGAGGCATTTGCGCACATATTCAATGCAATCTTTTTCCATGGTAACCCAATAGTAGCCCATTCGCATGATTTGTCTTGTTAATGCATGTCCGTTTGCATGTGAACCGCATTCCCCTTCGTGCACTTCTTTCATTATCTGTATTGACTCTTCTTTTGCCACACACCGCAATAGCACCATGTCGTGGTTTCTCTTATACAGAATTGAGCCATCAACATAATAGTTGGATGCTGACCTTCGGATATTTCTCTTATCAGATTCAGTGGCCTCTGCTGGGTATTCTTGCTTAAGCAAATATTGTTTGACGTCCTCAAACCAAGGTTTTTCTTCAGGTATGTCCTTCAATGGCCATGCAATGTGCAGGAGCATCTTGTATACGGATATCGAAAGACTGAACTTCCAACTTTGTGTCTAGTCGAAGGAGGGAGGCTAGAGTTGCCAGCGCGTTAGGGAGCTGGTTGCATTCCCTGGGCATATGCTCAAATGTGATGTCTTCGAATTGCTCGGCTAACTCTGCAACATGCTTCCGATATGGGATTAATTTATGGTTTCGAGTCTCCCATTCACCCCTTACTTGAAAAATGATGAGTGCCGAATCGCCGAACACTCGTAATTTTTTGATTCCTTTGTGAATGGCTTCTTGAAGTCCCATCACACAAGCCTCATACTCTGCCACATTGTTTGTACAAGGGAAGGTTAGCTTTGCCGCCATGGGGAAATGTTTGCCTTTTGGGGATATCAGGATGGCCCCAACACCGTGACCTAAGAGACTAGAGGCTCCATCGAACCACATCGTCCATATGTCTGATACTTCGGCCGAAATGATGTTAATGTGCTCATCTGGAAAGCCAATAGTCATGGGCTCAAAGTCTTCCAGCGCTCTATCTGCCAGATAGTCGGCTATCGCACTTCCTTTTATGGCTTTTTGAGGTACATAGATGATATCATACTCCGATAGGATCAACTGCCATTTGGCGATTCTTCCAAAAATGGATGGTTTTTCCAAGAGATATTTGAGCGGATCATGCCTTGAAATCAGCCAAGTAGTATGATAAAGGGTGTATTGCCTCAATCTTCTCGTTATCCAGACAAGAGCACAAAGACGTCTTCTCCAAGGGCGTGTAGTTTTCTTCATTAATGGTGAACTTCTTGCTGAGGTAATAAATGGCCTGCTCCTTCTTGCCTGTAGAGTCGTGTTGCCCCAAGACACAACCCATCGCTGACTCTTGAACGGTCAAGTATAAGATCAGAGGTCTATCCGGTACCGGTGGGACCAGAATGGGTGGATTAGATAGATATTGTTTGATCTTGTCAAAAGCTTCTTGACATTTGTCATTCCAAATTTCTGGGTTGTTCTTTCGTAAAGTCTTGAAAATGGGTTCACAGGTGGTTGTCAATTGGGAAATAAATCGGGCAATGTAATTCAGTCGCCCTAGGAATCCTCTAACCTCCTTGATGGTCCGTGGTGGCGGTATTTCTTGGATAGCTCAAACTTTATCTGGATCGATTTCAACTCCCTTTTGGCTCACAATGAAACCCAACAGTTTTCCCGACAGGGCTCCGAAAGTGCACTTTTCGGGGTTCAATTTCAGTTGATATTTCCGTAGCCTATTGAAGAGCTTGCGGAGTACTTCAATATGATCTTCAGTGCTTCGAGATTTGGCTATCATGTCGTCCACATATACCTCGACTTCTTTATGCATCATGTCATGGAATAGGGTCACCATGGCTCGCTGATAGGTTGCCCCTGCGTTCCTCAGACCAAAAGGCATCACGTTATAGCAAAAGGTGCCCCAAAGTGTCGTGAATGTGGTCCTCTCTTTGTGTTCGGGGGCCATACGAATTTGATTATAGCCCGAGAAACCATCCATGAAGGAGAATAGGGCATGTTTTGCCGTATTATCCACTAAGGTATCAATATGAGGAAGCGGGAAGTTGTCTTTCGGACTGGCCCAATTCAGATCTCTATAGTCGACACACATGCGTACTTTGCCTCCTTTCTTTGGTACTGGTACAACATTAGCGACCCATTCCGGATAGTGGGAGACACTTAGGAAACCCGCATCCCATTGCTTTTTGACTTCTTCTTTAATCTTTAGTATCATCTCCTGGCCTTATTCTTCGCAATTTCTGTCTGTCTTGGCTTGCACTCGGCTTCACGGGTATGTAATGTTGCACTATATCTGTGTCTAACCCGGGCATATCTTGGTATGACCATGCAAAAATGTCGATGTAGCTTCTTGACAGCTCGATTAACTTCCTCCTGATGTCGGTAGCTATCAAAGACCCCACCCTCAATTCTTTTGGTTCGGCTGTCGTCCCCAAATTCACTGTTTCTACTGGGTCTTCACTTGGAACGGATAAATGGTCTTCCCTTTCCAATAGGCGTATAATCTCCCCCGGTAGCTCAGGTGTCTCTTCTATCTCATTCTCATCAGCTTCAAACACAGGCTGCTCCCAATTTGGACTTTGGTCAAACCTTTGGCATCTCGTTTCGCTTTCGCATACTATGTTTTCATTGACATTGTGATACCTGTTTATAAGAGAATGACAAGTTGGTAACCAAATATGATATGCATATGTGATGAATGGAATGTACCATGAAAGATTTGAAAAACACATTTTATTGGAAGGTTTAAGGAAAAACAAATGTTCACAGCTTCAAAGTACATTAGAATAGAATACATTAAATCCAGTTACCCGTAAGCATTACATTATGGGGAGGTCCAGGCTGGTCCAATTGTTCAGTGGCTGGTTGGGATCCTCTCGCACTAACTGAACCATCTCGCTTGGTACATGCTCATTTATGTCCAGTACGGCTACAGTCCCCGTCTTGGGCTCAGGTTGGCTCTTGTGGATAAACCCTCCACTTCGGAATGTAACATTCAAAGGGGGAAAGCTTCTCCTTTCTTCTTGCACTGGCCTTTTCTGCAATCTTGCCATTCTGACTTCCCTCTTCTTGATAGCTTCTCTCTGTCTGTCAGCTTTTGTAGGGACGTAGCCTAGCCCAGACTTTTTGGTATTTTCTCGGATGGTCAGGGGTTTCTGAATCCCTTGAGCTGTCAGGCCTAATCCTTGCCCCGGTTTGTACCCCTGTTTGATCATAGTGGCTACAACCATTTTTGCTGCCTTCGAGAGACGATGGTCTGGGGCGGAGGCGACATTTACCATCTCAAATGCCCGATAGGAGCATTCTGCCACATCTTCGTTGTTTTCAACATAAGGTACTGATGCCGGCTTGGTGACGAGGAAACTTGTCTCTCCAGAGATGCAGATGAGCTGGTCCCCCATTACAAACTTCATCTTTTGGTGGAGACTGGACGGCACTGCTCCTGCCATGTGGATCCAGGGTCTTCCCAGCAAACAGCTATAATATGGAGTGATGTCCATTACCTGAAATTCCACCGTAAAAGTAGTTGGCCCAATCATGAGTGGAACATCCAGAGTTCCCACCACGTCACGCTTTCCTCCATCGAATGCTCGTACCTTCATCGTACAGGGACACATATAGGACGTGTCAATTGGAAGTTGCTGCAGTATATGCAAAGGCATAATGTTCAAGGCCGAGCCGTTGTCAATAAGTACACGGGCTATGGTGTGCTCCTTGCATTTGACCGTGATGTGCAGAGCTTTTATGTGCCCTTTTCCTTCTTGGGGTAGCTCGTCATCTCCAAAGCTAATTACGTTATTCAGGATGAGGTTATCGGTGAGTCCATCCACATTCACGATCGAGATGGTTGGAGGAACGTAGGCTTGGCTTAGAACCTTTAGCAGTGCTTCCCGGTGAGGTTGGGAATCCATCATTAATGAGAGCAAGGAGATGCGAGCCGGTTGCCGACTTAATTGATCCACAATATTATACTCGCTCTGCTTCACGAGTTTTAGAAATTCTGTGGTTTCTTCTTCAGTGATCGGTGTTCCCTTCTTTGTTGTTTCCAGTGTAGGCTCAATGTCTTGTTCTACAGCTTTTTCTTTCCTTGCTTTGTCAACTATCTCAGGGGCGTAAGCCCAACCGCTCCTGGTCTTCTTTTCTGCTATAGCGGTGGCTCCCTGGACTACTTCACAACTGTAATTCCATGGGACTGCTTTATCAGTTTTATAGGGGAAAGGAGCAGGAACACCTATGGTGAGGGGTGCAATTCCATGCGGTAGTTGTGGGATTTCGATCCTTTCCCCCTTGTCTGGCATGAGACTTGAGGCATGGATAATGAGAGGCTTGATTCCATGTGGCAGTAACGGGTTCTCCGGAGCCTTAACAGTTAAGACAAGGGGTGTTGGCACCCATGGTGATTTGTGTGAATGATCTTCTTGGATCATGTGTCTTTGGTTGTCCATTCCTCCTCTTGAGAATTCTATCATCCTTTGGTCCATGAGTTTTTGCACCACCTCGGAAAACTCAGTGCATTCTGCAATGTCATGTCCCCGTGACATCTTGTGATAAGGGCATTGTTTTTCTCCATCTATTCCTTTTCCTGCCCTTGGCGTGTCTTTAGCAAGTATATAGCCATGTTCCTGTAACAGAGTAAACAAATGTGTTTTCTCCATTTGTACTTGGGAGATCCTTTCCAGCCGTGCTTCATTTTCGATACTAGCAACATTATTGGAGTGTTCTGGGAGAGGATTGCTGTTCACATTCGGCGTCCCAGACAGTGCGGAGAAATCCAACCATTTTGCATCCTTTAATGCCTGAACCTTCCTTTTGAATGTTATACAATTCTCGATATCATGTCCAGCTCCACCTGCATGATACTCACATCTAGCATCTGGCTTATACCAGGCCGGGGGAGGAGTCTTTATTTCTCCCAAGGGTATAGGAGTTACCATCCTTGCTTCTAAAAGCTTGGGATATAATTCGGCATATGTCATTGGGATCGGGTCGAACTCCTGTCGTGGTCGGCGAGAAGCCTGATTCGCTCCTGCTTGCTGGGTCTGGGCCCTTGGTTGCCCCTGTCCTTGAAATGAGGCTCCCGGTCCTTCTTGATTTGCTGGCCTTGGTTGCTCTGGGTATGGCGCTCTCGGTTGAAACGGATTAGGTGTCATTGGATATGGAAATGGAACCCCTCCTTGCGGCAGGTATGGCATGAATTGGGGAGGTGGTGCAGGTGCAGCATAAGCAGCCTACCGGTGCCCCTCTATAGCACCCTGGCGCTTGGTAGAATGTTGGTTGTATTGACCGGTGCGCTTGATATACCAGGTTGCTCTCATTTTCCTTCTTCTTTGCTGGTGGTTGAAACCGTTTTGATGCCTCGGCCCGCTTCACCCTTTAGCTTTCCACCTTTAATTCCACTTTCTACTCGTTCACCTGGATGCGACCAAGTCTGCAAAGTCGTTGGAGACGTTACCGATCAACTTCTCATAGTAGACACCTTTTAGTGTGTTGATAAAAAGAGTAGTGAGTTCTCTTTCGGTAAGGGGAGGTTGGACCTCCACAGCTGCCTCTCTCCATCTTCGTGCATAATCTTTGAAATTCTCTTCGGATCCCTTCTCCATAGACTGCAAGGTTAGTCGATCCAGTGCCAGCTCGGTGACATGTTTGTACTGTGCCAAGAAGGAAATAGCTAATTCCTTCCATGTCTTAATACGGTTTCCATTCAGTTGAAAATACCAGCGAAGGGATGCCCCAGTTAGGCTTTCCTGGAAACAATGCATGAGGAGCTTGTCTTCACCAGCATAAGCGGCCATCTTTTGACAATACATGGCCAGATGTGTCCTCGGACATCGTGTCCCGTTGAACTTTTCAAAATCTGGCATTTTGAATTTTGGCGGTAGCACCACTCCAGGGACTAAGCATAAGTCTTGTGGGCTGGTCATACCATAGCTGTCAATGCCTTCTACGGCCTTCAATCTTTCCTCGAGTCGGCGTAGAGCGAGCGACTCAATATTTTCCTGAGGAGCTGGGGAACCCACCACTTCCATTACATTTCCTGATGCGGGTATAGTGAAATGAGTTTGATTTGGGGTAGGAGGTTGTGCCATAGCAGGATGGTATGTGGGTGCCTGGCTTGGAGCCAGGTTGGGTGACTGAACAGCCTCCTGTCCTTGCTCTTGATGGTGAGTGGTAGTTCCCCCGGTCGGAATTCTTCCTCTTTCTTCAGTTAATTTCGTGAGCATTTCCATTATTGCGGACATTTGCCCCTGTAGGGTTTGTTGTGACTGTTCCAACCCCATGAGTCTATTCTCTGTTTCTTCTGCCATTGGCTGCGGTTGAGGTATTTGATTGCGCCGGGATCTGAGATTATAAGAGTGCGCAATCCTGGAGGGAGGCTGCTACCCATCTGGGTACAAGGGAACTTTTATTTGATTTTTTTTTGATATGCATGTATGCATGAATGTCTATGCAGAGGGTTAAAGAAACAAACAACTTTATTGCAAACAAAACATACAATATAAACACTCAATACAAACATACAATGCTGGAATGCCATTTAAAATGAAAGCTATCACTACATGATCTTAAGGCATTCTTCCAGTCAACTCCTAAGGAGCACGGCGCCTCTTTCTCTGGGGTGGTCGTTCACCTGCGTCTCCTAAGGAGCAGGCGTTCTCTCTTTTTTTTTTCCTTTTTTCTGGGTCCTCCTCCCTCTTTTTTGATGACTCTCTTCAACGAAAAGAGGCTCTCTCCTTTCAATCCACCCGAAGAACTCTCTGTGCGCAGGGGCTGAAGACTGCATCTTAAGGGCTGCAGAAAATTTTTGCTGCATTTAATGCTCTATTATGAAGGCAGCGTTTTAATTGCAGATTCTATATTTTGTCTGGTGGACAGCTTGTGCGGGAAACAGGGGAGCTCATGATTGCCTTTTTGAAGTTGTATTTTAGCAGCACATGTGGTTGACAGGTTGGTGAGTTATTCCTTGTTAGGTGGCCAGCGCAAAAGACGGGTCTCGTGAAGCCAGCGAGAAAAATAAGCCAGCGAGGAAGTCAGTGAGAAAAATCAGCGAAGGCAAAAAAACAGGGTCGGAGGTTCGAAGTGTCGGCAGGTCGGAGCGTCGGCAGGGTCGAAGTGTAGGCAGGGTCGAAGCTTCGGTGGGTCGAATTTCAGTGGGGCAAAAGTCAATGGTCAACGGGTCGAAGTGTCGGCAGGTCGAAGGTCAACGGTCAACGGGCCGAAAACTTACTGGTATTGCAGGTCAAGGTTCGAAGGTCGGAGTGTCGGTAGGTCGAAGGTCAACGGTCAACGGGTTGAAGGGTCGAAGGTCGGAGGTTGACAGGCTTCGAGGGTCCGTGGGTCGTAGGTCAAGGTTCGAAAGTCGCAGGTCGAAGTGTCGGCAGCGAGGCTTCGAGGGTCGAAGGTGAAAGGCGTACGGGTACCGCGGGTCGAAGGTCGGAGTGTCGGCAGTGAGGCTTCGAGGGTCGAAGGGTCGAAGGTCAGAAATCAGCAGGTCAACGGGGCTTCGAGGCTTCGAGGCTCCGAGGTTTCGATGCTTCGAGGCTTCGATGCTTCGAGGCTTCGGGGCTTCGAGCTTCGGGGCTTCGAGGCTTCGGGGCTTCGGGGCTTCGAGCTTCGGGGCTTCGAGGCTTCGGGGCTTCGGGGCTTCGGGGCTTCGAGCTTCGGGGCTTCGAGCTTCGGGGCTTCGGGGCTTCGAAGGTCAACGGGTCGCAGTGTCAGTAGGTCAACGGTCAACCCCGAAGTTTTTTTTTTAACTTTTAATTACCTTTTTACCCCCATCAAAAATGCAAAAATGGATAACCTTCCAGGAATTGTTTGGGGAGATCCGTATTCGCCTACATAGGCATTTTGAAGAGTTTCGCATGATCACTTTTGCGGGCAGTTTGACCAGGGGCATTGACCATCTTTTGGCAAGTTTGACTTTTTCCAACGAAAGTTGTTTTGGCCATAACTTCTTCATTTTAAGTCCGATTTGAGCTCGATCAAGTGCGTTGGTCTCCAATTTTCGTCCTCCATCACCTGGTGTTGGTCTTGGGGCGCTTCAAGGACTTGTAGCAAAAGTCATTAATTTTGAACTCCCCCATCCGTGTCAATTGTATCCATCCCATGCAGATTGAGGTAGACCATTCCTTGGAAGTATGGGATCATTGTGGACCTGTTCAATAAGGTATATGGCATGGGTAGAAAGGTATATCAAATGGGGTTAGTATGTCCAACCCGGACAAAATAGGGTCCTACCATAGCTGTTG
The DNA here is from genome assembly GCA_023512835.1 of Taxillus chinensis. Classification (NCBI taxonomy): domain Eukaryota; kingdom Viridiplantae; phylum Streptophyta; class Magnoliopsida; order Santalales; family Loranthaceae; genus Taxillus; species Taxillus chinensis. The sequence continues at coordinate 47,408,313 of CM042092.1, read as the reverse complement.
GAGGACAGTTATCTATATACATCAACCAATTTTCAAATAACCATTTAAAAGTTCTTGTATCTTCATTGGATAACAATCCACAACCCAACAACACAGAATTGCCATGATGATTTACGCCCACAAAAGGATCGAACGACATATCGTATTTATTTGTGAGGTCAGTTGTGTCGAAGGTGACAACATCTCCAAAAGCTTGAAATACTGCCATACTCCTTGCATCAACCCAAAATACGTTTCTCAATCTATTATCATTATCCATGTCGATTGCATAAAAAAAACCACTATCTTTTTCTTGTATCCGAGTAAAGTAATCCTGGAGGGCTGCACCATCTCCCTTTCCAAGTCTTAATTGCCTTTCTTTACTAATATAATTCCGACAATCCTTTCATCAAAACATAAATTTTCAGCACCCCCTGCTTCAACAACTAAAGACTAGAAATTCTTGTTCATTCATATTCCTACTCGATCATTTAGATCCAATCTTCTCTTCACGTGTGGATCTAACCTTTTATTACATCTCATATACCTTATTTTTGTAGGGCTTAACGAATGATTATGTTCAACAGAAGCACTTTGCAATTTATATTTGCCACTAGACTGTAAAACTACATTTATCCTAGCTTTATAATTTGTTTTCACTGAAAGTCTAGGGTTCAGTGGAGTCTTCGATATTTTTCTCCCCATCCGTGATTTATAACAAGCATATGTGCACCATCTCTCGACTCCATTATCTCCACGTTTACTGTCTCTTTTCATTACACCAAAGCCTTTTTGCCTTCCATAGTTTCTATAATAGTCATAACATTCATCTAAATTGTCGAATTCCTTACCAACCTCAATTTCCTCAACCACATCATCACCATCACTCACTGCAATCTCATTACCAGGAATATTACATACTGCATCATCTTCCATATTAAGCATTTCATCTATTGCAACCATGGCCTACAAATATAATAGCAATTACAATGATAATGTCACGCCCCCGAATTCCAGGGAACCCGAAATCGGGTACATAACTTCCCCTTGCCCGCACCCGATAGGTCAAGGTGTTGGTGACTAGCACCAATGGAGACTACACCGCGGGCGCTATCTCAAATATGCAATCCTGTACAATCATACATCAAGGGTATTCCTGTACTTTCCCATATATCATCATGCATACCATGAGTCAAACAGTCATACAGACATTACATCACAAACTATGCAAATACAACTGTCCACAGACCCATGTGCGGGATATCACACAAAACAATACAGAATATGATAGTGTATCATAAATTAGAGTAGTGGGCGTCCTCTTGGAAGAAAGTCCTCCACTAGTCTCGGGTCACACCTGAAAAAGGTAAACAACAAGTAGGGGTGAGCGACAAGCTCAGTAGGTGACCCCAACACTCCACATCATGCAAACATACAAGTCTATACTACATATTCTGTGTACTCGTGCACTGTGTAGTATGCACAATCATCAGGTCTCAACCTGCAACAAACCTCAGGACCTAGCCTGCCCACACAAGACAGCTTGTCCACGATCCTCAATAGGATCCCAGCTCAGGGCACTCAGCCCTACCACAGCGCTATATGCCCGGACACAGTGCCACACAGGCCTGCCATCGGCGCATATGCTTGCCACGGCCACAGTGCCACATAGGCCTGCCATCAATGCATATGCCCGCCCTGTCAATCACATAGCATCATCTGTGCTCCATTGTGAGAACCCAACAAGTCATAGAGCCTAAGCCCCAATCAATCAAACTAACATACCAACACCAATATGGTCTTAAAGTATACAACACTCACTTGAGAACTTCAGCCAGTCTTTACCAGTCGATCCTTATTCCTTGACTAAGGAAGGAGATACCCATAGTGTAATGACCCGTGTGTAAGGAGTTAACCACAAATACCTTGGATGTTGGTGCACAAGTTAGAAGTAAGAGATGAGCCCAAGAGGGGACTTTTGGGAGGTGCATGTGACAAGTGATAACGTGTATTTATGCCCTGGGAAGATGCTATGCATATACAGGCGCTTTTAGGCTGTTTTGTCAGGTTTTGGAGATTTATTTTGACCTAGTAGATGGGCTCAGATGAATAGGCATGCAGACCAAAAGATTCTTAGAATGATGTCTTTTATCTACCACAGAAGTTTTAGGCCAAATGGACGTGCACGTGAATTGGACCCATTTGGCGTGCAAGGATTTTATTGCATGGATGTCTTTTACATGATGCAAGGAGGCTTGGGGTAAAGTTTGAGTGCATTTGGAGCTGCACGCCAATTGGGGAATTGGCGTTCAAATTGGCGTGCAAGCATGTTTTTGCATGGTTACCTTAGTTTTGTTATTCTAATCATCTTTTCCCAAAGGACCATGTTGGAATTGTGGATATTTTGGTGTGTATGAATGTGAGAAGGTCATAGCTTGTTCCATCAAAACTACGTCGTTTTGATGCTGGGATTCACTTAATCAAAACTACGTCGTTTTGATGTTGTGTTGTCTATATAAGGAGGAGAAGCCCCTCTGTTTTAGGTTTAGGGTTTGTTGCTCCACCAGCCGTCGCGAGAGAGAGAGAGAGAGGGAAGGAGAGCTCCCGGTTGCTGCCGGGCGTCTTGCGTGGGTGATCGGTGTCTCGTGGGCAGACGGTGTTCGGCGTGGGAACAGAATATTGCTGTGTTGTTACATTTTACTTGAGGTAGGGGTTCTATTTTTGCTAATCCCTCTCTGTCCTAGGGTTCTTGAGTAGAATTCGGTCTATACCTGCTATTATATATATATAAATCCATATAGGTGTGATCTCCTATATGGATGTTAGCCTTCAATGGCATTTTGGTGTGATTCTGTTGTTGGGTGGTCAGTGCATGTTATATGTTCGATGAAATGCCTGTGTGAATATAGCTGTGTGTATATGTCTATTACATGTTTGGTAATATGCCTGTGTGGCTGGACTTGTGATTTGGTGTATGTATGCATGCTGGGTGTTTGTTTTATTGCCTGAATGGCTGGGTTTGTGCACTTGTGAACGGGTACACACCAAGTGTTTGGTTTTATGCTTAAGTGACCGTAGTGTGTGTTGTGTGCATGACTGTGGTATCTGGCCTGAAGAGGCGGTTAAATTACTTTGCCTGAGAGGCGGTTAAACTAGTGGCCTGAAGAGGCGGTTAAACTACTTTGCCTGAGAGGCGGTTAAATCAGTGGCCTGAAGAGGTGGTTAAATTACTTGCTTGAGATGTGGTTTGTTAGCCAGTGTGGCTGGGGCTGAGGTTACGCCCGCTTGTGTGGAATGCTTTATTTTTTTCCTAATACTGCCACGTCACTACACCTGTGCACATGCATATAGCTGCTAGGAACATGGGAAGGGTTGGGGAGACTTGATCCCTACTGAGCTGTGGTTGCTCACCCCTCCTACTGTGTTTGCTTGTTTTCCAGGGACTTACAAGCGTTAGGTGGATACACCAAGGTGGAAGACCATCTTTGTTTTATTGTTCACTTCAGTAAATGTAATTTTATAATTTATGTAACCCCAAGGGGGGAAAATGTACTAAGGGATTGAATTGTAGTAAGGGACCTGGTTGGTTTGTGAACCTTTGATGTTTGATATTAAATAAAGATGTAGCTTGTTTGATTTATTGTAATTGTTAGTTTTGCTTGTGTGGCATACAGTGATCCAACCCCGTTGCCCTCCGTGTGGGTGAATGGGGAGTTACGTACCGGTTTCCCCAAGTCGAAAATCCGGGGCGTGACACATAGCAGCTATTTTCTTGCAATAAAAAGTTCCGGCATTGGGTATCCATATCATAACTAAGATAATCTAATTTTGGGGGATTTTTCTGAGATGTCTAACACCACTTTTCCAAAAATTCACCTCTACGAAAAACTGGATTTTTCTGAGATTTTATACTAAATCCCAATTTTCACATTTTGAAGGAGTGGAATTTATTTTTCTAGTATTTTTCTTTGAATCCAAATGGGGGGTATTTCATTATTTACATTGTAACTTAAGTATACTTAAATGTGCATAATGGTTTACAATGTAAATGTCCAGTGCAGTGCAGTTGCACTGCTGCGGATTGATGATACGGATTGATGCTGCGGAAACACTGCTGCGGAGCGATGCTACAGATCACTGCTGCTGATCCGGACTAATTGATCTGGACTAACTGATCCGGACTACAGATCCGAACTAACTAAACTGCTGACTCCACAGCTGCTGACTACGAAGTTGCTAACTCCATAGCTGCTGACTCCACATCTGCTGACTCCATAGCTGCTGACTCCACAGCTGCGGACTACGAAGCTGCCGACTACGAACTTCGACCCTACAGCTCGCCCAGGGTATTGTTCATCATCGTTTTTGACCTATTTTTTCATCTGGAATCGACCCAGCAACCCCCGGGCACTCACAAACACGCGTTTTACTAAACAGAGTACAAAATTACATACCCAAACTGATATAAATCAGTTCTTAACCACAGATCTTATGCTAAATCATTATATCTAACCCCAAAATTGGGTTTCCCCCAAAACCTAGGGTTCATGCTCAAATTCATAAATCATGATAAATTCATACATATTCAAGGACAGAATCGAGATGAGAGGTTCAAGGACACCTACATGGAAAGATTATTTGCGATCCACGAACTCAAATCACCCCAAATCACCAAGGGAAGCTCTTCACCTTCTCTCTCTCTCTCTCTCTCTCTCTCTCTCTCTCTCTCTCTCTCTCTCTCTCTTACTCAAACACGCACGCACCAAGCAAATTAAAGGGATAAGGTAGTTTCTTAATTATTTATACTGATGCTAATAATTGGCCTCCCAGCAATAATTGACCTCCCGAAGTCACGAACTCCAAATTGAGCCCAATTACTGTCACAACGCTCGAAATGACGAGTACAACACTAAGCAGATATTATCACACTCAAATGACCGCCCAAATGTAAGGTCAACCAATAAACCCCGAAAAGTCAACATTCGGGTCAAACGGAGCCACGACTCGGAATCAGGCCCAAGTATAGTCAAAATGCTCACATCGACAACTACACTACCGTCCAGGTAGTTGCATTCCCATAGAATGACTATCTCTCAAAATTACCCAAATACGAGTCTTTACAGATAAAACCAACACCAACGACAAAGGAAATAATAAATGACCATATATATGCAGTTTATAAACTTCACCCAATTTTATAGACATTAAATTCTTTTACTAACGACATAGCAAGATCCGGCAGTTTTATCCAATTTTTAAACTAACGACATAGGAATTAATGCAGTTCTATCCTTCTTATTTAGTTTTAAATGTATGCACTTTTTAAACCAACGACATAACAATTAATGCACTTTTATCCTTAATAATTATTTGTAAACGTGTGCAATTTATAAACTAACGACATAGAAATTAATGTAGTTTTATCTTGCATTAATTATCCAAAAAAATCAATAACGAAGCAATAAATATTTTCGAAATAAATCTTCTCAACCAGATGAATGTCCTTATGAAGTGTCGAGTGAAAAATAAAAACACATCGATTGAAAGAAATTGACACATAATTAAAATCATAAAATCAAGGGATTCACCAGCGATCGTGTAAAATTGTTTTCTGTGTTGCAGCGTTGGAATTGTTTTCTGTGCAGTGTTGGAATTGCTTTTTGTGTTGCAGATTTAGGGAAAAGGGAGCTTGAGAAAAGGAGAGTGGGAGAGCGGGAAGAGCGAGAAGAGCGGGAAAGGGGAAAATGAGAGCGGAATCCGAAAATAATGTCTTCGATTATATTTTCTTTTCCTGTCACGTCAGATAAATATTTTCTTTCCTGTAATGATCGACTACCACCATGTCGTCACACGTCATCGGCCACGTAGATCCGGCTCTGAATCCGATGAATTAATCCGACTGAAAATAATTATTGTATTAAAATATCGTCGAAGCAAGTATCAATATTTTACTGGTGGAAGTGTGCAAAGGACGTCAGAAAGTGGGTAGTCAAATTATTAAACAGTATTAAGGTGCGGGTAGGCAGGCAGGCAGGCGGCAGGAAAAATTTTAAAAATTGCATGCATCCAACTCACCACGCGCCTCAGCATATATTTAGTCAACCGTTCCGGCATCCCCCCACCCCACTCCCAACCCCACCTCACGTCAGAAAAAATGGAATGGTAATGGGCTTCTTCGAAGGTCATTTGAATGACCGAATTGCACTAGTATGTATAGTTTTTGCCAAAACTTAGTAAAGGAGCCCTCTCACGAAACAATTTAATTCTAGTCTATAGTATGATAATGACAGTCTCGTGTTTTGAAATATATATATATATTTATTTATATAATATTTTTTCAAAACCCATAGAGAGAGAGAGAGTGGAGGATGGATCCGTTCTACATTAGCTGCTAGCTATTAGAGGCACCACTCGAAGACCAAATGTAGGTATTATAAATACGACTTCCAACCTTGAGAGACATACATACTGTGACGGTGCAAGCCTTCAATTTTTTCCCTCTACCATACCATACATACATCTCCAGTTCCCTTGATCAGCTGCCATTTTGTAAAACTTGATATTAATACAGATAGCTGCTGTGTTGTATATAGGATAAGAAAATGGGAGGATCCACGCCGTGCGCTTCCTGCAAGCTGCTGCGCCGCCGGTGTGCTAAGGACTGCATCTTTGCTCCTTACTTCCCATCGGATGACCCCCATATGTTCGCCATCGTTCACAAGGTCTTCGGCGCTAGCAACGTCAGCAAAATGCTGCAGGTGTTGGTTGTTCTATATTTCTATTATTAGATAGGTGACACCCTTACACGCATAAATCAATTAAAGGGTGTTTTGTTTTTTTGTTTTATTGGAAATAAAAATAATTTGGTTGGAGGAAGGCAATTAAGTAGTCGTATATAAAGGATCGAAGTAGGAAATCCTAGGCATACACATGACGTGTGTAGCTAGCTAGCATAGTGATTTCAAGAACCCTCAACGAATTAAAGATGAAGTCGCAAAGGTCCTGGAGCCGCGTAGCTAGCTAGGACTATAAGAGGAGACTCCGGCGCATGATCCGCTCTCGAAAATTTTTGTCATCATTGTTTTGGTGTAATTTTATTGTGCATGGGGCTTTAATTATGATATATATAACACGCAAATTATTGGAATGATTGGTTGATCATATACGTATATATATATATCATACCCACGTACGTACGTATACAGGAGCTTCCGGTGCATCAGAGAGCGGATGCAGTGACGAGCTTGGTTTACGAGGCTAATGCAAGGGTGCGAGACCCAGTTTACGGGTGCGTGGGGGCCATATCGTACCTGCAGAACCAAGTATTGCAGTTGCAAATGCAGTTGGCGGTGGCGCAGGCGGAGGTACTCTACATGCAGAGGCAGCAGGAGGCCACTCCTGGAGTCCAGCAACCGATGAATTTGGAGCAGCCAATCATTGATCATCATCGCCCCCTGCAGAAATCGATTCATCGCCCCTTTGTTAATAACAACAACCTTGGGCTAGGTAGCTTCCCAGTCCCACAGTACCTCAACTTTGTTTCGTCTAGCAATGTAATCCAGGAGCCCCTGAAGACAGAGTCTCCCAGGACGTCCTAGCTTAGCTATAGTCAAATTAATTTGCTCCTTCATTCGTTCTATTTCGCTGTGGTGATGAAGAAATTAATTAGTTTTTTTATTGCTCCTCTCTAACATAAGTTTTATAGTTACTTTTTTACTTCAATTATATCATTATTATCATATACATACATACATACATATATATATATATATGTATTAATAGTTAATTGTTTTGATATTCTTAATTTAATCCATCGGGTTGCTGCCTGTCCCTGTTTAGTAAGACAAAGAGAGGCAAGGAAGGAGAGACAGCGACACTAATTAAGTTTGAAACATTGTATATTATAAGGTAAATAAACTAAATTAAGACGAATGGGAATACGTGACAATTAATGGAGCGAAGGTCCAAGCAAAGCATGTGAGAGGTTGAGTAAGCAGCGTGCCTTTTCTCGATAAAGACGTTGGACAACGTGGGAGCAAGGCGACTCCAGCCGAACCAACCAACAGTTATATCAATTAAATTTGATCCAAAATTGAATTTAATATTATAAAAACTCATTTGTTACTCTTGAAACTTCACATTTAGATATCACACATATCTGATTTGTTAGATTAAATTGACCGAAACTCATGAGTTTGATTCAATTAGAAAATCCTTTATGATATATATAATGTATTTATATTTATCTTATATATATATTATTTATTTTATTATTTTTTATGATGATACATTAATAATTACAATTATGAAATGATTTGTTTGTTAATGATATAAAGATTATAATAATATTTAATATTTTTAAAAAATAAATGTTATTTTTTTGTTAATAACTTAATAGTAATTATTGTGTGTCATTATAAATTAATAAATTTACATATAAATATTATAAATTAATTATAAATATTTAATACATTTAAATATTAACAAATATAATTATATTTTTATACATTTTTTCTAAATTAATATTTTTAAATAATAATAAAATTTATACAAAAGATCGATAACTTGACTCAATTTAAAAAATTAACTTACACGAGTTTAACCTAACCAAAGTGTTACATGAGCCAAACTTTAAACCAAAATTTTCAATTTCGATTCAATCATTTTTAACCTTAAATAAGCCGAATCAAACTTGTCAAAGCGCGGTGAAGCGGTGACCTGCCCTGTTCCGTATCCACATAAAAATTAACATTTTATGCTTTCTCCCGCAAGCTATAAGCTGAATTAACCGTATCCCTATCTCAGTATCTCTATTAATACACGACTGTCCATTTCCAAGTCTCCACGGTATGTGTAATAAAGTAACTTAAAAGTACAAGACTTGTAAACAAGCCTAGCAGGTTGAAGGTTCAAGCTACTTTATTACACATCAATATAACCGAATATTTGTTATAACCGAATAATTGATTTATTCTATTATATTTATAAAAATTTATATAAGATAGAACAAAACTTACATAAATATATTTATAGTTGAAAATTTAAATAACTAATGTGGCTGCTTAATTTCTATTAGGGTTGTAAAACGGATTGGTCCGGTCCGATCCGTAACAGAACAAGTCTTTTAACTTAAGCGGCGTTTTTTTATAAGGTTGAAGGTTTCGTTTAGGCATGTACTTTAATGGATTAGAAATTTTCTGTTTCAGTCCGGTCTGCATGTAGACGCAAATCAATTCGCGGATCGGTTCATATTTATTTATTTATTTAAAAAATTATTATAAGTTAATTTTATTAAATATATTTTAAAATTAAATTTTAAAATCATATAACTAAAAGTTTTTTTACTTAGGTGGTGTTTTTTTAATAGTCTTTTTATAAAATCTCGCCTTAGATATACTATGTTGGCATCTTCATAAAATGTCACTATATAAATACTGTTGCAGTATTTCGTAACAAAAACGACACTACAAATAACAAGTGTAATAGCCTAATAAAAAACACCAGCCCAATTTGTTTTGTACTAGCATTTTCCACGTACACCTATACAAATGACCTCTTATCCTTCATAATTAATATATCTCCGATCGATTAAACATTAAAGTCAAAAAGTGCGCGCACACACACGCATGCACACGCACGCACACACACATGCACGCACGCACGCGCACACGCATGCACGCACACACACATACGCACGCACGCACGCACGCACACACATGCACACACGCACGCACGCACACACAAGATTTGACATCGACAACGTTGTGGCTGCTCCCTCACTGCGCGGATTGAGCCCCACCCTCTTTCATCTATCATCCTCGTTGTGCAGATCTGTTGGGGAGAAAACCCTAATGTGACAGCGAGACTGCTTTCCTCTTTGAGTCGCTTGGTGTCTCCTTCATCCTTGTTTGTCCGCGGGTGTAGGTTTGCTCCAAACAAACATTTTCACTCTTCCCAACTATTGGTGATTTTGGATAATATTTTGACTTTCAATATTGCTGTCCTTTCTTTATTTTATTGTCATCCTTTGCATCTCCTTCGTACATATTAGCTCGTATCATTAATTGTTTATAAAATATGATAATTTGTGGGTATTAAAACAATATATATTATTTGTATGTGAATGGTGTCTGTTATTGAGTGATATTAAATTTTATATGTTTTTCTTTGACTGTAACTGTGAGTAGACTACATGCAATAGAGCAGCCAATTTGGAAGGTACAACATCACACTGGACACTTAAAATGACACCCGATAGCCCCATTAATTTAGTTAGTGGAAGTCTATTTGTGAGTGTACGTGTATATCGTATCTTTTTTGGCAAGAACATATGTTTAATTAATGTATAGTGGGATTTGAATGGCTCTTCTTGTTTTTCTTCTTTTCTTAGTTTTTATTGGTTGATTAGTGGTTAAGGAAACTCATACTATTTATTATGTCATGACTTCTTTATTTTGTTCTTTTTTTTCTTTGCTGCTTGGTGGTTAAGGCAGCTTATACTATCATGGCTCTTTTGTGTTTTTTCTTTGTGGTTAGTGAAGCTCTACTATTTATTGTGTTCACATGTACATGTCTAATTGATGGTGACTTGGCATATGTGTTACAATTTTTGATTTTCAAATATCAAATTTGTTAGTACTTGTACATTTTGGGGGAAAAAGGATGGATTTGAAAGTTTATGTGAGAAAAGAAATGGAAAATGAAGTGAGTTTATTTTTTTATTTGTTTTTATTTTGTTCATAGAGAGATTTTTTCCCTTTTATTTGTAGGTACGAAAGAAAATAAATTAAAATAAAATTTAAATAGTTATATTATTAAATTGTCCTTAAATAAACTTGCTCATTCAAATGGTCCCAAACCTAGAATTCACTCATAGCATTCACTTTAGTCAAATTGAAATGCTCAATGTTTTTAATTTTATGCATATTGTTGTACCTCATTTTGACCGGGTTAGATCATAGTCAAACTCAGTAAGGAAGCCCAAAGCAGAGGGTCACTTCTAAAACCTCAAGATGCCCCAAGGCCAATACCAAAGGATAGAGGATGAAGTTCAGACACTAACGCACTTGACTATGCTCAATTCTAGCTTAAAATGAGGAAGTTATGGCCAAAACAGTTTTAGTCATAAAAAGTCCAACTTGTGAAAAGACGGTCAATGCCCCTGGTCAAAATCCAGACCATCAGGTCAAATCCAGATCATCAAGTCAAATTTGGATCATCAGGTCAAATTCGGGCTAACCTTGATCCGGAATAAGGAGCCTTAGCACGGAGTAAGGATCCGAGCCTTCCATTGATTCAGACTAAGCCTCCACTGATACGGAGTAAGGATCCGAGCCTTCCATTGATCCGGACTAAGCCTCCACTGATACGGAGTAAGGATCCGAGTCTTCCATTGATCCGGACTAAGCCTCCACTAATACGGAATAAGGATCCAAGCCTTCCATTGATCCGGAATAAGACTCCACTAATACGGAGTAAGGATCCGAGCCTTCCATTGATTCGGAATAAGGGATCCGAGCTATCCTTGATACGGAATAAGAAGCCTTAGTACGGAATAAGCTTCAATAATCTGGATTGTTTTCCAATGATCTGGAATGCTCCGCACCAGTGATAATTCGAATTTCCTATTCTGCACTAGTGAAAATCTGGATTCCCTTTTTTTTTGCATTCCGGATCAATAAATTACCCGGAAATCTCCTTTGTGATTTTCTCCTTTCCCACCAAGGCATCCAGATGCATCCAGAATTAAAAAGGGGAAAAATAAATTTGCAATATTTGGAAAAAAAGAAATCTCACTTGCCCATATTATCACAATCAATTAATTTAAATGGTGTAGTATTGAAAATCAAATAATCCTAATTGTTTTAATTATATATCTTGGGGGATAATAAATCCTATTTACCCTAATTATTTCAACCAAGGATTAAATGCAAGAAACTATCCTTTGAAAGCCTAGCCTACCTAGCCTATAAATAGGCTGCTCATTTGACAACAGAAGGGCATCAATCAAAGAGGAGAGGAAGAAAGGAGGAGGAGAAGGGATTGATTATTGACACCTTTGGCTGGCGGTGTGAGAAAGAGAGATACTTTTGAGGACTCACAAGAAAGGGCTTTTGGAGAGCAAGGAACACATTTTGGAGAATCATCCTGCGCAATCATCCAGGTTTTCCTTCTTTCTTTCTTGTTATTAAACTATTTAAAATTTCTTTTCTCAAATGTTTTGAAGTAAAGCAGTTTCTCTTGAAACTTGTATTCCTTTTTTTCAAAGATTAAAAAGGATAATCAAAGGCAACCTTTTCTAGAAAAATTAAATCAAAGGCCCGAGTGGTCGTGGGGTTGAGCCCTTGATGCTCATACCCTAACTGCTCGGGTCGACATTGATTGTGGTGGTGTTATTTTTTTGTAACCATTTTATTTTATTTCTTTTTCTGAAAAGGGAATAGCATTACCATATGGGCCTAGATCCCACATCTGTTTTTAAAAACTAAGATGTTTTTTTTTTTGAAACCTTTATGTTTCTTTTAAAGGCTTATATCCTACAATTTTCTTTTCCCTTAAAATATTAAAATGTAAAAAGTGACTTCTTTTTAACTAAAACAAGTAAACATCCATAGATCAAGACTAGGTACCAATTGTGGGCGCTGTAGGGGTGCTAATCCTTCCCTATACATAACCGACTCCCAAACCTTCATCTTCGAACCATAGACCTTTTTCTTTTTAGGTGCCCACTCACACCTCTACATTGTTTGGTGGCGACTCTATTTTTCTTTTATTTCATGGTTTGTTCGAGCCTTTGATTGATGCCCTGTATGAGTTTTAAATGCTTCTGTATGACTTTAAATTGTTGCATATGGCTTGTCCATTTTACTGGTTTCTTTTTCTAGCCCACCCCTTGATGAATAATGTCTAGTTTATTCTATTCTATGCATTGTTATGGTCTGTTTGAAATTTTTATGCTCTGTCTAATCCATATACTCTATTTAATGACTCTATTGATCACAAAAATGGTTGATTTTATGATATGTTTTTTTTATTTTATGGTTTGCCCATTGCTCCCCATGAATCGCATCCTCTTAGTAATGTTTCAGTTGGTGTTGTTTTGTAATTGGTTTGTTCAAGATAAGCTTCAAAGGCTTTATTTCATTTTTTTCCCTGCTATGAAATTGTGATGTTCAAATGGAGCATGATGAAGTAGAAAAATCTTCATAATTTCATATATTTCCCTTGCTTGCCCTTTTTTATTTAGTCATTGTAAATGTATGGCTGGCAAAATTAGAAATAAATCGCTTTTAGTCACCATAAATAGTAAGTAAACAAAAGACAATAAAAAAACAAAGTAAATTGTTTCCCATGTGAAAAAATAAAATAAAGGGTGGTGTTGACTTAGTTTTTTTAATCACCAACAATAGCAAGAAAACCAAAAGAAACGAAAAGAGGGAAAAGACTAAAATTAAATTCTTCAAATCATTATTATACTAAAACATGTATAATTTTAACATTCGAAGCATGAGTGGTAATGTGAACAAAAACTTGTAGCTTTGAATTCACTTGTTTTATTTCATCTCCATATCTCTAAGGATTCTATCTGCATGTCATGCCCCGAATTTCCAACTCGAGGAAACAGGTACGTGACTCCCCATTCACCCACACGGAGGGCAACGGGGTTGGATTACTGGATGCCATACAAACAAGACTAACAATTACAATAAATCAAACAAGCCACATCTTTATTTAATTTCAAACATTTAAGGTTCACAAACCAACCATGTTCCTTACTACAATTCAATTCCCTTAGTACATTTCCCCCATTGGGGTTACATGAATTAAGAAATTACATCACTGAAGTGAAAAATGAAGATGGTCTTCCACCTTGGTGTATCCTCCTAACGCCCGTAAGTCCCTGGAAAACAAGCAAACACAGTAGGAGGGGTGAGCAACCACAGCTCAGTAGGGATCAAGTCTCCCAAACCCTTCCCATGCTCCTAGCGGCTACATGCATGTGCACAGGTGTAGTGACGTGGTAGTATTAAGAAAAATAAAGCATTCCACACAAGCGAACGTAACCTCAACCCCAGCCACACTGGCTAACAAACCATATTTCAAGCAAGTAATTTAACCGCCTCTTTAGGCCACTAATTTAACCGCCTCTCAGGCAAAGTAATTTAACTGCCTCTTCAGGCCACTGGTTTAACCGCCTCTTAGGCAAAGTAATTTAACCGCCTCTTCAGGCCAGATACCACAGTCATGCATACAACATACACCACGGTCACTCAAGCATAAAACCAAACACTTGGTGTGTACCCGTTCACAAGTGCACAACCCCAGCCGTTCAGGCAATAGAACAAACACCCAGCATGCATACATACACCAAAATCACAAGTCCAGCCACACAGGCATATTACCAAACATGTAATGGGCATATACACACAGCTATATTCACACAGGCATTTCATCGAACATATAGCATGCAACAACAGAATCACACCAAAATGCCATTGAAGGCCAACATCCATATAGGAGATCACACCTATATGGATTATATATATATATATATAAACAGATATAATCCATAAACTACCCTAGAACAGAGGAGGATTTAGGAAGAACAGAACCCCTACCTTGTATGTTCTCCTGCTCCCACTTCCACGCAAGACTCCGACCACCCACGCAAGACGCTCCGACCACCCATGCAAGACACTCCGGCAGCCACCAGAAGCTCTCCTTCCCTCTCTCTCTCTCTCTCTGCGACGGCTGGTGGAACAACAAACCCTAAAACCTAAAATAGTGGGCTCCTCATCCTTATATAGACAACACAACATCAAAACGACGTAGTTTTGATTAAGTGAATCCCAACATCAAAACAACGTAGTTTTGGTGGAACAAGCTATGACCTTCCCACATCCATACACACCAAAATATTCACAATTCCAACATGGTCCTTTGGGAAAAGATGATTAGAATGACAAAACCAAGGTAACCATGCAAAAACATGCCTGCATGCCAATTTGAACGCCAATTCCCCAATTGGCGTGCAGCTCCAAATGCACTCAAACTTCACCCCAAGCCTCCTTGCATCTTGTAGAGGTCTGAGAAGCAAAAATATGCTTGCACGTGAAATGGGTGAATTCACGTGCAGCTCCAAATGCTCTGAAATCTCTGTGGTAGATAGAGGACCTCATTCTAAGCAACTCTTGTTCTTGCACGCCAATTGTTTGAGGCCATCTACTATACCAAAAGTGAGCTCCAAAATCTGCCAAAACAGCTTAAAACCGCATGTATATGCATAGCATCTTCCTGGGGCATAAATGTACGTTATCACTTGTCACATGCACCTCCCAAAAGTCCCCTCTTGGGCTCATCTCTTACCTCAAACTTGTGCACCAACATCCAAGGTGTTTGTGGTTAACTTCTTACACACGGGTCATTACACTACATATTGCTAGTTTTTTGTTACTTCATTATTTCATTTGATTATGGGTATGCATTATGAATAATGATGCTATAATGAAAAGTGAACTAGTTTTTTGTTTTACATAGTAGATTATTATCAATAATGCGTGGTTTACATAATTCTTATTGTATTTCTACGTACTTATAATAATTCCATTTAGGGTTTGTGTGCTTTGGATGTCACTTGCTTATAAAAACATTACATGAATTAATAACAAGACGAAGAAGTATGGATAAAAGTTGGATGCAAAAACCTAGATTGAGTGATGAGTATCGTGTAGGAGTGTACAAATTCTTGGAGTTTGCTACAAGACATGCACGTGTTAGTGGGATGCTTGCTTGTCCTTGTGTAAAATGTGTAAACGCAATTGTGTTGAGTACACCTGAGGTACTTGACCATGTGATAGTATATGGTTTTAGTCCAGGTTCTGACTTATGGTATCATCATGGTGAATTTTCATCAAACATGAGTGATAGTGAAGGTTCGAATACAAATGATAATTTTGAGAACCATGGTGGTTTGGATTTGATGTTGCATGATGTATTCCGAATGGATGGAGTTATGCAAATCAAACAATAACCATTGGATGAGTCAAATGAAGAGACTAACAAGTTTTTAAGGATGGTAAGAGATTTGCAACAACCTTTGTATGAAGGATGCAAACTAAGCAAGCTAGAGACAGTTGTTTGTTTGAATTATTTGAAATGTTTACATGGCTGAAGCAATAATTTAATTGATTAGTTGTTGAATTTTCTCAAAGTTTTACTTCCCGAGGATACCAAATTGCCCAAAGATTGTCATGAAGGAAAAAACATTACCAATGACTTAGGTCTTGGGTATGAAAAAATTCATGCTTGCTCAAATAATTGCATGTTATTATGGGAATAGAATGTTATTGATGAAATATGCTCTATTTGTGGTGCAAGTAGGTGGATTTAGGAGGAGAATTAAAAAAAATAGTAGCAAAGGTATTTGCGATGGTTTTCTTTAAAGCAACAGTTGCAAAGATTATTAATGTGTTCAAAAACAGCCTTTTAAATGATGTGGCAAGCTAAACATCGTATTGATGATGATATATTAAGGCATCCAGTAAATTCACTTGCATGGAAAGAATTTGATAACCAATTTAAAAAGTTTTCTTTGGATCCTTATTGTCATCACCAGTTTTTGTCCGGGCCCGTTTAGGGTGGGCTCAACCGAAACCAATGACAAGAAATAAAGTCGCTATTGGTTCCTGGGAGCCTAGAGGAGGGTGAATAGGCTCTTATTGAAACTCTTTTGCTTATCTCTGGCACAACACTTATCTGGTTAAGAGATAGAATCAATGTGGAAGATAACCAGATAATGGAAGTATTTTGTTTTATTATCAAGAGATAATTACAATAAAATAAAAGCAGACTAAAGCTTGTAAAGCTTTTTGATCTACTGTGAAACTCTCTAGCACTCTATTTACAATTACTCACACACTAGCCAATTTGATTTCTATATGAGCTCTTGTACATGTACGTGCTTTCTCTCTATATGTTATTATACTTACACGTTCAAAGCTTCTTTTTCGCTCACACATAAAATATACAAGTGTTACTATATATAACTATCCAACAAAAACATCTTTGGAACTTGTTCTTCTGAGCAATGTGTAGCTTTGACTGTTCCTCGGAATTCTCTCTGCCTTGATTACTGCGGATATGAAGCTTAAGATCTTGAGTTTGTAAAATATAAGTGTCTTTGCGAGTTCCCAAATGCAGTTAAAGTAATGTTCACATATCCACGTGATCCACGTGTAAGATGCTTTAGGTTCTCAACGAGTTTGTCTTATATTGGGACACAATGAGCTGACGACTTTGAATGCGAAGAGATAAGTTGAAGTAGCGTCTTCTTAATCCATCGTAAAGTTCCTTACTCCGTGTTAATGAAGCTCAGATCCTTCCTCCGTGTCAGTGGTTGCTTACTCTGTGTCAGTTTGATACTTAAATCCTTATTCCGTGTCAGCACTTCCTTACTCCGTAAGAACGAGAAGTCCGGAGAGCTTACTCCGTATCAGCGCATCCTTACTCCATATGAGTAAAAGGACGGATTCCTTACTCCGCATCACTTTTCCTTACTTCGTGCGAATAAAGGACTTGGGTCCTTATTCCGCACAAGTCCTTCCTTACTCCGCATGTATGAAAGACATGGATTTCTTACTCTGTGTCTTTTTGTCCTTAGTCCGCTTGAGTGGAAGACTTAGCTTTTTTTTTCGCGATAACTTTTTCTTACTCCGTGCGAGATGTAGACTAGGATTCTTATTCTGGATCTATTTAACTTAGTCCGTTTAAACTGTAAGACGCAAAATCCTTAATCCATAGCTTTAAGTGTTTAGTCCGCATGAATGATCCTTATTCCATATGAAATGTAGGCTTGGTTATTTACCAAGTGTTTGACGACACTCACTCTTGTCCGGATCAGGATTATGTACCCTGTCCTCAGCTTTGCTCTCATGAGTGAAGGTCCGGATTAAGATCATATCTTTTGCAACAACTTAAGATAAACCATGCAATGTCTCAAATCAAATTACATAGGGTTTTATCCGCATCATCCAAATTCTAGGTTTGATTCAACAGTCGCCACCAACTGTTTTTGGGGTACAATTAGATACCCTCTACCTTGAGTAATTAAGATGTGGTCTGTGTTATCAAAGAAGGGTTTGGGAGTTGGTTACGTGTAGGGAAGGATTAGCATCCCTACAACACCCTTTCGGTATCTATCTTAGGAGGAAGAGGTTTCTATTTGTTTTACTGCTTTGACTGGGTTAAGACACTATTGTTTTCCTAAAATTCTTTACTTTTTATTTAGCTAAGTTATTTATCAAAGTTAGAATTAAAGTCGATTTACCCTAAGTTGCTAAAGTAGATCCTAATAGTTTTGGTCTTTTCCTTTTTACTTCTAAATTTAAAGTAAGAAATAAAATTCAATTTACTTAGTGGTCTAAAGTTTTGAAAAGGGATCCTAGTAGTTTTAAAATAACCTCTTTGGGAAAGCCTTTTATGTTTTTTTTGTTTTTTTGTTTTGTTTTGTTTTTTTGTTTGAAAGGATTGAAACTAAGAACTAACACATGTTAAAAATAAAAATAAATCTTTATATTTTTTTTGTATTTTTTTTTTGTGTTTTACTTTTTAGCTAATGAAAAATTAAAAACAAACACATATCAACATAAAAGTTGTGTGTGATTGTGACATCCACAAATAAAATAACAAACTCACTCCCCTTTTTTTTTAAAATTTTTTTGGCATACTTTTTTTTTTCTGCTTGCTCTCTCTCGTTTTTTTTGTTTTAACCATTTTTTACTTGCTATTACACATTACAATCGTGCATTAAAATGAAAAAAAAAACAATAAAAGAAAAGAAAAACAACATAATACAAACAATTACATGGAGTAAAACGTGAATAAATTAAGACAACAAAATATATAAAAAATAAACTGACTTTGGCTCTGGCTTGGGATTCTGATAGTAGCAACATTGGTGGGAGAGCGGGACTCCATGATTGGTTGGTCGGAATTGGGCCGGAAGTAGAGTATTGCTGGCCGAAACTTCAAAGGAACCTATTTCCCTTTTTTTACTCTCTTTTTTTTTTTTTTTTTTTGCACAATTTAATAAGGAAGGGAAAACAACTTTGATGTAGTTGCTGGAAAGATAATGAAGAAAGAGAAAACAGAACTGGAAAGTGGAAAGTGGAGATGGTGTTTCAAATATTCTGGACCTGAGATAGGAAAGAGTGTGAGGTGTTTAAAAAAAGCAAAGAGAGAGGTGGATCAGAAAAGAAATCGGGCTGTGTGTGACTCTTTTTCTTGTGTATATTTTTTTGAATAAGGGAGCCGGGCGAAATTGTGGAGAGAATAACAAAAAGTTTTTTTTTCTCTGGGGTTCATCTGGGTGGAATTTGGGCATAATCTGGGTGTTCTCCCTTCTTATATGAGGGCAAGGACTCCCTTTTAATGCCATTGGACGTAGCCCATTATTGCTGCATTTATTACTGTATTATTAATGCCAGTATTTTTTTATTTCTAGATGTCAACTTCTGTCGGGTGGACTGACGACTTATGATTGCCTTTTTTTGTTTTCGTGTGAACACAAGTGATTGATAGGCGTCGAAAAGCATCTCTGACAATTGACTAGCTAATTTCTTAGACATAAGTCTGTGGGCAGTTGTAATGAATGGTTGCCAAATGTGGGATGGTGATTTGATAATATAATACTTAAAAATTTCTTAGATAACATTTGGGGAAAGTACTTTTATATCCTTATTGTATGATTATACAGGGAAAAGTCACGTGCTTGGTTCTGGATCTCTGAAATCGAGGATGTGACAGATTGACCCTAAACATTGGTGATGAGAAGATAGAGTTTAATGTCTTTAAAAGCAAGAAGCATTCTGACAGACAGATTTTTAACCACTCTAAAAGAGTTAGCTAATGTCGTAAAACCTCTCTTCAAGATAATTAATTCCCTTAGTTTGCACTAAACAGAATAGCAGCAAGCAAGGGGTCAAACTCACAGGGATTAGCCTAGTTTTAGTTCTTAAATCAAAACACTCAATTACTCTTGTTCTATAAAATGTCTTGGCGAAAATAATTTCTTTTTAAACTAAAGATCTAATTTTTATTTGATTTTCTGAATAGTCCAAGACAGCATAATTGATTTTGGAATTAAAACTCAAGGATTAAAACATCTAGGATCACAATTTCACCTCCCTACGCTGTTTCTACTGATTTTAAGGTTCTTGGGATTATTTAAATGATAGCATGCTATACCTGAGCCAAGGTACTGCAAATGGTCATTGACAAACCTTCTAAGTGTTGTATGCCTGAATGGTCATCATGGCAGCTACAAACAAAGCCTATTTATCATATCTCTAAAAGGATAATGGTCACACCAGTCACAAATATGCTATAATCCAAGTTTTGCCCCAGACTAGGGCTAAGAAACCTAGGTGTATACAGCCTAGATATAGAAGATGAAGAACAAATTCATAAAACATGCAATTCTCAATTAAACAAACCCAATATTCATAAAATCAATACAGCAACGTAAGGGGTTACATTGCTCCCCTAGATTAAGAAAACTACTCACACATGTTTGTAAAAAAGCATAAAGAAATAAAGAACATCATCTCAGAACCAGGAGCAGGAGAACTTCAACTCCAGAACTTCCCAGCCCTCAGAGATGTCTCTCTAGGGCTTGCACCTCCAAAACGTGAACCTCCTCTCCAGCCGTGATCCTCCAAGATGTGCTGCCTCTCAGATCTCTCTTCTCAAGATGTGTTGCCTCTCAGATCTCTCCCCTCAAGACGTGCTGCCCCCTCTATTTATAGAGCAGCCTGCTATGTAGTGTGTGCTCTAGCCGCCAGCTGTCATCATTTATCAAAATGGCGTAGTTTTGATAAGTAACAACGATTCTACCTTTTAGCCATTATACAACCCAAACCAGGCACAATATGGACTAGGCTCTTTAGGAAAAGATTATCAGCATACAAAAATAAAGGTCCCCATGCAAAAATATTGCTGCACGTGACAATGCACATGACAATGCCATGTCACGTGCAAGTTCCAAATGGTCTGAAATTCATCCTCAAGCTTCCTTGCATCATGTAGAAGGCTCCCATGCAATAATATGCCTGCACGTGACTATGGCATTGTCACGTACACATCAAAAATGCCTCCTTTTGAGCTCATCTTTTGTCACAAGTTCCCTCATCAATATACAAAGTGTTCTAGCTGATGTATGTGAGAAGAAATCACCTAAAAACCTGCAAAAACAACTCAAACACACACATATATACAAGCAACAGTATCTTCCTAAGGGTTAAAGCAAATATATATGAAATACAGTGCAATTAGGCTCTAATAATGTTCTTAAGCACCCTAAATGTACAATAGAATAACGGCATAAATGCACATTATCGAACACACCACATTTGAAGCATTGCTCGTCCCCAAGCAAAAACATACAAGCATGCGAAAAGAAAACAAACACAGTCAAATAGGAAGATAAATATAATAACAATCAAGGAAAGTTATGATTTCCTAAGCATGCAACTCTATCATGATGAAATGGGAATTTAAGTAACCAAAATGAATCATAATTTATATATATAAGCAACAGTATCTTCCTAAGGGTTAGAGCAAATATATATGAAATACAATGCAATTTGGCTCTAATCATGCTCTTAAGCACCCCAAATGTACAATAGAATAATGATATAAATGCACGTTATCAAACACACCACACTTGAACCATTGCTCGTCCCTCGTCCCCAAGCAAAAAAATACAAGCATGCGAAAAGAAAACAAACACATAGTCAAAGAGGAAGATAAATAGAATAACAATCAAGGAGAGTTATGGTTTCCTAAGCATGCAACTCTATCATGATGAAATGGGAATTTAAGCAACCAAAATGAATCATAATTTAACTCAATCATGTCCATACCTCCAAGTCCAACGACCATGCAATATCATCACTGCAAACTCAGACATCAGCAAGCATTCCATGATCAAATAGCTCCTAGCTTCCCTTAAAGTTCTTACCAAGGATAAAGCTGTCTCACTCAAATATAAACTCTTTTTTCTCTCAATCTCACACCCAATAACAGTAGCTAGCAGTTGACGAAAGGGTGATAAACTCCTTTCAACCTTCTCCATTGGCTATTGATTAAGTTCTTGCCAAGCAAACATGGGAGTTCCTTATTATGCTTATCAAAGAAAACACACCCTCTATTCTACTGTGTTTGGAAACTCACACACTGCTCTATACTCAATGAACTCAGACTCTACTCTAAACGGCTGAAAACACACCTTGAGCCAAAGAACTGAGCTCAACACTCTCTAAACAAACACAAATAAAACATCAAGCCCTTATGGCTTTTATTATGAAAAACTTTTTTTTTGTTTTTTTCACACTTCTTTTAAATAATAACCTTACAAGGTTGCATTTTATGCTCTCCCTTGATGGATTATTTACTCTCTTTTTTTTGAATTTGCCTTTTCCTTTGTTGTAGGGAGAGAAATATATATCTCAATCCCTTTATTACATGACACATAAATAAAATTGGTTTTTTCTAATGCATATCCCTTGCCATTTTGCTAAGTAGGGAGAAACAGAAATACACTGAGTGTCTCACATCCCATTATGCAATTAAGTGATGGGCTTTTTCACATTGTGCATCACAGCCTTCTACATATACAACACAACAAAACAAAAACTAGGATATATAGGAAGTCAAAGTGACTTAAATGACCTTATATCACTAGCAACACACCAAGCACCGAGCACTAATAAGTAATCATCATACTTACTTAACTCCTACCATTAAATAACCGATGTTAAAAGTCAAGAGGATCAAAGAAAACTATTACCCCATAAACCATGAATGTCACTCAAGGTCTAAAAAGAAGCTTTTCTCATTTTCCTTCACTCAACTCTAAGGGTCACTAAGTGTCATCTTAGCATGTCATGCTCAGCTAATATTCAAGCTCTAGCTCCAAAAACATGGTGATATCATTCAAGAGATAGAGACATGATTAAACCAAATCATAACACACCTCAATTACCTTAACACCCTTATTACCACATGATACTAATGTGGCATAAAAATTTTAAAATTTAAGCCAAAATTGCATACCTAGTATCCATACCTCTCCACATGCAAATCACACATTCAAACAACTCAAAAAATCACACAAAATAAAAATAAAGGACAACAAAAACAAACAAACCAAACACTTAAACAAAAATAAGACATGCAATCACACATCATAAAGGACAAACAAGTGGCTCAAGTCACTACCCACACCACACTTAAAGTATGTTATGTCCTCACGGCATAGAATAGGGAGTAGGAAGATACTTACCTGTCGGTGGATTTCTCCCCAATTTCTGAGCTGAGAAAGCACATTTTCTTTTGTTTGACCTAGGAGACAAGCTTATATGATGTCAAGTGCAAAACAAAAGTTGCTCCAAATGGTGTCATACACGTGTCCTCCAAATTTCAAAGAAATTGGACAAAAATTGCCCTTGCATGTGATATGGCCATTGTCACGGGTAGGGCCAAATTGTCTCAAATTTTTCTAGTGGGTCCCCCATATAATGTAGATCAAAAGCTCCTTTTGCACGACATATTGGTTTTGACTCTACCCCATTAAAACACTATTTTCTATTTTTGACCTAGAAGAGAGCCTTGTGGATATCACGTGCAGAAGAAGAAATTGCTCCCCATGCCTCTAGCTACCTTTCACAACAATTTTAAAGCAAAAGGAGTCTGCACGTGAGATTGGGTTATCACATGCATTGTCACTTGCAAGCCGTTTTTAGCTCAAATGTGCTCCATTTTTGCTCAAATTTCACTGGTTGGTAGGTCCCTCTTCAAGGTATAAAATGTGTCAAATGCCCGTGCATGATTCCCACTTGAAAATCCCCTGTGTCTTTGAGTTGCAGCTTTGAAAAATCCAGCCTTAGCTTGGCAGTTGAGCCAGTACTTGGGCTTTGTTGAGTAGTTCTGAAGTCCAAAGCCCAAATAAGAAGTTCTAGGCCTGTAAAAGGGTTAGTGAAGACCAAACTATATCTCCTACAACATGGTTACCAAACAACAAACAAAAATAAAATAAATACAAAAGAAAAGCAATTGGGTTGCCTCCCAACAAGCGCTTTATTTAAAGTCTATAGCTAGACTGCAAGATACGGTTATGAAGGCTCAAAAGAGAGGGAATCAACAATCTCCCTCTATGTTGGGTCATAATAAGGTTTTAGTCTATTGCCATTAACCCAAAATTTCTTGCCATCTTCAGCTTGAAGCTGAAAGCTCCCATATGGCATCTTATCAGTTATCACAAATGGCCTCATCCATTTGGATCTTACCTTACCTGGAAACAACCTCAGTCTATTGTTGAATAATAAAACTTTTTGTCCTAGGTTTAAAAATTCTTTATTTAATTGTCTATCATGCCATTTCTTTGTTCTTTCCTTGTAAATTTTAGCACTCTCATAGGCATCCATTCTAAATTCTTCTAACTCAGCTAATTGAGTCATTCTCAGCTCCTTGGTCTCTTGTGGATCAAAATTTAATTTCCTCAAGGCCTATTGAGCCTTGTGTTCTAATTCCATAGGCAAATGACAAGACTTCCCATATAGGATTTTGTAAGGGGACATTCCAATGGGAGTCTTGTATGTTGTCCTATAAGCCCATAAGGCTTCATCAAGCCTTTGAGACCAATCCTTTCTATTTCCTTCAACAGTTTTCTCAAGAATAGCTTTTATTTCACTGTTGGACACTTCAGCTTTCCCATTAGCTTGTGGGTGATAAGCTAAGGACTTCCTATGGTTGACTCCATCCTTGGCCAACAATTTATCAAACAGTTTGTTACAGAAGTGACTACCCTCATCACTAATAATAGCCCTTGGTGTCCCAAATCGGCTAAAGATATTTCTTGTGAGGAACTTAGTCACTACCCTGGCATCATTCACTCTTGTTGGCATTGCCTCAACCCACTTAGACACATAATCCATAGCCAATAGAATGTATGAATACCCATCAAAAATGGGGAATGACCCCATAAAGTCTATGGCCCAAAAATCAAAAAGTTCAACTGGAAGGATTCCAGTTAAGAGCATCTCATTCTTCCTAGACAGTCCACCTACCCTTTGGCATCTATCACAAGTTTTAACAAAGACATAGGTGTCTTTAACCATGTTGGGCCAGTAAAACTGGCATTGCATGATTTTATCTGCTGTTCTTTGCACCCCAAAGTGGCCCCCATAATCTGATGTATGACAATGGTGCAAGATATCATCTATTTCCTCCTCAGTGACACACTTTCTAATTATCTGATCAGCACACTGCCTATAGAGGATAGGATCATCCCAAATATACTTCTTGGCTTCTGCTATGAACCTCTTTCGCTGGTGGTAATCAAATTGCTTAGGTATAAACTCAGTGGCTAAATAGTTTGCTATATCAGCAAACCAAGGAAGCTGGCTCGCTTGAAGCACCACCTCATCAGGAAAATCATCAGATATAAGTAAAGACTTAGGTGCATTTTCAACTCGAGAAAGGTGATCTGCAATAGTGTTTAAGGCTCCTTTAGTGTCTATAATCTCTAAATCAAACTCCTACAAGAGGAGAACTCATCTCAACAAACATGACTTAGCTTCTTTCTTAGCTAACAAATACTTAGGAGTTGCATGGTCAGTATAAACAATAACCTTAGACCCAAAAAGGTAAGATCTAAACTTGTTGCAGCCATACACTACAGCTAGCAACTCTTTCTCAATAGTGGTATAGTTCTGTTATGCATTATCTAGAGTCTTACTTGCATGGTAAATCACCCTAAAAATTTTCTCTCTCCTCTGCCCTAGAACTACCCCTACGGCATAGTCACTCACATCACACATAAGCTATAACAGGGGCTATGACTAGCTTGTGCTTAAGGACCTCAAAAGCTTTTAAGCATTCATCATTAAATTCAAAGTTTGTGTCCTTTTCCAACAACACACTTAGGGGTTTAGCTATTTTGGAGAAGTCCTTTATAAATCTTTTATAAAACCTAACATGTCCTAATAAACTTCTCACCCCTTTGACATTGGTTGGAGGCGGTAGGGTTTCAATAGTGGATATTTTAGCTCTATCCACCTCCAAACCTTTAGCGGACACCTTGTGCCCAAGAACTATGCCCTCATTTACCATGAAATATCATTTCTCCCAATTGAGGACAAGTTCTTTCTCTTCACATCTCTCCAGGACAGTATCTAAGTTTTTTAAATAATGTTGGTAAGATGAACCAAACACAGAGAAATCATTCATAAATACTTCCATTATCTCCTCCACCAGGCCCTAAAAAATGGCCATCATGCACCTTTGAAAGTTCACAGGTGCATTGCACAGCCCAAATGGCATCCTCCTAAATGCAAAAGGGCCAAAAGGGCAAGTGAACATTGTTTTCTCCTGGTCTTGAGGTTTAATCATAATCTAATTGTACCCGGAATACCCATCCAGGAAGCAATAATGGCTATACACAGCCAACCTATCAAGCATCTGGTCAATAAAAGGAAAGGGAAAGTGATCCTTCCTAGTGGCCTTATTTAGCTTCATATAGTCCACACAGACTCTCCACCCCGTTACAGTTCGAGATGGAATCAATTCATTCTTTTGATTTCTAATTACTGTCATGCCCCCTTTCTTGGGCACAACATGCAAAGGACTAACCCACTCACTATCAGATATAGCATAAATGATCCCAATATTTTTTCATTTTAGTACTTCTTTCCTAACAACTTCTTTCATTACTGGGTTCTGATAACGTGCATTTATGCCGTTATTCTATTGTATATTTAGGGTGATTAAGAGCATGATTAGAGCCTAATTGTACTATGTTTCATATATATTTGCTCTAACCCTTAGGAAGATACTATTGCCTGTATATATGTGTTTTTGAGTTATTTTGGCAGGTTTTAAGGTGTTTTCTTCTCAAACAAATCAGCTAGATCATCTTGTCTACTAAAGAGGAAGCTTGTGGAAAAATATGAGCTCAAAAGGAGGCATTTTGAAGGCTACAAGCAACAAGGCTGCAAAAGGCCTCTTCATACACTCAGTGTTGAGCAAGCACAGTTTGATTTATTTGACCATGAAGATGACCTTAACAATATCATGTGCAGAAGGGAAAATTTCTCCAAATGATTCCCTCTACCTACCATAAAAATTTC
Organism: Taxillus chinensis; assembly: GCA_023512835.1. Lineage (NCBI taxonomy): Eukaryota > Viridiplantae > Streptophyta > Magnoliopsida > Santalales > Loranthaceae > Taxillus > Taxillus chinensis. Next base: position 47,381,149 of record CM042092.1, on the reverse strand, counting down.
AGAGCAAAAGGACAACAAAAGATTTTGCACGTGATATTGGGATTTGATTTTTTTGACCTTGTAGAAGGCTTCATATGATCTCACATGCAGAACAAAAGTTGCTCCAAATGATGCCATATACCTCTCATAAAATGTTCAGACCATTTAGAGATGCCTATGATAATGACCTTTGTCACGGGCAATGATGTTTTTGCATTGAAGGCTTCTATCTGATGTGATAAAGTCTTGGGTGAAGTTTCAGAGCAAATGGAGGTGCCCTTGACAATGACCTTTGTCACGGGAAAGAATGTTTTTGCACAATCACCTTTTTTTTTATTATGTTGATGATCTTTTCCTAAAGAACCTAGTCCATATCGTGCTTGGTTTGCGTTGTATAATGGTTAAAAGGTAAAATCGCTATCACTTATCAAAACTATGCCGTTTTGATTAATGACGACAGCTGGCGGCTAAGGCACACATTGAATAGCAAGTTCATTTATAAATAGGGGGCAACAGGCCCTAAAGAGACATCTTGAGAGGAGGGCACATTTTTAGAGAGAGAGAGAGAGCTTCACGGCTGGGAAGGTTCTCGTTCTTGGAGCTACCAGCCCTAGGAGTTTGATGGCTGGAGAAGATCCAGAGTTGAAGTTCTGCTGTGCCTGGTTCTAAGATGATGTTCTTAATTCGTTTATGCTTTGTCAAGAACGTGTGTGAGTAATTTTCTTTATCTAGGGGAGCAATGTAGCCCCTATGCTGATGTACTGATTCTATGAATATTACGTTTGTTTAATTGAGGTTTGCATGTTTTATGAATCTGTTCTTCATCTTTTATATCTAGGCTGTATACACCTAGGTTTCTTAGCCCTAGTATGGGACTAACTTTGGATTCATAGCATATTTGTGATTAGTGTGACCATTATCTAGTCAGGAATATGATATTTAGGCTTTGTTTGTTGCTGCCATGATGACCATTCAGGCAAACAACACTTAGAAGGTCTGTCATTGACCATTTGCAGAACCTTGGCTCATGTATAACATGCTATCATTTAAATAACCCCAAGAACCTTAAAATTAGTAGAAACAGCGTAGGGAGGTAAAATTGTGATCCTAGATGCCTTTAATCTTTGAGTTTTAACCTTAAATTCAATTCTGCTGTCTTTGTTATTTAAGAAAACCACATAAAAATTAGATATTTAGTTTAAAAAAGAGAACTTTTTGCCAAGACATTTTATAGAACAAGAGTAGTTGGGTGATTTGATTTGAAAACTAGAAAACTAGGCTAATCCCTGTGGATTTGACCCCTTACTTTCTGCTATTCTGTTTAGTGCAAACTAAGAGAATTAATTATCTTGAAGAGAGGTTTAACGACATTAGCTAACTCTTTTAGGGAGGCTAAAAATCTGTCTGTCAGGTTCTGTCTTCGTTGTCTTTCAACAGTGGGGTGAAAATTATCATTCATGAGGATTTTATGCATGCACAACCCTGGACTAATGCCCCTAATGTCTTCAATATTCCACCCAAGGGCCTTTTTATGTTTCCTTAGAATTTCTAGCAATTGTTCACATTCCAAAGCATTTAAATTTGAAGCTACAATTACTGGAATTTTATTTGTGGAGTCTAAAAATTCATACCTCAGGTGTCCAGGCAACTCCTTCAGTTCTGGCTCTGGAGTTGTTAACTCGTCATGCTCCTCCTTAGCTTGCTCCAATGGACTTGATTTTTGTTCCTCCTCTTTTGTGATTAAGTCCTCAGTCTCTTGCTGCTGGATCTCTAATGTGTGAAGCACTTCATCTGCTTGTTCTATCTGCTCATTCATGAAGTCTTCACTAAGTCCTTAAAGTCTTCGATCCAGAGACAACTTTCCTCTTCTTGTCCTTGTAAAGGTTTTTCCATATGAAAGACTAGGGTATCTTTGTTTATCCTCAAAGTTAACTTAGCTTGAGCTACATTGATTAAAGCACACCCTGTCCTCAAGAAAGGTCTTCCTAGGAGTAATTGAACTCCCATAGCTTCTTCCATCTCTAATACCATGAAATCCGTTGGAAAAATAAATGAGCCCACCTTCACCAGCACGTCCTCTATGATTCCCTCAGGCCTTCCAGTGTACCGGTCAGCAAATTGTAATGAGATAGAAGTGGGCTTCATCCCTGTTAACCCAAGCTGCTTGTAGAGGGCGAAGGAGATTAAATTGATGCTGGCCCCCAAATCACATAGGGCCTGCTGTTGTGGTGCATCTCTTATTACACACGGAAGAGTGAAACTAGTCGGATCTTTATGCTTTATGGGTAAGTTCCTCTAAGCCACGTTGCTAACCTCATTAGTTACAGCAATGATCTTGTGGTCTTCGTACTTTCTCTTCTTAATCATAAAATCCTTCAAAACTTTCTTGCATCTGGGCATTTGTTCAAGGGCTTCAAAGTGATAGCCTTGCAGCTTTCTTTGGGATTAACTTTAGTGTCACTGGGAAGGGATTTGAAAGAAACTCCATGATTGGCATTTTGTGCCATGTGTCATCACTAGTTTTCGTCCGGACCCTTTTGGGGTGGGCTCAAACTAGACCAATGGTGAGAAAATTTAGAGTCGCCACCAATTGTTTTTGGGGTACAGTTGGATACCCTCTACTTTGAGTAGTTTAAAGGTGTGGTCCGCATTATCAAAGAAGGGTTCGGGAGTTGGTTACGTGCAGGGAAGGATTAGCACCCCTACAGCGCCATTTCGGTATCTATTTTCGGAGGAGGAGGTTTTCTATTTTATTTCTACTGCCACAACTGGTTTAGGTTTCCTAAAAAGTCTATGGTTTTTATTTAGCTAAGTTATTTATTAAAGTCATGATTAAAATGGATTTACCCTAAATTTCTAAAGGGAATCTTAAATTTTTTGGGTTTTTGTTTAAAGTGGAGAATGAGATCCTAGGGGTTTGTTTTGGGTTTTTTTTGGTTTTATTTTGGAAATTGAAGTCCTAAAAAATGGAAACATGTTTTTTTTTTTTGTTTTTTTTGTGTTTTTTTTGTTTTTTTGTTTTGTTTTTGCGTGAAATTGGAACTCCCAAAAGTGGAAATAGGTTTTGACTTGAAAACATTTTTTTGTTGTTTTTTTGTTTTTTTTTGTTTTTGTTTTTGTTTTGTTTTTGTTTGTTTTTGTTTTTTTTTCTTTTTTAACTTTTAATTACCTTTTTACCCTCACCCAAAATGTAAAAACGGACGACCTTTTAGGGATGGTTTGGGAAGACCTGTATTCGCCTAAATAGACATTTCAGACTATTCCTCATGTGCACATTTTCGGGCCATTTGACCAGGGGCATTGACCGTCTTTTGGCAGGTTTGACTTTTTCCAACGAAAGTTGTTTTGACTATAACTTCTTCGTTTTTCATCGGAATTGAGCCCAGTCAAGTGCGTTATTCTCCAAATTTCCTCCTCTATCCCCTGGTATGGTCTTGGGGTACTTCAGGGACTTGTAGCAATGGTTATCCATTTTGGGCTTCCCAGTTCGTGTCAATGCATCCATCTTGTACAAATCGCAGGGAATCTCTAAGGACCTGTTCAATAAGGTATATGACATGGGCAAAAAGGCATATATATCAAATGGGGTTAGTATATCCAACCTGGACAAAATGGGGTCCAACAGCTGCCCCTCTTTGTGCACTGTTTGTATACAAACAACGTACAAAGATAAAAGGGAGTCATTTTGGACGGGTTGGAGCGCTTACCTGGCTTACCTTGCACAGAGGAAGAATAGAATGCGATGGTCAGGTCTGTTCCCCAGAGTGAAAAGCAGCTTCTTGGTTGGTGGGTTTGAATAATTGTGATGAGGCATCTAAGGCCTAACAGAAACGGAAAAGGCAAGCAAGGCCTAATCAGGAATTGAAAAGGCAAGCAAGGCCTAACAGAGTGGGTCGTTATTTGATTTATGGATGTCACAATCACGCACATCACTTTATATGTTATTGCATTAGTTCATAGTTTTATCCTTGCAAAGAGAAGCAAAAAAAGAGAAAACGTGTTGAAAACAAAAAAAAAACAAAAACAAAAAAAAGCAAAAAAACAAAAACAAAAAAATGTTTTCAAGTCAAAACCTATTTCCACTTTTGGGAGTTCCAATTCCACGCAAAAACAAAACAAAAAAACAAAAAAAAAACAAAAAAAAAACACAAAAAAAATATGTTTCCATTTTTTAGGACTTCAATTTCCAAAATAAAACCAAAAAAAAAAAACCCAAAACAAACCCCTAGGATCTCATTCTCCACTTTAAACAAAAACCCAAAACTTTTAGGATTCCCTTTAGAAATTTAGGGTAAATCCATTTTAATCATGACTTTAATAAATAACTTAGCTAAATAAAAACCATAGACTTTTTAGGAAACCTAAACCAGTTGTGGCAGTACAAATAAAATAGAAAACCTCCTCCTCCGAAAATAGATACCGAAAGGGCGCTGTAGGGGTACTAATCCTTCCCTACACGTAACCCACACCCGAACCCTTCTTTGATAACGCAGACCACACCTTTAAACTACTCAAAGTAGAGGGTATCCAACTGTACCCCAAAAATAGTTGGTGGCGACTCTAAATTTTCTCACTATTGGTCTAGTTTGAGCCCACCCCAAAAGGGCCCCGGACGAAAACCAGTGATGACAGCTGGCGACTTTGCTGGGGACATACACACTTTAGAGAGTTAGGTCTAGAACTAGGATTAGGAGGTTATTTTAATTGTACTGTTGTATATATTTAACTGTCGTGATAAGTTGTTTTCTAGATGTAATTGTAATTTACTTGTTTAACTGCCATTATAATTGTCGTTTCTACGCTTTAACTACCATGATAGTTGTGATTTACTGCTTTCCCTACTTGTTGCATCCATGCATAACCCTATACTCAGGTTTAGCACAATTTAGGTTAGCGAGGTTCAGTACGGTCCCCAGCGCGTTGATCATTATCCGCAATGGGGCCTCGGACTCCTCACTCAAGCTTGGGGTTCTTTTAAGGCACGTCCTTTTAAGACCCCCCTCCGGTAAATCCCATGGTGTACGGAGCCCTCTATTGAGGAAGTTTGGGAACCAACGAATAAGATAGGTGTAGCAAAAGAAGCCCATCAGGGGCATTGACCCACATGTTGTTTGCTCATTCCATGCCATGCTAACCTTTGTTTTGTAGGGTAGTCCATAAGTCATCCCCTGCACATCTTATTTGCCTTACTATTGGCCTATTCTTTATCCTGTTTATTTGTCCTGGTTTGTTTTAACTGCCATCCTAACCTGTCATCATGCATAACACGACATTCATATAGGCATGGCAACTTTTAGTCATCTCCTAAAAAGCCTTCAGGATAAAGAGGCTATCGCAGTGGTGGCCCAAGCATCTGGGGACATCCAACTTCGCCTTGGAGATTTTCCACCAAAAGAAGCCCACAAAGCAGAACATGTTATCATAGAAGATCAACTGGACTACACCAAGGAGGTACAGGCCATATGGAGGCAGTGGTCAGATGAAAAGAAAAGCATATATATACAACAATTTGGGGATTTACTCCATGTGACCGAGCTACTGGCCGATAAGGATATGTTTGGGGCAGTCATATATTTCTGGGAGCCTCGACGGCGGTGTTTTGACTTCAACGGCATAGATCTTGTTCCCACAATAGAAGAATACAGAAGATTATTAGATATCCCCGTAGAAAACAAAATGAAGATCTATCTACCGGAGCCCAGAAGATCATGTCAAAGGGCCTTTGCTGAGATAATGGGAAAGCCAGTATGAGACTCACCGGCGGCCACAACCTATGGTGGGCGGGAATATCTTTCATGGGACACAATCAAAGAAGTGATACAAACCGCAACAGAAGCCGGGGCACACAAATTACTTACATTAGCTATATATGGGCTAGCCATTTTCCCGAGGATACCGGCCCACAACGATGGAGCAATTGTAGATTTGGTCCAGCAAGTGCTGAAAGGATGTGACCCTACTCCTGCTATCTTGGCGGAAACCATCCGATCTCTTACTTACCTGAGGAGTAAGGGCTCAGGACAGTTCATGGGGTGCTTGCCTCTCTTGTGCACCTGGTTACAAGGTCATTTCCCTTGCAGTGTTTCTCGTTTTCCTGCTGTGTATCAATTGCTAGCCACGACACTATTGGATATTCTGCTTAGCAAGTGGAACTTACCTAAAGGCTTTGAAGACTGGAGAAAGAAGTTAGAGAACCTCACAGAAGTTGACATTACCTGGATTGCTCCTTGGATGCCGGTGGTCTCCATGACTTATAGCTATGGGATTACAATTGGGTCCCACTCTTAGGTCCTTGTGGAGGAACTGCATATGCACCACTGCAGGGTGGAAGACAAGTTGGGCATCATCAGATTATCCCTGTGCTATTTGGCATGGAAGATTATGACTTCACTTACAGTAGAACCATGCTCGCAGAGAAAGGCCAAAAGATGTATCAGGCATGGTCCACCCCACACAAGATCCAACCCAACAGTCCAAAACCTAGCATTTACCCTGCATACATATCTTGGAGGGCACAGCACAAGCCACAGTTAACTACTGACATGAGAGCTATCCTCTAGGAGAATCAGATTCTAAGGCAGCAGAACCAAAGGCTAGAAGCATCTTTAGAAGGAGCTCTTCAAAGGCTGCAGCTGAGGGAAAAACAGATTGAGACCATAATGAAACAGAGGGAAGAGGCAGGTGAGCGACCACCCCAGATGTCACGCCCCGGTTTTCCAACCCAAGGAGACCAGAACGTGACCCTCCCTTTATTCGGGTTTGGATAAAGGGGTAGAATACAACATACACTTCACATTTTATTTTCAGAAACCAAAATCACATAATTATTAAATTCAAACCACATGCCTTTATTGTGTTTCAAACTTCATTACAATATCTCCCCGCTGGGGTTACAATGCCTCAACAAAATTACATAACGCAAAAAACATAAAACAAAGCCACAAAACAGAACTCTTCCACCTTGGTGTTCCCACCTAACGCCTGTAGGTTCCTGCAAGAAAACACACCATAGTAGGAGGGGTGAGCATCCACAGCTCAGTAGGGATCATGTCTCCCAACCCATCCCATGCTCCTAGCATCTACATGCCATGTGTACAAGTGCAGTGTTGTGTTACAATAATTTTTAGACAATAACAAACCACATCAGTAGTTACAATCCTCCACCATACAAACCACAAGTGATTTAACCGCCTCTTCAGGCTAATGATTTAACTGCCTCTCAGGCCTAGTTTCCACAGTCAGTCTCACTGACATTAACTCAGCCTCTCAGGCTCCATAGTCAGTCTCACTGACATCAACTCAGCCTCTCAGGCTCCATGGGTACACAAGCATTGCCTCAGCCTCTCAGGCTTCTTAGGCTCCACAAACATAACAACAAACATTTAACATATATCTCAGTTATTCAGGCATAACAACAAACATTTAACATGCATGTCCACCCTGGTATAACATCAAACACCTAGCATGCATATCCTCACAGACATTACATCAAACACTTTTCAGGCATAACCACACTGGCATAACATCAATCGCATAACATGCATGGCCTCACAGGCATAATATCAAACACCTAGTGTGCAGTGCCACACAGGCCTAATCTCATCCCCATACATGCCATTGAAGGCCAACATTCATATAGGAGATCACACCTATATGAATTTACTTATAATATATATATATCCAGATTACGAAATCGACTACCACAAGGCCAAAACCCTGGGATAGGTACAAGGAAGAACAGAACCCCTACCTTGAAAACGTCCTCCTGCTCTTGCTCCTACGCTAGACGCCGTCCTCCCCACGCAAGATGCTCTGGCAGCAAGCCAGCAGCTCTCCTCCCTTCCCTCTCTCTAGCTCTCTCTCTCTCTCTCTCTCTCTCTCTCTCTCTCTCTCTCTCGGCGACGGCTGCAATGGCTGAAGAGAACCCTAACCCTAGAGCAAGGAGTCTTCACTTCTATATATAGGCATCACAGCATCAAAACGACGTAGTTTTGATTAAGTGAATCCCAGCATCAAAACGACGTAGTTTTGATCACACAAGTTGTAACCTTTCCGCACCCACACACGATAAAATATCCACAATTCCAACATACCCCTTTGGGAAAAGATGTTTAGAATCACAAAACCAAGGTAACCATGCAAAAATATGTCTGCACGCCAATTTGAACGCCAATTCCCCAATTGGCGTGCAGCTCCAAATGCACTCAAACTTTACCCCAAGCTTTCTTGCATCATGTAAAAGACATCCATGCAATAAAAACCTTGCATGCCAAATGGGTCCAATTCGCGTGCACGTCCTTTTGGCCTGAAACTTCTGTGGTAGATAGAAGACATCATTCTAAGAATCTTTTGGTCTGCACGCCAATTCATCTGAGCCCATCTACTAGGTCAAAATCAACCTCCAAAACCGGACAAAACAGCCTAAAAACGCCTGTATATGCAAATATCATCTTCCTAGGGCATAAAAGCATGTTAGCAAACTCCCTAAAACCCAACAATTTCCACTCACAAGGCATCTTCGGTTAACTTCTTACATGCCGCAAAACACGGGTCATTACATCCTCTCCCCCTTAAGACTTTTCGTCCTCGAAAAGAAACAACATGCACGGAAAACAAACTCATGCGACCCATTTGCAAGACAGCGAGCCACAACGCCCAGATGGATCACACAACATAACAGGACATCTCAAATACAGTGAAATCTCAAAACACATCTCAATAAAAATACCAGTTTACAAGGTGAAGTACAAATACACCAAATCATGAAGCACAAGAAAACACATCACTACAGAAGAAAACACATCACTACAGCCACCTCCCACCCTTAAGATTGTTCGTCCTCAAACAACGCTGGGTGCTGCTCACGCATCACGGATTCACGTTCCCATGTCTCCTCCTCAATGCCACGGTGCTGCCACAGCACGCGAACCAAAGGAATAGCACGACCACGCAAAAGCTTCTCCCACCGATCTAGGATACGGATAGGGGCCTCAACAACAGACATGTCATCCGCAATGTCCAATGTCCCCCAATCGATCACATGAGTGGGGTCAGGATGATACTTCCTCAACTGGGACACGTGGAACATATTGTGCACCCGACTCAATCGCGGTAGCAATGCTAACCAGTAAGCTACAGGCCCCACACGAGCTATAACCTCAAATGGACCAATGAATCGGGGAGAGAGTTTGGAACCTCTCCCAAAGTGCCGATGTCCACGTCGCAGAGAGACACGGAGAAACACATGATCGCCCACAGAAAACTCCAAAGGTCGTTGCCACTGATCCGCATAAGATTTCTGCGGACTCTGAGATGATAACAACCGCTGACGGATTAACCGAACCTTCTCAGTAGCCTCGTGAACCATCTGTGGTCCCAAGAGAGCTGTCTCCCCCACTTCGGTCCAACACAAAGGTGATCGACACGGCCGCCCATACAACGCCTCAAAAGGAGCCATCCCAATGGATGCCTGATAACTGTTATTGTAGGCAAACTCCACCAAAGGAAGGTGAGTTGCACATGAACCCCCAAAATCTAGCACACAAGCCCTCAACATGTCCTCCATGGTCTGATTCGTCCTCTCAGTCTGACCGTCAGTCTTAGGGTGAAAGGCTGTACTCAACTGAAGCTTGGTCCCCATAGCCTCCTGCAAACCTGCCCAAAAATGGGAAGTGAACCTCGAATCCCGGTCAGAGACAACCGATGATGGTACGCCATGCAGTCTCACAATCTCGTTCATGTATAGCTGACTCAAGGTCCCAATGGAGTCCCGCTCGCGAACAGCAAGGAAATGGGCCGACTTTGTGAGTCGATCCACAATCACCCAAATCATATCTTTCCTCCCTATGGTGGGTGGAAGACCAGTCACAAAATCCATCGCTATATGGTCCCACTTCCACTCCGCTATGGGCAAGGGCTGTAACATGCCCGCCGGCCGCTGATGCTCAGCCTTCACCTGCTGACACGTGAGGCACCGCGAAACAAAGGCAGCCACATCGCGTTTCATCTTAGGCCACCAAAAATGTCCCCGAAGCGCATGGTACATCTTCGTACCCCCTGGATGCACAGCAACTCTAGACTGGTGAAACTCCCTCGTCACCTCCTCCCTGAGAGAAGAAGCCACTACTAACCGCCCCTGAAAAGACAACTCATGCTCAGAACCCTCTGTCCAGTCCTCAGATAGCTCACCAGCCTCAATACGGGCACGGAGAACCTCACACTCAATGTCACCCAACTGTCCCTCCCGGACGCGCTGGTACAACTCAGGCACAATCACCAAAGGACTCAGGACTGTCCCACCACCACGAACAACAGGTTGCAGCTGCAACATCGCCAATTGCTCCATCAGCTTCCACTCTCTCACGGCCACCTCAGCTTTCCCTTTTCTGCTCAACGCGTCAGCCACAACATTACCCTTGCCCGGGGTATAGGCAAGAGTAAAGTCCAAGGTCTGCAAATACTCCACCCATCTCCTTTGCTTCAAATTCAAGTCCTTCTGAGTAAAGATGTACTGAAGGCTCTTGTGATCTGAGAACACCACGAACTTCTCCCCCAAAAGGTAATGTTGCCAACTCTTCAAGGCAAAGATGACAGCCGCCAACTCAAGATCATGAGTAGGATAATTCTGCTCATGAGGCTTCAGCTGCCTCGACCCATAAGCTACCACACTGTGCTCCTGCATAAGCACACACCCCAAACCAACCCTGGACGCATCATAGTACACCTCATATGGGATACCCTCCCGAGGTAACCTCAACACCGGTGCAGTGGTCAAATGGGTTTTGAGAGCCTCAAATGCCTGCTGACACTTATCAGTCCACTCAAACTTCACTCCCTTCCGAGTCAACACCGTCATAGGAACTGCTAAACAGGAGAATCCCTCTACAAAACGACGGTAATAGCCTGCTAAGCCAAGAAAACTACGAATCTTGAAAACATTGGTTGGTCTCTCCCATGATGATACCGCCTCAATCTTGGCTGGGTCCACTCTAACCCCTTCAGCTGACACTACGTGGCCAAGGAAATGGACCTCCTGCATCCAAAACTCGCATTTGCTAAACTTAGCAAACAACCGCTGGTCCCTCAAGGTTTGCAACACTGTTGCCAAATGCTCTACATGCTCCCTCTCGGTCTTGGAATATACCAAGATATCGTCTATAAACACCACCACGAACGAGTCTAAGTATGGGGCAAAGACTTGGTTCATCAAATGCATAAACACTGCCGGCGCATTAGTGAGCCCAAAAGGCATCACTATCCACTCATAGTGCCCATACCTGCACCGAAAAGCCGTCTTAGGGACGTTTTCCTCCCTAACCCTCAACTGATGATACCCCGACCGTAGATCTATCTTGGAAAACCACCGGGCTCCACTCAACTGGTCAAATAGGTCATCGATTCGAGGCAATGGATACTTGTTCTTCACAGTCACCGAATTCAACTTCCTATAGTCGATGCAAAGGCGTAGCGTGCCATCTGCCTTCTTTGCAAAGAGCACCGGAGCACCCCAAGGTGAGGTACTCGGTCTGATATACCCTCGGTCCACCAACTCCTCTATCTGCCTCTGGAGCTCCCTCAACTCAGTTGGTCCCATCCAATAAGCCACTTGGGATATCGGTCCAGTCCCCGGTACCAACTCAATGGCGAACTCTACACTTCTCTTAGGAGGTAGACTCCTTAACTGGTCAGGAAAGACATCCTGAAATTGGTCAACAACTGCTGGCCACACTCTCTTTTCCACCTTCCCTTCCTCTGCAAAGGTCAGGGCTGCCAACCTGTGGGTAATGGCACCCAACTGGTCCAACACTGGCCCAGCCCGACTCGCCTCACTGTCCCACTCCCCCTGCAGGGTGCAAGAGATCCCTGCAGGTATAACGAAGGATACACGCCACCGATAACAGTCTATCTTGGCCTGGAAAGCCATAAGCCAATCCATATCCAAGATCAGGTCAAAAGCACGCAAGGGCAATACATGCAGGTCGAAGGCTGCACGCGAGAATGCACGTGAGATGGGCTTTTCGCGTACAGGCATGTTTTTGCATGGTTGTCTTCCTTTTGTTTTGCTGATGATTTCTTCCTAAAGGACCAAGTTCAAATAGTGACCACACTTCCTATGGTTAACACACAGTCACGGCAAACACGCCGCACCTCAATCATACCCCTCACTGGAGACTCAACAACTAGGGGCTTCGCTGCCTCCACACAAGCTAACCCCAAGCTATCTATCACAAGCTCAGCAACAAAAGAACACGATGCACCCATATCGAAAAGAACAGAAGCTAATGTATGGGAGATCAAAAGGGTACCTCTAACCACCGATGGTCCTGTTCCACCCTCAGCCGGTGGGGGTGGTAGCTCAGCCTCCTCCTGGTACGTTGCTTCCAGCGCAAACACCCTCCCTTGGCCTGTGCCACTGGTCGGCTCACTCACTGGGCGCTTCCCGCCATGGCTGCCTCCAGCTTCAGTCTGCTGACGCTCTTGCCTCCCCTGAGGTCGGGTCTGGCAAGATCCCGCCTGGCTAGCCTGCCACTGGTGGGCTGGCCTCTCCGCTGGAGCACGGAAACTAGCATCACTCCTCATGCTGGATGCCACGCCTCCTGCTCCCCTGTTGCCACTCCTGCACACCCGGCTCAAGTGGCCCTCTCACCCACAGTTGTTGCACCGCCAGTCCTTCTTGGGACATTCCCTCTTGAAGTGACCTTGCCTCCCACAACAAAGACAACCGCTGAGGAGACCTCCTGCTGAACCTCCCTAGCCACTACCGCCAAGGGTGAACCTCCTTGAGTTCATAGATGGTAGACCCTGGCTGCGGAAAGAACCACTATCTCTCTCCTCAGTCTTGGGCCTCTTGGACCCAGAATTGCGTTCAGACCCACCTTGTAACTGGCGACCCTGGTGGACCTGCCTCCCATCATCCAGTTCCCTCTCAGCTATGCGTGCTGTCTCAACAACCTCAGCATAGGTCCTCAAACGCAGAATCGCCACCCTCTGCCTAAGAGCTGGCCTGAGACCCAAGGTGAACTTGTGGGCTTTCAGGTCCTCCTTTGCCACAGTCTCGGGGGCAAACCTACTTAGGCTCCAGAACTCCCGCTCATACTCGGGCACCGTCTTTGATCCTTGCTTCAGGCTGCCAAATTCTTCTCTCTTCTGCCATCTCAAAGACTCAGGGAAAAACTCATCGTGGAAGAGTTGCAAGAATTCCTCCCACAGCATAAGCTGCACCGCACGGCTCCCCGCGACACTCTGCCACCACTCCAGAGCATTCCCCTCTAGCTGCCGAATGGCCAGTCTCACCTTATCCTCCTCCCGGGGTAGGAGAAAGGAAAACACATGTTCGATCTGCCTCAGCCAGTGCTCAGCTAACATTGGGTCCTCCTCTCCTTTGAATCGCGGAGGTTGTTCCTTTCGGAACCGTGTCACCACGTCATCCTCTGCACGAATCGGTATACCACTCAGTGAACCCTCACGCTCCCTGGGTAGCTCCCCCACTGGTGGTGGTGGTGGTGGCACCACCTGCTGGGCTGCCATCTCGCGGCGCACCTCCTCCCGTACCTCTTGCCGGATACCCTCTCTCAGCTCTAGGACTTCCAGCTGGATTCCTTCTCGCTGCTGCGCCAACAACAGTGCATGTCCTCCAACGGACTGCCACACACCTGGGCCCTCATAGGCAGATGACTCATCAGACACTGCCCCGGACGCACGTGTCACTCTCCTCGGTAGCATTCTTACTACAGGAAGTAAGAAGCACAAACGTCAGAACGCGTTCGACAATTATCGGGTTTCACTACCTCTACCCCACTATCAAGTCAAGTAGTAAATGACATCACACACATTTCACACATTGCACCAATCAACATTGCACACAGTTCAAATAAACAAGGACCTTTCCTTGTAGTCATGCTCAAGGTACGTCAAATAAAATCAGAGTTGCACAGTTCACACCTTATCACATTATTCACTTTTTTCTTTTATCACAATTACAATGTTAACAGGTATCCACACCTTCACATACAACAACCAATGCAACTAGTGCCCTAATGCCAATGCATGCAAATCCTACCTCAGGTCTGGACTACCCCAAGTATACCTTAGAGGCTCCAAGAGGACCGTGTTGATCAGGCATGTCCCTCCAGGTTCCCCCAAAGGACTCAAGATAACCAGATCCGCCCACTACCCTAGGCCAACTAGACCATGCTTTGATACCATATTGTCACGCCCCGGTTTTCCATCCCGAGGAGACCGGAACGTGACCCTCCCTTTATCCGGGTTTGGATAAAGGGGTAGAATACAACATGCAATTCACATTTTATTTTCAGAAACCAAAATCACATAATTATTAAATTCAAACCACATGCCTTTATTGTGTTTCAAACTTCATTAAAATATCTCCCCGCTGGGGTTACAATGCCTCAACAAAATTACATAACGTAAATAACATAAAACAAAGCCACAAAACAGAACTCTTCCACCTTGGTGTTCCCACTTAACGCCTATAGGTTCCTGCAAGAAAACACACCATAGTAGGAGGGGTGAGCATCCACAGCTCAGTAGGGATCATGTCTCCCCAACCCATCCCATGCTCCTAGCATCTACATGCCATGTGTACAAGTGCAGTGTCGTGTTACAATAATTTTTAGACAATAACAAACCACATTAGTAGTTACAATCCTCCACCATACAAACCACAAGTGATTTAACCGCCTCTTCAGGCCAATGATTTAACCGCCTCTCAGGCCTAGTTTCCACAGTCAGTCTCACTGACATTAACTCAGCCTCTCAGGCTCCACAGTCAGTCTCATTGACATCAACTCAGCCTCTCAGGCTCCACGGGTACACAAGCATTGCCTCAGCCTCTCAGGCTTCTTAGGCTCCACAAACATAACAACAAACATTTAACATATATCTCAGTTATTCAGGCATAACAACAAACATTTAACATGCATGTCCACCCTGGTATAACATCAAACACCTAGCATGCATATCCTCACAGACATTACATCAAACACTTTTCAGGCATAACCACACTGGCATAACATCAATCGCATAACATGCATGGCCTCACAGGCATAATATCAAACACCTAGTGTGCAGTGCCACACAGGCCTAATCTCATCCCCATACATGCCACTGAAGGCCAACATTCATATAGGAGATCACACCTATATGAATTTATATATAATATATATATATCCAGATTACGAAATCGACTACCACAAGGCCAAAACCTTGGGATAGGTACAAGGAAGAACAGAACCCCTACCTTGAACACGTCCTCCTGCTCTTGCTCCCGCGCTAGACGCCGTCCTCCCCACGCAAGATGCTCCGGCAGCAAGC
This sequence comes from Taxillus chinensis, assembly GCA_023512835.1. Taxonomy (NCBI): domain Eukaryota; kingdom Viridiplantae; phylum Streptophyta; class Magnoliopsida; order Santalales; family Loranthaceae; genus Taxillus; species Taxillus chinensis. The sequence continues at coordinate 47,365,837 of CM042092.1, read as the reverse complement.
CAGCAGCTCTCCTCCCTTCCCTCTCTCTAGCTCTCTCTCTCTGCAACGACTGCAATGGCTGAAGAGAACCCTAACCCTAGAACAAGGAGTCTTCACTTCTATATATAGGCATCACAGCATCAAAACGACGTAGTTTTGATTAAGTGAATCCCAACATCAAAACGATGTAGTTTTGATCACACAAGTTGTAACCTTTCCACACCCACACACGACAAAATATCCACAATTCCAACATACCCCTTTGGGAAAAGATGTTTAGAATCACAAAACCAAGGTAACCATGCAAAAATATGTCTGCACACCAATTTGAACGCCAATTCCCCAATTGGCGTGCAGCTCCAAATACACTCAAACTTTACCCCAAGCCTTCTTGCATTATGTAAAAGACATCCATGCAATAAAAAGCTTGCACGCCAAATGGGTCCAATTCGCATGCACGTCCTTTTGGCCTGAAACTTCTGTGGTAGATAGAAGACATCATTCTAAGAATCTTTTGGTCTGCATGCCAATTCATCTGAGCCCATCTACTAGGTCAAAATCAACCTCCAAAACCGGACAAAACAGCCTAAAAAAGCCTGTATATGCAAATAGCATCTTCCTAGGGCATAAAAGCATATTAGCAAACTCCCTAAAACCCAACAATTTCCACTCACAAGGCATCTTCGGTTAACTTCTTACATGCCGCAAAACACGGGTCATTACACCAGAGAATGAGGCGCCATGCTCCTTAGGAGATGACTGGAAGTTTGTTTTAAAGATCATGTAGCAATAGCTCTCATCTTATGCTACTACATGGCATTTCTGCATTGTACTGTGTGTTTGTTTGAAAACATTTGCAATAAAGTTGTTTATTTATCTAACCCTTTGCATATTCATTCATGCATACATGCATATGAAAATTGAAAAGCAAATAAAAATTCTCTTCTACCCAGGTTGGTAGCAGCCTTTATCCAGGATTGCGCACTCTTACAACCTCAGATCCAGACACAATCAGGTAACACAACCTAGTCGATGGCAGAAGAAGCGGAAAATAGGTTCACTGGGTTGGAACAGTCACAACAAGAACTGAATGGCAGTATGCAAGCCCTACAGGGGCAAATGACCTTAGTTATGGACATGTTGGCAAAACTGACTGGAGAAAGAGAAAGAATCCTAACAGAAGGAACCACAAATCACCATCCAGAGCAGGGACAAGAGGCTAGTCTGTCACCCAAGCTGGCTCCGAGCTAGATACCCACATGTCACCCTACAATGGCACAACCCCCAACTCCAAATCAAACTCAATTCACTATGCCCGCATCAAGACATGTAATGGAGGTAATAGGGTCTCCAGCCCCGAAGGAGGACGTTGAGTCCCCTACCCTGAGACGACTGGAGGAAAGATTGAAAGCCGTAGAAGGCATCGATAGCTATGGCATGACCAGCCCACAAGACTTATGCTTAGTGCCGGGTGTGGTGCTGCCACCAAAATTCAAAATGCTAGAGTTTGAGAAGTTCAACGGGACCCGATGTCCGAAGACACATCTGGCCATGTATTGTCAAAAGATGGCTGCTTATGCTGGTGAAGACAAGCTCCTCATGCATTGTTTCCAGGAAAGCCTGACTGGGGCATCCCTTCGCTGGTACTTTCAACTAAATGGAAACCACATCAAGACATGGAAAGAATTAGCTACTTCCTTCTTGGCACAGTACAAACATGTCACCGAGTTGGCACTGGATCGACTAACCCTACAGTCCATGGAAAAAGGATCCGAGGAGAATTTCAAAGATTATGCACGAAGATGGAGAGAGGCCGCTGTGGAGGTCCAACCTCCTCTTACCGAAAGAGAACTCACCACTCTATTCATCAACACACTTAAAGGTGTATACTATGAGAAATTGATCGGCAATGTCTCCAGTAGCTTTGCAGACTTGGTCGCATCTGGCGAACGTGTAGAAAGTGGAATTAAAGGTGGAAAGCTAAAGGGAGATGCGGCTGAGGCATCAAAACGGTTTCAACCACCAGCAAAAAAGAAGGAAAATGAAACCAACCTGGTATACCCATCGCACCCGCCGATACAACCAACATTCTACCAAGCACCAGGGTGCTATAGAGGGTCACCGGTAGCTGCCTATGCTGCACCTGCACCACCTCCCCAATTCATGCCATACTTACCCCAAGGAGGGGTTCCATTTCCATATTCAATGATATCTAACTCATTTAATCCGAGAGCACCATACCCAGAGCAATCAAAGCCAGCAACTCAGGAAGGACCAGGAGCCTCATTCCAAGGACAGGGGCAACCGAGGGCCCAGACCCAGCAAGCAGGAGCAAATCAGGCTTCTCGTCGACCACGACAAGAGTTTGACCCAATTCCAATGACTTATGTAGAATTATACCCCAAGCTCTTAGAGGCAAGAATGGTAACCCCTATACCCTTGGGAGAAATAAAGACTCCTCCCCCGGCCTGGTACAAGCCAGATGCCAGATGTGAATATCATGTAGGTGGAGCTGGACATGATATCGAAAACTGTATAACATTCAAAAGGAAGGTTCAGGCATTGAAGGACGCGAAGTGGCTAGACTTTTCTGCACTGACTGGGACGCCAAATGTGAACAACAATCCTCTCCCAGAGCACTCCAATAATGTTGCTAGTATCGAGAATGAAGGACGGTTGGAAAGGGTCTCCCAAGTACAAATGGAGAAAACATATTTGTTTACTCTGTTACAAGAACATGGTTATATACTTGCTAAAGACAGGCTAGAGGCAGGAAAAGGAGCAGATGGGGAAAAACAATGCCCTTATCACAAGATGTCGTGGGGACATGACATTGCAGAATGTAGTGAGTTTTCCGAGGTGGTGCAAAAACTCATGGACCAAAGGATGATCGAATTCTCCAAGGAAGAGATAGACAGTCAAAGCCACATGATCCAAGGAGACATGTCATACAAACTGTCATGGGTGCCAACCCCCCTTGTCTTGAATGTTAAGACTCCAGAAATCCCGCTACTGCCTCATGGAATTACACCTCTCACCATACGGGTTCCTGCCCCTTTCCCCTACAAGACGGATAATGCAGTCTCATGGAACTATAACTGTGAAATAGTTCAGGGAGCCACTACAACAGGAAAGAAGACTAGGAGTGGTCGGGCTTATGCCCCTAATATGGTCGACAAAGCAAGGAAAGAAAAAGTTGTCGAACAAGACATTGAGCCAACACTAGAGGTAACAAAGAAAGGAACACCAGTCACTGAAGAGGAAACCACAGAATTTCTGAAACTCATGAAACAGAGCGAGTATAACATTGTGGACCAGCTAAGTCGACAACCAGCTCGCATCTTATTGCTCTCATTAATGATGGATTCCCAACCTCACCGGGAAGCACTAATGAAGGTTCTAAGCCAAGCCTATGTTCCTCCAACCATCCCGGTGGCAAATGTGGATGGACTTACTAGTAACCTCATTATGAACAACGTCATCAGTTTTGGAGATGATGAGCTACCCCAGGAAGGGAAGGGACATATAAAAGCTTTGCACATCACGGTCAAATGCAAGGAGCACACCATAGCCCGTGTACTCATTGACAACGGCTTTGCCTTGAACATTATGCCCTTGCATATACTACAGCAACTTCCAATCGACGCATCCTATATGCATCCCTGCACGATGAAGGTACGTGCATTCGATGGGGGAAAGCATGACGTGGTGGGAACTCTGGATATTCCACTCATGATTGGGCCAACTACTTTTACGGTGGAATTTCAGGTGCTGGACATTGCACCATATTATAGCTGTTTGTTGGGAAGACCCTAGATCCACATGACGGGAGCAGTACCCTCTAGCCTTCATCAAAAAATAAAATTTGTGATGGGAGACCAACTCATTTGTGTCTTTGGAGAAACAAGTTTCCTCATCACCAAACCTGTATCAGTCCCATATATTGAAAACAACGAGGATGTACTGGAATATTCCTATCGATCCTTTGAGGTCGTGAACATCACTTCTGTACCAAGCTATCATCTCTCGAAGGCATCAAAGATGGTTGCAACCACTATGATCAAGCAAGGGTACAAACCAGGGCAAGGATTAGGCCCAAAGGCTCAAGGAATCCATAAACCATTGACCATCCGAGAAAATACCGAAAAGTTTGGGCTAGGCTACATCCCTACAAAAGTTGACAGACAGAGGGAAGCTATCAAGAAGAGGGAAGTTAGAATGGCAAGATTGCATAAAAGGCCAGTACAAGAAGAAAGGAGAAGCTTCCCCCCCCCCCCCTTAAATGTTACATTCCGGACTGGAGGGTTTATCCATAAGAGCCAACCTGAGCCCGAGACGGGGACTGTAGCTGTATTGGACACAAATGAGCATGGACCAAGTGAGATGGTTCAGTTAGTGTGAGAGGATCCCAACCAGCCAATGAACAATTGGACTAGCCTGGACCTCCCCATATTGTAATGCTTACGGGGTCATTGGGATTTAATGTATTCTATTTTAATGTCCTTTGAAGCGGTGAAAATTTGTTTTTATCAAAAGCTTTTCAATAAAATGTACTTTTCTTCAAATCTTTCACGGTATATTCCATTCATAACATGTGCATATCATATTTGGTTACCAACTTGTAATTCTCTTATAAGCAGGTATCACAATGTCAATGAAAATATCATATACGAAAGCGAAACGAGATGCCTAAGGTTTGACCAAAGTCCAAAGTGGGAGCAGCCAGTGTTTGAAGCTAATGAGAATGAGGTAGAGGAGACACCCGAGCTACCGGGAGAGATCATACGCCTATTGGAAAGGGATGATCGCTTATCCGTTCCAAGTGAAGACCCAGTAGAAACAGTGAATTTGGGGACGACAGCCAAACCAAAAGAATTGAGGGTAGGGTCTTTGATAGCTACCGACATCAAGAAGAAGCTAATCGAGCTGTTAAGATGCTACATCGACGTTTTTGCATGGTCATACCAAGATATGCCAGGATTAGCCACAGATATAGTGCAACATCACATACCCGTGAAGCCAGAGTGCAAGCCAATACAGCAGAAATTGCGAAGAATGAGACCAGAGATGATACTGAAGATTAAAGAAGAAGTCAAAAAGCAATGGGATGTAGGTTTCCTAAGTGTCTCCCACTATCCAGAATGGGTGGCCAACGTTGTACCAGTACCGAAGAAAGGAGGCAAAGTACGCATGTGTGTCGACTATAGAGATCTAAACTGGGCCAGTCCAAAAGATAACTTCCCGCTTCCTCATATTGATACCTTGGTGGATAATACAGCAAAACACGCCTTATTCTCATTCATGGATGGTTTCTCGGGGTACAATCAGATTTGCATAGCCCCCGAACACAAGGAGAGGACCACATTTACGACACTTTGGGGCACATTCTGTTATAATGTGATGCCTTTTGGTCTGAAGAACGCAGGGGCAACTTATCAGTGAGCCACGGTGACCCTATTCCATGACATGATGCATAAAGAAGTCGAGGTCTATGTGGATGATATGATAGCTAAATCGCGGAACACTGAAGATCACATCGAAGTACTCCATAAGCTTTTTAATAGACTACGGAAATATCAACTCAAATTGAACCCGGAAAAGTGCACTTTTGGAGCCATGTCGGGAAAACTGTTAGGTTTCATTGTGAGCCAAAGAGGAGTGAAAATTGATCCAAATAAGGTTCGAGCTATCCAAGAGATGCCCCCACCGCAAACCATCAAGGAGGTCAGAGGATTCCTAGGGCGTTTGAATTACATTGCCCGATTCATTTCACAATTAACAGCCACATGTGAACCAATTTTCAAGACTTTACAGAAGAATAATCAAGAAATTTGGAATGACAAATGTGAAAAAGCTTTTGACAGGATCAAACAATATCTGTCCAATCCACCTATTTTGGTCCCCCCAATACCAGACAGACCCTTGATCTTATACTTGACTGTCCAAGGGTCCTCAATGGGTTGTGTCTTGGGGCAACATGATTCTACAGGCAAGAAGGAGCAGGCCATTTATTATCTGAGCAAGAAGTTCACCATCAATGAAACGAATTACACACCATTGGAAAAGACATGTTTTGCCCTTGTTTGGATAACAAGATGATTGAGGCAATACACTCTTTATCATACCACATGGCTGATTTCGAGGCATGATCCACTCAAATATCTCTTGGAAAAGCCATCCATCTATGGAAGAATCGCCAAATGGCAGCTGATCCTATCAGAGTATGATATCATCTACGTGCCACAAAAAGCTATAAAAGGAAGTGCAATAGCTGATTACTTGGCAGACAGAGCACTAGAAGATTACGAGCCTATGATTGTTGGATTTCCAGACGAGCACATCAACATTCTTATGGCCGAAGTAGCAGATATATGGACGATGTGGTTTGATGGAGCCTCCAGTCTCTTAGGTCACGGTGTTGGGGCCATCCTGATATCCCCAAAAGGCGAACATTTCCCCATGGCGGCAAAGCTAACTTTCCCTTGTACAAACAATGTAGCAGAATATGAGGCTTGTGTGATGGGACTTCAAGAAGCAATTAACAAAGGAATCAAAAAATTACGAGTGTTCGGTGATTCGGCACTCATCATTTTTCAAGTAAGGGGTGAATGGGAGACTCGAAACCACAAACTAATCCCCTATTGGAAGCACGTTACGGAGTTAGCCGAGCAATTCGAAGACATCACGTTTGAGCATATGCTTAGGGAATACAATCAGATTCCTGATGTGTTGGCTACTCTAGCCTCCCTCCTTCGACTAGACACAAAGTTGGAAGTCTAGTCTTTCGATATCCGTATATAAGATGCTCCTATACATTGCATGGCCATTGAAGGAAATACTGAAGAAAAACCTTGGTTTGATGACATCAAATAGTATTTGCTTAAGCAAGAGTACCCAGCCGAGGCCTCTGAGCCTGATAAACGAAATATCCGAAGGTCGGCGTCCAACTACTACCTTGATGGTCCCGTCTTATATAAGCGAAACCATGACATGGTGTTACTGCGGTGCTTGACAAAAGAAGAGTCGAAACAGATAATGAAAAAAGTGCACGAAGGAGAATGCGGTTCACACGCAAATGGACATGCATTAACAAGGTAAATCATGCGAATGGGCTATTATTGGGTAACCATGGAGAAAGATTGTATTGAATATGTGCGCAAATGCCTCAAATGTCAAATTTATGGTGATAAAATCCAAGTATTGCCATCTAGATTGCATGCGATGGTTTCCCCATGGCCATTTTCACTTTGGGGCATCGATGTTATCGGACCAATCTCGCCAAAAGCTTCCAATGGTCACCGCGTCATCTTAGTGGCCATCAATTACTTTACCAAGTGGGTAGAAGCAGCGTCATATGCCAACGTCACACAAGTTGTGGTACTTAAATTTATGCGGAATAACATCATATGCCGCTATGGACTTCCTGAGCAGATCATAACAGACAATGCTGCCAATCTGAACAGTCGAATGATATATATGCCTTTTTGCCCATGCCATATACCTTGTTGAACAGGTCCTTAGAGATTCCTTGCGATTTGTACAAGATGGATGCATTGACACGAACCGGGAAGCCCAAAATGAATAACCATTGCTACAAGTCCCTGAAGTACCCCAAGAACATACCAGGGGATAGAGAAGGAAACTTGTAGAATAACGCACTTGACTGGGCTCAATTCCGATTAAAAATGAAGAAGTTATGGCCAAAACAACTTTCGTTGGAGAAAGTCAAACCTGCCAAAAGATGGTCAATGCCCCTGGTCAAATGACCAGAAAATGTGCACATGAGGAATAGTCTGAAATGTCTATTTAGGCGAATACGGGTCTTCCCAAACCATCCCTAAAAAGTCATCCGTTTTTGCATTTTAGGTGAGGGTAAAAAGGTAATTAAAAGTTTAAAAAAGAAAAAAAAACTTTATTGTTGACCGTTGACCGTTGACCGTTGACCTTCGACCTGCCGACACTTCGACCCGTTGACCCTCGAAGCCTCGTAGCCTCGAAGCCTTGAAGCATCGAAGCCTCAAAGCCTCGAAGCCTCGAAGCCTTGAAGCATCGAAGCATCGAAGCCTCAAAGCCTCAAAGCCTCGAAGCATCGAAGATTCGAAGCCTCGAAACCTGTAACCTCCGACCTTCGACCCTTCGACCCTTGACCTTCGAACCCTGTGAGTCTTCGACCCTTCGACCCTTGACCTTCGAACCCTGTGAGTGTTCGACCCTTCGACCTGCTGACACCTCGACCCGTTGACCGTTGACCTTTGACCCACCGAAATTTTGACCCACCGAAGCTTCGACCCTGCCGACATTCTGACCCTTTGACCTCTGACCTTCGCTGTTTGGCCCCTCTCGCTGGCTTTCTCGCTGGCTGCTCATGGGATGTGTTTTTATTTGCTGGCAATTGTCAAAGATACTTTTGAACGCCTGTCAGATGCATGTGCTCACAAAAGAACAAAAAGGCAATCACAAGCTGCCCCGTTTTACGCACAGGCTGTCCAACAACCAGACAAAGCATAAAATCTGCAAATTAATAAAGCTGGGATTAATAATACACCCAACAAAGCATTAAATGTAGCAATTAATGAGATGTAGCAAAATCTCTTTTAAAACCAGCATCCTCTCCATCGAAAAACAGGATTACGCCCCAGGTTCTTCCCTACGAAAAAAAAACGCCCAGAGAGAGAGGACGTTCTGCAAAAATAGAGACCCATCATCTTTGACGAAAAACCATTTTTTCATACCTAGCTCCCTTATCCAAAAAAAGAAGGAAACTTCTGCAAAAAAAAAAAAAAAAACGCCCAGAGTTCAGATCCAAAAGGAGGAGTTCGAAAAAGAGAAAAAAAAGAGGGGGATCACGCCCGAGATTCGTCCAGGCAAAAAGAAAAAAAGGAGTTGAGGGGAAGAGAGAAAAAAGGGGGTTCGGTTAAGAGAAAAAGAGTACGGCAGAGAAAAAAAAAGAAAACAGAGTTTAGTCCCAGAAAAGAAGAGAGTTCGACCAAGGAAAAAGAGAGTTTAGCAAAGAGAAAAAAAACCCAGAGTTCGGCAGAGAGACAAAAACCAGAGTTCGGCAGAGAGAAAAAAACCAGAAAAATCTGTTGCCATCTTCACGCCCAGCTCCCTAATCCCAAAAGAGGAACACCCAGATTTTCGCCCAACACTCTCCCTGACCCAAAATCAAAATCGCCCATCCTTTCCAACTCCTCATTCCCTCTTTCTCGTTATAGCTCTCTTTCTCCCAGCAAAAAAAGAACACAAATAAACAACCCAGTTCTGCCCCCTTCCTTTTACGTTTTCATCAAAAAAAAAAGACATCAAAAAAAAAAAAACAATTCTCCTTCATTTCCTTATTTCCTATGCCCACCTTTTTTATTCCCAGTCACCGAAAATCTCAAACCCAAAAAATACATCACTCCAATCTCCAAATACCAGAAAATCCTCCTCACAAATTTCGCTGCTAGATTTGTTGGTTCTAATTCGGGCAAGTGATTATTGGCGCTGACAGGAGCTCAGACAGGAGACTGGTGTTGCAAGCCCCAAAGTCAGTTCTATCTTTATTTTATTCATTACTTTTCAGCTTATTTATATTTATATGTGATGTAATCCTTAGTATTGCCTTGTATTTCTTTTTCTTTTATTGGTATGCATTGTGTTTTCCTTGTATTTTCCTTTCTTTTGTATATGTGTATGTTGTAATATGTAAAGTATAGCAAAAACAAAAAAAACAAACAAACAAAGAAAAAGAAAAGAAAGAAAAAGAGTGGGTCGTTATTTGATTTATGGATGTCACAATCACGCACATCACTTTATATGTTATTGCGTTAGTTCATAGTTTTATCCTTGCAAAAAGAAGCAAAAAAAGAGAAAACATGTTCAAAACCAAAAAAAAAAAAAAAAACAAAAAAAAAGCAAAAAGACAAAAACAAAAAAATGTTTTCAAGTCAAAACCTATTTCCACTTTTGGGAGTTCCAATTCCACGCAAAAACAAAACAAAAAAAGAAAAAAAAGAAAAAAAACACAAAAAAAATATGTTTCCATTTTTTAGGACTTCAATTTCCAAAATAAAACAAAAAAAAAACCCAAAAACAAACCCCTAGGATCTCATTCTCCACTTTAAACAAAAACCCAAAACTTTTAGGATTCCCTTTAGAAATTTAGGGTAAATCCATTTTAATCATGACTTTAATAAATAACTTAGCTAAATAAAAACCATAGACTTTTTAGGAAACCTAAACCAGTTGTGGCAGTACAAATAAAATAGAAAACCTCCTCCTCCGAAAATAGATACCGAAAGGGCACTATAGGGGTGCTAATCCTTCCCTACACGTAACCAACTCCCGAACCCTTCTTTGATAACGCAAACCACACCTTTAAACTACTCAAAGTAGAGGGTATCCAACTGTACCCCAAAAACAGTTGGTGGCGACTCTAAATTTTCTCACCGTTGGTCTAGTTTGAGGCCACCCCAAAAGGGCCCGGATGAAAACCAGTGATGACACCATGCTCACCAATAACTTCTCAATATTTTTAATAGAGCTCTCCATACTCCCTACCCTTTCCTTCAAATCTCCCACTTTCTTCTGGTCGTCTCATCCTCAGTCTGATAATTTCTCCTCTGTTGCCGAGGATGAGGCTATTCTTGCTGCTCAAAACCTAGAGGTGGTTGCAAATAATTATCCGTAGCATACGGATTCTGCTTCATTCCTGGAAGGATATATTTATACTGATTTGAAGTGTCACCTCCTCTATTCTGACTCTGGTTAAAGGCATTTTTCTGGTAGCCTTGGTTGGCATTTTCTTGCTGGTAGCCTTGACCTTGGTTCTGTTGGTAGAAGGTGTTAGATCAAGCCCAGAATTTGGATAATGCTGATAAAACCCTATGTAATTTGATTTGAGACTTTGGTTGTTTTATCTTAAGTTATTGTAGAAGATATGATCTTAATTCGGATCTACACTCATGAGAGCAAAGCTAAGGACAGGATACATAATCCTGATCTGGACAAGAGTGAGTGTTGTCAAACACTTGGTAAATAACCAAGTCTTTACTTTATACGGAATAAGGATCATTCGTGCGGACTAATGACTTAAAGCTACGGACTAAGAAATTTGTGCCTAACACTTTAAACGGAATAAGTCAAATAGATGCAGAGTAAGAATCCTAGTCTACAAAGTCGCACAGAGTAAGTGATAGTCGTTACGGAGTTAAAAGGTTAAGTCTTCCACTCAAGTGGACTAAAGAAAAGAAGACACGGAGTAAGGAATCTGAGTCTTCCATACATGCGGAGTAAGGAAGTACTTGTGCGGAATAAGGACCCGAGTCTTTTATTCGCATGATTTAAGGAAACTAGATATGGAGTATGCAATCCGAACTACTCAATCATGCAGAATAAGGATATGCAGATACGGAGTAAGCCATCTGTTCCTTTAACTCATGCGGAGTAAGGAACTCTCGCGGAGTAAGGAAGCGTTGACACGGAATAAGGATTCCAGTACTAAATTAATACGGAGTAAGCAATCACTGACACAGAGTAAGGATCCGAGCTTAGTTAACATGGAGTAAGGAACCTTACACCAGATTTGGAAGACGCTGCTTCAACTTATCTCTTCACATTTAAAGTCACCAGCTCGCTGAATCCCGATATAAGATAGACTCGTTGAGAACCTAAAGAATCTTACACGTGGATCATCTAGATATATAGGACACAACTTTAACTGCACTTGGGAACTCACAAAGACACTTATGCTTTGCATACCCAAGATCTTGAAGACTACGTCCGCAGCAATTGAGGCAGAGAGATTTCCGAGGAACAGTCAATGTGCACATAGCCCGGAACAACAAGTTCCAAGATTATCTCTTATGGATGGCTCTATATATAGTAACACTTGTACATTTTAATATTAGTTGATGTTCATGAGTTTATTATAAGCTTGTGTATGTACAAGAGCTCATAGAGATCATAGAGGCTAGTGTATGAGTCATTTTGTAAATAGAGTGTAAGAGAGTCTTGCTTCTATTTTGTTGTACTTATCATTTGATAATAAAACAAAATACTTCCACTATCTGGTTATCTTCTGCAGTGATTCAATCTCTTAACCAGATAAGTGTTGTGCCAAAGAGTAAGAAAAGAGTTTTCGATAAGAGCCTATTCACCCCCCTCTAGGCTCCTAGGGACTAACAAGTGATATCAGAGTAAGTTCTACCTGCTCAAAGTAGAGATCCCACTCTTTTCTCTCAACAATGGCCGAAGAAACCAGTATGTTATTCAACACTCGCCTTAACTCCAGAGGTGCACAAGAGCCCCTCCCCAATCAAAGCAGCATTGAAAATGTCAATCCACCTCAACCTGCTGCTGCCGCTGCTGCTGCACAACCATGGAGTTCTGGTTTCACTCTGACCAAACCACCAAAGTTCACACCTGAGCTTTTCTCCCAGTGGAAAGCTTGTATGAGAATGTTCATGAAAGACTGATGACCATCGGAGAACATGGAGTTAGAAGGCCAAAGACTGATGCTAAACTCACCAATGATGAAAGAGCTTGGCAGTGTGCTAACGAAAAGGCTTTAGCATATGTAACCTCGTCTTTAGACTCCGAAGCTTTCACAGACGTCTAGGGCTATATGACAGCAAAAGCTATCTAGGATAAACCGACAATCCTCTATGAGGGAAGTCAGTCCCAAATGCAGAACGTTATCTGTACTCTCAGACAGAACTTTGAGAGTTTCAATCACAAACCTAGCGAATCCCTCGAGAGCATCTATCGGAGATTCGGCAAGCTCATCCTTGAGCTAAAAACTGTCAATGAGCACTACTCTCAATCCCAAATCAATGACAAGTTTTTTCGCTCCTTGCTGGATCGCTACTACTCCAAGCAACTCTAGATGCAAGCGGACAAGACTGGTAGTATGTTTGCCTTGAAGAACTATACGGAGGGCTATGGACCCATGAGGTCAGGTTCAAGTACTCTGACCGAGATGAGAAAATAGCTTTGAAAGAAAAGGGGGTAGCTTTCAAAGCTATAGAATGTCTCAGCATACTGAGGAATGATGATACGGAAGAGTCAGAGAACTCTGACTCTGACGCTGAAGAAGAAATAGCTCTTCTGGTCAAATCCTTCAAGCGATTCCTGCGAAAAAGCAGAAAAGGATTCAGAAGAGGCTCCTCATCATCATTCTGAAGGAAGAAGCGATCGGAGTCGAGTTCCTAAGAATACTACAACTATGGGACACCCGGTCATTGGGCCAAGGATTGTAAATCCAAATCAAAGTCGGCCGATAAAAGTGACAAGGTCAAACCTCGATGCTCCACCTTAGAAAGCAACAAGGACAGGAGGAAGGCATTCGTCACAAAGTACATCAATGGCTCATCATCAGAGGATTCCTCCTCTTTTGATGAGCCTATCCCAAAGCCGAACGTCTGCCTCATGGCAAATACTGAGGTACCTTTTATCTCTGAGCTCATGAGTAAATTAGAATCTCTTACTGCTGAACATGATCATAAAAAGAATGAGAGACTAATAATTACTCAAATGTACAAAGATATGGAAAGTCAGAATAAACGTCTTGAATTTACTGTTGCTAGACTTGAAAAAGACATAGCTGACTTCAGAGGTAAAGAGGCTTGGTATCATGACTTAAAAGCTGAAAATCACTTGTTAAATATCAACCTAACTGGCCTAAAAGTTATTTTTAGAAGACTCAAGAATGAACTGGAAAAGGAAAAGGAAATAAATCGTAAGTGGCTAAAATCCGGGGAAATAGCCTCTACATTTAGGACTGATCCGGATGACATCCGAGTTAAACCTGGCCTTGGCTACGAACCATCAACCTCCACACAAGCTACTGAGTGTCCTCTGGATTTCATTCCGAAACTAACCAACCTTTATCCTGTTAGTACATCTAAACCGTTGGATGGTTTCATTTCAGGTGGCACCATAGTCTATGATTGTGGAAGGGACGCTATTACTGCTAATCCCGAAGTAGTAGCACCTATACCTAATGATGAAGAGAAGGCTGATGCAGTTAAAGCCGAAACTATAGCACCCAGAAAGAAAGGAAAGGTTAAGGCTGATGCATCTAGGGCCAAGAGCGCGTCACCCACTCGTAAAGGATTAGGCTAAAGGTAACAGTGTAAAAAACCTATAAAACGTAAGAAACCTATATCCCTTGTTTGTGCTCCACATCATAGTGTTTGTTCCATCTTTCGAGAAATACGTCACTATCACTATGAATGTTGGAGTTTATCTGATAACTGGCTTTGTAATCAAGTTTATATTAATAAAGATCAGTTCATCAAAAAGGGTTTTTCGACCAAATCAAAATCTAAATCTCAAAGGAGTGTCTCTCCCAAGAAAACCAAAATAAAAGAAGCAACTGATACTAACAAAGTAAAGTCAACTTGGAAAGCTAAAGCTCCTAAAATCCAGAACAATTGACACTGCCATTATTTCTCCTAACTGCCATAAACAAGTTTGGGCACCAAAAGTGTAAACTGTTATCTTGCAGGAGCATCTTTGGAATGCATTGCCGGATCACTTGAAGTCAAAGATCAATCAAAGCAAGTGGATCCTTGATAGTGGATGCTCCGGACATATGACGAGTGATCAGTCTCTACTCGTTGAAGTTACTGACAAACGAGGCCCATCCGTATCATATGGAGACAACAGTAAAGGTAAGACTGTAGGGTATGACACTTTAACCAACGGCTGTGTATCAATCACTAAAGTTGCACTAGTCGAAGGTTTGAAGCATAATCTACTAAGTGTCAGTAATTTATGTGACAAAGGATTTACCATTTCCTTCTTGTCTAACACCTGCACAGTTAGGGAAAACTTATCCGGAGATGTTAAGTTATCCAGATTAAGAGATGGAGACATATACTCAGTGGTCTTAAGAAATAATTCTTCTAACCCTGTATGCTTCCTCACCAGAGCATCAGATGAAGAAAGTTGGCTATGACATAATCGTTGCGCACACTTAAATTTTAAAACTTTGTCTAAATTAGCGTCGCTTGACTTAGTACACGGTTTGCCTAAACATAAATACCCCAGAGACTCTCTCTGTCGAGAATGTTAACTCGACAAGCAGACCAAGCACAGCTTTAAGAGCAAATCGGTTAATTCAATAACTGCTCCACTGTAACTTTTTCACATGGACCTCTGTGGTCCCATTTCTATTGCTTCTCTTGACAGGGTGAGATATACCCTAGTGGTGATCGATGACTTCACCAGGTATACATGGGTGATGTTCCTGAAATCAAAGGATCAAACCTTTGAGCATCTAGTAGATCTCTTCAACTGGATAAGTAATTCACAAGGACTGAGCATTAAGTGTATCAGGAGTGATCATGGTACGAAGTTTGATTTTTCTAATATGAGATCATATTGTTCTGAATAGGGCATTCGGCACGACTTTTCTACGCCTAGGACTCCACAACAAAATGAAGTTGCTGAGCGTAAGAATCACACTTTAGTCGAAGCTGGTAGATCCATGTTAGCAGGGGCAAAGCTTCCTCTCAGTCTATGGGCTGAATCTATGTCAACTACATGCTATGTTCAGAACAGAACTCTTATCAATAAGGTTACCATGAAAATACCCTATGAGATGTGGAAAGGCAGGAAGCCGTCAATCTCTCATTTCAAAGCTTTTAGGTGTGCTTGCTTTGTGTTAAACAATGACAATGAGGCCCAGAGTAAATTTAAGCCAAAATCTGATGATAGGATCTTTGTCGGTTACTCATTGCACACCAGGGCTTATCATATTTTCAATAGAAAATGTTTAACAGTTGAAGAATCTATCCATGTTAATTTTGATGAATCTAACCTTGACTGGTCAAGTGTAGGATCTTCAAATCTAATTGTGCAGGATCACACAGACTCGATTGACTATTCTCAGTTCAGACATGTTCCTGTTGCAATTCCTGATGAATCACTTAGTACCAGTGAAGCACGAAGAAATGTTACTGATGATGCTTCAGAAGACTTGGACTTAGGACTTCCACTTAACTCCGGACAAATTGTTACGGACATCCATAACTACGGAGAACCTTCAAGTCCGTCCGAACCTATTCATACTGAAAGTAATAGTGCCAAAGAACTTCCAAGTACTTCTGGAACTGTTCATCATACGGATACAATTGGTCTGCAAGAAGCTCAACCAGCCAATATATAAAATCCACCCGATCTAGTAGAGCTTCAAATCATTAACTACTCACCACCACTTGCGCAGAACTATAGGTGGACTCAAAATCACCCATTAGATCAAGTGATTGGTGATCCTACTATTAGAGTACGAATGAGGGCAGCCACTTCTAATCTATGCCTCTACTCGTGTTTTCTATCATAGATAGAGCCAAAGGTTGTGAATGAAGCCCTTTAAGACTCAAACGCTATGTAAGAAGAGCTTAATTAGTTTAAAAGGAATGACATGTGGACATTAGTACCGAGGCCGAGATCTCAACAAGTTATAGGAGTTAAATGGGTGTTCTGGAACAAATTAGATTGATGGAATAGTAATCCGGAACAAAGCTCGACTGGTAGCCAAAGGATACCGTCAAGAAGAAGGCATTGACTACGATGAGACGTTTGCTCCAGTAGCTAGACTTGAGGCGATCCAAATGTTCCTAGCGTATGCATCATATGAAAACTTCAAGGTTTATCAAATGAACGTCAAGAGCGCATTTCTGAATGGAGATCTTCAAGAGGAGGTTTATGTTGAACAACCTCCGGGCTTCGTTGAACACAAGGCTGAATATATGGTATATAAACTTCGGAAAGCCTTGTATGGATTGAAGCAAGCTCCAAGAGCCTGGTACGACACACTATCAGAATTCTTGCTCGAACACAATTTCAGAAAAGGGAAGATAGACACCACACTATTTCTACTGAAAGAGAAAGATCATTTTATGATCGTACAAATCTACGTGGATGGCATCATTTTCGGATCATCAAATCCGAAGCTTTGTGAAGAGTTTGCGAAGTTGATGACTGGAAAATTTGAAATGAGCATGATGGACGAATTAACGTATTTCCTTGGGATAGGAGTTAAACAAATAAAGGATGGAATCTTCATCAACCAAGCGAAGTACGTACAGGACTTAATCAAGAAGTTCGGAATGCAGAACTCAGCCCCCGTGAAGACTCTCCCATGCTAGTCAGTGCCAAGTTAGATCCTGATCTTAAGGGAGAATCAGTAAATAGGACTAAAAAATAGCAAAATACCCCTCATTTGGATTCAAAGAAAAATACTAAAAAATTAAATTCCCACTCCTTCAAAATGTGATTTTTGGGATTTAGTACTGAATTCCAGAAAAATCCAGTTTTTGGTCCGAGGTGACCATTTGCGCACCTAGGTGAGACGTCTTAGAAAAATCCCCAAAAATCAGATTATCTTAGTTAAGATATGGGGAGCCAATTCCGGGACTTTTTGTTTCAAGAAAACAAGTTCTACGAAAATTCTCTCTCTGAGTCAAGACTTGAGGATAGAGTTGTGAAGATTGACCTTTGTTATAGAGAGAGTATATGAACCCTAGTGGTCATGTAGGCCTACGGGGCTACCTTGTTAAGCCTAGGAGGCTACAATTGAGGGCCTGAGAGGTGAGAGGTGTTCAGAGCCTAAGAGGCTACTGTGCCGGAGAGGTAATGTACCTGAGAGGTAATACAATAATGTACCTAAGAGGTAATACAAGAATATACCTAAGAGGAAATACAAGAATATACCTTAGAGGTAATACATTAATATACCTGAGAGGTAATACTGTACTTGAGAGTTAAGGCGAGACTTGAGGTAATACTTTACCTGAGAGTTAAGGCGGGGTCTGAGATAATACTGTACCTGAGAGGTAAGGCAGGGCCTGAGATAATACTGTACCTTAGACGTAACAGGATATTGTGCCTGAGAGGCCATACTATGCCTGAGAGGCTATACTATACCCGAGAGGCAATATTGTGCCTGAGAGGTAATATAGTAATGTATTTGAGATGCAATGTACCTGAGAGGTAATATAAAATATTGTGCCTGAGAGGCAATGTTGTGCCCGAGGGGCAATACTATGCTTGAGAGGTCATAATGTTTCTTGATCTGGAAAGGATCGAAAGAACTTGTCATTGATTTGAGACTGAGTGTAGTGTTCATTGACAGTTTTTAGCTCTAGAATGAGCTTGCCGAATCTCCGATAGATACTCTCAAGGGATTCGCCAGGTTTATGATTGAAACTCTCAAAGTTCTGTCTGAGAGCACATATCACGTTTTGCATCTGGGACTGACTTCCCTCATAGAGGATTGTCAGTTTATCAGACACGCCTTTTGCCGACGTGCAGCCCTGGACGTCTGTGAAAGCCTCGGAATCCAAAGACGATGTAACGTAAGCCAGAGCCTTTTCGCTAGCGCACTGCCAGGCTCTTTCATCGTTGGTAAGTTTGGCATCCGTCTTTGGCCTTCTAACTCCATATTCTCCGATAGTCATCGGAATTGGAATCTCCTGATGAAGACAGGGCCACATGAGATGGTCATGGCATATCATGAACATCTTCATGCGAGCTTTCCACTGGGAGAAAAGCTCAGGTGTGAATTTGGGCGGTTTTGTCAGAGTAAAACCAGAACTCTGTGGTTGAGCAGTGGAGGCAGTAGCAGGTTGAGGTGGGTCAATGTTTTCACTGCTGCTTCGATTCGGGATGGGCTCTTGTGCACCTCCGGAGTTAAGGCGAGTGTTCAATAGTATACTGCTTTCTTCGGCCATTGCTGAGAGTGAAAGAGTGGGATCTTTACTTAGAACAAATAGAACTTGCTCTGATACCACTTGATGGTCCCTTGGAGCTTAGAGGGGGGGGGGTGAATAGGCTCTTATCGAAACTCTTTTTATTCTCTTATGACACAAACACTTATCTAGTTAAGTGATAGAATCACTGCGGAAGATAACCAGATAGTGGAAGTATTTTGTTTTATTATCAAAAGATAAATATAATAAAATAGGAGCAAGACTCTCTTACACTCTGTTTACAAAAGGATTCACACACTAGCCTATATTATGTCTTTGAACTCTTGTGCATACACAGGATTGATTCAGGCTCGCTCGCACACCCTCTTCCAAATGTACAAGTATGAATATTTATAGAAACATTCCTAAGAGACAACCTTGGAACTTGTAGTTCTGGAATGCGTTCAGCACTAACTATTCCTTGGTAATCTCTCTGCCTTGACTGCTATGGTTTGTGGAGATCAAGATCTTGGGTTTGAAGAGTATAAGTGCCTTTGTGAGTTCCCAAGTATAATTAAAGTTGTGTCCACATATCCGGGTGATCCACGTGTAAGATTCTTCAGGTTCTCAATGAGTTTGTCTTACTCGGGACACCACGAGTTGATAACTTTAAATGCGGTATGTTGAAGTAGCATCTTCTTGGTCCGGTGTAATTTTCCTTACTCCGTTGCTAATGAAGCTCGGAACCTTAGTCCGTGTCAGCGCTTCCTTACTCCGTGTGAATGAGAAGGTCGGAGTGCTTATTCCATATCAGCGCTTCCTTACTCCGCATGTAAGTTCCTTACTCCGTGCGAGTCTAAAGGATCGGATGGCTTACTCCGTACTAGCACATCCTTACTCCGCATGAGTGAGTGGTCCAGATTCCTTACTCCGCATCTGGCTTCCTTACTCCGTGTGAATAAAGACTCGGGTCCTTATTCCGCATCAGTACTTCCTTACTCCGTATGTATGGAAGACTCGGATGCCTTACTCTGTGTCTTCTTTACTTTAGTTCACTTGAGTGGAAGACTTAACTTTTTAGCTCCGTGTCGACTCTTTTACTTCGTGCGACCTTGTAGACCAAGATTCTTACTCCGCATCAGTTTGACTTAGTCCATTTGAGATATTAAGAGCAGATTCCGTAATCCGTAGCTTTTAAGTTCTTAGTCCGCACAAATGTTCCTTATTCCGTATGTATTGGTGACTTGGTTATTTACCAAGTGTTTGACGACACTCACTCTTGTCCGGATCAGGATTATGTATCCTGTCCTTAGCTTTGCTCTCACGAGTGTATCTCCGGATTAATAACATATCTTCTGCAATGATCAAAGAAACACAAAAGATCTCAAATCAAATTACATAGGGCTTTATCAGCATAGAGAGAGAGGGAAGGAGAGCTTCTGATCTTGCTGTGGTGATTCGCGGGAGTGGATGGCGTTTGGCGTGGAGGCAAGAACGTGAAGGATCCTTGAGGTGGGGGTTTTGTTCTTCCTTGAACCTATCCAGGGCTTTGGCCTTGTGATAGGCAATGTGGTTGTTCGGTTATACATATATATATGTAAATTCATATAGGTGTGATCTCTTATATGAATGTTGGCCTTCAATCGCGTGTTTTGCTTGGATGTATATATACACGCATGTTAAGTGTTTGATATTATGCCTGTGAGGTCACACATGTTATGTCTTTGATAATATGCCTGAGTGACTATGCATGTTATGTGTCTGAGATTATGCCTGTGTGGCTATGCCTATTATGTGTTTGATTTTATGCCCATGTGGCTGAGTTTGAGAACCTGTGATTGTGCGCATGCCATGTGTTTGATTTTATGCCTGTGAGGTAGAAATGTATGTTATGTGTTTGATTGTATGATTGTCATCCTGAGAGGCTGTGGAAACTATTTGCCTGAGAGGCAGTTAAACTATTTGCCAGTGAAATTGGTAGCCAGTGAGGCTGTGGAGCCAGCGTGGTTGGGGCTGTGGTTGCGCCCATTTGAGTGGTGTGCTTTACCTGTATTTACTACTGCCACGACACTGCACTAGTACACGTTCTCATATAGTAGTTAGGTGCATGGGATGGGTTGGGGAGACTTGATCCCTACTGAGCTGTGGTTGCTCACCCCTCCTATTGTGTTCTATTTTTCTCAGGGACCTACAGGCATTAGGTGGGAACACCAAGGTGGACAACAGTTCTATTTTTCTTAGGGACCTATCGCTTCCTCGCAGGTTGTAACACCTTTACCAAGATTCTCTATCCATGGCCCGTATCCTGAAGACTCGCCGAGCACTCTCGCGAGTAGCGTGATCCCAAGGCGGGAGCTCACAGAGGTGAGTCGACCGATAGTGTCTTGCACGCCTTGCGTCCATAGAGTTGGAGTATCCTAGAGTGTGATACAGAGTTGGGCAAGGGAGTACGACGGAGCGCGTCGGAGCGATCTTGGAAGCCTCCTATCCTTTGGACATTGGGCGAGTGGGTGAGCATCTTGGTAAAGGTGTTGCAACCTGCAGGGAAGCGATGTCCAAGCTGTTGACATTGGGCAAGTGGGAGGGCGCCGAGGTAACAATGCCATCACCTGCGGGGAAGCGATGTTGACAAACGCAACGAGGACGTTGCGAGGATTGGGTGGAGGAGAATGTCACGACCCGAGCAGCGTGGTGCTGGCGGGACATTTCTCAGTGGCACAATTCAGGAATGTATTCGTGCTATGTAAAGGAGAGGGGTTGGTTGAAGTGTAGATGGTGCGCAGCGAGAAGGTTCCAGGCAGTTCATGGAGGAGAACGGATGGAACCCCTTCGGAGTTCAGACGTGCCGACCCGGTTGAATGCGGGGAGCACGCCGCTAGTCGAGGACTTGACGTTGAAGAAGGGATTTGGCCATCCTTACACAAACTGGTCGGGAACTGGAGCCGTTTTCCTGATGAGCCCAGTGGTAGGGCGAAACCAGTCTACGTGCGCTTCAACCCTCAAAGGCTAAACTTAGCGGACCGTGGATAGAGAAGCTAAGTGCCGCAATGGGTTGAGAGGCGCAGGAAACCTGAGCCCGTGACACTGTGCCTCCCGCTGAGGCGGCTGCACCGTAGGTCGCGTCTGCGTGCTCTGTGCCAGCGGCACTGACCTCTGAGACGAAGCCCTACTCCTCTGTCCCTGCTCTCTCGGACGAGGGCCTACACTGCTGGTTGAGCTAAGGGTAACACATTCCCTAGCTCCATGCCCCACTTTCCCGCATTGGAAACAGGTCATCTTTTTCCTTGGGCAGTCTCTCGAGAAATGGCCGGTCAAACCACAACTCCAACAGGTACCTGGCCTCCTGCTGGCTGAACTCTCATGGGGTCCCACTGCCTGGCTGGAAACCCTCTGCACCTGCCTCCTCTCAGGCTGAGTGGCACTGCTCTCCCCACTCTGCCTCTTCTTGCTCGGACCTGCCGAACCGCCCGGCCTCTGGGCTCTCGCTTGATCCTGACCTCACTCAATAATGAGTGCTTTGTCGACCGCCTCCCGATAGCTAGTCAACTGCATCAGTTCCAGTTGTCTTTTCAGAGATGGCCTCAAGCCCTGAATAAAATCCTGCATCTTACGAGCTTCCTTTTCCGAAGCCTCAAGAGCAAACTGCCCTAAATTTGTGAAGGCTTGCTGGCCACCCTGCTGAAGCTCATAATACTCTCTCCGTCGGGCATACTATATCGAGTTGGGAAAATACTCCCTAAAGAAGCGCTCAACAAACTCTCTCCAGCTTATCTGACTGCCATGGACAGCTCTAGTGGATTCCCACCACCTGCGTGGGATACCCAACAGATAGTGCGTCGCCACACGCACTCTCTCCTCATCTGGCACCCCGATCATATCAAAGATATCATCTGTCCGCCTAATCCAGTCCTCGGCTACCTCTGGCTGCGAACTATCCTCAAAAGTCCTGGGTGCGTGTTTCAAAAACTGCACAGCCCAGTCCATCCCTCGTCATGCTGGCTCTGCGACGACCTCCTACTGGTGCACATCCTGCACCACTCTTGCCTTCTGCTACTGAGGCAGTGGTGGCTGCTGAGGCTATGATGGCTGCTGAGGCTGCTGCTGCCTCTTCAGCTCATCCACCTCTCTAGCCATATCCCTCATCGAGCCCTGCATACCCTGCATGGCCTCCTGCAACTGAATCAACACCTGCGTCAAATCAGGTCCCATAACGGGAGCTGACGACTTCTGCTACGGGCTCTGCTGCCCCTAGTGCCCTGACTCTATCGTGGGCTCCTCTACCGGACCCTGGCCTCGGACAACCCTCCTCGGTGGTGCCATCACACTGGCCACAACAACAAACAATCAAACGATCAATATTAGCACTGCTAGCACAAACAGCCATCAAAGGCACAACCGACTTGTAGGTTATCACCACACGACCCGTAGGTCCATACCATGCATATAGCATCGTATCCCCCATCAGGGTACACCACACGACCCGTAGGTCCACAACCATGCATATGGCATCGTGTCACCCCTCAGGGTACACCAAAATCAAGTCCTGGCTCTCACGGCCACGTGCCATCTTGGCACCAAATGCAATCATAACACACACAAAGACAATCTAGTGCCCTATATGCACACAATCATACCACTAGCAATGCAACCCATCCCCATGTATGCTCCTAGGATGATCTAACTAACACCAAAATAACCTAGAATACATGTAAGGACTGCGTTGATCTGGCGCCCTCCCTACAGTTTTCCAAGTCACATGGAATCAATTAACCACCCCTCACTAACCTAGGTCCACTAGACCATGCTCTAATACCAACTTGTCATGCCCCCGAATTCTAGGGAACCCGGAACCGGGTACATGACTTCCCCTTGCCTGCACCCGATAGGTCAAGGGGTTGGTGACTAGCACCAATGGAGACTACATCGCGGGTGCTGTCTCAAATATGCAACCCTGTACAGTCATACATCAAAGGTAATCTTGTACTTTCCCATATATCATCATGCATATAATGAGTCAAATAGTCATACAAACATCACATCATACAGTACGCAAATACAACTGTCAACGGACCCATGTCCGGGATATCACATAAAACACTACAGAATATAACTGTATCATACATCAGAGTAATGGGCGTCCTCCTAGAAGAAAGTCCTCCACTAGTCTCGGGTCACACCTGAAATGGGTAAACAACAAGTAGGGGTGAGCGACAAGCTCAGTAGGTGACCCCAAAACTCCACATCATGCAACATATATAAGTCTATACTATATGTTTAGTGTACTCGTGCACCATGTAGTATGCACAATCATCAGGACTCAGCCTACAAACAAACATTAGGACTCAACCTGCCCACACAGGACAACTTGTCCACGATCCTCCATGGGATCCCAGCTCAGGGCACTCAGCCTTAGCTCCACGAGCTCAACGGCTCAACTCAGGCCTTAGCCTGTCCACAGCGCAATATGCCCGGCCACAGTCGCCACACAGGCCTGCCATCGGTGCATATGCCTGCCACGTCAACCACATAGCACCATCGGTGCATCACGGTGAGAACCCAAACAAGTCACGGAGTCCATGCCCCAATACCTCACACCAACATACTAACATTAGTATGACATGTCATTCTCAACATTTCATTTGGAACTGTAGCTAGTCTATACAAGTAAATCCTCAATCCTTGATTTATGAAGGAAGTACCCATAGCAGCTATCTTCTTGAAATCAAAAGTCCCGGCATTAGGTTCCCATATCATAAATAAGATAATCTGATTTTTGGGGATTTTTCTAAGATGTCTAACCCTACTTTCCAAAAATTCACCACTACGAACTTTTGGGTTTTTCCGAGATTTTACACTAAATCCCAATTTTCACATTCTGAAAGAGTGGGAATTAATTTCTCTAGTATTTTTCTTTGAATCCAAATGGGGGGTATTTCGTTATTTACATTGTAACTTAAGTATAATACTTGGTATAGGTTGCAATGTAAATAGGTCCAGTCCAGTGCTATCCAGTGTCCAGTTACACTACAGGAGCTGTGACTCGTAGCTCAGAACCTGCGACTCGTAGCTGCGGAACGGCGACTCATAGCTGCGGAGCGCGCCTTGAAGACTCGAAGCGGTTCTTCGAACTTCGACCTTCGGACTATGGGTCTACGAACTACGACCCTACGAACTACGAACCTTCGAGCTACGAACTACGGGTCTACGAACTACGAACTACGACCCTACGAACTATGACCCTACGAACTACGGGTCTACGAACTACGGGTCTACGAACTACGACCCTAGATCTTCGACCCTTCGACCCAGAACTTCTGATTTTCGTCAGTTCAACCCAGTAACGAGCCCAGGGTACTATTCATCATCGTTTTCACCTGTTCTTCATCTGAAACGCGCCCAGAAACTCCCAGACGCTCACTAACACCCCTGTTTCGCCACAAACTACGATATCCACCTCAAAACGCGTCCAGAACGCCTCTAAATCGCGCATAAACAACAAAAACACGTATAAAATTCCAGATTTCCAGAAATCTAGATCTAAGCCCAGATTTCCATGGTTGACTTATCAACCCTCATGAAAAACACAGTAAATCAACCCCAAAATCACAGAAACATATATCTACAATGATATAAAACAGTTCTTAACCACAGATCTTATGCTAAATCATTAAATCTAACCCAAAAATTGATTTTCCCCAAATTTTAGGGTTCATGCTCAATTTCATAAATCATGATAAATTCGTGCAGATCCAAAACAAGAGAGAGATAAGAAGTTCAAGGACACCTACTTGAAGTGAATCTTTGAGCTCCACGAACCCAAACGCCCCAAATCGCCAAGGCCTCCAAGCTCTCTCAAGCTCTCTCTCTCAAACGCACAAACGTGATAACGTAAAGTGAAAGCTTCTTTTTTTTCCGCTATTTATATTTCTACCAGTGAACTGACCTAGTCAACCATTGACCCAATCAATAATTGACCTCCCAACATAAAAATTGACCTCCAAGGCCCCGAACTCCAAATTGAGTCAAACTATAGTCAAAATGCTCGAAATGACGAGCACAACACTAAATTGATATTATTACACCCAAATGGCCTCCCAAACGCAAATTCAACCAATAAACCCCGAAAAGTCAACAATCGGGTCAAACAGGGCCCCAACTCGGAATCGGGCCCAAGTACAGTCAAAATGCTCACATCGACGGCTACAGTACCGTCCAGATAGTTACATTCCCATAGAATGACTATCTCTCAAGACTACCCAAATACGAGTCTTTACACATACATGCCAAAATATCCATAATTCAAAAATAGTCCTTTAGGAAAAGATTACCAGAACAACAAAACCAAGGTGATGGTGCAAAAATATGGCTGCACGCCATAATGCACGTCATATCCCCATATGCCGAGCAGCTCCAAATACTGTGAAATTCTACTCCAAGCTTCCTTGAATCATGTAGAAGGTAGGCATGCAATAAAAACCTTGCACGTCATAATGCCCCATATGACGTGCACTCTATTTCTGCCTCCCTAGGCTGCCCTTTTTCGTCAAAAGTTCCCTATTTGGTAAACAAAATGATTTGGCTGAAGTCCATGAGTAGAAGTTCCCCAAAAACTAGAAAATTACCACTCAAAAGGCAAAACTGTGACTAACTCCACACATCTCAAAACACTGGTCATTACAGTTAATCTATATTTCTCACTCATACATTCAGTGAATAGATCGTGAGTCTGGTATAGGAGTGGTTGAAGGTTGAGCATTGAAAACGGTCAGCAACATAGGAGCAAATTGCGTTAGACAGATTCTTACAGTGAGTAAATTCTAGAGCAATATTGTTTTTGTATTTACATTGAATAGAAGAGAGAGTTGATCCAATTGTAACAAGGGCTAGACCCTATTGTATTAAAAGAGTACAGTGGATTGGACTCGGTGTGGATACACCCTCACTACCGTGGAGTACATCACACTGATCGAACCATGTATATTGTGTGTCGTTGTCTCTTCTCTCTCATACATGCTTGCTTGTAACTGATATTGCATGAGACACTAAAAGACTATCCAAACAAAGACCACATCTGATAAACCTCTCTAAAATATCCTACTCTTTAAAAAAGGAATAGTTTTAAAGTATACAGATTCCCCCCCCCCCGTATACATACACAAGTACCAAGACGAGCACGCTTGGAACATGGGAATATCAATTAGTATCAGAGCTTAGTTCTCATTGGAGGCAGATCTATCAATCTGTGAAGAAGTGATCTCACAGATCGATACATTTGTGTTGCTGAGATTTGTGGTTTAACAGCTTAGTGACCAAGCAAGACTATTGTTGGTATATAAGAACAAAAATGGAGATTCCAATCAGCGGACCAAGTACCAACTCCAACTACGTAAAGAGGGTGCCTATTTTTGATGGCACAAATTATAAGATACGGAGAGCTAGAATGGAGACGGTATTTATGTCCATGGGTATGGACATTGAGCGGGTAATAAGAGATGGATATATAGAACCAGCCAACGACAGAGAACCCACAGAAGCTAAAAGAAGAACCTATGAGCTGAACGGCAGAGCTCTGAGTATGATCACATCGGCACTCACAGACTCGGAATATGCAAAGGTTATGGATTGTAGGGTTGCGAAGGATCTATGGGATAGACTGGAAAGTGTCTATCAAGGAGATAGCAGATTAAAGGAAACCAGGCTACAACTGCATACTCAGAGATTCGAATCTCTCAAAATGGAAGAGTGGGAGAGTATACAAGAGTTCTTTGTACGATTGACTGAGATTTTCAATGACATGAGAAGTCATGACAAAAATAAAAAGAACTTTGCAATTGTAAAGAAAGTACTGAGAGTTCTACCCAAGAGATTTATCCCAAGGGTGGAAGGTTTGGAGAACAGCCGAGACTTGGACAAAATGAGTTTGTAGGAGTTGCAGTGCAATTTAACTGCATTTGAGATAAAGCTGCACTCTTATGAAGAGCCATCCACTTCAACATCCCAGCCCACAACCAACGAACCAAAAGAAGTAGCCTTCAAGGCTATAAAAAAATTAAAAATTAAGAAGGAAGTTGAGTCCTCAGAAGAACAAGAGGACAGTGACAGTGAAGACGGTGAAGATGAGGTTGTAGCCTACTTGACCAGAAAATTCAGAAGAAATGGAGCAGGAAAGCAAGCTGGAGGAAAAGGGAAAGGAGGTCTTTCCCTTAGATGTTTTAAATGTGGAAAGCGGGGGCACTTTGCATCCCAATGCAAAGTGAAAGCTAATGAATCGGATGATGAAGCCTCAGATGAAGAGGATACAAAGTGGAAGAAGTCATCATACCGAAGAAACAATTCCACAAGGAGATCAGCAGCTCCACAGAAGAAGAAGGGCTCACACAAGAATTACATGAGCTGGATTACTGAATCTGATGATGAAGAGGAATGTTCATCAGATTGCGCTTTTGTCGCCAAGATAGAGGTGAACAATGGCAGCATTGCCTCAGAGGAGGAAGAGGCAAGTGCAGAAGAAGTTGATCTGGAGGACAAGCTAGAGCTCGCTACTGAGGAGATCCGCAAGAGAGGTTACAGAATAAAGAAGCTCAAGGGAGAGCTCAAGCTAGCCAAGGGAGAGCATGGTGAAATCAAAGGTGAGAAGGATAGGGTGTTGGTGGACTCCAAGAAGTTCTGCGAGGAAATTGTCATTCTAAAGCTCAAGCTAGAGGAGTAAATCAAGATATGTGATGACATCACCACAGAACTTACCACCAGAGACACCACAATCCAACTAGTTGGAGAACAACTGGTAGGCCTTCAAAAGAAAATGTTAAAAGACAAAGTCAGTCAAGCCTCAACCTCAAGAAGCGCCCAGATCACATCACTCATCACTCCCACTCCACAAGAAGCTCAGAAAACCGGGGCAACACTGCAAGTAGGAATGGTTGTCCATTCAGACTTCTATAACAATCCTACGAAACTCACTATCATGCCTCAGACTAGCAATAGAATGGAAAGAGTGAATGACGTGAAGATGGAGAGACATCCGAAGGAGTCCAAGCTCAATAAAGTGACCAAATGCATTTAGAAATCTGAGCATTCCAAGAATGTGAAGAAATCTAATGCATATGTCATTTCCACAAATGGTTGGGTGCCCCTCAAGAAAGAAGGTAAACCTGTGAAACCAACCGTCAAGGCCAAGCCTGTTTTGAAGAAGATCCAGTTGTTCAGAAGTTGAGCAATACCAGCTTTCAGGGTCACGGCTACTACTATGCAGTGGGGGGTCACATGGCTAGATTTTGTTGGTGGAGGTATCCAGTGCAAGCTCCTAGAATTGCAATGAAGACATCTAGAAGGAACTTGTACCAGACTGAAAGAAAGAAACTAGTGGGAAGTTTCTGCACTTTTTGTCAGAAACAAGGACATGATTGTTGGATCAAACCTAGAATTTGGATGATGCGGATCAAACCTAATGCAATTTGATTTTAGTTGTTTCATGTTTATTTTAAGTCTGTGCAGAAGATAAAACTGTTATCCGAACCTACTCCTATAAGAGCAAAGAAAAGGACAGGATATATAATCCTGATCCGGGTCATCATGAGTGTCGTCAAACACTTGGTAAATAACCAAGTCTTCATCCGGAGTAAGGACTCTCTCGTACGAACTAATCACTTGTCAAAAGGACTAAGGATTCCGCGCTCTTATTGTTGATTGGACTAAGTCATTTTATGCGGAATGAGAATCCGAGTCTACGCCTCGTACGGAGTAAGAGAGATTTGTTGCAGGAAAAGAATCAAGTCTTTCACTCCAGCTATCTAAGGAAAAGAAGATACGGACTAAGGAATCCGAGTCTTTCATTCGAGTGGAGTAAGGACGACTGATACGGAGTAAGGACATCTGATGCGGAAGAAGAAATCCGAATCATTACTCAAGTGGAGTAAGGAACTCACGCGGAGTAAGGAAGCGCTGATGCAGAATAAGGATTCCGCATATCTACCTCATGCGGAGTAAGGAAGCGCTGACACGGAATAAGGATTTCAGGACTTCATGTACACGGAGTAAGCAATAACTAATATGGAGTAAGGATCCGAACCTCATTGATACGGAGTAAGGAAATCAACATCGGACCAAAAGGACGCTAGTTCAACTCATCAATACCGCATTTATGATATCAGCTCACTGCGTTCCGATGTAAGACAAACTCATTGAAGATCTAAACTGTCTTACATGTGGACCACTCGGAGATGTGGATGCAGTCCCAAATGTAATTGGAATTGAGCGAAGTAATTCAATTCACTTATGCTTCCAATATCTCGAGCTCCACATCCGAAGCAGTTATAGCAGAAGCAATTTCTGAGAAGAACTTAATGTATACACAGTGCTCGGAAAATACAGTTCCAAGATAGATTCCTAGGATGTCTATATATATATCTGTAGTGTCGTACATTAAAAGATGCGAACACATACGAAGGAAAACTGATATGCCCGTGAGAAAGGTTATTGTACAAGAGCTTATAGAGATTAGTAATGGCAGTGTGTGTAATTGTAAAGCCGAGTGCTAGTGTAATCAGCTAACTGCTGCTTATTTTGTTGTAATTATCATCTGGTAATAAAGCAAAATACTTCCATTATCTGGTTATCTTCCGCACTAATTTTATATCTGTTGGATCAAACCGAGAATTTGGATAGTGCGGAACAAACCCTATGTAATTTGACTCGAGATGTTTCATGTTTACCATTAAGTCTGTGCAGATGAGTTAACTCTAAATCCGGACCTACTCATGTGAGGACAAAGCTAAGGACAGGATACATAATCCCGATCCGGATCATCGTGAGTGTCGTCATTCACTTGGTATATAACCAAGTCATCATCCGGAGTAAGGACCCTTCGTGCTGATTAAACACTTGACAAAACGACTAGGAACCCACATTTAACACTCAACAAGATTATGTCAATTAATGCAGAGTAAGTTCCTGAGTCTACATCTTGCACGGAGTAAAAGAGACTTGTGAGAGAGAAAGAATCAAAGTTGTCACTCCACCGGACTAAGGAAAAGAAGACACGGACGAAGAAATCCGAGTCTGTCATTCGAGCGAAGTAAGGGCAACTGTTGCGGAGTAAGGACATCAAATGCGGAATAAGGAATCCGAACCTTATCAAATGCGGAGTAAGGATCCGAGCTTCGTTCATGCAGAGTAAGGAACCTTGCAATGGACCACGAAGACACTGCTTCGTCTCTCCAAGCCGCAATTAATGCTAGCAGCTCGCTACGTCCCGATGTAAGACAAACTCATTGAATACCTAAATAGAACGTCATCTGCGCTCTTAGATAGAACTTTGAGAGCTTCAACCACAAACCTGGTGAATCCCTGGAGAGCATTTATCGGCGATTCGGCAAGCTCATCCTGGAATTGAAAACTGTCAACGAGCACTACACTCAGTTCCAAATAAATGACAAGTTCTTTCGTTCCTTGCCGGATCGCTATTACTCCAAGCAGCTCCAGATGCAATCCAAAGACAACTGGCAGTATGCTCCCCTTGAAGAGCTATATGGAGAACTACGGACTCATGAGGTCAGATTCAAATACACTGACCGAGACGAGAAGATAGCTCGGAAAGAAAAGGGGGTAGCTCTTAAGGCTACGGCTGGACCAAGCATGCTGACGGAGGATGATACGGAAGAGTCAGAAAACTCTGACTCGGACATGGAAGAAGAAATAGCACTCCTGGTGAAATCCTTCACACGATTTCTGCGGAAAAGCAGAAAAGGATTCAGAAGAGGTTCTTCCTCATCCTCAAGAAGGAAGGAGCGGTCGGAGTCGACATTCCAAGACTGCTACAATTGCGGGAAACCTGGTCATTGGGCCAAGGACTGTAGATCCAAACCCAAGATGGCCGACAAGGATGACAAGGTTAAACCCCGACGCTCCACCTCAGACAACAGCAAAATGAAGAGGAAGGCGTTCATCCCAAAATACAACAGTGGCTCGGAAGAAGAAGAGGAATCTTCAGACGACGAACCAACGGAAAAGGCGAACATCTGCCTCATGGCAAACCCTGAGGTACCTTCTATCTCTGAGCTCTTGAGGAAACTAGAATCTTTTACTAAGGAACGTGATGATGAAAAGAATGAGAGATTAATAATTACTCAAATGTATTAAAATATGAGTGGTCAGACTAAGCGCCTAGAACTTACTGTTTCTAAACTTGAAAAGGACATAGCTGACTACCAAAGCAGGGAGGTTTGGTATCACGACCTAAGAGCTGAGAATCACCTACTGAATACCAACTTCACAGGCATGAATGTAAACCTTAAAAGACTCGAGATTGAACTTGAGAAGGAAAAGAAAATAAATCGTAAATGGCTAAAATCCGGAGAGATAGCCTCTACATTTAGAACTGATCCTGACAATAGCCAAGTCAAACCTGGCCTAGGATCCGAATCCACTTCCACTGCTCCAGCTACTAAGTGCCCTTCGGACTACACTCCAAAACTAACCAACCTATATCCTGTTAGTACACCTAAACCATTGGATAGTTTTGTTTCAGGTGGCACCATAGTCTATGATTGTGGAACAGAGGTTGTTACTCCTAATCCCAAAGTGATAGCACCCGTACCAAACGATGACGGGAAGGCTGCTGCAGTTAAAGCCGAAAATGCAGCACCCATAAACAAAGGAAAGGCTAAGGCTGACGCATCTAGGGCCAAGAGCGCATCACCCATTCGCAAAGGATTAGGCCATAGGGAATAGAGTAGAAAACCTGCAAATCCTAAGAAACCTGTATCCCCTGTTGTAACTCCTCATCACAGTGTCTGTTCGATATGTCGCGAAATAGGTCATTATCACTATGAGTGTTGGAGTCTATTTGATGACTGGTTATGTAATCATTCTTCAATCAATAAAAATCCGATTGTCAAAAAGGGTTCTTCTCGGAAAGCTAAATCTAAAACTCCTCGGAGTATTTCACCTAAGAAAAGCCAAGTTGAAGAAGCAACTAAGACGAAAAAAGCTAAGTCAACTTGGAAAGTTAAAGTTCCTAGAAACATAAAATCAGGAATAGTTGACACTGTTGCTGCTTCTCCTAACCGCCCAAAACAAGTTTGGGCACCAAAAATGTAATCTGTTGTCTTGCAAGAGCATCTATGGAATTCACTGTCATCTCACTTGAAGTCAAAGATCAATCAAAGCAAGTGGATACTTGATAGCGGATGCTCCGGACATATGGCGGGTGATAAGTCTCTACTCGTGGATGTTACTGACAAATGAGGCCCATCCGTAACATATGGTGACAATAGTAAAGGTAAGACTGTGGGGTATGGCACTTTAACCAACAGCTGTGTATCAATTACTAAGGTCGCATTAGTCGAAGGTTTGAAGCATAATCTGCTGAGTGTCAGTAATTTATGTGACAAAGAATTACTGTTTCCTTTATGTCCAACACCTGCACAGTTAGAGATAACTTATCCGGAAATATTAAGTTATCCGGATCAAGAGATGGGGACATATATTCTGTGGTCTTGAGAAACAATTCTTTTGACCCTGTATACTTCCTCACTACAGCATCACATGAAGATAGTTGGCTATGGCACAAGCGTTGTGCACATTTAAATTTTAAGACCTTGTCTAAATTAGTGTCGCTTGATTTGGTCACTGGTTTGCCTAAACACAAATACTCCAGAGACACTTTCTGTCGAGAATGCCAACTTGGCAAACAGACCAAACATAGTTTTAAGAGCAAAACAGTTAATTCAATAACTGCTCCTTTATAACTTCTTCACATGGACCTATTTGGTCCCATCTCTATTTCTTCACTTGCTGGTGCGAGATACACCCTAGTAGTCATCGATGACTTCACCAGATACACATGGGTGTTGTTCCTGAAATTGAAGGATCAAACCTTTGAACACCTTGTCGATCTCTTCAACTGGATAAGCAATTCACAAGGACTGAGCATTAAATGCATCAGGAGTGATCATGGTACAGAATTTGATTTCTCAGATATGAGGTCATATTGTTCTGAACAGGACATTCAGCACGACTTCTCTGCGCCCGAAACTCCACAACAAAATGGGGTAGCTGAGCGCAAGAATCGCACTTTAGTTGAGGCTGGCGGATCAATGTTAGCAGGGGCAAAGCTTCCTCTCAGTCTATGGGCTGAAGTGGTGTCTACTGCCTGCTATGTTCAGAACAGAACTCTTATAAATAAACTTACCATGAAAACATCTTATGAGATGTGGAAGGGCAGAAAGCCTTTTATTTTACACTTCAAAACTTTTGGGTGTAACTGCTATGTACCGAACAATGGAAAAGAATCCCGAAAAGGGGCTCCATGCTATTTTTCTTTTGGCTCTAGGGGGTTTGTCCTTAGTTTGGCCGAGGCGTCTCCCCTTTATGGAGGCCTGCCATATTTGATATATTTTTCTTTCTTCATCTAATAAATTCACTTTCCCGCTAAAAAAAAAAAAAAGAATCCCGGAATAAATTTGAACCTAAATCTGATGATGGGATATTTGTTGGATACTCATTACATAGCAAGGCTTATCGAATTTTCAATAGAAAACTTTTCAAAGTTGAAGAATCTATCCATGTGACTTTTCATGAAGCTAACACGGATTGGTCGAAAGTTGGTTCTTCAAGTTCTAATGTGCAGGATCAAGACGACAACATTGACTACTCAAAGTTTATGAATGTTCCTGTCACTTCTACTGACCAACCATGTGGCACCAATGAAGAACGAAGAAATGATGCAGATGATGCTACGGATGAATCGGACTCGAGACTTCCACATAACTCCGGATATATTCCTTCGGATATTCAAAATACCAGAGTACCTTCCAGTCCATCCGGACAAGTTGATACGGAAATGAACAGTAATGGAGAACCTCAAAATACTCCAGAACCTGTAAATTTGAATAACGCTAGTCCGGAAGAAGCTCAATCAGTGGATGACCAAGGACCACCTAATCTGACAGAGCTTCAAATCATTGAGTATTCACCACCACTTGCGCAAAACTATAGGTGGACTCAAAGCCACCCTCAAGAACAAGTGATTGGTGATCCTACTGTTGGTGTTAAAACAAGAGCAGCCACCTCCAACATGTGCCTCTACTCTTGCTTTTTGTCGCGGATAGAGCCAAAAGTGGTGGAAGAAGCTCTTCAAGATTCAAATTGGATAGACACCATGCAGGAAGAGTTAAATCAGTTCAAAAGGAATGATGTGTGGACTCTTGTACCAAGGCCAAAGTCTCAACAAGTCATTGGAGTTAAATGGGTGTTCCGGAACAAACTTGATACGGATGAAATCGTAATCTGGAACAAAGCCCGATTGGTAGCCAAGGGTTATCGTGAAGAAGAAGGAATAGACTATGACGAAACTTTTGCTCCAGTAGCCCGACTTGAGGCAATCAAAATATTCTTGGCATACACTTCATACGAAAACTTCAAAGTTTATCGAATGGATGTCAAGAGTGCATTTTTAAATGGAGATCTTCAAGAGGAGGTATATGTTGAACAACCTCCAGGCTTCATTGAACCAAAGGCTGGACATCTGGTCTACAAACTAAGGAAAGCCTTGTATGGATTGAAGCAAGCTCCAAGAGCCTGGTACGACACACTTTCGGAATTCTTACTCGCTCACAACTTCCAAAAAGGGAATATTGACACCACGCTATTCTTACGGAAAGAGAAGACACATACTCTGATCGTACAGATCTACGTGGATGATATCATTTTCAGATCAACTAATCCAAAACTTTGTGATGAGTTCGCCAAGTTGATGACTGGCAAGTTTGAGATGAGTATGATGGGAGAACTGTCCTACTTCCTTGGGATCGAGGTCAAACAACTAAAGGAAGGGATCTTCATCAACCAAGCTAAGTACACTCGTGACTTAATCAATAAGTTTGGTATGGAAGGTTCATCTCCTGTCAAAACTCCAATGCCAGTCAGTGCCAAGTTAGACCCAGATGTTAATGGCAAATCAGTGAATGTGACTGAGTATAGAGGGATGATTGGATCCTTGCTGTATCTTACAGCAAGTCGCCTGGACATAATGTTTGCAACTTACATCTGCGCAAGATATCAGGCGAATCCCAAAGAGTCACATATGCTTCATGTAAAACGGATATTAAGGTATCTCAAAGGAACGATGAATTTGGGACTCTGGTACCCAAAAGAGTCCAGCTTCGCCTTATCCGGATATTCTGATGCTGATTTTGCCAGGTGTCACATAGACAGGAAAAGCACCAGTGGTACATGCCAATTCCTTGGAAACAGATTGATCTCTTGGTTTAGTAAGAAGCAGAATTCCGTATCAACCTCTACTGCTGAAGCGGAATATATAGTCTTTGGGAGTTCTCTGCGCACAACTTCTCTGGATGCAAAGTCAACTTACTGACTACGGCTTCAACATGACATCTGTTCCACTCTACTATGACAATACCAGTGCTATTGCTATCAGCAATAATCCCGTCATGCATCCAAATACAAAACATATTGAGGTCAGGCATCATTTCATTCGCGATCATGTTCTTAAAAAGCACATATCCCTGGAACATGTTGCTACTGAAGATCAATTGGCGGATATACTTACAAAGCCCCTACCTGATGTAAGATTTTCTGAACTTCTTCTTAAATTAGGTATGCTTGACTTTTCTGTATAGCTTCTCACCTGTTATCGATCAGTAGTTATTTACAGAACATGCACTGTTGTACTTCATGGTTAGTGATAGACACTGAACTTCATGTCTAACTATCTTACTTTAGTCATGTAAATGTTCTGATATTTCTCACTAAATTCATATTGGGAGGATGCTTGCTTATCTGGACTGACAGTGAATCAAGCAAACATAATTAAATTTATATGACACAAATCCTATTCTGATGTCATGAATTCTACTCCATTTTCCATCACATGTCTTATGATTTCATGACTGACTGAAATATCTAAGATGCATGGTTGAGGAATGATTTGGGAAAGCTTGGACTAAAAGTGGAAATTCACTGTCTGCTGATCAGCAGCTTGAGTGGAGTAAATCAAGGATAGGCAGCAGTTTCTCTCGTTTCATCATAAAACAGGAAACGTCTTAACAGGCTCTAAAAGACCACGGGGGAGAAATTGCTCTCTCTATTATCTAGTAATACCCCTGGATTCAAATTTCATGACCTCTTTCCTGGCTGTCTATCTGAGGGGGAGTCATCCTCGAGAAGATCGCATCAAAATGATTAGCTGATCTCAGGGGGAGAGAATACTTCATTGAATCTTAAGTAAGGCCGCCTGTTTCAGCAAAAGGCATGACTACAGGGCAAGAGAATGCTTATTATTAAGTAATGCCTCTCTGATATGTCTCGGATGTTCCGCCCTATAACTCTCACTCATAAAGCTGATTGGATTTGCAATGTTGAATCGGAATTACGGATTGCTTGGCTGTTATCTTCCTTTTCCTAGCATTTTAGGCATGACAGTCTATTGTATCATCATACATCATGTGCTCTTCTTTCCATTTTCATCATACATTCTCTGATAGATGAAGTCATATAAATCAAATTGATCTTTGCTCTCATTTTCAGTATGAAGGATTGGCTATGTTGACCTATTGGATTTATGTGTTAATTATCCCACACATTGATTTCAGTATGATGGCTTTCACTTCTTATGTATGTGTCTAGCACTTAACTTCTTATGCATAAGTTCTGTTTCTTCTTAGTACGGATTGTGTGTTGTATTCTTATATTGTTTATCCGGACTAACCCAAACCTGACGAGACTTGCTCTTCAAAGCATCTATGTGTTAAGTCACAGGTTCAGATTCTCTTTGCATTTCATTGCTCTATCCTGTCAGATGTCTCGGATTTCTGAGGTGTTGTGGTACTTCATACTCCCTCGACATCAAGACCGCAAAGGAATCATCTCTTTTCAACACTCTGTTATACAGACAGTTAGTCAGTCTCATTCGGATGTTCTTTATATGGATTATCCTTCTCCGGATGAAAGTCGGTTAATTTCCTCCTGACTCTTGGAATTCTCAATTCGCGATAAACCAAGTAATTATCTTACATCGCTTATTTTTGAGGAGCGATAATGATGGTTCATTTAATGCACGCATCGAGCCCGATACTTATCTTTTCAAAAATCCGGAAGTATGCCTACAGCTATCATCTTTGAATGGTTAGCACAGCCGCCACGTCATAAGTCTATTCGACGGCGCTAATCCATCATTTCTAATGACATAAGGAAGTCGAGTGGCTCACTGTTCATTTCGCTTAAACTCGAGACCCACTTGCTTCCACGGAAGGATCCTATTTATACCGCACTATCGGCGTCGGCCGAGGTTATCACTACCAACTCTCAAAACCCTAAACCCTCGCCGCACCTATTCCTGCAAAGCTCTTCTCTCCTTCTCCCTCAATCTTTCACTCTCAATGGCATCCCAAGCTCTCTATGGTGTTGTTCCTGGCCATCTTGTCGATTGGTCCGGAATCTCTGATCCTCCAGCATGGCTCCACGAGGTTCGCCAGCTACTCGAGCATAACAACCTTCTTGCGCTTGTTTCTGCCCCGGCTGATCTTCTAGTGTCGGACGTCCTGGCCTTCCATCAGCACTCCACCTCCACTGAGGAGTTTATCCTTTCTATGGTTCGAGGGAAATCCATCAAGATCACACCTCAGGTGATCCGGGACGTTTTCAACCATCCTACCGGCGATGACATTCGACCGAACGCTGCTGCCATGGCTGCTTCCATGGGGTGTCCTAATAAGGTGAAGGAGTACAAAATGAAGTCTTTCCATGGTCCTCACCGCTATATGGCCACCATACTTAGCCGGTGTCTTCTGGCTCGCTCCACGGCTCTCGACTCGGTTCCGTACGATCTCCTGCTGGCGATGTATGCGGTTTTTGAGTCACTGCCACTTGACTGGGGCAACTTTCTCTTCTGGGTGTTGCGGAATGGGAAACGGAACTCGTCTTTCGGACGAATTCTGTCCCAAATTTTCCGGCATCTTCACCCCACGCACTTCCAGGGTGAACTGGTGATTCTCTTCCCAGCGTCCTACTACTTCCGTTATCTTACTGCCGACGGGACCCTTACCGTTCGCTGCCCTCCAGTCTCCCGTGCCCTTGCTGTTGCTTCAGAATAGCAAGCGAGTTCTGTTGGTGACCCAGTTCGGGCCACGAAGTTAGTTCTGCTCTCCGGTCCATTCACTCCCGCATCCGGTCTGTTGCCGCTCCGGTACGCTCCCGCAGTTCGCTGCACAGCGTTCGGGCTGGCCCGTCTACTACTGTAGGGCCCTCTCAGCCGCCCTTCTATGAGGTTACCACATCCGCCTCTCTTGCTGATGTCCCTGCCTCTCTTCCTGCTGTTGCTGCTGTTGTTGCTCCTGATGTTGCTGCTGATGCTCCCGCACCTATCTCTTCGGTCACAGCGGCTGTTGCTGCTGTTCTTTCGGACCTTCCATCTTCTCCTGCGGAAGCCTCTCCCACTCACTCTCCGGCCCTCTAGGATTATCTCGACCATCTATCCACCGACATACTGAATGACTGCTGGCTGCGCTTCAGCCTCGCCATTACAGCTGACATCCTAGAACCTACCCTCTGGGTGTTTTATACTCAACACACCCAGACCCCGGAGGAAATGATTACTTGGAACTGCTACCACAGCTTTGTGACACCGTTGCTCCTCAAGGCTGCACCTCCTGCTGCTGCCTCTTCCGGCCATGCCGATGATGCACGGACACCTGCCCCTACTGAGGCTAGCCCCTCTTATCCTGAGGATATTCCTATCATTGACCTCTCCGGTCAAAGTGGAACTACCGCACCTCCTGCTGCTGCTGCTGTACAACCACCGTCCTCTCCTACTGCCGCCGACTTTGCCCTGCCCACACCTGCCCCTCTTCATGCGGGCGAGTCTTCGAAAGCTCCCGCCTTTGGTCTTGGGCGCGCCTCTTTTGCCACGATTTTATCTAAGGCTGCTTTCTCCGCCCAACTCGATCGCCTTGCTGAGGACAGTCGTCTTCAGACCCAGGCCCTTTCCGACCATGTCCAGGCCATAGGTGCCGAGCTTCTTTCTGCCTTCTCCTCTACCTCTCTCTCCATGGATCAGAAGCTCGAACGGCTTGCCGCGTCTTTCTCGGATTTGTCCACCTCCATTGAGGACTTAACGCAAGTCGTGGCCAGTCCCTCCCTCTCTCGCCGATCTGCCAAACCGGGGGAGAAATCATCTAATCCTTCCCCTCTTTCCACTACTGGCGTTGCCTCTTGCAAATGGTCTACACCTACTCTTCCTCCAGGCCTTCCAGTGCCTAAACGCAGCCATTTCTCCACTGGCCAGACCAGCTCTCCCACTCCTGCTGTTCCTTCTGGTGCCATCTCCTTCCTCCCATCATACGCGGATTTGCATCCGGATGATGCTGATGGGAGCATTCTTGCTGCGGCCAAGGCCTATGCCTTCTCCACTGCCGAGTGCCGATGTGTGTCTGCCTCGTCCCCCTTCGAACCTCAAGACATCCAGACCATACTGTCTGAGGAGGGACAATTTTCCACTGATGACATCGACAACTATGCTCTAGCGGTAAAGATGGAGTTGAGGCTATCCCCCTCTTTACTTGAGGAAGGCCTTGATTTTGATATTCTTCCTTGCTGGGTTGAAAACCAGTTTCCTGCTGTAGACGTTATTCTATCCTACATCAATGGTACAGCAGAGAACAGCCGACCATGGACCTCTTTGTCCATCGTTTTCATCCCCTTCCGGGTCGACTCCCCACATTTCATGCTGACTGTTTTCCTAATCAAAGAGAAGAAAATCTTGCTTCTGGATTCTCATCAGGTGGTTGACCGCCCAATTAGAAAGAATTAGATGAGGAGTCTCGTTCGAACCTTGTCGGATGCAATCAGATAGAGTTCTCTCTACGAAGACTTGAATCTACCGCCTCTTGGTGAGGATGAAGTACTCATGGGGACGATCCGGAACAAGAAGAATGTGCCCCAGCAACCCGATGGAAACAATTGTGGAGCCTTTGTCTGCTACTTCTCGAAATCTATTATCTCCTTTGATGATGATTGGAAAAATATCATCGAGTTCTCCAAGAAGCAGACAATAGCACTACGAGAGCATGCAGCAAGGATGATCTTCAAATATAGTAAGCCGTATGTACCATAATGTATATCTGTACTAAGGCTTAATGTATTCCTACTGTAACTAAGTGGAACTGTTCTCTTTAATCCTTACCTCTGTGTTATTTCTTGCTGCCTTACCGGATCAGATTAGAAAGGGTTTGGCATATCCATATTGGGGGAGATTGTTGGATCAAACCGAGAATTTGGATAATGCGGAACAAACCCTATGTAATTTGACTCGAGATATTTCATGTTTACCATTAAGTCTGTGCAGATGAGTTAACTCTAAATCCGGACCTACTCATGTGAGGACAAAGCTAAGGACAGGATATACAATCCTGATCCGGATCACCATGAGTGTCATCATTCACTTGGTATATAACCAAGTCATCATCCGGAGCAAGGACCCTTCGTGCTGATTAAACACTTGACAAAACGACTAAGAACCCGCGTCTAACACTCAACAAGATTATGTCAATTAATGCGGAGTAAGTTCCTGAGTCTACATCTTGCACAGAGTAAAAGAGACTTGTGAGAGAGAAAGAATCGAAGTTGTCACTCCACTGGACTAAGGAAAAGAAGACACGGACGAAGAAATCCGAGTCTGTCATTCGAGCGGAGTAAGGGCAACTGTTGCGGAGTAAGAACATCAAATGCGGAATAAAGAATCCGAACCATTACTCATGCGGAGTAAGGAAGCGCTGATGCGGAGTAAGCTTTCCGAATCACTACTCATGCAGAGTAAGGAAGCGCTGACACGGAATAAGGATTCTAGGACTTCATTCATATGGAGTAAGCAATCACTGATACGGAGTAAGGATCCGAGCTTCGTTCATGCGGAGTAAGGAACCTTGCAACGGACCACGAAGACAATGCTTCGTCTCTCCAAGCCGCAATTAATGCTAGCAGCTTGCTACGTCCCAATGTAAGACAAACTCATTGAATACCTAAATTGTCTGACACGTGGAACACACGGAGATGTGGACGCAGTCTCAAATGCAATTGGAATCAAGCAAAGAATTCATTACAACTTATGCTTCCAATATTTCGAGCTCCACATCCGTAGCAGTTAAAGCTTCAGTATTTTCCGATGAAGAACTTCAATGCTCCACACTGCTCGGAAAATGCAGTTCCAAGATAGGTACTTAGGATGTCTATATATATGCCTGAAGCAATGTAAAGAAAAGATGCGCGTGCTTGCTTGTACTTATACACTCATAAGCGTATATCTTGTAAAGAGCCAAACACAGAGATTCACTGCCAAGTGTGTGTAACTATAACAGAGTGTTGTGTTGTAATCAGCAAAAACGCTATTTTTGCATTGTTGTAATAAGGAACGCGATCATGAAAAGAATGAGAGACTAATAATTACTCAAATGTATCAAGATATGTGTAGTAGACTAAACGTCTAGAACTCACCGTTTCTAAACTCGAAAAAGACATAGCTGATTACAGGAGCAAGGAGACTTGGTTTCGCGATCTTAGAACTGAAAATCATTTGCTGAATACCAACCTCACAGGCCTAAAAGTTATTGTGAAACAACTCGAGAATGAACTTGAACAAGAAAAGGAAATAAATCATAAGTGGCTAAAATCCGGGGAAATAGCCAATACATTTAAGACTGATCCGGATAACATTTGAGTCTGATAACGTGCATTTTATGCCATTATTCTAGTGTTAATGTAGGGTGTTTAAGAGCATGATTAGAGCTTTATTGTATTATATTTCACATATATCTGCTCTAACCCCTAGGAAGATGCTATTTGCAAATACATGCGCTTTTAAGCTGTTTTGGTAGGTTTTGGAGATCACTTTGGACCATGTATATGGCCTCAAACCAATTGGCGTGCAGAACAAATATTTCTCAGAATGATATCCTCTACCTCCCACAGAAGTTTCAGAGCAATCGGACGTGAACGCCAATTGGACTAAAATGGCATGCAAGCATATTTTTGCTTATTTGCCCTCCACAAGATGCAAGGAAGCTTGAGGAAGAATTTCAGCTAATTTGGAGCTGCACGCCAATTGGGCATATGACATTCAAATTGACGTGCAGTCATATTTTTGCACTGATCCAGTCGTTTTTCTATGCTGATCATTCTTTCCTAAAGTGCCTTATCCATATTGTGCTTGGATTGAGAGATGTTAAAGTTTGTAGTGTCATTTATAAAAACTACGTCGTTTTGATAGATGGGCTAGGGTACACTTTATAACACACATCAAGGCCCATCCATTCTCTATAAATAGAGGCTCTACACGTCCAAGGAGGGTGTGCAACACATTATACACGTTTTTTTTGAGAGAGACGTTTTGGAGACTGT
Source organism: Taxillus chinensis (assembly GCA_023512835.1). Taxonomy (NCBI): domain Eukaryota; kingdom Viridiplantae; phylum Streptophyta; class Magnoliopsida; order Santalales; family Loranthaceae; genus Taxillus; species Taxillus chinensis. The sequence continues at coordinate 47,322,770 of CM042092.1, read as the reverse complement.
TCCTGACCTAGGAGAGCAGCCGTTGCGGATTTTGGAAACTTGGGTTGAAGCTTTGCTGTGCGCGTGGATAAGAAGAAGATGTTAAGCTTTTCTGCTTTGTGTTTGCTTGTAATCATGCGTGAGTAGTCTTTTAATCTAGGGGAGCAATGTAGCCCCCTTGTTACTGTGCTGAATTTATGAATATTGGATTTGGATGATTGAGTTTTACATGTTTTATGAATCTGTTCTTATTCTTTTATCTCTAGGAAGTATACACCTAGGATTCTTAGCCCTAGTCTGGGGCAGATTGAGATTCATAACTTATTTGTAATTGGTGTGAACATTATCCTTTTGCAAGTAGGATTTATTGGCTTTGCATGTGTATGTTTTGATGACCATTCAGACATACAACACTTAAAAGGACTTCAATGACCATTTGTAGTTCCTTGGCTTATGTTTAGCATGTTTTCAATTAAACAAACCCAATACCATGAGTCAGTAGAGATAACATGGGGAGGTAAAATTATGACCCTAGATGCCTTTAATCCTTGAATCTTAATCCTAAAATCAATTTGCTTTCTTTGTTTATTCAGAAAACCAAATAAAAATTAAATCTTTAGTTATAAAAAGAATTCGTTTTTGCCAAGACATTTTATAGGACTAGAGTAATTGGGTGTTTTGATTTAAGAACTAGAAAACTAGGCTAATCCCTGTGGGTTCGACCCCTTGCTTGCTGCTATTCTTTAAGTGCAAACTTAGGGAATTTATTATCTTGAAGAGAGATTTAACGACGTTAGCTAGCTCTTTTAGAGAGGCTAAAAATATGTCTGTCAAATTGGCGCCGTTGCCGGGGATTAAACGGTTAACTAGTTTTTAAAATCAACATTGAGTGAAATTGTTTGAATTCTGATCTTGGTGTTTTATTTTGTCTTTTATTTTCTGTTGTTTTGTGTTCTTTATTTGTTTATTTTGCATTGTTCGGAGCTGCTGGGTGTGTTCTTGTTGTTTTAAAGGAACATACACCAAGTGTTTGAGGAATTCCTAGTTGTGCATGCCAAGACAGGAGTTTATACCATTTAATCGGGAACCTGAAAGATTGTTTAGAGCTCGTCGCAGAGCAGCTAGGGAAGCAGCACGAGAGGCTGAAGAAGCACCGCAAGGCTTAGAGCATTCAGTAGGTGAATTGATGGAAGATTTAAGGCCTGATGGTGGTGCACCGTAAGGAGGGGCCAATTACAATGGCCAATATCCAGAAGAAGAGGGTAATAGGTTTATGCCCAGAACCTTCTTAGACTATGCGAGACCGATGATGTCAGACCATTATTCTGGGATTAGGCAAACAAGAGTTCAAGCAAATAGTTTTGAGCTGAAGCAGGCATTAATTAATATGGTGAGCAACAACGCTTTTGGAGGAACAGCAGTGGATGATCCACACCAGCATTTGATGAGGTTCTACCAGATGTGTGACACCATAAAGATTAATAATGTGTCGGAGGAGGCAATAAAGCTAAGGCTTTTCCCTTTCTCCTTAAGGGATAGAGCTCTTGGGTGGTTTAACGGTTTACCAGCGGGTTCAATAAATACTTGGGAGGAGATGCAGACTAAATTCATGTCTAAATACTTTCCTCCTTCCAAGGTGATCCAGCTCAGAGGGGAAATCAGCAGATTCAGGCAAGATGAGATGGAGACTCTTCATGAGGCTTGGGAGCGCTTTAAAGATTTGGTGAGAAGATGCCCTGACCATGGAAGACCCCAATGGATTCAAATTGAATCTTTCTACACTGGTCTTCAATCTCACTCACAAGACAAGGTGAATGCAGCTGCTGGAGGATGTTTGATGAATTTAGAGCCTGATGCCGCAGCAGAACTCTTGGAGAGACTGTCATTGGCTGACTGGCAGTGGTCTAACGTTCGCACTTCAAGGCCAAGGGAGAAGTTAGCGTTAGTTGATACTCCCTCCAATGATATGCAAGGGTAGATCCAAGCTTTAGCGAAAGGCATGGAAGTGTTGGCCCTTAAAGTTGGAGGATCACAACACGCCTCACCAGTAGCTGAGCAAGGATGGAGTGGAGCTGAAGATGCAAATTATGTTGGAGGGAAAGGCTTGTACCAGAAGTAGCAATTTTATCCTCACCAACAAGGACAAGGGTACAATCAGAACCAACAACAATCTCAGGGATATCAGAAGAATCAGAACCGAGGGGGAGATACATCAGCTCAGTATAAATATGTGCCTCCAGGGATGAAGCAAAATCCGTATGCTACTGATAATTTCTTACATCCACCTCCTGGATTCGAGCAACAACAGCCTCAGCCTCAGCAACAAAGAAGAACATATTAGCATGAGGATGAGACAGCTAGAAGAGAGGTGGGTGATTTGAAGGAAAGGGTAGGCAGTATGGAGTCTTCAATTAAGAATATGGAGAAGTTACTTGTGAGTATGGCATAGAATGCTAATCAAAGGGTGTCAACCAACACTTTTCCAAGTGACACTGAGGTGAACCCCATGGAGAGTTGTAAGGCTATCACTTTGAGGAGTGGGAAAGCATTGAAAGAAGCTGAAGAGCCTAAGAAAAGAGCTATTCCAGAAGAACAAAGCAGACCCTTGGAAGCTGATGACCAAGGAAAATCAGATAATGAAGAAGAAAGGTTGCAAGACAAGAAGGAACAACAGCTGACTAAAGGCAAAATAGTTGAAGAACAGAGGCAAGAGCTTAGGCCTACCATGCCATTTCCTCAGCGGATGAGAAATCAGAGGGTTGAGGAAGAGTATGAGCGTTTCCTGAGTTTATTCAAGCGGCTTGAGATTAATATTCCATTTGTGGAAATTTTGGAGCAGATGCCTAGGTACAGAAAATATATTAAAGATTTTATGAAGAAGAAGAGAAGGTATGGGGATCATGAGACAGTAGCTTGTTGCAGCACAAGCTCCCTCTTATTCACCTCAACGAAATGGAAATCCCTCAGCAGCCTGACCAATTCAGCTGTGGGATTTTTGTTTGCTACTATATGATGGCTATTCTGCAACTGAGGGAAAACTGGGAAATACGCGGAGAAACCTCAGCTGATTTTGTTACGCGTGCACGTCGAATGGTGGCTAATGTTATCTACTACTACAGCCTGCCAACTGAGAGGTAAGTATTTTTCCTACTCCCTATTTCATGCCATGAGGACATAGCATATTTTAAGTGTGGTGTATTGGGGAGTGACTTTAGCCACTTGCTTGTCTTTTATATTGGTGATTGCATTGTCTTTTATGTTGTGTGATTTGCATGTAAACAAAACAAAAAAATTTTGCATGATTATTTGAGTGATTTACATGTGGAGACATGGATATTAAGTATGCAACTTTGGCCTAAAAATTTTACTTTTTGTGCCACATTAGTATCATGTTGTGATAAGGGTGTTAAAATAGTTAAAATGTGCTCTGGTCTGGTTTAATCATGTCTTTGTCGTTTGAATGATATCACCATGTTTTTAGAGCTGAAGTTTGTATATTAGCTAAGCATAACATGCTAAGATAGACTTTAGTAACCCTTAAAGTTGAGTGACAAAAACAAAAAGAAAACATGAGAAAAGCTTCTTTTTAGCCCTTGAGTGACATTTATGGTTTATGGGTAATAGTTTGATTTGATACTCCTCTCTGCACTTAACATTAATTATTTAATGGTAGGAGTCAAGTAAGCATGTGATTACTTATTAGTGCTCAGTGTTTGGTGTGTAGTTAGGGTGCAAGACCTTTAAGTCACTTTGACTTCCTATGTATCCTAATTTTTGTTTGTTGTGTTGTAAATATAAAAGGCTGTGAAATAGAATGTGAAAAAGCTATCACTTAATTGGAAAATGGGATGTGAGACATCAATGAATTTCTGTCTCTCCTTATGTAGCAAAATGGCAAGGGGTATGCATTAGAAAAATCAGTCTTATTTATGTGTTATGTGAGTAAAAACAAAAAAAAAAGTGAATAATCCATCAAGGGAGAGCATAAAATGCAACCTTGTAAGGTTATTAAAAAAAAGGATTTGTTTAGATTTGTAGCCACATTGGCTGAGTTTTGTTTATTTGAGAGTGTTGAGCTCAATCCTTAGCTCATGGTTTTGTTTTATCAGTTATTAGAATAGAGTGTGAGTTTATTGAGTTTAGACTAGTGTGTGAGTTCAAATAAAGTAGAATAGAGAGTGTGTTTTCTTTGATGAGCACAATGGAACTCTCATGATTGCTTGGCAAGTACTTAATCAATAGCTGATGGCGGATGTAGAGATAGAGTTTACCATCCTTTGTTAATTGAAAGGTATGGGGCTTGAGATTAAAGAGAAATAGAAAATTTATCTTTAAGTGAGGCAGCTTTATCCTTTGTGAGAACTTAAAGGGAAACTAGGTGCTGTGTTAGCATGGACTGCTTACTAATATCTTAATTTTCAGTAAGGAAATTGCATGGTTGTTGGACTTAGGGATATGGACATGACTGAACTAAGCTATGACTCATTTTAGTTGCTTAAATTCCCATTTCATCATGATAGAGTGCATGCTTATGAAACCATGACTTTCCTTGATTGATATTTTATTTTTCTTCCCGTTTGATTGAGTGTTTATTTTATTTCTACATGCTTGTATGTTTTTGCTTGAGGACAAGCAATGGTTCAAGTGTGGTGTATTTGATAACGTGCATTTTATGCCGTTATTCTAGTGTTTATGTAGGGTGTTTAAGAGCATGATTAGAGCTTTATTGTATTATATTTCACATATATCTGCTCTAACCCCTAGGAAGATGCTATTTGCAAATACATGCGCTTTTAAGCTGTTTTGGTAGGTTTTGGAGATCACTTTGGACCATGTATATGGCCTCAAACCAATTGGCGTGCAGAACAAACATTTCTCAAAATGATATCCTCTACCTCCCACAGAAGTTTCAGAGCAATCGAACGTGAACGCCAATTGGACTGAAATGGCGTGCAAGCATATTTTTGCTTATTTGCCCTCCACAAGATGCAAGGAAGCTTGGGGAAGAATTTCAGCTAATTTGGAGGTGCACGCCAATTGGGCATATGACGTTCAAATTGACGTGCAGTTATATTTTTGCACCGATCCAGTCATTTTTCTATGCTGATCATTCTTTCCTAAAGTGCCTTATCCATATTGTGCTTGGATTGAGAGATTTTAAAGTTTGTAGTGTCATTTATAAAAACTACGTTGTTTTGATAGATGGGCTAGGGTACGCTTTATAACACACATCAAGGCCAATCCATTCTCTATAAATAGAGGCTCTACACGTCCAAGGAGGGTGTGCAACACATTATACACGTTTTTTTTGAGAGAGATGTTTTGGAGACTGTTCCTGATCTAGGAGAGCAGCCATCGCGGATTTTGGAAACTTGGGTTGAAGCTTTGTTGTGCGTGTGGATAAGAAGAAGATGTTGAGCTTTTCTGCTTTGTGTTTGCTTGTAATCATGCGTGAGTAGTCTTTTAATCTAGGGGAGCAATGTAGCCCCCTTGTTACTGTGCTGAATTTATGAATATTGGATTTGGATGATTGAGTTTTACATGTTTTATGAATCTGTTCTTATTCTTTTATCTCTAGGAAGTATACACCTAGGATTCTTAGCCCTAGTCTGGGGCAGATTGAGATTCATAACTTATTTGTAATTGGAGTGAACATTATCCTTTTGCAAGTAGGATTTATTAGTTTTGCATGTGTATGTTTTGATGACCATTCAGACATACAACACTTAAAAGGACTTCAATGACCATTTGTAGTTCCTTGGCTTATGTTTAGCATGTTTTCAATTAAACAAACCCAATACCATGAGTCGGTAGAGATAACATAGGGAGGTGATATTGTGACCCTAGATGCCTTTAATCCTTGAATCTTAATCCTAAAATCAATTTGCCTTCTTTGTTTATTCAGAAAACCAAATAAAAATTAGATCTTTAGTTATAAAAAGAATTCGTTTTTGCCAAGACATTTTATAGGACAACAGTAATTGGGTGTTTTGATTTAAGAACTAGAAAACTAGGCTAATCCCTGTGGGTTCGACCCCTTGCTTGCTGCTATTCTTTTAGTGCAAACTTAGGGAATTTATTATCTTGAAGAGAGATTTAACGACGTTAGCTAGCTCTTTTAGAGAGGCTAAAAATCTGTCTGTTAGAGTCTAACCTAGCTTAGGCTCCGAGCCATTGACTTCCACTGCTCAAGCTACTGAGTGTCCTCCGCACTTCACTCCGAAACTAACCAACTTATATCCTGTTAGTACGTCTAAACTGTTGGATGGTTTCATTTCAGGTGGCACCATAGTTTATGACTGTGGAAGAGAGGATGTTACTGCTATTCCTAAAGTAGTAGCACCCGTATCAAAAGATAAAGGAAAGGTTGCTGCAGTTAAAGCCGAAACTGCAGCACCCAGAAACAAAGGAAAGGCGAAGGCTGACGCTTCTAGGGCCAAGAGCACGTCACCCGTTTGCAAAGGATTAGGCCATAGGGAACAGAGTAGAAAATCTGTAAAACCTAAGAAACCTATTTCCCCCATTGTAACTCCACATCATAGTGTCTGTTGGATATGTCGTGAAATAGGTCACTATCACTATGAATGTTGGAGTCTATCTGATGACTGGTAATGTAATAACATTTCAATTAATAAAAATCAGCTTATCAAAAAGGGTTCTTCTCGTAAATCTAAATCCAAATCTCTTCAGAGTGTATCACCAAAGAAAACCCAATTAAAGAAGCAACTAATACGGAAAAGGCTAAGTCAACTTGGAAAGTCAAAGTTCCTAACAACGTGAAATCCAGAAAAGTGGACACTGTTATTGCTTCTCCTAACAACCCGAAACAAGTTTGCGCGCCAAAAGTGTAAATTGTTGTCTTGCAGGAGCATCTATGGAATTCACTCCCATCCCACTTGAAGTCAAAGATCAATCAAAGCAAGTGGATACTCGATAGCGGATACTCCGGACATATGATGGGTGATCAGTCTCTGCTCATAGAAGTCATTGACAAACGTGGCCCATCCGTATCATATGGAGACAACAGTAAAGGTAAAACTGTGGGGTATAGCACTTTAACCAACGGCTGTGTATCAATTACAAAGGTTGCACTAGTCGAAGGTTTGAAGCATAATCTGCTGAGTGTCAGTAATTTATGTGACAAAGGATTCACAGTTTCCTTTTTGTCCAACACCGCTGATTAGAGATAACTTATCCGGAGATATTAAGTTATCCGGATCAAGAGATGGGGACATATACTCTGTGGTCTTAAGAAATAATTCTTCTGATCCTGTATGCTTCCTCACTACAGCATCACCTGAAGATAGTTGGCTATGGCACAAGCGTTGCGCTCATCTAAATTTTAAGACTTTGTCTAAATTAGCTTCGCTTGATCTGGTCACTGGTCTGCCTAAACACAAATACTCCAGAGATACTCTCTGTCGAGAATGTCAACTTGGCAAACAGACCAAACATAGCTTTAAGAGCAAATCAGTTAATTCAATAATTGCTCCCTTATAACGTCTTCACATGGGCCTCTCTGGTCCCATTTCTGTTTCTTCACTAGCTGGTGCGAGATATACCCTTGTGGTTATCAATGATTTCACCAGGTACACATGGGTGATGTTCCTGAAATCTAAGGATCAAACCTTTGAGCATCTTGTAGATCTTTTCAACTGGATAAGAAATTCACAAGGATTGAGCATTAAATGCATCAGGAGTGATCATGGTACAGAATTTGATTTTTCAGAAATGAGATCATATTGTTCTGAACAGGGCATTCAGCACGACTTCTCTGCGCCCAGAACTCCACAACAAAATGGGGTAGCTGAGCGCAAGAATCGCACTTTAGTCGAGGCTGGCAGATCTATGTTAGCAAGGGCAAAGCTTCCTCTCAGTCTATAGGCTGAAGCTGTGTCCACTGCCTGCTATGTTCAGAACAGGACTCTAATAAATAAATCTACCATGAAAACACCCTATGAGATGTGGAGAGGACGAAAGCCTTCAATTTCACATTTCAGAGCTTTTGGGTGTACTCGCTATATTTTGAACAACGGCAAAGAACCCCGGAATAAATTTGAACCAAAATCTGATGATAGGATTTTTGTCGGGTACTCATTACATAGCAAGACTTATCAGGTCTTCAATAGAAAACTTTTAAGTTAAAGAATCTATCCATGTGACCTTTGATGAAGCTAACCTGGATTGGTCAAAAGTCGGTTCTTCATATTCAAATGTGTAGGATTAAGACGATAACATCGACTACTCAAAGTTTATGAACATTCCTGTCACTCATACTGACCAACCACGTGGCACCAGTGAAGAAAGAAGCAATAATGCGGATGATGCTACGGATGAATCGGACTCTGGACTTCCATTCATCTTCGGACATATTTCTACGGATATTCAAAATACCGGAGTACCTTCCAGTCCATCCGAACCAGTTACTACTGAAATCAACAGTACCAGAGAACCTCAGAGTACTCCAGAACCTGTTAATACTGATAATACTGGTCCAGAAGAAGCTCAATCAGTGGACGAAGAAGAGCCACCTAATCTGGGAGAGCTTCAAATTATTCAAGATCAACCATCACATGCACAAAATTACAGGTGGACTCAAAACCACCCTTCAGAACAAGTGATTGGTGATCCTACTATTGGTGTAAGAATAAGAGCAGCCAGCTCCAATATTTGTCTTTACTCATGTTTTCTATCTCAAATAGAACCAAAGGTGGTAGAGGAAGCTCTTCAGGATTCAAACTGGATAAAAGCCATGCAAGAAGAGCGGAATCAATTTAAGAGAAATGATCTGTGGACTCTAGTACCAAGGCCCAAGTTTTAGCAAGTCATTGGAGTTAAATGGGTGTTCCGGAAGAAGCTTGATACGGATGGTATAGTAATCCGGAACAAAGCCAGACTGGTAGCCAAAGGATATCATCAAGAAGAAGGAATAGACTATAACGAGACCTTTGCCCCAGAAGCAAGACTTGAGGCAATCAGAATGTTTCTAGCGTATGCTTCATATGAAAACTTCATAGTTTATCAAATGGACATCAAAAGCGCATTTCTGAATGGAGATCTTCAAAAGGAGGTGTATGTTGAACAACCTCCCGGTTTCATAGAACCCAAGGCTGGACATCTGGTCTACAAGCTACAGAAAGCCTTGTATGGGTTGAAGCAAGCTCCAAGAGCCTGGTACGACACACTGTCAGAATTCCCTACTTGCTTACAACTTTCAAAAAGGGAAGATAGACACCACTTTATTTCTACGAAAAGAGAATGGACATACTCTGATCGTACAGATATATGTGGACGGTATCATTTTCAGATCATCAAGTTCGAAGCTTTGTGAAGAGTTTACAAAGTTGATCACTGGCAGGTTTGAGATGAGTATGATGGGAGAACTGTCCTACTTCCTTGGAATAGAAGTTAAACAATTGAAGGATGGAATCTTCATTAACCAAGCTAAGTATACACGTGATACTATTAAGAAGTTTGGTATGGAAGGTTCATCTCCCGTCAAGACTCCGATGCCAGTCAGTGCCAAGTTAGACCCTGATGTGGACGGAAAATCACTAAATGTGACTGAATACAGAGGGATGATAGGATCTTTGCTGTATCTTACAGCAAGTCGCCCGGACATTATGTTTGCAACTTGTATCTGTGCGCGATATCAGGCGAATCCCAAGGAGTCACATATGCTTCATGTTAAACGGATATTCAGGTGTCTCAAAAGAACGATGAATTTGGGACTCTGGTACCCAAAGGAGTCAAACTTCACCTTATTCGGATACTCAGATGCTGATTTTGCTGGGTGTCACATCAACAGGAAAAGCACAAGTGGTACATGTTAGTTTCTTGGAAATAGATTAATTTCATGGTTCAGTAAGAAGCAGAATTCCGTATCAACCTCTACTACTGAGGCGGAATATATAGCTAATAGGAATTGCTGCACACAGCTACTCTGGATGCAAAGTTAACTTACTAACTACGGTTTCCACATGACATCTATTCCACTCTATTGCGATAACACTAGTGCAATTGCTATAAGCAACAATCCTATCATGCACCCAAAGACGAAGCACATTGAGGTCAGGTATCACTTTATTCGCGATCATGTACTCAAAAAGAATATATCTCTAGAACATGTTACTACTGAAGATCAACTGGCAGACATTCTTACAAAGCCCCTACTTGATGCAAGATTTTCTGAACTACTCTTCTGATTAGCTATGCTTGACTTTTCTGCATAGCTTCACTTAAATCAATCAATAGTATGTCTTCAGAACATGCATTATGCGTTTATTGAAAGTAAAGGATTCATACCGAATTTAATTTTTGATCATACTTACTGCTTAAAGTGTCCTATGCGTCTGATAAATACCAAAGTTTTATAGTGGGAGGATGCTTGCGTTTCCCGACTAAAGTCATTTAAGCCAACTTGATTAAAACTTATATGAATAATCTTTTTAGGATTTCATGATCTTGTTTCTCATTCTCCACCACATGATAAATGCTGGTTCATTTAGATTGCTCTATTATCATGTATAGTTGAAGATATGAAATGGGTAAGCTCGGAATGTCTGGCGGATGTATATGCAGTCGCAGTCTGATCAGCTTCTGAAGTGAAGTTTCCTAAAAGGGTAGACAACGCTAACTTTCTCTAAGCAGGAAACGTCAACCGAGTGGATCGCATGGTCTACGGGGGAGAAAATGCTTTATTAATAAATCTAGTAATACCCCTCGTATATGTCTCATGATCTCTTTCCTGGATGTATATCTGAGGGGGAGTCTTTCACTGAGAGGATCGCATGATCTAAGGGGGAGCAAAAGCTTCACTTATTACCTCTATAATGACCCTTTTTATGTCTCGGATGCTCCTTCCTCTAAACTTTCACTTCCGGATCTGACTGGACATGCAATGATGAATCGGAACTGTGGCATGGCTGGATGTTTTTCTTTCCTCAACTGTGCATTTTAATCGAACAATCATCTGCCTGCTTTTGCCATGTGTTCATATTTCCAGTTTCACTCATGAATCCTAACTTGAGAAAATCATATGATTTTTAATTTATCTTAGCTATCACTGTCAGTATGAAGGTTTCGCTATGTTGACCTATATGAACTTATGTGTTTATCAGCTGTCATATGCATTTTCTTTAGTAATTTGATCATAATTCATGTGTATGTGTCTTGTTACTATTCTTTCATATGCATAAGTTCTGTCTCTTTTTAGTTCGGATTATGATGTTCTCACCAAGACAATTTGATCCATATCCGTACTAACTCAACCTGTTAGTCTACTGTTTCTTTAGTTTATGTTTTCAACTACAAGTTCAGATTCGCTTTGCACTTCAACGCTCTATCTTGTTTTGATGTCTCGGATTTGAAGTGTTGTGGTACTTATTTCCTCGACACCAAGACAACAAAGGAATCATTCTTAATCAGCACTCAGCTTTTACGGACAGTCAGTCTATCATCCGAATATAGTTCATGTAGGACCCTATTTTGTCCGGGTTGGACATACTAACCCCATTTGATATACCTTTCTGCCTATGCCATGTACCTTGTTGAACAGGTCCACAATGATCCCATACTTCCAAGGAATGGTCTACCCCAATCGGCACGAGATGGATACAATTGACACGGATGGGGGAGTTCAAAATTAATGACTTTTGCTACAAGTCCTTGAAGCGCCCCAAGACCAACACCAGGTGATGGAGGATGAAAATTCGAGACCAACGCACTTGACCGAGCTCAAATCGGACTTAAAATGAAGAAGTTATGGCCAAAACAACTTTCGTTAGAAAAAGTCAAACTTGCCAAAAGACGGTCAATGCCCCTGGTCAAACTGCCCGCAAAAGTGATCATGCGAAACCCTTCAAAATGCCTATGTAGGCGAATACGGATCTCCCCAAACAATTCCTGGAAGGTTACCCATTTTTGCATTTTTGGTGGGGGTAAAAAGGTAATTAAAAAAAACTTTGGGGTTGACCGTTGACCGTTGACCTGCCGACACTGCGACCCGTTGACCTTCGAAGCCTCGAAGCCCCGAAGCCCGAAGCCCCGAAGCCTCGAAGCCCCGAAGCTCAAAGCCCCGAAGCCTCGAAGCCCCGAAGCTCGAAGCCCCGAAGCCTCGAAGCTCGAAGCCTCGAAGCCCCGAAGCCCCGGAGCCTCGAAGCCTTGAAGCCCCGTTGACCTGCTGATTCCACCTTCGACCCTTCGACCCCCGAAGCTCCGACCCTGCCGACACTCCGACCTTCGAACCTTGACTTGCAATACCAGTAAGTTTTCGGCCCGTTGACCGTTGACCTTCGACCTGCCGACACTTCGACCCGTTGACCGTTGACTTTTGCCCCACCGAAGCTTCGACCCTGCCGACACTTCGACCTGCCGACACTCCGACCTTCGACCCGTAGCACCCGCACACCTTCCACCATTGACCGAAGCTTCGAACCGCGACACCGACCTGCCGACGCTCCGACCTACCGACACTTCGAACCTCCGACCTTTTCTGCCTTCGCTGATTCTTTTTTTTCACTGGCTTCTCGCGTCGACTTTTTCTCACGGGTTTCCTTTTTTTCCTCTCATTGGTCGTTCACGGGACTTGTCTTATGTGCTGGCCATCTGACAAAGCATCATTTTAATACCTGTCGGTCACATGTGCTGCTAAAATACAAATGCAAAAAGGCAAATCACGAGTTCCCCTTTTCCTGCACACTGTCCACCCGACCAAACACTGATCTGCAAATTAATGGAGCTGGAAATAATAATGCACCCAACAAATTGCACAAGAGCTGGAAATAATAATTGCAGCATTAAATGCTGCAATTAATGACAGCCCAGCCAAAAAACGTTCGGCAGCTCTTTAAGATGCAGTCTAGACTCAAAAAAAAAAGAAAGAAAAAAAGGGAAGAAAAAAGAAGAGAGGAGATTACGCCTGAAACTCCCCCAACCCAGCCAAAAATTCTTCTGCCCCAGCTTCATCCCTGCAAAAAAAAAAAAAAAAGAGAAAAACACAGACAGAGCAAAATCGTTGAAAAAAAAAGGGAACAAACCTGTACCCTTTCATCCCTCCCTCATCCTAGTGCAGACAGAAAAAAACACAGAGTGGAGAGATCATTGAAAAAAAAGAAGGGAGAGATCATTGAAGAAGAAAGAAAGGAGAGAAACGCCCCAGCCTCATCTTCTCAGATTGAACGCCCAGTTTTTCTGCAATCAGCATCGCCCCTGCATCCTCTTTCCCTCCTCTCACGCCAGTTTTTTCTTCTTTTTTCAGCAAACAAAAAACACAAAAACAATCCCAATTTCAGCCCCTTTTTCTGCGTGTTCAGCAAGCAAAAAATACAACAGGCACCAATCCTTTTCCAGTCCCCCTTTCTCTCACGCCCACTTCAGCCCTCCAATCTCCAAATACCAAGAACCCCCCCCCCCCCCCCCCCCCTCACAAACCTCGTTGTCAAATCTTCTTTGGATCCAAGCGGTGGTGACCATCAGCATCAGTGGGAGCTCAAGCAGAAGATTCAAAGTCGGTTCAGCCCTTATCTTTTCACTCCTTTTTTCAGCTGATTTGTATCTATATTTGGTGTATTTGTTTTAGCATTTATTTCTAATTTTCGTTTTTTTTTAGTTTAGTTTATCTATATTTGATGTAATTGCTTTTTAACCTTTTTCCATTGTATTTTCCTGTATTCCTTTCTATGTGTATGTTGTAATATGTGAAGTATAGTAAAAAGAAAAAAACAGAAGAGAAGAAAGAAAGAAAAGAAAAAAGGAGAGAGCAAAAGGAGAAGATGAAAAGCAACAAAAAGAAAAAGAAAAAAAGAGAGTGATTTTATTTTTGTGGATGTCACACTCACACACTCCACATCTATTTTGATATATGCATTTTCAATTTCAAAAAAAGAAAGCAAAACAAACAAACAAACAAATAAACAAGCAAAAAAAAAAACGAAATAAGACAGAAAAACAAGCAAAAAAAAAAACAAAACGTTTTTCAATAAAATGTTTTTTTCAAAATCTCTTCAATAACATGTTTTGAAAATGTTTTCATGAAATGTTTTCCAAATGTCTTCCAACAAAAACAAAAACAAAAACAAAAAAACGTTTTCATGTTTTCAAACAAAAAAAAGAAAAATCAAAATTAGTACTTCAATTTCCCAAACCAAAAAAAAAACCAAAAAAAACAAAAAAAACAAAAAGACCAAAATGTTTTTTACAAAACATAGAAAACAAAAAAATGTATGTTTTCTAAACCCCCACAAAAAAAAAAAAAAAAAAAAAAAACAAAACAAAACAAAACCAAAAAAAAAAAAAAAAAAAAAAATCATTTGTCTAGGACTTCAAAACCAAAAACCAAAACCAATCCCTAGGATCTCATTCTCTACTTTAAACAAAAACCCAAAATTTTTAGGATTCCCTTTTTAGAAATTTAGGATAAATCCATTTTAACTATAACTTTAATAAATAACTTAGCTAAATAAAAATCATAGACTTTTTAGGAAACTTAACCCAGTTATGACAGTACAAATAAAAGAAAAACCTCCTCCTCCTAAATTAGATACCGAAAGGGTGGTCGTAGGGGTGCTAATCCTTCCCTACACGTAACCAACTCCCGAACCCATCTCTGATAACGCGGACCACACACTTAAGACTACTCAAAGTAGAGGGTATCCAACTGTACCCCAAAAACAGTTGGTGGCGACTCTAAAATTTCTCACCTTTGGTTTAGTTTGAGCCCACCCCAAACGGGCCCGGACGAAAACCGGTGATGACAGCTGGCGACTCTGCTGGGGAACATAAGAATGAACACTTTAGAGAGTTAGGTCTAGAACTAGGACTTAGGAGGTTATATTTAATTGTGCTGTTGTATATATGTAATTGTCATGCCAAGTTGTTTTTATACAATTATCATTTAAACTGTGATTTATTTATACGCTTTCATTACCATGATAGTTGTGATTTATTGCTTTCCATACTTGTTGCATTCATGCATAACCCTATACCCGGGTTTAACACAATTTAGGTTAGCGAGGTTCAGTACGGTCCCCAGCGCGTTGATCATTATCCGCAATGGGGCCTCGGACTCCTCACTCAAGCTTGAGGTTCTTTTAAGGCACGTCCTTTTAAGATCCCCTTCCGGTAAATCCCATGGTGTACGGAGCCCTCTATTGAGGAAGTTTGGGAACCAACGAATAAGATAGGGGTAGCAATAAAAGCCCATCAGGGGTATTGACCCACATTTTGTTTGCTCATTCCATGCCATGCTAACCTTTGTTTTGTAGGGTAGTCCTTAAGTCATCCCCTGTACATTTAACTGTTTTTTTTTTTACAATTGGTTTATTCTTTATCCTGTCTACCTACCTTGATATATATTAACTTGTCATCCTAGCCTGCCATCATGCATAACATGACATTCATCATTCATATAGGCATGGCAACTTTCGGTCATCTCCTAAAAGGCCTTCAGGACAAGGAGGCGTCACGGTGGTGGCCCAAGCATCGGGAGACATTCAACTTCGCCTTGGAGATTTCCCGCCAGGAGAGGCCTACAAGGCGAACATGTTGTCATAGAAGATCAGCTGGACTACACTAAGGAGGTACGGACAATATGGAAGAGGTGGTCGACGAAAGGAAAAGCATATACATACAACGGTTTGGGGGTTTGCTCCATGTAACCGAGCTGCGGCCGATACGGATATCTTTGGGGGCAGCCATTTATTTCTGGGAACCTCGACGGCGGTGCTTCAACTTCAATGACCTAGATCTTGTTCCCACAATAGAAGAATACAGAAGATTACCGGATATCCCCGTGGAAAACAAAATGAAAATCTATCGTGCGAGAGCCCGAAGGTCATGCCGAAGGGCCTTCTTTGAAATTATGGGAAAGCCAGTATGGGACTTACCGGCGGTCACAACTTACGGTGGGCGCGAATATCTTCCATGGGCAACAATCAAAGAAGTAATACAAACTGCAACGGAAGCGGAGGTACACAAATTGCTTACACTAGCTATATATGGGCTAGTCATTTTCCCAAGGATACCGGCCCACATCGATGGGGCAATTGTAGATTTGGTCCAGCAGGTGCTCAAGGGATGTGACCCTACTCCTGCTATCTTGGCTGAAACCATCCGATCTCTTACTTACCTAAGGAGTAAAGGCTCGGGACAGTTCATGGGGTGCTTACCTCTCCTATGCACTTGGTTGCAAGGTCATTTCCCCTGTAGTGTTCATCGTTTCCCTGCTGTTTATCAAGTACCAGCCACAACACTACTAGATATTCTGCTCAGCAAGTGGAGCCTACCAAAGGACTTTGAGAGCTGGAAAAAGAAGTTGGAAAATCTCACAGAAGCTGACATTACCTGGACTGCTCCTTGGATGCCGGTGGTCTCTATGACATATAGCTGCGGGGACTACAATTGGGTTCCACTTTTAGGCCCCTGGGGAGGAACTGCATATGCACCACTGCAGGTGGGAAGACAAGTGGGGCGCGATCAGATTATCCCCGTGCTCTTTGGCATGGAAGAGTGTGACTTCACTTACAGCAGAACCATGCTCACAGAAGAAGGCAAGAAGATGTATCAAGCATGGTCCACACCACACAAGATCCAACCCAACAGTTCAAAACCTGGTGTTTTCCCAACATACATATCTTGGAGGGCACAACACAAGCCACAGCTAACTTCAGACATGAAGGCTGTCCTCCAGGAGAATCAGACTTTAAGGCAGCAGATCCAGAGGCTAGAAGCATCTCTAGAAGGAACTCTTCAAAGGCTGCAGCTGAGGGAAAAACAGATCGCGACCATAATGAAGCAGCGGGAGGATGCAGGTGAACGACCACCCTAGAGAAAGAGGCGCCGTGCTCCTTAGGAGATGACTGGAAGAATGCCTTAAGATCATGTAGTGATAGCTTTCATTTTACATGGCATTTCAGCATTGTATGTTTGTATTGAGTGTTTATATTGTATGTTTTGTTTGCAATAAAGTTGTTTGTTTCTTTAACCCTCTGCATAGACATTCATGCATACATGCATATCAAAAAAATCAAATAAAAGTTCCCTTGTACCCAGGTGGGTAGCAGCCTCCCTCTAGGATTGTGCACTCTTACAATCTCAGATCCCGGCGCAATCAAATACCTCAACCGCAGCCAATGGCAGAAGAAACAGAGAACAGACTCATGGGGTTGGAACAGTCACAACAAACCCTACAGGGGCAAATGTCCGCAATAATGGAAATGCTCACGAAATTGACTGAAGAAAGAGGAAGAATTCCGACCGAGGGAACTACCAATCACCATCAAGAGTAGGGACAGGAGGCTGTTCAGTCACCCAACCTGGCTCCAAGCCAGGCACCCACATACCATCCTGCTATGGCACAACCTCCTACCCCAAATCAAACTCATTTCACTATGCCCGCATCAGGAAATGTAATGGAAGCGTTGGGTTCCCCAGCTCCTCAGGAAAATATTGAGTCGCTCGCTCTACGCCGACTCGAGGAAAGATTGAAGGCCGTAGAAGGCATTGAAAGCTATGGTATGACCAGCCCACAAGACTTATGCTTAGTCCCTGGAGTGGTGCTACCACCAAAATTCAAAATGCCAGAGTTTGAAAAATTCAATGGGACCCGATGTCCAAAGACACATTTGGCCATGTATTGTCAAAAGATGGCTGCTTATGCTGGTGAAGACAAGCTCCTCATGCATTGTTTCCAGGAAAGCCTAACTGGGGCATCCCTTCGCTGGTACTTTCAGCTAAATGGAAACCGCGTCAAGACATGGAAAGAATTAGCTACTTCCTTCTTGGCACAAGACAAACATGTCACCAACCGGCGTTGGATCGATTAACCCTGCAGTCCATGGAAAAGGGATCCGAGGAGAATTTCAAGGATTATGCACGAAGATGGAGAGAGGCCGCTGTGGAGGTTCAACCTCCTCTTACCGAAAGAGAGTTCACTACTCTTTTTATCAACACACTAAAAGGCGTATACTACGAGAAATTGATAGGTAACGTCTCCAACAACTTTGCAGACTTGGTTGCATCCGGTGAACGCGTAGAAAGTGGAATTAAAGGAGGAAAGCTAAAGGGTGATGCAGCTGAGGCATCAAAACGGTTTCAACCACCAGCGAAAAAGAAGGAAAATGAAACCAACCTGGTATACCCATCACACCAGTCAATACAACCAACATTCTACCAAGCGCCAGGATGCTACAGAGGGTCACCGGTAGCTGCTTATGCTGCACCTGCTCCATCTCCCCAATTCATGCCATACCTGCCGCAAGGAGGCGTCCCATTTCCATACTCAATGGTACCTAACTCATTTCAACCGAGAGCGCCATACCCAGAGCAATCAAGGCCAGCAACTCAGGAAGGACTAGGGGCCGCATTTCAAGGACAGGGGCAACCAAGGGCCCCAACCCAGCAAGCAGGAGCAAATCAGGCTTCTCGTCGACCACGACAAGAGTTTGACCCGATCCCAATGACATATGCCGAACTATATCCCAAGCTTTTATAGGCAAGGATGGTAACTCCTATACCCTTTGGAGAAATAAAGACTCCTCCCCCGGCCTGGTATAAGCCAGATGCTAGATGTAAGTATCATGCAGGTGGAGCTAGACATGATATCGAGAACTGTATAACGTTCAAAAGGAAGGTTCAGGCATTAAAGGATGCAAAGTGGCTGGATTTTTCCGCACTGGCTGGGACACCAAATGTGAACAGCAATCCTCTCCCAGAACACTCCAACAATGTTGCTAATATCGAGAAGGAAGGGCGGCTGGAAAGGTTCTCTCAAGTACAAATGGAGAAAATGTATTTGTTTAGTCTGTTACAGGAACATGGCTATATACTGGCTAAAGATGCGCCAAAAGCAGGGAATGGAACAGATAGGGAAAAACAATGCCCTTATTATAAGATGGCACGGGGACATGACATCACAGAATGTACTGAGTTTTCTGAATTGGTGCAAAAGCTCATGGACCAAAGGATGATCGAATTCTCCACGGAAGAGATAGGCAGTCAAAGCCACATGATTCAAAGAGACGTGTCATACACACCGTCATGGGTGCCAACCCCCCTTGTCTTGAATGTTAGGATTCCAGAAATCCCGCTACTACCTCATGGAATCACACCTCTCACCATACGGGTTCCTGCCCCTTTCCCCTACAAGACGGATAATGCAGTCCCGTGGAACTATAACTGTGAGGTAGTTCAGGGAGCCACTATAGCATAAAAGAAGACCAGGAGCGGTCGGGCTTACGCCCCTGAGATAATTGACAAAGCAAAGAAAGAGAAAGCTGTAGAACAGGACATTGAGCCTACACTGGAAGCAACAAAGAAGGGAACACCGATCACTGAAGAAGAAACCACAGAATTTCTGAAACTCATGAAGCAGAGTGAGTATAATATTGTGGATCAATTAAGTCGGCAACCGGCTCGCATCTCCTTGCTCTCATTAATGATGGATTCCCAACCTCACCGGGAAGCACTGCTGAAGGTTCTAAGCCAAGCCTACGTTCCTCCAACCATCTCAGTCGCGAATGTGGATGGACTCACCAGTAACCTCATCCTGAATAATGTAATTAGCTTTGGAGATGACGAGCTACCCCAAGAAGGGAAGGGGCACATAAAAGCTCTGCACATCACGGTCAAATGCAAGGAGCACACCATAGCCCGTGTACTTATTGACAACGGCTCGGCCTTGAACATTATGCCCTTGCATATACTGCAGCAGCTTCCAATTGACACATCCTATATGCATCCCTGTATGATGAAGGTACGGGCATTCGATGGAGGAAAGCGTGACGTGGTGGGAACTCTGGATGTTCCACTCATGATTGGGCCAACTACTTTTACGGTGGAATTTCAGGTAATGGACATCACTCCATATTAACTGTTCTTCTTTGGGAAGACCCTGGATCCACATGGCGGGGGCAGTGCCGTCCGGTCTCCACCAAAAGATGAAGTTTGTAATGGGGGACCAGCTCATCTGCATCTCTGGAGAGACAAGCTTCCTCGTCACCAAACCGGCATCAGTCCCTTATGTTGAAAGCAACGAAGATGCGCCAGAATGCTCCTATTGGGCTTTTGAGATGGTAAATGTCACCTCCGCCCCAGACCATCGTCTCTCGAAGGCAGCAAAAATGGTTGCAGCCACTATGATCAAACAGGGGTACAAACCGGGGCAAGGATTAGGCCTGACAGCTCAAGGGATTCAGAAACCCCTGACCATCCGAGAAAATACTGAAAAATTTGGGCTAGGCTACGTCCCTACAAAAGCTGACAGACAGAGAGAAGCTATCAAGAAGAGGGAAGTCAGAATGGCAAGATTGCAGAAAAGGCCAGTACAAGAAGAAAGGAGAAGCTTTCCCCCTTTGAATGTTACATTCCGAAGTGGAGGGTTTATCCACAAGAGCCAACCTGAGCCCAAGACGGGGACTATAGCCGTACTGGACATAAATGAGCATGCACCAAGCGAGATGGTTCAGTTAGTGCGAGAGGATCCCAACCAGCCACTGAACAATTGGACCAGCCTAGATCTCCCCATAATGTAATGCTTACGGGTCACTAGGATTTAATGTATTCTATTTTAATGTACTTTGAAGCTGTGAACATTTGTTTTTCCTTAAACCTTCCAATAAAATGTGTTTTTCAAATCTTTCATGGTGCATTCCATTCATCACATATGCATATCATATTTGGTTACCAACTTGTCATTCTCTTATAAACAGGTATCACAATGTCAATGAAAACATAGTATGCGAAAGCGAAACGAGATGCCAAAGGTTTGACCAAAGTCCAAACTGGGAGCAGCCCGTGTTTGAAGCTGATGAGAATGGGATAGAAGAGACACCTGAGCTACCAGGGGAGATTATACGCCTATTGGAAAGGGAAGACCGTTTATCCGTTCCAAGTGAAGACCCAGTAGAAACAGTGAATTTGGGAACGACAGCCGAACCAAAAGAATTGAGGGTGGGGTCTTTGATAGCTACCGACATCAGGAGGAAGTTAATCGAGCTGTTAAGAAGCTACATCGACATTTTTGCATGGTCATACCAAGATATGCCCGGATTAGACACAGATATAGTGCAACATCACATACCCGTGAAGCCAAAGTGCAGGCCAGTACAGCAGAAGTTGCGAAGAATGAGGCCAGAGATGATACTAAAAATTAAAGAAGAAGTCAAAAAGCAATGGGATGCAGGTTTCCTAAGTGTCTCCCACTATCCAGAATGGGTCGCTAATGTTGTACCAGTACCAAAGAAAGGGGGCAAAGTACGCATGTGTGTCGACTATAGAGATCTGAATTGGGCCAGTCCGAAAGACAACTTCCCGCTTCCTCATATTGACACCTTAGTGGATAATACAACAAAACATGCCCTATTCTCCTTCATGGATGGTTTCTCGGGCTATAATCAAATTCGTATGGCCCCCGAACACAAAGAGAGGACCACATTCACGACACTTTGGGGCACCTTTTGCTATAACGTGATGCCTTTCGGCCTGAGGAATGCAGGGGCAACCTATCAGCGAGCCATGGTGACCCTATTCCACGACATGATGCACAAAGAAGTCGAGGTATATGTGGATGACATGATAGCCAAATCTCGAAGCACTGAAGATCATATCGAAGTACTCCGCAAGCTCTTCAACAGGCTACGGAAATATCAACTGAAATTGAACCCCGAAAAGTGCACTTTCGGAGCCATGTCGGGAAAACTGTTGGGTTTCATTGTGAGCCAAAAAGGAGTGGAAATCGATCCAGATAAAGTTCGAGCTATCCAAGAGATGCCGCCACCACGGACCATCAAGGAAGTTAGAGGATTCCTAGGGCGACTGAATTATATTGCCCGATTTATTTCCCAGCTGACAACCACATGTGAACCCATTTTCAAGACTTTACGAAATAACAACCCAGAAATTTGGAATGACAAATGTCAAGAAGCTTTTGACAAGATCAAGCAATATCTGTCCAATCCACCCATTTTGATCCCACCAGTACCGGATAGACCTCTGATCTTATACTTGACCGTTCAGGAGTCTGCGATGGGTTGTGTCTTGGGGCAACATGATTCTACAGGCAAGAAGGAGCAGGCCATTTATTACCTCAGCAAGAAGTTCACCACCATCAATGAAGAAAACTACACGCCCTTGGAGAAGATGTGCTGTGCTCTTGTCTGGATAACGAGAAGATTGAGGCAATACACTCTTTATCATACTACATGGATGATTTCAAGGCATGATCCGCTCAAATATCTCTTGGAGAAACCATTCATTTCTGGAAGAATCGCCAAATGGCAGTTGATCCTATCGGAGTACGATATCATCTACGTACCTCAAAAAGCCATAAAAGGAAGTGCGATAGCCGACTATCTGGCAGATAGAGCGCTGGAAGACTTTGAGCCCATGATTATTGGCTTCCCAGATGAGCATATTAACGTCATTTCGGCCGAAGTATCAGACATATGGACGATGTGGTTCGATGGAGCCTCTAGTCTCTTAGGTCATGGTGTTGGGGCCATCCTGATATCCCCAAAAGGCAAACATTTCCCCATGGCGGCAAAGCTAACCTTCCCTTGTACAAACAATGTGGCAGAGTATGAGGCTTGTGTGATGGGACTTCAAGAAGCCATTCACAAAGGAATCAAAAAATTACGAGTGTTCGGCGATTCGGCACTCATCATTTTTCAAGTAAGGGGTGAATGGGAGACTCGAAACCATAAATTAATCCCATATCGGAAGCACGTTGTAGAGTTAGCCGAGCAATTCGAAGACATCACATTTGAATATATGCCCAGGGAATGCAACCAGCTCCCTGACGCGCTGGCAACTCTAGCCTCCCTCCTTCGACTAGACACAAAGTTGGAAGTTTAGTCTTTCGATATCCGTATACAAGATGCTCCTGCACATTGCATGGCCATTGAAGGACATACTGAAGAAAAACCTTGGTTTGAAGACGTCAAACAATATTTACTTAAGCAAGAATACCCAGCAGAGGCCACTGAATCTGATAAAAGAAATATCCGAAGGTCTGCATCCAACTATTATTTCGATGGCTCAATTCTGTATAAGAGAAACCACGACATGGTGCTATTGCGGTGTGTGGCAAAAGAAGAATCAACACAAATCATGAAAGAAGTGCACGAAGGGGAATGTGGTTCACATGCAAACGGACATGCATTAACAAGACAAATCATGCGAATGGGCTACTATTGGGTCACCATGGAAAAAGATTGCATTGAATATGTGCGCAAATGCCTCAAGTGTCAAATTTATGGCGATAAGATCCAAGTACCACCATCCAAACTGCATGTGATGGTCTCCCCGTGGCCGTTCTCACTTTGGGGCATTGACGTTATCGGACCAATATCTCCAAAAGCTTCTAATGGTCATCGTTTCATTTTGGTAGCCATTGATTACTTCACCAAGTGGGTGGAAGCAGCATCATACGCTAATGTCACACAAGCTGTGGTACTTCGATTTATATGGAACAACATCATATGCCGATATGGTCTTCCCGAGCAGATCATAACGGACAATGCTGCCAATTTGAACAGCCGGATGATAGGGAGGTTGTGCGAAACATACAAAATTCAACACCGCAACTCGACCCCTTATCGCCCAAAGATGAATGGAGCAGTCGAGGCAGCCAATAAGAACATCAAGAACATTATCAGAAAGATGACCGAAACGTACAAAGATTGGCATGAGAAGCTACCTTACGCTTTGCATGCTTATCATACCTCAGTGCGTACATCGACTGGGGCAACTCCATTTTCTTTGGTCTATGGCATGGAAGCAGTTCTACCGGTCGAAGTGGAGATACCTTTCCTCCGAATACTTAAGGACACTCAGCTCGAAGAAGCAGAATGGGCCCAAAGTCGTTATGAGCAGTTGAATTTAATTGAAGGCAAGCGCTTGGCAGCAGTTTGTAGAGGACAGCTGTATCAACAGAGAATGATGAACAATTACAATAAAAAGGTGAAGCCCAGAAGCTTTCAAGAGGGTGATCTTGTCCTCAAGAAGATCTTGCCAATTCAATATGACCATAGAGGCAAGTGGACTCCCAATTATGAAGGCCCATATGTTGTGAAAAAAGCATTCTCAGGAGGCGCATTGATCCTTGCCAAAATGGACGGAGACGAGCTTCCTAATCCAGTGAATAGCGATGCCGTCAAAAAGTTTTATGCTTAACTCTCATGCCTCCCAACCAAATTCTCTTTCTTGCAATGAGCGGACTTGGTGAAAACCCGAAAGGGCACCAAGGGTAAAATACAAAGCTCCAACAAAAGACAAAAAAAGAAAACAAAGGCGGACTTGGTGAAAACCCGAAAGGGCACCAAGGGTAAAATACAAAGCCAACAATAAATCTTGAAGGGTGAAATCAGTTCAGTCAGAAACTGAAAGGATCAGGACCACAACAAATAGGGTCTGTTGCAAGCAATAGAGACAACACCATCCAAAAAACAACGACTCCAAACAGTGGAAGACTTGGTCAAACCTGCGGCACACTCGAATCAAATTTGTACATTATGCTTTTAAAGACTTGCGATTCGATTTATCAGATTATGACAATAGGACACTTTTTATGATATAAATATGTTGTGTGGAATTAAACCAGCAAAAATCTTTTTATCTCTTTAATCATGTTACATCTTCTTCATTTCACATTTAAGTAGAACATCTTAAATCCCCAGTAAACTCTTCTAGCATTGCCTTATGAGTAGGGCCAAGCTCAAAATCCTCAAACAACTTAAAGCCCCCAATTCGGAGTACTCATATCTCCACGGGATATCACTATCCCCAGAGAAGCCGTCAAATCAAGCTCCTCAATATGGCGAAGCAAAATTTAACAGACCCTTCATGCACAACAGGGAGTTCCCCAGCAAAGACAGGGCGGACTCTCCATCCCAAAAAGAACATTGTTCCCCAACAAGTTGAATGTTAGCCAAACGGCCAAACCCTCAGTGATACATCACATGACATTTCAATGCATACATCGCATGGCATCACATTGCATCATATTTCACCACAAGTTGAGGTTTATGCACCCCCGCATATAGCACATTGCAGTCTATGCATCATTGGCATGCATTCAACATGCTCTGTAATTGCAGGAATTTTGCTGCCCCTGGAGATCCTATGAGCTCATATTCAACCAACTTCTCTTCAAGCTATCCTAGCTTTTCTTCGTTCAATTGTATACCTCTTCTCTAAGCGCATCCCTTTTGGCAATTGACAAGCTTTTCCCATTTTGGGTCACCTCGTAGAGCGATCTCCTTGAGTGAACTCGTAGAGGGAGCTTAAATTGGGTTACTTTCCAAACTCACCAATTCCTTCAAGCATTCCCCCAAATACCATTTGATGTCTCCAACAAGTCTTTCCAGTTTAAGCCTATCGTTGCTGTGGGCTTATCCCATTTTTCACTTTAAGCCTATCGTTGCTGTGGGCCTTTCATTTTTCACTTTAAGCCTATCGTTGCTGTGGGCTTTCCCGTTTTTCAATTCAAGCCTATCGTTGCAGTGGGCCTTTCATTTTTCCGTTTAAGCCTATCGTTGCTGTGGGCTTTTCCATTTTCACTTTAAGCCTATCGTTGCTGTGGGCTATCCATTTTCAATTCAAGCCTATCGTTGTTGTGGGCTATCCATTTTCAATTCAAGCCCATCGTTGTTGTGGGCCTTTTTCCATTTTTCAATTCGAGCCTATCGTTGCTGTGGGCCTTTCAGTTTTCAATTCAACCCCGTCATTGTTGTGGGCCTTTTTCCATTTTTCAATTCGAGCCTATCATTGCAGTGGGCCTTTCGTTTTCACTTTAAGCCTATCGTTGCTGTGGGCTATCCATTTTCAGTTCAAGCCCATCGTTGTTGTGGGCCTTTTTCCATTTTTCAATTCAAGCCTATCGTTGCTGTGGGCCTTTCAGTTTTCAATTCAAGCCCATCATTGTTGTGGGCCTTTTTTCATTTTTTAATCCGAGCCTATCATTGCTGTGGGCCTTTCACCTTTTAGTTGACGCCCATCATTGTTGTGGGCCTATTCTCTTTTTCAGTTCAAGCCTGTCATTGTCGTAGGCTTTCAATCTCCGATATCAAGCGGCCTTAGAAGCTTCATCAAGGTATTATCCAAGCACACCGGCCTGTGAAGCCCCTTTTCCCTCTCAGGGACAAACCCCAACCGTCTCACTTCTTCCTCTAGGTAAGTCAGGTAAGTGCTCCAACCCGTCCAAAATGACTCCCTTTTATCTTTGTACGTTGTTTGTATACAAACAGTGCACAAAGAGGGGCAGCTGTAGGACCCTATTTTGTCCGGGTTGGACATACTAATCCCATTTGATATACCTTTCTGCCTATGCCATGTACCTTGTTGAACAGGTCCACAATGATCCCATACTTCCAAGGAATGGTCTACCCCAATCGGCACGAGATGGATACAATTGACACGGATGGGGGAGTTCAAAATTAATGACTTTTGCTACAAGTCCTTGAAGCGCCCCAAGACCAACACCAGGTGATGGAGGATGAAAATTCGAGACCAACGCACTTGACTGAGCTCAAATCGGACTTAAAATGAAGAAGTTATGGCCAAAACAACTTTCGTTAGAAAAAGTCAAACTTGCCAAAATACGGTCAATGCCCCTGGTCAAACTGCCCGCAAAAGTGATCATGCGAAACCCTTCAAAATGCCTATGTAGGCGAATACGGATCTCCCCAAACAATTCCTGGAAGGTTACCCATTTTTGCATTTTTGGTGGGGGTAAAAAGGTAATTAAAAAAAAAACTTCGGGGTTGACCGTTGACCGTTGACCTGCCGACACTGCGACCCGTTGACCTTTGAAGCCTCGAAGCCCCGAAGCCCGAAGCCCCGAAGCCTCGAAGCCTCGAAGCCCCGAAGCTCGAAGCCCCGAAGCCCCGAAGCCCCGAAGCTCGAAGCCCCGGGCCTCGGCTCGAAGCCTCGAAGCCCGGCCCCGAAGCCTCGAAGCCTCGAAGCCCCGTTGACCTGCTGATTCCACCTTCGACCCTTCGACCCCCGAAGCTCCGACCCTGCCGACACTCCGACCTTCGAACCTTGACTTGCAATACCAGTAAGTTTTCGGCCCGTTGACCGTTGACTTTTGCCCCACCGAAATTCGACCCACCGAAGCTTCGACCCTGCCGACACTCCGCCCTTCGACCCGTAGCACCCGCACGCCTTCCACCATTGACCGAAGCTTCGAACCGCGACACCGACCTGCCGACGCTCCGACCTGCCGACACTTCAAACCTCCGACCTTTTCTGCCTTCGCTGATTCTTTTTCTTCGCTGGCTTCTCGTGTCGACTTTTTCTCACGGGTTTCCTTTTTTTCCTCTCACTGGTCGTTCACGGGACTTGTCTTATGTGCTGGCCATCGAACAAAGCATCATTTTAATACCTGTCGGTCACATGTGTTGCTAAAATACAAATGCAAAAAGGCAAATCACGAGTTCCCCTTTTCCTGCACACTGTCCACCCGACCAAACACTGATCTGCAAATTAATGGAGCTGGAAATAATAATGCACCCAACAGATTGCACAAGAGTGGAAATAATAATTGCGGCATTAAATGCCGCAATTAATGACAAACTTGACCAAAAAACGTTCGGCAGCTCTTTAAGATGCAGTCTGCAGTTCAAAAAAAAAAAAAAAAAAAAAGGGAAGAAAAAAGAAGAGAGGAGATTACGCCTGAAACTCCCCCAACCCAGCCAAAAATTCTTCTGCCCCAGCTTCATCCCTCCAAAAAAAAAAAAAAAAAAAAAAAAAGAGAAAAACAGACAGAGCAAAATCGTTGAAAAAAAAAGGGAACAAAACCTGTACCCTTTCATCCCTCCCTCATCCTAGTGCGACAGCAAAAAAACACGAGTGGAGAGATCATTGAAAAAAAAGAAGGGAGAGATCATTGAAGAAGAAAGAAAGGAGAGAAACGCCCCAGCCTCATCTTCTCAGATTGAACGCCCAGTTTTTCTGCAATCAGCATTGCCCCTGCATCCTCTTTCCCTCCTCTCACGCCAGCTTTTTCTTCTTTTTTCAGCAAACAAAAAAACACAAAAACAATCCCAATTTCAGCCCCTTTTTCTGCGTGTTTAGCAAGCAAAAAATACAACAGGCACCAATCCTTTTCTAGTCCCCCTTTCTCTCACGCCCACTTCAGCCCTCCTATCTCCAAATACCAAGAAACCCCCCCCCCCCCCCCCTCACAAACCTCGTTGTCAAATCTTGCTGGATCCAAGCAGGTGGT
Source organism: Taxillus chinensis (assembly GCA_023512835.1). NCBI lineage: Eukaryota > Viridiplantae > Streptophyta > Magnoliopsida > Santalales > Loranthaceae > Taxillus > Taxillus chinensis. Next base: position 47,294,569 of record CM042092.1, on the reverse strand, counting down.
GACCATCAGCATCAGTGGGAGCTCAAGCAGAAGATTCAAAGTTGGTTCAGCCCTTATCTTTTCACTCCTTTTTTCAGCTGATTTGTATCTATATTTGGTGTATTTGTTTTAGCATTTATTTCTAATTTTCGTTTTTTTTTTTAGTTTAGTTAATCTATATTTGATGTAATTGCTTTTCAACCTTTTTCCATTGTATTTTCCTGTATTCCTTTCTATGTGTATGTTGTAATATGTGAAGTATAGTAAAAAGAAAAAAAAGAAGAGAAGAAAGAAAGAAAAGAAAAAAGGAGAGAGCAAAAGGAGAAGATGAAAAGCAACAAAAAGAAAAAGAAAAAAAGAGAGTGATTTTATTTTTGTGGATGTTACACTCACACACTCCACATCTATTTTGATATATGCATTTTCAATTTCAAAAAAAGAAAACAAAACAAACAAACAAACAGAAAAACAAGCAAAAAAAAAACAAAACGTTTTTCAATAAAATGTTTTTTTCAAAATCTCTTCAATAACATGTTTTGAAAATGTTTTCATGAAATGTTTTCCAAATGTCTTCCAACAAAAACAAAACAAAAAAACAAAAACAAAAAAACGTTTTCATGTTTTCAAACAAAAAAAAGAAAAATCAAAATTAGTACTTCAATTTCTCAAACCAAAAAAAAAAAAAAAAGAAAAACCAAAAAAAAACAAAAAAAACAAAAAGACCAAAATGTTTTTTACAAAACATAGAAAACAAAAAAAATGTATGTTTTCTAAACCCAAAAAAAAACAAAAACAAAAAAAAACAAAACGAAACAAAACCAAAAAAAAAAAAGAAAGAAAGAAAAATCATTTGTCTAGGACTTCAAAACCAAAAACCAAAACCAATCCCTAGGATCTCATTCTCCACTTTAAACAAAAACCCAAAATTTTTAGGATTCCCTTTTTAGAAATTTAGGATAAATCCATTTTAACTATAACTTTAATAAATAACTTAGCTAAATAAAAATCATAGACTTTTTAGGAAACTTAACCTGATTATGACAAGTACAAATAAAAGAAAAACCTCCTCCTCCTAAATTAGATACCGAAAGGGACTCGTAGGGGTGCTAATCCTTCCCTACACGTAACCAACTCCCGAACCCATCTCTGATAACGTGGACCACACACTTAAGACTACTCAAAGTAGAGGGTATCCAACTGTACCCCAAAAACAGTTGGTGGCGACTCTAAAATTTCTCACCTTTGGTTTAGTTTGAGCCCACCCCAAACGGGCCCGGACGAAAACCGGTGATGACAGTTCACATGTACATTATCAAGCCCGGATGAGAGTCGGTTTGTTTCCTCCTAAATCTTGGAATTCTCAATTCGCGATAAACCAAGTGATTATCTTACATCATATCTTTTTGAGGAGGACTAATGATGGTTCATTAAATGCACGTCTCGAGCCCTGTAATTTGTCTTTTCAAAATTCGGCAGTATGAATATAAATGTCATTTGAATGGTTAGCACGGCCTCCAAGTCATTAGTTTATTCGGCGGCGCTAATACATCAAGTCTAATGACATCGGATTGTCAAGCGGATCACTGCTCATCTCGCTTAAACCCGAGACCCGCTGGCTTCCACGGAATGAGTCCTATTTATACTGAACTCTCACACGAGCGCGAGGATATCGCTTTCATTACTCAGAACCCTAAATCTTCGTTGCTCTCTATTCACCAAAGACCTCCCCTTCCTTCTCCTTCAATCTTCAAATTTCAATGGCATCTTCCACTCTCTACGGCGTTGTTCCTGGCCATCTTGTCGATTGGGCCGGCATTTCCGACCCTCCTGCCTGGCTCGAGGAGGTTTGCTCCTTGTTAGCCTCCAGTGGTCTCCTCGACATCGTCTCTGCTCCTATTGATCTTCTCATCTCAGACGTCAAATCTTTCTATGAGCACTTCGAATCCCGTGACCACTCGAGTGTCTCTGGTATCCGAGGAAAACCCATTAAGATCACTCCTCAACTGATTCGTGACGTCTTCCATCTCCCCAGCGGCAGTGATTTTCGGCCGAGCGCTACAACCATGGCTACTACCATGGGATGTCTGTCTAAAGTGAAGGAATACAAGCTGAAGTCTTTTCAAGGCCCCTACCGTTGTATGACCACCATACTAAGTCGTTGCTCATTGGCTCGCTCTACGGCGCTTGACTCAGTCTTGTTCGATTTGCTCTTGGCGATGTACGTGGTCTTTGAGCAGTTGCCTCTAGACTGGGGCGATTTTCTCTTTCGGATTATGCAGAATGACAAGCGGAACTCGTCTTTCGGACGGATTCTCTCCCACCTTTTCAAACATCTGCGCCCCGAGCACTTCCAGGACCAGATGACAATTCCCTTCCCGCAGAATTTTTACTTTCATCATCTCACCTCCGATGGGACGCTTACTGTCCGCCAACCTCCTGTCTCTCGTGCACACGTTGTTGTATCAGAACATCACGATAGTTCCGTTGGTGACCCCGCTCCCAGCTCGGGTCACGAGGTTAGCTCCACTCCCCAGTCTTCACGCATCCAGTCCGTTGCCGCTCCGGCACGATCCCGCAGTTCGCAGCACAGTATTCGTGATGCTGCAGGGCCCTCTCAACAGTTTCCTCATAACACTGTTTCTTCCGCCCCTCCTGCTGATGCCCTGCTGTTATCTCTCCTGCTGCTGTTACCGATGATGCTGCTGGTGTTCCTGCACCCACCTCTCCGGTGACTGCTGCAGTTGCTGCTGTCATTGCTGATGTCATCACTGGTTTTCGTCCAGGCCCATTTGGGGTGAGCTCAAACTAAACCAATGGTGAGAAAATTTAGAGTCGCCACCAACTGTTTTTGGGGTATAGTTGGATACCCTCTACTTTGAGTAGTTTAAAGGTGTGGTCTGCGTTATCATAGAAGGGTTCGGGAATTGGTTACGTGTAGGGAAGGATTAGCACCCCTACAGCACCCTTTCGGTATCTATTTTCGGAGGAGGAGGTTTTCTATTTTATTTGCACTGCCACAACTGGGTTACGTTTCCTAAAAAGTCTAGGGTTTTTATTTAGCCAAGTTATTTATTAAAGTCATGATTAAAATGGATTTGCCCTAAATTTCTAAAGGGAAACCTAAAAAGGTTTTGGGTTTTGTTTGAAGTGGAGAATGAGATCTTAGGGGTTTGTTTTGGTTTTTGGTTTTATCTTGGGAATTAAAATATGTTTTTTGTTTTTTTTGTTTTTGTTTTTGCATGGAATTGGAAATCCTAAAAATGAAAATACGTTTTGGCTTGAAAACATTTTTTTGTTGTTTTTTTTTAACTTGGTTTTTGTTTTTTTGAAATGCCTTTTGGTTTTGAAAACATTTTCTCTCCTTTTTTGCTTCTTTTTGTAAGGGTAAAACCATAAACTAACTCAATAACATATAAAGTGATGTGTGTGATTGTGACATCCATAAATCAAAACGACCCACTCCTTTTCTTTCTTTTCTTTTTCTTCATGCCTCCCTTTGCTCTCTCTCTCTTTTTCTTTCTTTCTTTGTTTTTTTGGCTATACTTTACATATTACAACATACACATATACAAAAGAAAGGAAAACACAACGCATACCAATAAAAGATAAAGAAATACAAGGAAATTACATCAAGTATCAATATAAATAAGTTGAAAAGTAATGAATAAATAAAGACTTAACCGACTTTGGGGCTTGCAACACTAGTCTCCTGTTTGAGCTCCTGTGTGCGTTGATAGTCACTTGCTCAAATTAGAACCACCAAATTCCTGTAAAAGACAGAGAGAATCTGGGAGAGTTTTTGATTTTTGATTTTGGGAAAGGGAGCTCGTAAAGGAAAGGGAGGAGAATGGAAGGAGTTTTCCTTCTTTTTATTTTGGAAAAAGGCTTTGGTGTAGATCTGGGCAGGTGTTAAAGGCTCTGGGCGTTGTTTTTTTTTTTTTTTTCCGGGAGCTGGGTATGAAGATGGCAGTAGGGATTAGGAAGAAAAAGAGTCGTAATGAGGTATCAGGGAAGGCTGGAAGTGAATGGGTGATATCTGGTTTCAAAATGGCAGAAGGTTGTTTTTTTTTTTTAATACAGGAGTTGGGCAAAAATGGCAGCAAATCTAGGCGTTTTTTGGGACTCCTCTTTTTCTGTGCGTCAATCCCCTCTTTTTTTCTACCAAACCTCTCTTCTTTTTCTCTTGGCCGATCCTCTCTCCTTTTTTCTGGGACTGAACTCTATTTTCTGTTTTCTCTTTTTCTCTGCCGTACTCTTTTTCTCTTGGCCGAACCCTCTTTTTTCTCTCTTCCCCTCAACTCCCTTTTTTCGTTGGAGAGGATACTGGTTTTAAAGAGATTTGGCTGCATCTCATTAATTGCTGCATTTAATGCTTTGTCGAGTGTATTATTAATCCAGCTTTATTAATTTGTAGATTCTATGCTTTGTCGGGTGGACTGTCGATCTATGATTGCCTTTTTTGGTCTTTTATTGACACATGTGATTGACAGGCATTGAAAAGCATCTTTGATAACATGGCCAGCTAATACAACGTGTCCCGTGAGCTGCCAGTGAGAAAGCCAGCGAGAGGGGCCACACAGCGAAGGTTAGAGGTCAAAAGGTTAGAATGTTGGCGGGTCAGAGTGTCGGCAGGTCGAAGTTTTATTGGGCTCACAGGGTTCGAAGGTCAAGGGTCGAAGGGTCAAAGGTCGGAGTGTCGCAGGTCGGAGGTTTACAAGTTTCGAGGCTTCGAATCTTCGATGCTTCGAGGCATCGAGGCTTCGATGCTTCGAGGCTTCGAGGATTCTATGCTTCGAGGCTTCGAGGCTGCAAGGCTTCGAGGCTTTAGGGCTTCGATGCTTCGAGGCTTCGAGGGTCAACGGGTCGAAGTGTCGGCAGGTCGAAGGTCAACGGTCAACGGTCAACCCCGAAGCTTTTTTTTTAACTTTTAATTACCTTTTTACCCTCACCCAAAATGCAAAAATGGACGACCTTTTAGGGATGGTTTGGGAAGACCCGTACTCACCTAAATAAACATTTCAGACTATTACTCATGTGCACATTTTCGGGCCATTTGACTAGGGGCATTGACGGTCTTTTGGCAGGTTTGACTTTTTCCAATGAAAGTTGTTTTGGCCATAACTTCTTCGTTTTTCATCGGAATTGAGCCCAATCAAGTGCGTTGTTCTCCAAATTTCCTCCTCTATCCCCTGGTATGGTCTTGGGGTACTTCAGGGACTTGTAGCAATGGTTATCCATTTTGGGCTTCCCGGTTCGTGTCAATGCATCCATCTTGTACAAATTGCAGGGAATCTCTAAGGACCTGTTCAACAAGGTATATGGCATGGGCAAAAAGGCGTATATATCAAATGGGGTTAGTATATCCAACTCGGACAAAATGGGGTCCAACAACTGCCCCTCTTTGTGCACTGTTTGTATACAAACAGCGTACAAAGATAAAAGGGAGTCATTTTGGACGGGTTGGAGCGCTTACCTGGCTTACCTTGCACAGAGGAAGAATAGAATGCGATGGTCAGGTTTGTTCCCCAGAGTGAAAAGCAGCTTCTTGGTTGGTGGGTTTGAATAATTGTGATGAGGCATCTAAGGCCTAACAGAAACGGAAAAGGCAAGCAAGGCCTAATCAGGAATTGAAAAGGCAAGCAAAGGCTAACAGGAAATTGAAAAGGCATCTAAGGCCTGACATAAAGGGAAAAGGCATCCAAGGCCTGACAGGAATTGAAAAGGCATCTAGGGCCTAACAGGAAATTGAAAAGGCATCTAAGGCCTGATAGAAAGGGAAAAGGCATCCAAGGCCTGACAAGAATTGAAAAGGTATCTAGGGCCTAACAGGAAATTGAAAAGGCATCCAAGGCCTGACAGAAAGGGAAAAGGCATCCAAGGCCTGACAAGAATTGAAAAGGCATCTAGGGCCTAACAGGAAATTGAAAAGTCATCCAAGGCCTGACAGAAAGGGAAAAAGGCATCCAAGGCCTAACAGAAAGGGAAAAGGCATTCAAGGCCTGACAAGAATTGAAAAGGCATCTAGAGCCTAGCAAGAAATTGAAAAGGCATTCAAAGCCTGACAGAAAGGGAAAAGGTATCCAAGGCCTAACAGGAATTGAAAAGGCATCTAAGGCCTAACAGAAGTACATGATTGTTGAAGAGGACATATGGGCTCCCTCTACGAGTTCACTCAATGAGATTGCCCTACGAGGTTACCCAGAAAGGGAAGAAGTTTATTCGAGTGTCAAAAGGGTGCTTTTCGAGCTTGGGGAAATTGTAAAGGAAGATTTGTATAGTTGAACAAAGAAAGCTGGGAAGGCTTGATGAGAAGCTTGCTGAGGATGAGCTCTTAGGATCTTCAAAGGTGATAACATTTCTGTAATTGTAGAATATGCTGAATGTATACAAATGAGGCATGGAATGCAATGTGCTGTATGCGGGGATACATAAACCTCAACTTGTGGTGAAATATGATGCAATGTGATGCAATGCGATGTATGCATCGAATGCAATGTGATGTTTTGGCAAGGGCTGGAGATTTATCTCAATGCTATTAGAGACATCAGCTAACATTCAACTTGTTGGGGAACAATTTTCTCTCTGGCTGCGGAGTCCGTTCTATCTTTGCTGGGGAACTCCCTTTTGTGCATGAAGGGTCTGTTAAATTTAGCTTCGTCACATTGAGGAGCTTAACTTGATGGCTTCTCTGGGGATAGTGATATTTTATGGAGATATGAGTACTCTGAGTTGGGGACTTAATTTGTTTGGGGATTTTGAGCTTGACCCTACTCATAAGGTAATGCTAAAAGTGCTTACTGGGGATTTAAGATATTCTACTTAAATGTGAAATGAAGATAATAAAATATGATTAAGGATATAAAACGGGATTTTGCTGGTTTGATCCCACAAAACATATGTATATCATAAAAAGTGCGCTATTGTTATAATCTGATAAACAGAATTACAAGTCTTGAAAAAGCGTAATATACAAATTTGATTCGAGCGTGCCTTAGGTTTGACTAGGTCTTCCACTGTTTGTAGCTACTGTCTTTAGGTGACGCTGTTTCCACTGTTTGCAAAGGACCCTGTTTTAGGTGGTCTTGATCCTTGGATTCTAACTGCTTTCACCCTTCAGGATTTGTCATTGGCTTTGTATTTTACCCTTGGTGCCCTTTTGGGTTTTCACCAAGTCCGCCTTTGTTTGCTTCTTTGTCTTTTGTTGGAGCTTTGTATTTTACCCTTGGTGCCCTTTCGGGTTTTCACCAAGTCCGCTCATTGCAGGGATGAGAATCTTGTTGAGAGGTATAAAAGTTAAGCATAGAACTTTTTCACCGCATCGCTATTCACTAGGTTAGGGAGCTCATCCCCACCCATTCTGGCAAGGATTAAGGCACCTCCTGAGAATGCTTTTTTCACCACATATGGCCCTTCATAATTGGGAGTCCACTTGCCTCTATGGTCATGTTGAATTGGTAAAATCTTCTTGAGGACGAGGTCACCCGCCTGAACGCTTCTGGGCTTCACCTTTTCATTGTAGTTGTTCATTATTCTCTATTGATATAGATGTCCTCTGCAAACAGCTGCTAAGCATTTGCCCTCAATTAAATTCAACTGCTCATAACGACTTTGGGCCCATTCTGCTTCTTCAAGCTGAGTATCCTTGAGTACTCAGAGGGAAGGTATCTCCACTTTGATAGGTAGAAATGCTTCCATGCCGTAGACCAAAGAAAATGGAGTTGCCCTAGTTGATGTTCGCACTGAGGTATGATAAGCATGCAAAGCATATGGTAGCTTCTCATGCCAATCTTTGTATGTCTCAGTCATCTTTCTGATAATGTTCTTGATGTTCTTATTGGCTGCTTCAACTGCTCCATTCATCTTTGGGCGATAGGGGGTCGAGTTGCGGTGCTGAATTTTGTACGTTTCGCATAATTTACCCATCATCCGACTGTTCAAATTGGCAGCATTGTCTGTTATGATCTGCTCAGGAAGTCCATAGCGGCATATGATGTTATTCCGCATAAATTTAAGTACCACAGCTTGTGTGATGTTGGCATATGACGCTGCTTCTACCCACTTGGTAAAGTAATCGATGGCTACTAAGATGAAGTGGTGACCATTGGAAGCTTTTGGCGAGATTGGTCCGATAACATCGACGCCCCAAAGCGAAAACGGCCATGGGGAAACCATCGCATGCAGTCTAGATGGCGGTACTTGTATTTTATCGCCATAAATTTGACACTTGAGGCATTTGTGCACATATTCAATACAATCTTTCTCCATGGTTACCCAATAATAGCCCATTCGCATGATTTGCCTTGTTAATGCATGTCCATTTGCGTGTGAACCGCATTCTCCTTCATGCACTTCTTTCATTATCTGTTTCGACTCTTCTTTTGCCAAGCACCGCAGTAACACCATGTCATGGTTTCGCTTATATAGGACGGGACCATCAAGGTAGTAGTTGGACGCCGACCTTCGGATATTTCGTTTATCAGACTCAGAGGCCTCGGCTGGGTACTCTTGCTTAAGCAAATACTATTTGACGTCATCAAACCAAGGTTTTTCTTCAGTATTTCCTTCAATGGCCATGCAATGTCCAGGAGCATCTTGTATACGAATATCAAAAGACGGGACTTCCAACGTTGTGTCTAGTCGAAGGAGGGAGGCTAGAGTGGCCAATGCATCAGGAAGCTGATTGTATTCCCTGGGCATATGCTCAAACGTGATGTCTTCGAATTGCTCGGCTAACTCTGTAACATCCTCCCGATAGGGGATTAGTTTATGGTTTCGAGTCTCCCATTCACCACTTACTTGAAAAATGATGAGTGCCGAATCACCGAACACTCGTAATTTTTTGATTCCTTTGTTAATTGCTTCTTGAAGTCCCATCACACAAGCCTCATATTCTGCTACATTATTTGTACAAGGGAAAGTTAGCTTTGCCACCATGGGGAAATGTTTGCCTTTTGGGGATATCAGGATGGCCCCAACACCGTGACCTAAGAGACTGGAGGCTTCATCAAACCACATCGTCCATATGTCTGCTACTTCGGCCGTAAGAATGTTGATGTGCTCGTCTGGAAATCCAACAGTCATAGGCTCGTAATCTTCTAGTGCTCTGTCTGCCAAGTAATTAGCTATTGCACTCCCTTTGATGGCTTTTTGAGGCACATAAATGATATCATATTCCGATAGGACCAATTGCCATTTGGAAATTCTTCCATAGATGGATGGCTTTTCCAAGAGATATTTGAGTGGATCATGCCTCAAAATCAGCCATGTGGTATGATAAAGAGTGTATTGCCTCAATCGTCTTGTTATCCAAACAAGGGCACAACATGTCTTTTCCAATGGTGTGTAATTCGTTTCATTGATGGTGAACTTCTTGCTCAGATGATAGATGGCCTGCTCCTTCTTGCCTGTAGAATCATGTTGCCCCAAGACACAACCCATTGAGGACCCTTGGACAGTCAAATATAAGATCAAAGGTCTGTCAAATCTAGACTGGTGGGACCAAAACAGTGGTGGATTGGACATATATTGTTTGATCCTGTCAAAAGCTTCTTGACATTTGTCATTCCAAATTTCTTGATTATTCTTCCGTAAAGTCTTGAAAATTGGTTCACATGTGGCTGTTAATTGTGAAATGAATCAGGCAATGTAATTCAAACGCCCTAGGAATCCTCTGACCTCCTTGATGGTTTGCGGTGGGGGCATCTCTTGGATAGCTTGAACCTTATCTGGATCAATTTCCACTCCTTTTTGGCTCACAATAAAACCTAACAGTTTTCCCGACATGGCTCCAAAAGTGCACTTTTCCGGGTTCAATTTGAGTTGATATTTCCGTAATCTATTAAAAAGCTTACGAAGTATTTCGATGTGATCTTCAGTGCTCCGCGATTTAGCTATCATATCATCCACATAGACCTTGACTTCTTTATGCATCATGTCGTGGAATAGGGTCACCATGGCTCGCTAATAGGTTGCCCTTGCGTTCTTCAGACCAAAAGGCATCACATTATAACAAAATGTGCCCCAAAGTGTCGTAAACGTGGTCCTCTCCTTCTGTTCGGGGGCCATGCGAATCTGATTGTACCCTGAGAAACCATCCATGAATGAGAATAGAGCGTGTTTTGCTGTATTATCCACCAAGGTATCAATATGAGGAAGCGGGAAGTTATCTTCCGGACTGGCCCAGTTCAGATCTCTATAGTCGACACACATGCGGACTTTGCCTCCTTTCTTCGGTACTGGCACAACATTGGCCACCCATTCGGGATAGTGGGAGACACTTAGGAAACCTGTGTCCCATTGCTTTTTAACTTCTTCTTTAATCTTCAGTAGCATCTCCGGTCTCATTCGTCGCAATTTCTGCTGTACTGGCTTGCACTTTGGCTTCACTGGTATGTGATGGTGCACTATATCTGTGTCTAATCCTGGCATATCTTGATATGACCACCCAAAAACGTCGATGTAGCTTCTTAACAGCTCGATTAACTTCTTCTTGATGTCGGTAGCTATCAAAGACCCTACCCTCAATTCTTTTGGTTCGGCTGTCGTCCCCAAATTCACTGTTTCTACTGGGTCTTCACTTGGAATGGATAAGCGATCGTCCCTTTCCAATAGGCGTATGATCTCTCCCGGTAGCTCGGGTGTCTCCTCTGCCTTATTCTCATCAGCTTCAAACATTGGCTGCTCCCAGTTTGGACTTTGGTCAAACCTTAGGCATCTCGTTTCGCTTTCGCATATGATGTTTTCATTGACATTGTGATACCTGCTTATAAGAGAATTACAAGTCGGCAACCAAATATGATATACACTTGTTATGAATGGAATGTACCGTGAAAGATTTGAAGAAAAGTACATTTTATTTAAAAGCTTTTGATAAAAACAAATTTTCACCGCTTCAAAGGACATTAAAATAGAATACATTAAATCCCAATGACCCCGTAAGCATTACATTATGGGGAGGTCCAGGTTGGTCCAATTATTCAATGGCTGGTTGGGATCCTCTCACACTAACTGAACCATCTCACTTGGTGCATGCTCATTTGTGTCCAATACAACTACGGTCCCCGTCTCAGGCTCAAGGTTGGCTCTTATGGATAAACCCTCCGGTTCGGAATGTAACATTTAAGGGGGGGAAGCTTCTCCTTTCTTCTTGTCCTGGCCTTTTCTGCAATCTTGCCATTCTAACTTCCCTATTCTTGATAGCTTCCCCTCGTCCGTCGGCTTTTGTAGGGATGTAGCCTAGCCGAAACTTTTTGGTATTTTCTCGGATGGTCAATGGTTTCTGGATTCCTTGAGCCTTTGGGCCTAATCCTTGCCCTAGTTTGTACCCTTGCTTGATCATGGTGGTTGCAACCATCTTTGATGCCTTCGAGAGATGATAGCTTGGTACAGAAGTGATGTTCACGACCTCAAAGGATCGATAGGAACATTCCGGTACATCCTCGTTGTTTTCAATATATGGGACTGATGCAGGTTTGGTGACGAGGAAACTTGTTTCTCCAGAGACACAAATGAGTTGGTCTCCCATCACAAATTTTATTTTTTGATGAAGGCTAGAGGGCACTACTCCCGCCATGTGGATCCAGGGTCTTCCCAACAAACAGCTATAATATGGTGCAATGTCCAACACCTGAAATTCCACCGTAAAAGTAGTTGGCCCAATCATGAGTAGAATATCCAGAGTTCCCACCACGTCACGCTTTCCTCCATCGAATGCCCGTACCTTTATCGTACAGGGACGCATATAGGATGCGTCGATTGGAAGTTGCTGCAGTATATGCAAGGGCATAATTTTCAAGGTAGAGCCGTTGTCAATGAGTACACAGGCTATGGTGTGCTCCTTGCATTTGACCGTGATGCGCAAAGCTTTTGTATGTCCCTTCCCTTCCTGGGGTAGCTCGTCATCTCCAAAACTGATGACGTTGTTCATAATGAGGTTACTAGTGAGTCCATCCACATTTGCCACCGGGATGGTTGGAGGAACATAGGCTTCGCTTAGAACCTTCATTAGTGCTTCCCGGTGAGGTTGGGAATCCATCATTAATGAGAGCAGTGAGATGCGAGCTGGTTGTCGACTTAGCTAGTCCACAATGTTATACTCGCTCTGCCTTATGAGTTTCAGAAATTCTGTGGTTTCCTCTTCAGTGACTGGTGTTCCTTTCTTTGATACCTCCAGTGTTGGCTCAATGTCTTATTCGACAACCTTTTCTTTCCTTGCTTTGTCCACCATATCAGGGGCATAAGCCCGACCACTCCTGGTCTTCTTTTCTGCTGCGGTGGCTCCCTGAACTACCTCATAGTTATAGTTCCATGGGACTGCATTATCCGTCTTGTAGGGGAAAGGGGCAGGAACCCGTATAGTGAGAGGTGTAATTCCATAAGGCAGTAGTGGGATTTCTGGAGTCTTAACATTCAAGACAAGGGGGGTTGGCACCCATGACAGTTTGTATGACATGTCTCCTTGGATCATGTGGCTTTGACTGTCTATCTCTTCCTTGGAGAATTTGATCATCCTTTGGTCCATGAGTTTTTGCACCACCTCGGAAAACTCACTACATTCTGCGATGTCATATCCCCACGACATCTTGTGATAAGGGCATTGTTTTTCCCCATCTGTTCCTTTTCCTGCCTCTGGCGTGTCTTTAGCAAGTATATAGCCATCTTCCTGTAACAGAGTAAACATATATGTTTTCTCTATTTGTACTAGGGAGACCCTTTCCACCCGTCCTTCATTCTCGATACTAGCAATATTATTGGAGTGTTCTGGGAGGGGATTGCTGTTCAAATTTGGCGTCCCGGTTAGTGCAGAAAAGTCTAGCCACTTTGCAACCTTCAATGCCTGAACCTTCCTCTTGAATGTTATACAATTTTCAATATCATGTCCAGCTCCACCTGCATGATATTCATATCTGGCATCTAGCTTATGCCAGGCCGGGGGAGGAGTCTTTATTTCTCCCAAGGGTATAGGGGTTACCATCCTTACCTCTAAGAGCTTGGGGTATAATTCCGCATAAGTCATTGGAATTATATCGAACTCTTGTCGTGGTCAACGAGAAGCCTAATTCGCTCCTGCTTGCTGGGTCTGGGCCCTCGGTTGCCCCTGTCCTTGGAATGAGGCCCTTGGTCCTTCCTGAGTTGCTGGCCTTGGTTGCTCTGGGTATTGTGCTCTCGGTTGAAATGAGGTACCATTGAATATGGAAATGGGACCCCTCCTTGCGGCAAGTATGGCATGAATTGGGGAGGTGGAGCAGGTGCAGCATAAGCAGCTACCGGTGACCCTTTGTAGCACCCTGGTGCTTGGTAGAATGTTGGTTATATTGACTGGTGCGCTTGGTATACCAGGTTGCTCTCATTTTCCTTCTTCTTAGCTGGTGGTTGAAACCGTTTTGATGCCTCAGCCGCATCCCCCTTTAGCTTTCCTCCTTTAATTCCACTTTCTACACGTTCACCGGATGCAACCAAGTCTGCAAAGCTGTTGGAGACGTTACCTATCAACTTCTTGTAGTATACGCCTTTTAGTGTGTTGATAAAATGAGTGGTGAGTTCTCTTTCGGTAAGAGGAGGTTAGACCTCCATAGCGGCCTCTCTCCATCTTCATGCATAATCTTTGAAATTCTCCTCGGATCCCTTTTCCATGGACTGCAGGGTTAGTCGATCCAGCACCAGCTCGGTGACATGTTTGTACTGTGCCAAGAAGGAAGTAGCTAATTCTTTCCATGTCTTGATGCGGTTTCCATTTAGTTGAAAGTACCAGCGAAGGGATGCCCCAGTTAGGCTTTCCTGGAAACAATGCATGAGGAGCTTGTCTTCACCAGCATAAGCAGCCATCTTTTGACAATACATGGCCAAATGTGTCTTCGGACATCGGGTCCCGTTGAACTTTTCAAACTCTGGCATTTTGAATTTTGGTGGGAGCACCACTCCCAGCACTAAGCATAAGTCTTGTGGGCTGGTCATGCCAAAGCTATCAATGCCTTCTACGGCTTTCAATCTTTCCTCCAGTCGTCTTAGGGCAGGGCACTCAATGTCCTCCTTCGGGGCTGGAGACCCTATTACCTCCATTGCATGTGCCGATGCGGGCATAGTGAAATGAGTTTGATTTGGAGTTGGGGGCTGTGCCATAGCAGGATAATAGGTGGGTGCTTGGCTTGGAGCCTGATTGGGCGGTTGAACTGCTTCCTGCCCCTGCTCTTGATGATGATTGGTAGTTCCCCCTGTCAGGTTTCCTCTTGCCGGGATTCTTTGTCTTTCTTCAGTCAGCTTGGTAAGCATATCCATCATCGAAGCCATTTGCCCCTGCAGGGCTTGTTGTGATTGTTCCAACTCCATGAGTCTGTTCTTTGCCTCGTCTGCCATTGGTTGTGGCTGTGATACTTGATTGCGGCGAGATCTGAGATTGTAAGAGTGCGCAATCCTAGAAAAAGTCTGCTACCCACCTGGGTACAAGGAGATTTTATTTAATGTTTTTTTTTCATTTGCTATGCATGTATGCATGAATGTATATGTGGAGGGTTAGAAAAACAAACAACTTTATTACAAACAAAACACACAATACAAACATTCAATGCTAAAATGCTGAAATGCCATGTAAAATGAAAGTTATCGCTACATGATCTTAAGGCATTCTTCCAGTCATCTCCTAAGTAGCACGGTGCCTCTTCCTCTGGGGTGGCCGCTCACCTGCCTCCTCCCTCTGCTTTAATATGGTCTCTACTTGTTTTTCCCTCAACTACAACCTCTGAAGAGCTCCTTTTAGAGATGCTTCCAGCATTTGGATCTGCTGCCTGAGATTTTGATTATCCTGGAGGATAACTCTCATGTCCGTCGTTAACTGTGGCTTGTGTTGTGCCCTCCAAGATATGTACGCTGGATAAACACCAGGTTTTGGACTGTTGGGTTGGATCCTGTGTGGGGCGGACCATGCCTGATACATCTTTTCTATGAGCATGGTTCTGCTGTAAGTGAAGTCACAATCTTCCATGCCAAATAGCACAGGGATAATCTGATGATGCCCGACCTGTCTTCTACCCTGCAGTGGTGCATATGCAGTTCCTCCCCAAGGACCTAAGAGTGGGACCCAATTATAGTCCCCACAGTTATAAGTCATGGAGACCACCGGCATCCAAGGAGCAGTCCAGGTAATGTTAGCTTCTGTGAGGTTCTCTAACTTCTTTCTCCAGTCTTCAAAGCCTTTAGGTAAGTTCCACTTGCTGAGCAGAATATCCAAAAGTGTTGTGGCTGGCAATTGATACACAGCAGGAAAACGAGAAACACTGCAAGGGAAATGACCTTGCAACCAGGTGCACAAGAGAGGCAAGCACCCCATGAACTGTCCCGAGCCCTTACTCCTCAGGTAAGTAAGAGATCAGATGGTTTCAGCCAAGATAGTAGGAGTAGGGTCATATCCTTTGAGCACTTGCTGGATCAAATCTACAATTGCTCCATCGATGTGGGTCGGTATCCTCGGGAAAATGACCAACCCATATATAGCTAATGTAAGTAATTTGTGCGCCCCGGCTTCTGTCACGGTTTGTATCATTTCTTTGATTGTGTCCCATGAAAGAAATTCCCGCCCACCATAGGTTGTGGCCGCCGGTGAGTTCCATACTGGCTTTCCCATTATCTCAGCAAAGGCCCTTCGACATGATCTTCTGGGCTCCGGTAGATAGATCTTCATTTTGTTTTCTACGGGGATATCCAATAATCTTCTGTATTCTTCTATTGTAGGAACAAGATCTATGCCGTTGAAGTCAAAGCACCGCCATCGAGGCTCCCAGAAATATATGGCTGCCCCAAGCATATCCTGATCGGCCAGTAGCTCGGTCACATGGAGCAAATCCCCAAACTGCTGTATATATATGTTTTTCCTTTCGTCTGACCACTGCCTCCATATGGCCTGTACCTCCTTGGTGTAGTCCACCTGATCTTCTATGATAACATGTTCTGCTTTGTGGGCTTCTTCTGGTGGAAAATCTCCAAGGCGAAGTTGGATATCCCCAGATGCTTGGGCTACAATTGCAACAACCTCTTTATCCTGAAGGCTTTTTAGGAGATGACTGAAAGTTGCCATGCCTATATGAATGTCATCTGATACATGATGACAGGTTAGGATGGCAGTTAAAACAAATCAGGGCAAATAGACAGGATAAAGAATAGACTAATAGTAAGGCAAATAATGTGTGCAGTGGATGACTTATGGACTACCCTACAAAACAAAGGTTAGCATGGCATGGAATGAGCAAACAACATGTGGGTCAATGCCCCTGATGGGCTTCTATTGCTACACCTATCTTATTCGTTGGTTCCCAAACTTCCTCAATAGAGGGCTCCATACACCATGGGATTTACCGAAGGGGGATCTTAAAAGGACGTGCCTTAAAAGAACCTCAAGCTTGAGTGAGGATCTGAGGCCCCATTACGGATAATGATCAACGCGTTGGGGACCGTACTGAACCTCGCTAACCTAAATTGTGTTAAACCCGGGTATAGGGTTATGCATGGATGCAACAAGTAGGGAAAACAGTAAATCATAACTATCATGGTAGTTAAAACGTTCAAATAAACCACAGTTTAAAGATAAACGACAACTGTAAAAAAAAATAAGTAAATCACAATTATATCTAGAAAAAAAACAACTTTGCACAACAGTTAAATATATAACAGTACAATTAAAAATAACCTCCTAATCCTAGTTCTAGACCTAACTCTCTAAAGTGTTGACATCTCCACCAGAGTCGCTAGCTGTCATCACTGGTTTTTGTCCGGGCCCGTTTGGGGTGAGCACAAACTAAACCAATGGTGAGAAAATTTAGAGTCGCCACCAACTGTTTTTGGGGTACAGTTGGATACCCTCTACTTTGAGTAGTTTAAAGGTGTGGTCTGCGTTATCAGAGGAGGGTTCGGGAGTTGGTTACGTGTAGGGAAGGATTAGCACCCCTACAGCGCCCTTTCGGTATCTATTTTCGGAGGAGGTTTTCTATTTTATTTGCACTGCCACAACTGGGTTAGGTTTCCTAAAAAGTATAGGGTTTTTATTTAGCCAAGTTATTTATTAAAGTCATGATTAAAATGGATTTGCCCTAAATTTCTAAAGGGAATCCTAAAAAGGTTTTGGGTTTTTGTTTGAAGTGGAGAATGAGATCTTAGGGGTTTGTTTTGGTTTTTGGTTTTATCTTGGGAATTAAAATATGCTTTTTTTTCTTTTTGCATGGAATTGGAAATCCCAAAAATGAAAATACGTTTTGGCTTGAAAACATTTTTTTGTTGCTTTTTTTTAACTTGGTTTTTTTTTGTTTTTGTTTTTGTTTTTTTTTTTTGAAATGCCTTTTGGTTTTGAAAATATTTTCTCTCCTTTTTCGCTTCTTTTTGTAAGGGTAAAACCGTAAACTAACTTAATAACATATAAAGTGATGTGTGTGATTGTGACATCCATAAATCAAAACGACCCACTCTTTTTCTTTCTTTTCTTTTTCTTCATGCCTCCCTTTGCTCTCTCTCTTTTTCTTTGTTTCTTTGTTTTTTCTCTGCTATACTTTACATATTACAACATACACATATACAAAAGAAAGGGAAATACAAGGAAAACACAACGCATACCAATAAAAGATAAAGAAATACAAGGAAATTACATCAAGTATCAATATAAATAAGCTGAAAAGTAATGAATAAATAAAGACTGAACCGACTTTGGGGCTTGCAACACTAGTCTCCTGTTTGAGCTCCTGTCTGCGTTGATAGTCACTTGCTCAAATTAGAACCACCAAATTCTTGTAAAAGACAAAGAGAATCTGGGAGAGTTTTTGATTTTTAATTTTGGGAAAGGGAGCTCGTAAAGGAGAGGGAGGAGAATGGAAGGAGTTTTCCTTCTTTTTATTTTGGAAAAAGGCTTTGGTGTAGATCTGGGCAGGCATTAAAGGCTCTGGGCGTTTTTTTTTTATGGCAGCAGGGATTAGGAAAAACAAAAAAGTCGTATCGAGGTATCAGGCAAGGCTGGAAGTGAATGGGTGATATCTGGTTTCAAAATGGTAGAAGGTTGTTTTTTTTTTTTAATACAGCAGTTGGGCGAAAATGGAAGCAAATCTGGGCGTTTTCTGGGACTCCTCTTTTTTCTGTGCATCAGTCCCCTCTTTTTTTCTACCAAACCTCTCTTCTTTTTCTCTTGGCCGATCCTCTCTTCTTTTTTCTGGGACTAAACTCTGTTTTCTTTTTTTTTTCTTTTTCTCTACCGTACTCTTTTTCTCTTGGCCGAACCCTCTTTTTTCTCTCTTCCCCTCAACTCCCTTTTTTTTGCGTGGACGAATCACGGGCGTGATCCCTATTTCCATTGGAGAGGATACTGGTTTTAAAGAGATTTGGCTGCATCTCATTAACTGCTGCATTTAATGCTTTGTCGAGTGTATTATTAATCCCAGCTTTATTAATTTGTAGATTCTATGCTTTGTCGGGTGAACTGTCGATCTATGATTGCCTTTTTTGGTCTTTTATTGACACATGTGACTGACAGGCGTTGAAAAGCATCTTTGATAACATGGCCAGCTAATACAACGTGTCCCGTGAGCAGCCAGCGAGAAAGCCAGCGAGAGGGGCCAAACA
The DNA here is from genome assembly GCA_023512835.1 of Taxillus chinensis. Classification (NCBI taxonomy): domain Eukaryota; kingdom Viridiplantae; phylum Streptophyta; class Magnoliopsida; order Santalales; family Loranthaceae; genus Taxillus; species Taxillus chinensis. The sequence goes on along the minus strand of CM042092.1, from coordinate 47,276,002 downwards.
GCGAAGGTTAGAGGTCAAAGGGTCAGAATGTCGGTGGGTCGGAGTGTCGGCAGGTCAAAGTGTCAGCAGGTCCAAGTTCCAGTAGGCTCACAGGGTTCGAAGGTCGGAGTGTCGGCAGGTCGGAGGTTTACAGCTTTCGAGGCTTCGAATCTTTGATGCTTCGAGGCTTCGAGGCTTCGATGTTTCGATGCTTCAAGGCTTTGAGGCTTCGACGCTGTGAGGCTTCGAGGCTTCGAGGCTTCAGGGCTTCGATGCTTCGAGGCTTCGAGGGTCAACGGGTCGAAGTGTCGGCAGGTTGAAGGTCAACGGTCAACGATCAACCCCGAAGCTTTTTTTTAACTTTTAATTACCTTTTCACCCTCACCCAAAATGCAAAAATGGACGACCTTTTAGGGATGGTTTGGGAAGACCCGTATTCGCCTAAATACACATTTCAGACTATTCCTCATGTGGACATTTTCGGGCCATTTGACCAGGGGCATTGACCATCTTTTGGCAGGTTTGACTTTTTCCAACGAAAGTTGTTTTGGCCATAACTTCTTCGTTTTTCATCGGAATTGAGCCCAGTCAAGTGCGTTATTCTCCAAATTTCTTTCTCTATCCCCTGGTATGGTCTTGGGGTACTTTAGGGACTTGTAGCAATGGTTATCCATTTTGGGCTTCCCGGTTCGTGTCAATGCATCCATCTTGTACAAATCGCAGGGAATCTCTAAGGACCTGTTCAACAAGGTATATGGCATGGGCAAAAAGGCGTATATATCAAATGGGGTTAGTATGTCCAACCCGAACAAAATGGGGTCCAACAGCTGACATGCCTACCTCTCCTCCAGCTGCCTCTCCAGCACGCCGTGTTGACCCTCACGACTACCTCAACCATCTTCCCACCGATATTCTGACTGACTGCTGGCTCCGTTTCAGTCTCGCTCACACTGCCGACATCCCGGAATCTACTCTCCGGGTGTATTACACCAAACATTCCCAAACCCCGGAAGCTATGATTATTTGGAACACTGAACACGGCTTTCTCACGCTGTCTCTGCTTCCGGCCGCACCTCCAATTAATGCTGCCTCTTCCGGACTTGCTCATGACGCACGGACTCCTATCCCTGCTGAGGCTGGTCCCTCCTCTCCTTCGGACATTCCTCTCATTGACCTCTCCAGTCAGAGTGGCTCCGCTACACCTGCTGCTGCTGCTATTCCCTCATCCTTCTCTCCACCTACTGACTCCTCCACACTACGTGTGAGGGAACTTCCAACGGATGCGTTTGTATGGTGTTGGTGAATGGGCAGTGGAACGTTAAATGTGCATTAGTGTTTGTGCTGTGAGTTAATCTGTGACCTATGTGGTTTGTTAAACGTGTTGGGGATGGGAGTATATGTCTCACACCGTTATGCCATTTGAATACTTGTAACACGTGTTATATGTGTTTTTGTGTGATATCTTCAGTCGCAGGTATGTGGATGGTTGTGGGCAAGGTTTATCAGCTTGTGCGTTATGGAAGGTGTGTTGTCTTTTCGAGGACGACACGTCCTGCGAAGGAGACATGGGAACGTGAGCCCGTGATACGTGAGCAACACCCAGAGTTGTTCGAGGACGAACAATCCTAAGGGCTTGAAGTGGCTGTTGGCCAAGGGCTAGTGATGTGCTTTGTATGTTGTATTGTATTTGTATTTATATTTGTTTTGTCCTTTTGACATGTATGTATTGAGATATGTTTTGAGACTTGTATCTGTGATGTGCAGATATGCGGTATATGCATTGTAATGCATGTGGTTATGGATTATGGTGGGCTTTGTTATGTGCTGTGTGCGGTGTATGACCCATTTGGGTGTGGTGGCTTGCCGGGTGGCAATTTCTTGTGTGTTTTCCTTGTATGTCATTTCTTTTCGAGGACTGAAAAGGTCTATGGGTAACGGGAGAGGATGTAAGGACCCTGGAACCTGGTTGAGTTAGTCGGTTTGCCTCCTGAGTAGAGTTTTTCTAGATTTTGACCTAGTAAATGGACTCCAATGAATTCACGTGCAAAAGGAAAGATGCTTAGAATGGTGTCCTCTATCTACCACAGAAGTTTCAGGCCAAATGGACATGTATGTGGGGTGCACGTGATATGGGTCCAATTCACGTGCAAGTGTCTTTGACTTCTAAATGATGCAAGGAGGCTAGGGGTGAAGTTTGAGAGCATTTGGAGTGCATATGGAGGTGCACGTGAATTGGGGAATTCACGTGCAAATTGGCGTGCAAGCTTATTTTTGCATGGTTCCCTTGGTTTTGACATTCTAAGGAACTTTCTCCAAAGGACCATGTTGAAATTCGAGTATTTTGTGCCAATATGGGTGCGGAAAGGTGCTAACTTGTGTGATCAAAACTACGTCGTTTTGATCCTGGGATTCACTTAATCAAAACTACGTCGTTTTGATGTTGTGTTGTCTATATAAGGAGGAGAAGCCCCTTGATTTTAGGTTTAGGGTTTGTTGCTCCACCGGCCGTCTCGAGAGAGAGAGAGAGGGAAGGAGAGTACACACCTGGCCGGGGCGTCTTGCGTGGGTGGTCGGTGCTTCGTGGGGTGGACGGCGTTCGACGTGGGATCGGGACATTCTTGTGTTGTTGCGTTTCCTTGAGGTAGGGATTCTGTTCTTCCTAAATCCTCCTCTGTCCTAGGGTCCTAGGGCGAATATGAGTTATATCTGTTATATTATTTATATGTAAATTCATATAGGTGTGACCTCCTATATGAATGTTGGCCTTGATGGCGTTTTGGTGTGATTTCGAGGTTGGGTGGTTAGTGCATGTTAAGTGTTTGATAAAATGCCGGTGTGGATATGCCGTATGAATATGCATGTGTGTATGCCTGGAACGTGTTTGAAATAATGCCTGTAAGGCTATGCATATTATGTGTTTGGAATAATAGCTGTGTGGCTGGGTTTATGAGCTTGTGGATATATGCATGCTAAGTGTTCGATGTTATTCCTGTGTGACTAAGCATACTAAGTGTTTGTTGTTATGCCTGTATGGCCATGTGTGCTGTGTGTTTGCTTGTACACCCGGTGGCGCCGGAAGTTTTGGGAACCCGGTCGTGGAGCCTGTTTTGTGGAACCCGGTGGCTGTGGAAGCCCGGGACTGTTTTGTGGAACCCGGTGGCCGTGGAAGCCCGGGACCGTTCTTGGAACCCGGTGGTCGTGGAAGCCCGGGAGTGTTTATGTACTTGCCCGTGTATGATTGTATTTCTTGCTATAGCCTGTAATTATATCTGGTGGACTAATTGTATCACGACACAGCACTTGTACACAAGGCATGTAGATGTTAGGTGCATGGGATGGGTTGGGGAGACATGATCCCTACTGAGCTGTGGTTGCTCACCCCTCCTACCATGTTGTTTTCTTTACAGGAACCTACAGGCGTTAGGTGGGACCCCAAGGTGGAAGACCTTATTTATTTTATTGTTTATGTTATTTTATTATGGGAACTGATGTAACCCCTATGGGGATGGATTGAAAAGAAGACTTTGTATTAAAGACTGATTTGGTTTGTGGACTACTTGATGGACTTTATTTTTCTTGAATGTGTTGTGAATGTTTAAAATGTTCAGTTCTTGGTTTGTATCCTAACCCCTTTGCCCTCCGTGTGGGTAAAAGGGGAGTCACGTACCGGTTTCCTCGGGTTGGAAATCCGGGGCGTGACAATATGGTATCAGAGCATGGTCTAGTTGGCCTAGGGTAGTGGGCGGACTTGGTTATCTTGAGTCCTTTGGAGGAGCCTGGAGGGACATGCCTGATCAACATGGTCCTCTTTGAGCCTCCAAGGTGTACTTAGGGTAGTCCAGTCTTGTGATAGGATTTGCATGCATAGGCATTAGGGCACTAGTTGCATTTGCTGTGAATGTATGCTAAACTGTGGATAAGATCACATGATCATGTGTGAACTGTGCAACTCTGAATATTCTTGGAATGCCTTGGGTATGACTACAATGTGGACTGTGCTGTGTGCAATGTTGATTGATGCAATGGTTAAAATGTGTGTAATGCCATGTGACGGCTTGACTTGATAATGGGGGTAGAGGTAGTCAACTTGTTAGTAGTCAAACTTGTTTCGACGTTTGTGCATCTTACTTCATGTAGTAAGAATGCCACCGAGGAGAGTGACACGTGCGTCCGGGGCAGTGGCTGATGAGTCATCTGCCCATGAGGGTCCGGGTGCGGGGCCATCCGTTGGGGGGCATGCGTTATTACTGGCACAGCTACAAGAAGGCATCCGGCTGGAGGTACGAGAGCTACGGGAGGGACTCCGGCGGGACGTTCGGGAGGAGGTGCGCCGTGAGATGGCAGCACAGCAGGTGGTGCCACCACCACCACCACCAGTAGGAGAGCCGCCTCGTGAGCGTGAGAGTTCGGCCGGGTGGTGTACCGACCCGTGCGAGAGGATGACGTGGTGACACGGTTCCGAAAGGAACAACCTCCGCGATTTAAGGGGGAGAAGACCCTGTGGTAGGCGAGCAGTGGTTGAGGCAGATTGAGCATGTGTTCTCCTTTCTCCTGCCCAGGGAGGAGGATAAGGTGCGACCGGCAATCGGGCACTGGAGGGGGATGCTTTGGAGTGGTGGACGAGTGTTGCGGGGAGCCGTGCGGTGCAACTCATGTTTTGGGAGGAATTCTTGCAACTCTTCCATGATGAGTTCTTCCGGAATCGGTGAGATGGCAAAAGAGGGAGGAATTTGGCAGCCTGAAGCAAGGATCAAAGACGGTGCCCGAGTATGAGCGGGAGTTCCGGAGCTCGAGTAGGTTTGCCCCCGAGACGGTGCCAAAGGAGGACCTGAAGGCCCACAAGTTCACCTTGGGTCTTCAGCCAGCCCTTAGGGAGAGGGTGGCAATTCTACGCTTGAGGACTTATGCCGAGGCCGTGGAGACGGCCCGTATAGTTGAGAGAGAGCTGGATGGTGGGAGGCAGGCCCATCGGGGTCGCCGATTGCAGAGTGGGCCTGATCGAGATGCGGGGTCCAAGAGGCTCAAGATGGAGGAGAGGGATAGCGGTTCCTTCCGCAGCCAGGGGACAGACATTGGTGAACCCAGGGAGGTCTAGCTTTGGCGGTGGCAGACAGGGCGGTCCAGCAGGGGGTCTCCCTAGCGGTTATTCTCGTTGTGGGGAGCAAGGCCACTTGAGAAAGGAGTGTCCAAAGAGGGACTGGAAATGCCATAGATGTGGACGAGAGGGCCATCTCGAGCCGGGTTTGCCGGAGTGGCAACAGGGGAGTTGGAGGCATGACATCCAAGACAAGGAGTGATGCCGGTTTTCGTGCACCAGCAAGAGAGACCAGCTCGTCGGTGGCCGGCTAGTCGGGCAGGATCGAATCGGACCCGACCTGAGGGGGAGGCCGGAGCGGCAGCAGACCGAGGCCGGAGGCAACCTTGGCGGGAAGCGCCCGGTGAGTGAGCCGACCAGTGGCACGGGCCAAGGGGAGGGTGTTTGCGGCTGGAGGCGACATACCGAGGAGGAGGCCGAGCTACCACCCCCACCAACCGAGGGTGGACGCAGGACCATCGGTGGTTAGAGGTACCCTCTTGATCTCCCGTACATTAGCCTGTTCTTTTCGATACGGGTGCATCATGTTCGTTTGTTGCCGAGCTTGTAGTAGACGGTTTGGGGTTAGCTTGTGTGGAGGCCGCGAGGCCCCTAGTTGTGGAGTCTCCGGTGGGAGGCATGATTGAGGTACGGCGAGTGTGTCGTGACCGTGTGTTAACCATAAGCGAGGTGGAGCCGGTTTTGACTTGCATGTGATGCCCATGCGTACGTTTGACCCGATCTTGGGTATGGATTGGCTTATGGCTTTCCAGGCCAAGATAGATTGTTATCGGCGGCGTATGACCTTCGTGACACCTGCAGGGACCTCTTGCACCCTGCGGGGGGAGTGGGATTGTGAGGCGAGTCGGGCCGGGCCGGTGTTGGACCAGTGGGGTGCCATTACCCACAGGTTAGCAGCCCTGACCTTTCTTGAGGAGGGTAAGGTGGAAAAGAGGGTGTGGCCCGCTTGTTGTGGACCAATTTCGGGATGTTTTTCCTGAGCGGTTGAGGAGTTTGCCCCCTAAGAGGAGTGTGGAGTTCACCATTGAGTTGGTGCCGGGGACGGGTCCGATTTCCCAAGTAGCGTATCGTATGGGGCCAGCCGAGTTGAGGGAGCTTCAGAGGCAAATCGAGGAGTTGGTGGGTCAGGGGTATATCAGACCGAGTACCTCACCTTGGGGTGCTCCGGTGCTCTTTGCGAAGAAGGCTGATGGCACGCTTCGTCTTTGCATCGACTACAGGAAGCTGAATTCAATGAACGTAAAGAACAAGTACCCGTTGCCTCGGATAGATGACCTGTTTGACCAATTGAGTGGGGCCCAGTGGTTTTCCAAAATAGATTTACGGTCGGGGTATCACCAGCTCGGGGTTAGGGAGGAGGACATCCCTAAGACGGCTTTTCGGTGCAGGTATGGGCATTATGAGTGGGTAGTGATGCCTTTCGGGCTCACTAATGCGCCAAGCAGTGTTCATGCATTTGATGAACCAAGTCTTTGCCCCATACTTAGACTCGTTCGTGGTGGTGTTTATCGACGATATCTTGGTGTATTCCAAGACCGAGAAGGAACATGTGGAGCACTTGGCAACAGTGTTGCAAACCTTGAGGGACCAGCAGCTGTTTGCTAAGTTTAGCAAGTGTGAGTTTTGGCTGCAGGAGGTTCACTTTCTTGGCCATGTGGTGTCACCGAGGGAGTTAGGGTAGACCCGGCCAAGATTGAGGCCGTGGCATCGTGGGCGAGGCCAACCAACGTTTTTGAGATCCGTAGTTTTCTTGGCTTAGCGGGGTACTATCGTCGTTTTGTCGAGGGGTTCTCCCGTTTGGCGGCTCCTATGACGGCGTTGACTAGGAAAGGAGTGAAATTTGAGTGGACAGACAAGTGCCAGCAGGCGTTTGAGACTCTCAAAACCCGTTTGACCACCGCACCTGTGTTGAGGTTGCCTAGGGAGGATATTCCGTATGAGGTATACGTGATGCGTCCAGGGTTGGTTTGGGGTGTGTGCTTATGCGAGGAGCACAGTGTGGTAGCTTATGGGTCGAGACAGCTGAAGCCTCATGAGCAGAATTATCCTACTCATGACCTTGAGTTAGCTACTGTCATCTTCGCCTTGAAGAGTTGGCAGCACTACCTCTTGGGGGAAAAGTTTGTGGTGTTCTCAGATCACAAGAGCCTTCAGTACATCTTTACTCAGAAGGACTTGAATTTGAGGCAAAGGAGATGGGTGGAGTATTTGCAGACCTTTGATTTTTCTCTTGCCTATACCCCGGGCAAGGGTAATGTTGTGGCTGATGCATTGAGCGGAAAAGGGAAAGCCGAGGTGGCCGTGAGAGAGTGGAAGGCGATGGAGCAGTTGGCGACGTTGCAGCTGCAGCCTGTTGTTCGTGATGGTGGGACAGTCCTGAGTCCTTTGGTGGTAGTGCCTGAGTTGTACCAGCGCGTCCGGGAGGAACAGCTGGGTGACATTGAGTGCGAGGTTCTCCGTGCCCGTATTGAGGCTGGGGAGCTATCTGGGGACTGGACAGAGGGTCCTGAGCATGAATTGTCATTTCAGGGGTGGTTGGTAGTGGCTTCTTCCCTCAGGGATGAGGTGATGAGGGCATTTCACCAATCTAGAGTTGCTGTGCATCCAGGGGGTACGAAGATGTACCATGCGCTTCGCGGACATTTTTGGTGGCTTGGGATGAAACGCGATGTGGCTGCCTTTGTTTCGCGGTGCCTCACGTGTCGGCAGGTGAAGGCCGAGCATCGGCGGCCGGCGGGCATGTTACGCCCTTGCCCATAGCGAGTGGAAGTGGGACCATATAGCGATGGATTTTGTGGACCGGTCTTCCACCCACCACTGGGAGGAAGGATATGATTTAGGTGATTGTGGATCGACTCACAAAGTCGGCCCATTTTCCTGGCTGTTCGCGAGCGGGACTCTATTGGGACCTTGAGTCGCTGTACATGAACGAGATTGTGAGAGCCGCATGGAGTACCATCATCGGTTGTCTCGGACCGGGATTCGAGGTTCACTTCCCGTTTTTGGGCAGGTTTGCAGGAGGCTATGGGGACCAAGCTTCACTTGAGTACAGCCTTTCACCCTGAGATTGACGGCCAGACAGAGAGGACGAATCAGACTTTGGAGGACATGTTACGGGCCTGTGTGTTAGATTTCGGGGGTTCGTGGGCAACTCACCTTCCTTTGGTGGAGTTTGCCTACAACAACGATTATCAGGCATCCATTGGGATGGCTCCTTTTGAGGCGTTGTACGGACGGCCGTGTCGCTCACCTTTGTGTTGGACCGAGGTGGGGGAGGCAGCTCTCTTGGGGCCACGGTTGGTTCAAGAGGCTACCGAGAAGGTCAAGTTGATTCGTCAGCGTTTGTTGTCAGCTCAGAGTCGGCAGAAATCTTATGCGGATCAGCGGCGGCGACCTTTGGAGTTTTCTGTTGGTGATCATGTGTTCCTTCGTGTCTCTCCACGTCGTGGACATCGACGGTTTGGGCGAGGTTCCAAGCTATCTCCGCGGTTTATTGGTCCTTTTGAGATTCTTGGATCGTGTAGGGCCTGTAGCCTACCGGTTAGCATTCCCACCGCGGCTGAGTCGAGTGCACAACGTGTTTCACGTGTCCCAGTTGAGGAAGTATCACCCTGACCCCACTCATGTGATTGATTGGGGGACGTTGGACATTGAGGATGACATGTCCGTCATTGAGGCCCCTATCCGGTATCCTAGATCGGCAAGAGAAGCTTTTGCGTGGTCGTGCTATTCCTTTGGTTCGCGTGCTGTGGCAGCACCGTGGCATTGAGGAGGAGACATGGGAACGTGAGTCCGTGATGCGTGAGCAGCCCTGGACTTGTTCGAGGACGAACAATCTTAAGCGTGGGAGGTGGCTGTTGGCCAAGGGTGTGATGTGTTTCGTGTTTTCTTGTATTAGTTGTGTACGATTTGGTGTATTTGTACTGTCTTTTAAAGACATGTGCTCTTATTTGTGATGTGTTTTGAGATGTGTATCGTGACATGCGGACATGTGTTATATGCATTATTGTGGTTATGGATTATGATGGTACTTTGTTATGTGCTGTTGTGCTGTGTGCGGTGTATGACCCATTTGGGTGTGGTGGCTTGCCGGGTGGCAATTTCTTGTGTGTTTTCCTTGTATGTCATTTCTTTTCGAGGACGAAAAGTCTTAAGGGGGAGAGGATGTAAGGACCCGTACCTTGAGTTAGTCAGTTTTGCCTCCTGAGTAGAGTTTTTCTAGATTTTGACCTAGTAAATGGACTCCAATGAATTCACGTGCAAAAGGAAAGATGCTTAGAATGGTGTCCTCTATCTACCACAGAAGTTTCAGGCCAAATGGACATGTATGTGGGGTGCACGTGATATGGGTCCAATTCACGTGCAAGTGTCTTTGACTTCTAAATGATGCAAGGAGGCTAGGGGTGAAGTTTGAGAGCATTTGGAGTGCATATGGAGGTGCACGTGAATTGGGGAATTCACGTGCAAATTGGCGTGCAGGCTTATTTTTGCATGGTTCCCTTGGTTTTGACATTCTAAGGAACTTTCTCCAAAGGACCATGTTGAAATTCTGAGTATTTTGGCCAATATGGGTGCGAAAAGGTGTTAACTTGTGTAATCAAAACTACGTCGTTTTGATCCTGGGATTCACTTAATCAAAACTACGTCGTTTTGATGTTGTGTTGTCTATATAAGGAGGGAAGCCCTTGATTTTGGGTTTAGGGTTTGTTGCTCCACCGGCCGTCGCAGGAGAGAGAGAGAGGGAAGGAGGGAGGCGGGTTCTTTGCCAGGGCGTCTTGCGTGGGTGGTCGGTGCTTCGTGGGTGGACGGCGTTCGACGTGGGATCAGGGACATTCTGTGTTGTTGCGTTTCCTTGAGGTAGGGATTCTGTTCTTCCTAAATCCTCCTCTGTCCTAGGGTCCTAGGGCGATTATGAGTTATATCTGTTATATTATTTATATGTAAATTCATATAGGTGTGACCTCCTATATGAATGTTGGCCTTCAATGGCGTTTTGGTGTGATTTCGAGGTTGGGTGGTTAGTATGTTAAGTGTTTGATAAAATGCCGGTGTGGATATGCCTTATGAATATACGTGTGTATGCTCGAACGTGTTTGAAATAATGCCTGTAAGGCTATGCATATTATGTGTTTGGAATAATAGCTGTGTGGCTGGGTTTATGAGCTTGTGGATATATGCATGCTAAGTGTTCGATGTTATTCCTGTGTGACTAAGCATACTAAGTGTTTGTTGTTATGCCTGTATGGCCATGTGTGCTGTGTGTTTGCTTGTACACCCGGTGGCTGTGGAAGCCCGGGACTGTTGTGGAACCCGGTGGTTGTGGAAGCCCGGGACTGTTTTGTGGAACCCGGTGGCTGTGGAAGCCCGGGACTGTTTTGTGGAACCCGGTGGCTGTGGAAGCCCGGGACTATTTTGTGGAACCCGGTGGCTGTGGAAGCCCGGGACTGTTCTTGGAACCCGGTGGTCGTGGAAGCCCGGGAGTGTTTATGTACCGCCTGTGTATGATTGTATTTCTTCGTTATAGCTCGTAATTATATCTGGTGGACTAATTGTATCACGACACAAGACTTGTACACAAGGCATGTAGATGTTAGGTGCATGGGATGGGTTGGGGAGACATGATCCCCTCGAAAGCCGTGGTTGCTCACCCCTCCTACCATGTTGTTTTCTTTACAGGAACCTACAGGCGTTAGGTGGGACCCCAAGGTGGAAGACCTTATTTATTTTATTTGTTTATGTTATTTTATTATGGGAACGAATGAAATAACCCCTATGGGGATGGATTGAAAAGAAGACTTTGTATTAAAGATTGATTTGGTTTGTGGACTACTTGATGGACTTTATTTTTCTTGAATGTGTTGTGAATGTTTAAAATGTTCAGTTCTTGGTTTGTATCCTAACCCCTTTGCCCTCCGTGTGGGTAAAAAGGGGAGTCACGTACCGGTTTCCTCGGGTTGGAAATCCGGGGCGTGACAAATGGGTAGCTTGTATTTATTACTCCTTGCATGTTTCTTTTCGAGGACGAAAAGTCTTAAGGGGGGGAGAGGATGTAATGACACAGATGCCTTGTGAGTGGAAATTGTTGGGTTTTAGGGAGTTTTCTTCCCACACACTTTAGCTAAAACACCTTGAATGTTGATGCACAAGTTTGAGGTAAGAGATGAGCCCAAGAGGGGACTTTTGGGAGGTGCACGTGACAATGCACGTCATATGGGGATATGACGTGCAAGGGGATTTTGGTTTGCCTGTCTTCTACATGATCCTAGGAAGCTTGGGGTAGAATTTCACAGCTTTTGGAGGTGCACGTCATATGGGGATATGACGTGCATTATGGCGTGCAACCATGTTTTTGCACCATCACCTTGGTTTTGTAATTCTAATAATCTTTTCCCAAAGGGCCATGTTGGAATTATGAGTATTTTGTCTTGTATGGATGCGGGAAGGTTATAGCTTGTGCGATCAAAACTACGTCGTTTTGATGCTGGGTTTCACTTAATCAAAACTACGTCGTTTTGATGTTGGGATTCACTTAATCAAAACTACGTCGTTTTGATAGTGAGGTGTCTATATAAGGATGAGGAGCCCTCTTGTTTTAGGTTTAGGGTTTGTCAGCTGCCGCAGCCGCAGAGAGAGAGAGAGAGAGAGAGAGAGAGAGAGAGAGAGAGAGAGAGAGAGAGAGAGGGAGGAGATCCGGATCACTGCCGTGGTGGTTCGCGTGGGTGGACGGTGTCTAGCGTGGAGGCAAGAATAGAAGGACACTTGCAAGGTAGGGAATTCTGTCCTTCCTAATCCTTCTCTGTCCTAGGGTATTTGTGGTCTATACATACATATATATATGTAAATCCATATAGGTGTGATCTCCTATATGGATGTTGGCCTTCAATGGCATATTGGTTGTGATTCTGATGTTTGGGATTGGGCTGGAAATCGTTGGGTTATCTATGCTTATTATGTGTTTGATAATATGCCTAGCTGGCTATGCCCATTCTGTGTTTGATAATATACCTGTGTGACTGATGTATGTTGCGTGTTTGGTTTTAAGCCTGTGTGGCTGGTGTATGTTGTCTGTAACTGACTATGTTGGCCTATGTGAATCTTGTTTGAGATTTGTTGAGGAGATAATTTATAACTTGAGTTTTGAGAACTGCAATGTGTTGAGAATGCTGAGTTGTAATCATATGTTTGAGATATGCTTGTTGAGTTACATTACTGAGTTGTATTGAGTTGAGATGTGTTGTTGAGTTGTGCTGCTGAAACTGATTGAATTGTTGATTGAGATTGAGTACCCAAACACATATGGGTTGAGCTGAGTTATGGGCCAGGCACAATAATTGGACCCTTGAGATTTGGCCAGGACTGTGGTCCTGAGTCTCGGTGTAGCAGTCAGGACGGTGGGCAATGTTTGCACCATTCCTGAGGGTAGGTATGGCGTCCGAGGAGGTGATGGCCATATTTGACTCGGGTGGAAAATGTTGCATTGGTGACCATGCAACATTCGCCTAGATGTGGTATGTCATGTCGCCGTGGTGGCAGGGTGTCCCTTGCCCTCCAGTGTGGGCTCAAGTAAATGGTGTGTTACTGGGTGATGTTTGCTGCTTTAGCTTTAGGCACTACACGAGCACAAGCATACACTTGTCATGCATATTGTAGAGTGGGACGGGTCTGGGGAGACTGAAACCCTACTGAGCTATGGTTTGCTCACCACTCCTATAAACTGTTCCTTTGCAGGGTCTAGCAGGCGGTAGGTGAAAGAGTTGTGGTGGTAGGCCACTGAGGCTGAAGACTATGTTAGTTTCATTGTTCTTTTTGTGGATTTTGTTTTTTTTTGGTTTGGATTATTTGTAAAAAGAGTACATTTTGGTTTGATGGGAGTTTTTCCCCAATTGAGTTGTAATGAACTTTGAGCCCTTTTGAAATGTAATAAATTGAGATGTAGTTATTGTTTGAATTGTGGTTGTATGCATGGTTTGGGAGCAGGAGCATGCCCCGTGGCATGTTAGCCTGGTTGTACAAGTTTGGGACAGCACCCGTGTCATAAGTCCTTTTTAGGTGCTTGCACCAACCCCTTGACCCTTTGGGTGCGGGCATGGGCAGTCACTGCCCATTTCCTAGTGAAAGGAAATTGGGGCGTGACACTACGCACTCCTGCCCCTCTACATGCGGGGGAGTCCTCCAAGGCTCCTGCCTCTGGCTTTGGCCGTCCCTCATTTGCCACGATCCTATCTGAAGCCATGGTCTCTGCTCAGCTGGATCGTATTGCGGAGGACAATCGTTCCCGGGCCCAGGTCATTGCTGACAAAGTTGATGACATCAGTACCTAGATCCTTTCCGCTCTCTCTAACTCCTTTCTCTCCCTGGATCAGAAGCTGGACCTTATTGCCCAATCTCTTTCGGGCCTCTCCACCTCTGTCCGAGATCTGACTCAGGTTGTGGGTCGTCCCTCTCGCCCCCCTCGCCGATTTGCCAAATCGGGGGAGAATGTCTCATCTGATCCAACTCCCTCCACTACTGCTCCTGACACTACTAACGTTCCTAGTCGAAGCCGAAGACCTGCACTCAGCCTTCCTCCAGGCCTCCCGGTTCCCAAATGCAGCCGCTTCTCTAGACCATCCAGTGTTGCTCCCGCTCCTTCTGACCGTCCCAGCTCCTCCACTGCAGCTCCCTCCTCTTTTGATCAGGCTCCGCAAGTCACGTTTCTCCCATCATATGTGGAATTCGATCCATATGATACAGATGGGCGTGTACTTGCAGCCATGCTAGCATATGCGAGTGCTGCTCCCTCTACCCCAAAAAGGTGCTTGTCATCTCTGTCCCCTTTCTCCCCTGAAGACATAAGCACCCTACTGTCGGAGAAAGGACAGTTCTCTACTGAGGATATTGACAACTTCACCTTGGTGGTAAAGGAAGAGATGAGGTTGTTTCCCACCTTGTATCAAGACGAGCATATGTTCGATATCCTACCTTGCTAGCTTGATCACTACCTTCCTGAAATGGATTTCATTCAAACCCTCATAAATAGAACAGCTGAGAACAGTAAGCCATGGAAAAATCTTACAACTGTTCTCATTCCATACAGGATCAGCACTCCTCATCACATGCTCGCAGTCTTCTCTATCAAGGATAGGAGAGTTATTCTGCACGACTCCCATCAGGTTGTAGGACACCATATGAGAAGAAGCCAACTCGGACCATTGCTCCGGATTCAGTCAGATGCTGTCAGACAGAGTGGACTCTTCGAATCAATTAGCCAACCTCCTCTGCCCCCCAATGCTTTTCTCAATTCATTAATTCTGAGCAAAGGAGACATTCCCCAACAACCTGACGGAGAAAGCTGTGGAGCCTATGTCTGTTACTTTATTAGGCACCTTTTGAAGTATGATCCCAACTGGAATTATTTTTTCTTGTGCACTAAAGAACAGTCTAAGCGGCTAAGGGAGCAGGCAACAACTAAAATCTTCAAGTACAGTAAGCCTTACAATTCTTAGTATAACTTTTGTACTAAGGCTTACTTTGTATTACTGTTGCTGACATAGTGGAAATTTCTTTTATTTATCCTTATCTCTGTGTATATCTTGCTGCCTAACTGGATCAGATTACAAAGGGTTTGGCACATCCATATTGGGGGAGATTGTTGGATCAAACCTAGAATTTGGATGATGCGGATCAAACCTAATGCAATTTGATTTTAGTTGTTTCATGTTTATTTTAAGTCTATGCAGAAGATAAAACTATTATCCGAACCTACTCCTGTAAGAGCAAAGAAAAGGACAGGATATATAATCCTAATCTGGGTCATCATGAGTGTCGTCAAACACTTGGTAAATAACCAAGTCTTCATCCGGAGTAAGGACTCTCTCATATGAACTAATCACTCGGAGATGTGGATGCAGTCCCAAATGTAATTGGAATCGAGCGAAGTAATTCAATTCACTTATGCTTCCAATATATCGAGCTCCACATCCGAAGCAGTTATAGCAGAAGCAATTTTTGAGAAGAACTTAGTGTTTACACAGTGCTCGGAAAATACAGTTCCAAGATAGATTCCTAGGATGTCTATATATATATATATATATCGTAGTGTTGTACATTAAAAGATGCATACACATACGAAGGAAAACTAATACGCGCGTGAGAAAGGTTATTGTACAAGAGCTTATAGAGATTAGTAACACAGTGTGTGTAATTGTAAAGCCGAGTGCTAGTGTAATCAGCTAACTGCTGCTTATTTTGTTGTAATTATCATATGATAACAAAGCAAAATACTTCCACTATCTGGTTATCTTCTGCACTGATTTTATATCCTTTAACCAGACTGTGTTACACCTGTGAGGAAAGAGTTTAGCCTATTCACCCCCCCCCCCCCCTCTAGGCTACCAGGGACCAACAATGATGAAGCTTCATGCTGGTGGTGGTGGAAGCCAAAGCCCATTTCCACGAACAACAAGTTTGTTGTACTTGTAGACTTGATAGTTTGTGACAAGTGTGGCAGTGAATGTCACAGTTCTAGAAAAGTGTTTATTCCTGAGTAGAATAATAAGAAGAATACTGTGAACGTTCAAGAAAAAAGGAAACTGAGAGCATCTCAGAAGACTATGAAGCCTACACCTCAAGAAGAGCGATTCAAGTCTAAAGTAAAACAAGTCTACGTGGTTAAGGGAAAAGAAGTGGCTCATATTACAGAGATTGCTTTGAAGGCAGACATCAAGGACAGATAGTGGATCCTTGATAGTGGCTGCTCAGGTCACATGACTAGTGACCTAAAGAAACTATTAGATATGAACAAAGATAAATCTGGCAAAGTAAGATTTGGCAATGATAGCTCACTGAAGATCAAGGGGCTAAGATTAGCCAAATGGGGAAAGAATAAGCTGAAGGATGTGTTACATGTTGAAGGGTTGAAATACAATCTAGCTTCCATCAGTCAGCTGTGTGACATAGGTCATGAAGTGACCTTTACAAAAACTGGTTGTCAGGTGAAAAGAGAAAATGGCAACACAGTAGCAGCTGGAAGAAGGACAGATGGGGACTTGTATGTAATTGATGAAAACAAGACCCATAGCTGTCATATAACAAAGATAGAAGAAAATGAACTCTGGCATAGAAGACTGGGACATCTGAATCAAAAGAATATGAGAAGACTTGTGAATTGCAAGGCTATTAGGGATATCCCAGATATTAAAAGAGAAAGAGAGCATGTCTGCTCAACATGCTTACACTGAAAACAAGCCAGATTTCACTACCATGCAAAGCAATATAGCTCAGAAGCAACTCTAGATATTGTGCATACAGACCTGTGTGGACCAATGAGAAACAAGGGACTCAATGGTGAAAGGTACTTCATTCTATTTGTGGATGATTTCACCAGGAGGACCTGCATCATGTATTTGAAGCACAAGACATAAGCTCTAGATTGCTTCAAGAAGTATAGAAGAATGGCTGAAAATGACTATGATCGAAAGATTAAGATTTTAAGATCTGATCAGGGTACTGAGTTTATAAATGAAGCCTTTGAGAGATATCTGAATAAACATGGGATTAAGCATCAACTATTAGCAGTTAGAACTCCACAACAAAATGGGGTTGTTGAAAGGAAGAATAGGGCTGTCATTGAAATGGGCAGAACTCTACTGCTGGAAGCTAATCTTTATGCAAGGTTTTGGACAGAGGCAACTAGAACAGCTGTACATCTACTGAACAGAGTCACCCTAAGACCAAGAATAGACTGCACACCTTATGAACTATGGTCTAGGAAGTAGTCAACAGCCAAATACTTCAGAATATTTGGAAGCCCTTGTTTCGTGAAGATAAAGGAGCAAGGAAAAGGAAAATTTCATGCCAGATCTGAGGAAGGAACATTCGTTAGATACTCATATCAGACAAAGGGGTATAGAGTTTTTCTTCTAAGACTTGGAAAAGTAATAACTTCAAGTGAAGTTAAAGTAGATGAAAACTAGAAGAAAGATGTAACAGAAGATGAGAATCCAGATTTTGAAGTAGTAGAACCTCAGGAGGAAGAAAAGTCTGAGAGAAGTCTGATGAAGAAAAAGAAGAGTCCAATCCTGGAGATTCTGCTAAAAAGACTAGGAGGATATGGTCCAGTGTGCATGATAAGGATCAGATCCTTGGTGACCCACAAGCAGGTGTAACAACCAAGAGACGATTTACAAGAGCTACTGCACTGCTCTCTCAAATAGAGCCTAAAATAGTTGGAGAAGCAGTAGAAGATGAATCTTCGATCACAACAATGAATGATGAGCTAGATCAAATTGAAAAGAATAAGACATGGGAGCTTGTTCCTCGACCAAAGAACAAGAATGTCATCGGAACTAAGTGGGTATTCAGGAATAAGCTAAATGAAGATGGCAAGATTGTCAGGAACAAGGCACGACTGGTATGCAAGGGATATTCTCAGATTGAGGGGATAGATGTTGATGAGACTTTTGCACCAGTAGCAAGGCTAGAAACTATTAGAATGTTTTTTGCATTAGCAGCATATAAGAAATTCAATGTTTATCAAATGGATGTGAAGTCTGCCTTTTTAAATGTGTTGCTGAAAGAAGAAGTGTATATTGAGCAACCAGATAGAGTGTAGATTGCTGATGATGAGACACAAGAATGTAAACTGAAGAAAGCCTTGTATGGCCTGAAGAAAGCTCCTAGAGCATGGTATAGCCAACTGGATGGGTATTTGAAAAGAATGAAGTTCAGTAGAGGAACAGTGGATTATAACTTATATATACTGAATTCAGACAGAGGTCAACTAGCTACCATAGTTTATGTGGATAACATCATATTCAGAGGCAGTCACTCAGGATTATGTGAAGAATTTGCCAAGAGAATGAGTGATCAATTTGAAATGATTGCAGATTAGGCAAACTACTGAAGGCATATTCATATCACAGCACAAGTATGCCAAGGAACTGCTGAAGAAGTATGGTATGGAAGATAGCAAGCCTGTTGGAACCCCAATGGCTACAGACTGCAAACTTTATAAGGATCAGGAAGGCACAAGTGTAAATCAAAAAGAGTATTGAGGTATGATTGGAAGCCTCTTATACATCACAGCCTCTAGACCTGATCTGATGCAAGTTGCGTGTCAAGCAAGTAGATATCAAGTAGATCTGAAGGAATCTCACTTGCTGGCAGTGAAGAGGATCCTTAGATACCTAAATGGTACACTAGAGATGGGATTGTGGTATCTCTCTAAGGATTCCATTGAATTATAGGCTTACACTGACGCAGACTGGGCTGGAAACCTATATGACAGACGTTCTACCAGTGGCTACAGTTTTTATTTGGGCTCTAAGTGTGTTGCGTGGTTGAGCCGCAAACAGAACAGTGTTGCTTGTAGCAGAGCAGAAGCCGAGTATGTGGCTGCCCGTGCAGCATGTACTCACGTGGTATGGATGCTTATACAATTGTCAGACTTAGGAGTCAGTGTTAAGTTACCTGTGAACATCTGGTGTGACAACCAGAGTGCTATCAACATCAGCAGGAATCCTGTCCAACATTCGAAGACCAAGCATATTGATTATCACTACCACTACATCAAAGAACAAGTGGAAAAGGGAAATGTTCAATTGGTGTATGTTCCCACGCAGGAACAAACCGCAGATATTCTCACCAAACCTTTATCCATTGAGCTGTTTGATAAACACCGAAGCGGGCTATCTTTACAGCTACCTCCTCACGCGTAAGGCATTAGTTGGGTTCCCCCCCGTCTTTGTAATTGGTTTGCAAAGGGGAGAAGGAGAGAAGAAAGTACTGTGTCTAGGGGGAGCACAAGTTCAAGGGGAGCAGTTTGAAGGTTTGTGCATTCCGTATGTTGCCAACAATTCCAAAGGGGGAGATTGTTGTTCCAGCGTAGTTGTGTTGTCATTGTTGTCAACATGATGCAGGAAGCGGAATTCGCAGGGTCAAAGGTCTGGGTAACAAATCTAAGTCAAAGATTGAAGATTCATACTTGGTTGGACAACTTGATAGTGTGATCTCTTAAAGTGAGCTCGCAGAGGGAGTCTACTTGTGTATGCCCTTAATTCAAAGGTTTGCAGACTCGTAGCCAGTAGGGTCGAAGACTCGTAGGTCATAGACCATCAGACCATGGGGCTCGAAGCAGCCTTGAAGGACCATAGGGTCGTAGTTTCACAGACCCAAGGAGCAAACAGGTAAAGAGTTGCGTCTCGTAAACTCGAAGCAAAGACTCGCAACATCACAGCTCGTGGGGTCGTAGATTGAAGCTCACAGGGTCGTAGAGGGACCTATTGCGAAGACCCGTGATCAGTTAATCATCTAAGGCAGAATATAGGTGTCGCTGACTCGAAGACTCATAGAGTTTAAAGGCTCGTAGAATGAGATGTCAGTTAAGCACTGGTTCTGACCTACCTTCGAAGCTAGAGAGCAGAAGAATTGGAAGATCAATGCCCTTGGTTCGAAGACTTAGACTCGAAGAGTCGAAGATGAAGACTCGTAGACTCGCAGAAATGCTATGAGGCAATATCTTCGAGGATGTGGCTAATCAAAGGGACGGAGTGCGCTATGAAGGAGCAAAACGCACTAAAGTTCACTGTTTCAGTAAGTCGTTACCCAGACAGTGTTTTTAAGTACGCTAAGTACTGGAAAACACGTGGACATCATCTGAAAGTGGTCTAACATGTTTCAACGGTGAAGATCAAAGGAAGAAACATGCTAAACCATAGATGAAGGGTTTCTGACTGTTGCCAACCTATAAAAGCAAGGAATATGCCTGACTTGAGGGGAAGATGATTTTTTAAGCAGATGAAGAAAAATATTTGCACAGATATACAAAAGGCGACGCAGAGTAGTTCATAGTAGAGATACAAAGAGAGAGAAAGATTGAAAGATAAAGATAATAGTGAGTTAATCTATCTTTCTCGCTCATACATTCAGTGAATAGATCGTGAGTCTAGTATAGGAGTCGTTGAAGGTTGAGCATTGAAAACGGTCAGCAACGTAGGAGCAGATTGCGTTAGACAAATTCTTACAGTGAGTAAATTCTGGAGCAATACTGTTTTTGTATTTGCATTGAATAGAAGAGAGAGTTGATCCAATTGTAACAAGGGCTAGACTCTACTGTATTAAAAGAGTATAGTGGATTGGACTCGGTGTGGGTACACCCTCACCACCATGGAGTAGATCACACTGATCGAACCAGGTATATTGTGTGTCTCTGTCTCTTCTCTCTCATACATGCTTGCTTGTCACTGATATTGCATGAGACACTAAAAGACCATCCAAACAAACAAAGACCACAACTGATAAACCTCTCTAAAATATCCTACTTGTTAAAACTAAAGGAATAGTTTTAAAGTATACAGATTCTCCCCCCGGTCATCTGTATACGTACACAAGTACCAAGATGAGCACGCTTGGAACCTGGGAATATCAACTCCCTTTCAGTTAGTGGGGGTTGAACTTCTGTAGCTGCCTCCCTCCATCTTCTAGCATAGACTTTAAAGCTTTTAGTAGCTCCTTTCTCAAAGGCTAACAATGCCAACCTGTCCAGTTCCAATTTTTTGATGTGTTTGTATTGTGTGAAGAAAGCTGTTGCGAGGTCTCTCAAATTCTTCATATGACTTCCCTCGAGCTAAATGTACCATCAGAGTGGTGCCCCAGTCAAGCTTTCTTGGAAACAATGCAAGAGGAGCTTGTCATCATTAGCATAGGCAGCCGTCTTCTGACAATACATAGTAAGGTGTGTTTTTGAGCATTGAGACCCATTAAACGTGTCAAAGTCGGGTACCTTGAATGTCGGTGGCAAAATGATTCCAGGTACCAAGCACAAATCTTGGGGACTAATCATCCCATAAGCTTCTGTTCCTTCAACTACTTTAAATCTTTCCTCGAGCTTTTTCATTGATAGTGACTGATCACCCTCCTGAGGTACATGAAGTCCTATTGCTTCGGCCATGTTGCTTGGAGCAGGTGAGGTAAATTGGACTTGATTAGAAGGCACAGGGTTCATGTTGGATGGATTGAACTCCTGTGGGGGTACTGGTATGAAGTGGGGAGGCAGTGTTGCCCCTTGTGCTTGCTTTGGGGACGGGTCAGTGGCCATCTCAGTGGAACCCCTATCTTTGTTTGCCACCATCTTGGTCAACATTTCCATCATAGCCTTCATTTGATTTTTCAGTTCTTGTTGGCCTTGCTCTAGTCTAGCAAATCTGTTTTCAGTTTGTTCTGCCATTGAAGTGGATAGTTGTTGTTGTCGGGATATGAGGTTGTATCGGTGTACAATCTTGGTTGTGGCAGAAGTGGACTATGGTAAGCTCCCTTTCTTATTTTTATTGTTGTTTTTGTTTTCCTCTTATATTTTGCTTGTTGTTTTTTTTTTGACATGCATGTATGCATGAACATGTGAATGAGCAAGCATGCATGCATAGATCTACATGTCTACGTGATGCAATGCATGAGGGCAAATTGTTATGGAGCTGTGAATGTATGAATGAGGGTGTAACTTTCAGGTACCTATGGACTGATGTGGAATAATGTTGCATGTTAAGTGGGGAATGAATGGACACCTAGTACTAAGATGTTCTATATGACCAAAGATTGTGTGTGGGGTGGAATGGAACAGAACATGTGTCCTATGTGAGCCCATATTGGATGTTAATAACAAGAAGTGAATATGGTAAGTAACAAAGTGATGTTATTTTCCAATAGGACAAAGTTAGCACAAAAGGATTATAAAATTATGAACAATTGTATGAGATAAGTAAAACAGCATATAACAATAGCAAGATAAGGGTAGAAAGAAAAACAACATATGAGATATTTACATATAAAATCTACCACATAATAATGTAAGTAGATAAATGATAAACCTATCCTTCAAAGGGAAGGCTAGAATGGGCAAACAATATGTGGGTCAATGCCCCTAATGGGCTTCTATTGCCGAGCTTATCTTATTTGTTGGTTCCCAAATTTCCTCTGTAGAGGGCTCCGTACACCATGGGCAAACAATATGTGGGTTAGTGCCCCTAACGGGCTTCTATTGCCGAGCCTATCTTATTCGTTGGTTCCCAAACTTCCTTTGTAAAGGGCTTCGTACACCATGAGATTTACCGGAGGGTGATCTTAAAAGGACAAGCCTTAAAAGAACCTCAAGCTTGAGTGAGGAGTCTGGGTCCTTATTGCAGATAATGATCAACGCACAAGGTACCATACTAAACCTCGCTAACCTAAATTGTGGCAAACCTGGGTATAGGGTTATGCATGAATGCAACAGGTATGGAAAGCAGTAAATCACAACTGTCATGGGATTAAAGCGTATAAATCATAACTATCATACAAAAAAAATGAGTTAAAAAAATAAAAAAAATAACCAAGTAAAAATGAAAAGGAAACCTCCCAATCCTAGTACTAGGCCTAACCCTCTAAGTGTTGTCCCAGCAGAGTCGCCAACTGTCATCATCGGTTTTTGTCTGGGCCGCAACCGAGTGATGAATTGTACAGAGTTGCCACAAACTATTTTTGGGGTCCAGTTGGTCACCTAAAATGTGGTGGTCTACATTACTAGATAAAGGTTCGGGGGCTGGTTACGTGTCGAGAAGGATTAGCACCCCTATAACGCCCTTGTACCTATCTTAGGAGGAGAAGGTTTCTATTTGTTTTTCTTGCTTCCTTGTTTTTCTTATTTTTATTTTTTTTATGTTTTTTATTTGTTAAAAGCATGTTGGTTCAATAAGTAATGATTTACTGGAGCCATTTTATTATTACATGTTTTGTAGCAAAACAAAAAATTACATTTTTTGTGTTTTTAATCATTTTTTTGTTTATTATATTTTTGTTTCTATTTTTTTTGTTTCTTTTTTAGGGTTTACTCTTGGAATGAAGACTATGGTAGAGAAATAATAATTGCAACTATGGTGTGGTGTGTGCAAGGGCAAACATAAATCACTCCTGTTGGTCCCGGAGAGCCTAGAGGGGGGTGAATAGGCACTAATCGAAACTCTTCGCTCGTCTCTGGCACAACACTTATCTGGTTAAGAGATATAATCAATGCGGAAGATAACCAGATAGTGGAAGTATTTTGTTTTATTATCATGAGATAATTATAACAAAATAGAAGCAAATTAAAGCTTGTAAAGCTTTTCGATCTACTGAACAAATCTTACACTTTGTTTATAGTTACTCACACACTAGCCAAATATCTCTATGAGTTCTTGTACATGTACGTGATTTTTCTCTATATGCTATATCACTTATGCGCTAAAAGCTACTTCAAAAATATAGAAGTGTTAATATATATAGTCATCCAACAAAAACATCTTCGGAACTTGTTCTTTCGAGAAACGTGCAGCTTTGACTGTTCCTCGGAATTCTCTCTGCCTTGATTGCTGCGGATATGAAGCTCAAGATCTTGGGTTTGTAAAACGTAAGTGTCTTTGCAAGTTCCCAAGTACAGTTAAAGTCGTGTCCACATATCCGTCTGATCCACGTGTAAGATGCTTTAGGTTCTCAACGAGTTTGTCTTCCATCGGGACACAGCGAGCTGACGACTTTGAATGCAAAGAGATAAATTCAAGTAGCGTCTTCTAAATCTGTCATAAAATTCCTCACTCCGTGTTAATGAAGCTCGGATACTTACTCCGTGTCAGTGGTTGTTTACTCCGTGTCAATTTGATACTAGAATCCTTATTCTGTGTCAACGCTTCCTTACTCCGTATGAATGAGAAGTTCGGAGAGCATACTCCGTATCAGCGCTTCCTAACTCCACTTGAGTTCATTACTCCGCTTGAGTTGAAAGGACCGGATGGCTTACTCCGTATCAGCGCATCTTTACTCCACATGAGTAAAAGGTCGGATTCCTTACTCCACATTTCTTTTCTTTACTCCGTGCGAATAAAAGACTTGGGTCCTTATTCTGCACAAGTCGTTCCTTACTCCGCATGTATGAAAGACTCAGATTTCTTACTCTGTGTCTTCTTGTCCTTAGTCCGCTTGAGTGGAAGACTTATCTTTTTAGTCCGCGATAACTTTCTCTTACTCCGTGCGAGATGTAGTCTAGGATTCTTATTCCGCATCTATCTGACTTAGTCCGTTTAAGCTCTAAGATGCGGAATTCTTAGTCTGTAGCTTTAAGTGTTTAGTACGCACTAATGATCCTTATTCCATATGAAGTGTAGACTTAGTTATTTACCAAGTGTTTGATGACACTCACTCTTGTCCGGATCAAGATTATGTATCCTGTCCTTAGCTTTGCTCTCACGAGTGAAGGTACAGATTAAGATCATATCTTTTGCAACAACTTAAGATAAAAAATGCATTCTCTCAAATCAAATTACATAGGGTTTTATTGGCATAATCCAAATTCTGGGCTTGATCCAACAATCTTCCCCAATATTGATATGCCAAAACCCTTTGTAATTTGATCTAGTAAGTGAAGCAAAAAGATAACATATAGAAATAATGATAACTTCCATTTTCCATTAGGTCAGCAACAAAAGTGTTGGTCTCGGAGAGCCTGGAGGGGAGGGGTGAATAGGCTCTTTTGAAAATTCTTTCTCTCTCTTAATAGCTAGACACTCACTCTGGTTAAACGGATAAAATCAGTGCGGAAGATTAACCAGGTAGTGGAAGTATGTTGCTTTATTATCTGAAGATAATTACAACGAAGCAAAACAGCGTTTTAGCTGATTACAACACAACATTCTGTCTTGGTTACACACACTTGGCTGTAAATCTCTGTATATGCTTTTTCACACGATACACGCTTTTAAGTATATGAGTATTAGTGAGCGCACGCGTATATATTTTACATTGCTTCAGGTATATATATAGACATCCTAGGAATCTATCTTGGAACTGCATTTTCCGAGCAGTGTGAAGCATTGAAGTTCTTCATCGGAAAATGCTAAAGCTTTAACTGCTGCGGATGTGGAGCTTGAAATATTGGAAGCATAAGTTATGGTGAATTCTTGCTTGATTCCAATTGCATTTGAGATCGCGTCCACATCTCCGCATGATCCGCATGTAAGAATTTAGGTTTTCAACGGGTTTGTTTTACATCGGGACGAAGCGAGTTGATTGCAATAAAAGCGGCTTGGAAATGATGAAGCAGCGTCTTCTTAGTCCGTCATAAGGTTCCTTACTCCGTATCAGCGAAGCTCGGATCCTTACTCCGTATCAGTGGTTACTTACTCCGTATGAATGATGTCCTGGAATCCTTGTTCCGTGTTAGTGCCTCTTACTCCGCATGAAGTATAGGCTCGGAGAGCTTATTCCGCATCATCGCTTCCTTACTCCGCATAAAGTAGGTACTGAATGCTTACTCCGTATCAGTGAATCCTTACTCCACATGAGTAATGGGTCGGATTCCTTATTCCGCATTTGTTGTCCTCACTCCACAACAATTGTCCTTACTCCGTTCGAATGAGACTTGGATTTCTTAGTCCATGTCTTCTTTTTCTTTAGTCCAGTGGAGTGACAATTTCGTTTCTCTCTCGGCAACAAGTCTCTCTTATTTCGTGCGAGTGATAGACTTGGAATCTTATTCCGTATCAATTAACTTAGCCAAATTGAGAGTTAGACACGGGTTCCTTAAGTCATTTTGTCAAGTATTTAGTCCACATGAAAAGTCCTTACTCCGGATGAAGACTCGGTTATGTACCAAGTGAATGACAATACTCATGATGATCCGGATCAGGATTATGTATCCTGTCCTTAGCTTTGTTCTCACACGAGTAGGTCCGGATTAGAGTTAACTCATCTGCACAGACTTAATAGTAAACATGAAACATCTCGAGTCAAATACATAGGGTTTGTTCCGCATTATCCAAATTCTAGGTTTGAACCAACAAAAAGTACAATTCAGCCTTGATACAAAATTTTATATTAAGGTATGTAAGGCTTACTATACTTGAAGATCATTGTTGTTGCCTTCTCTCTAAACTCCATTGTCTGCTCCATCGTGTAGTTGCAGATGTTGTTTCAGTTTTCATCCACCATTATGAATGACTTGATGAAGTAACAGACAAAAGCTCCACAGCTATCTCCATTGGGCTGTTGTGGCACTTGCTTCTTGCTCCGGATCGCTGCCTTCAGCTTTTCAGTTGGAGCCAAAGGAGTTTGGCCCATTTCTTCATAAAGCCCGGATTGCTTTACTGCTTTTATTAGTCGAAGATGCAGTGGTCACCATTGATTCTTTCTAACATTGTTATCCACAACTTGATGAGAATCAATCAAGAGCATTTGCTTGGAGGGAATCAGAAAGACAACCAGCATGAAGTGCGGCGTCATGACTAGTACGGAATAAGGACCGAGGAAAGATTTTTCCATTGTATGTTGTCCTCAGTAGTTCCGTCGATGAAGGTCCGGATGTGGGCTACGTCTGGAAGATAGCCCTCAGACCAACATGGCAAGATGTTAGACAATTGTCCGTCCTTATACAGGGACAAAAACAGCCTCATCTCCATCTTTACCGCCCGAGAGAAGTTGTCTATGTCTTCTATGGTAAACAGACCCTTCTCAGAACATAGAGTCTGAATATCTTTAGGGGAGAAGGGGTACATATCGGATAGACATCTTCGCTCGGAAGTAGACGCGGCATACTTAGTCATTTCATTGAAAACACTTCCATCCGCATCATGTGGATCACGATCCGCATATGATGGGAGGAAGGTGACAGCCGCGGATGGAGAGGACGAAGGAGGAGCTGCACTTGAGGAGCTGGGCTGAGAGAAGCAGCTGCATTTGGGGATAGTAACTCCCAGAAGTAGTGTAGATGCAGGCCGCTTTCCAGTAGGAGATGAGGAAGATGTAGGAGGATCAGATGGCACTTTCTCCCCCGTTTTGGCATATCGCCGAGAAGCGGTAGGAGGTCGAGCCATCGTTTGCGCCAAGTCCGCGAATGAGGTCGACAAGGAATGCACGAACGAGGCGACAAGATCCATCTTCTACTTGATGGAAATGGAAGAGCCAGCGAGGGTGACCTAACTAAATTGTGTCTATAGGCTTCTCGGCAAGTGTCCTGGTCAAGTAATATAGTGGAATATTTAAACCCCGGTTATCGAACCCACAGGGGAGACATAGGCTTTGTTAGGCAATGAGCACCAAGCTAACAAGTTTTCTATTATGTCTGGATAAATGAATTTTTTATGTTACGAGTTTAATCTGAATTCTAGACAAACAATTTCAAAACTGGAGTTACAAACTTGCGACAAGCACTTAAGTTGGAGATTTCAATATTAATAAGAATCTAGGGTCACAATTTGATCACCCACAGCCTTGCAATATTCTGGTTTTAACACTTGCTTAAAAACATTAAATTAATTCCAAGTTTATAATGGTCATCGCCCACTACCCTAACACTTGGTCCATGAAAGGGAAAGTTTAAGTCTTTTAAACCATTTGGTCCATGAGAATAAAAGTGTTCATGGGAGACAACCAATTCAACAAATACAGACTTGATCCATCATGTAATGTCAAATCTAGTTCATCACAGTCCACCTTAGACAAGGGCTAAGATAGTCTAACCATGTATACATCAGACTTTGCATTAAACATTAATGAACTAATTAAAAACCCAGAACTTCATATAACAACAAGCAAATTCCATAATACAGAACATTACAAGACCTTGGGGGCTACATTGCACCACTAGAAATAAGGTTTTACCCCGTAATCATGGTTACAAACCCAGAAAAGTCAGAATAAATCATGATTGCAATACCAAAAAATAAGGAGAGATACAAATGGATGGACTAAAGTCTCAGATGCCTTCTCTTCCTCTGAACCCTAGCCTCTGCCACCAAGAATTTATCTCCACCACCGTCAATGCTCTCGATCCACCAGCTTGAACGTCCAACAATGAATAATAACTTTTCCAGAAAATCCAGATCCCTTTGCTGTGCACCTCTCATCTCTATTTATAGGGCTGCATGGCTTACATAAGGTGTGCCCTAATTTACAGCTGTTATCGCTACCAAAACGATATAGTTTTGATAAATGACAATTTTCTTCCTTCCAAGCTCAATAAAATTCAATTCACTTCGAATTTGAACCAGGTCTTTTAGGTAAAAATGATCAGAATAATAAAACCAAGCCTCTAGAGCAAAAATACACCTGCCCGCGACAATGCACGCGACAATGCCATTGTCGCGGGCACCTCCAATTCAGCCCATACTTGCTCCATAGCTTCCTCTTAGCATATAGAAGGCTCCCATAAGATTTAATACCTACCCGTGACAATGACCATTGTCGCGGGCAACCTAAATTTGCCTCCTTTTGAGTCCATCTTCTTCCCACACCTTCTTATTTAGTGAACCAAGTGATCTAGCAAATGTGTGTGAGAAAAAGCTCCCCCAAAACCTATCAAAATCACTCAAAAAGTACCACTATACACAAAACAGTGTCTTCCTAAGGGTTAGAGCAAATGTATGCAAATTACCATGCAAATAAACCGTAAACATACTCTAAAACACCCTAAACATGGCATAGAATAATAGCATAAATGCACGTTATCAAATACACCACACTTAAACCTTTGCTTGTCCTCAAGCAAAAAGAAACAAACACACAATTAAACTGGAAGATAATCAAAATAACAAACAAGAGAGGCATGGTTTCCTAAGGTATCCAAGTCTACCATGATGAAATAGACATTCTAGAAGCCATGATGAATCAAAAATTAATCTAAACATGTCCATACTACCAAGTCCAACAACCATGTAATATCATCACCAAAAATTCAGATAGAAGCAAACATGCAATGTTAAAATAAAACTTAGCTTCCCTTGAAATCCTCACCATGGACAATAAGTGCCTTACTCAGATGTAACTTTTCTTTCCTCTCAAGCCCTGACCACCAATAATGAACATCTAGCAAGGATGCTTCACTCTTACACTCGCCTCTAGCTATTAATTAAGTTCTTGCCAAATAAATATGAGAGGTCCCCATTATGCTCATCAAAGAAAACACACCCTCTATTCTACTTTATTGTAAAACGCACACACTATTCTAACTCAAGAAACTCGCACTCAACGCTAATAAACACACCATTGAGCCTAAGGGTTGCATTTCATCCAATGTGGCCACAAAAACAGCACAAGCCCACAAATAAACATCAAGCCATTGTGGCTTTTATTCTAAAAATATTTTTCTTATTTTGTTTTTATATTGTTTTTGGCTTTTTCCACACTTCTTTTAAATAATAATAACCTTACAATGTTGCATTTTATGCTCTCCCTTGATGGGTTATTCACTCTTTTTTTAATGCTCACCCTGGATTTATACATCAAGAAACTAATCTGCCTTTTAACGTCAGTAGGGTAGGCTTTGTTTAATAATTTTTTTAAATTAAGACATACTAAACCTCTGGCTTCACAATTACCAGACAACAAAGGACAAACACATGAACAGCACACACCAAACACCGAGCTACTAATAGGTAAGTCTCATGCCTAATCAACTCCAACCATTAAATAGCTAGTATTGAATGGCAAGAGCAAAATCATTAACCCAATAACCCATAAAGTTCACTCAAAGGCAAGATGGAAAATGGTGCTCTCATAACAATTAATATCTGCACTCAACTTCAAGGATCACTAAGTTCATCCTAACATGTCATGTTCAGCTCACTATTCAAACTTCAGCTCTAAAAACATGGTGATATCATGCAAGAAGTAATAACATGCTCAAACTAACTCATAACACACCTTAACTATTGAAACATCTTTATCACAGCATGATACTTCAAGTGGCCAAAAACTATTAACCAAAGTTCATACCATTGTAACCATGCCTGCTCACATGCAAATCACATAGTCATACTAGTCAAACAAGCAAGCATAAAAAGTAAACAAGCACTTAAAGTAAACAAAGCAAAACATTCACACAATAAAGCCAACAAAACAAATGGGTCAAGTGACCCCCCCCCCCCCCCCACACCACACTTAAAAATATGCTATGTCCTCAGAGCATGGAATAAGGGGGAAGAAGACACTTACCTTTGAGTGGGAAGGCTGTAGTAGAAGATAACTTGGGCCACCATTCGCCTAACGCGTGCTACAAAGTCAGCGGATGTTTCTCCTGTAAGTGCCCAAGTATCCTTATGCTACAACAGAGCTATTAAATAATAGCACACAAAAATCCCACAACTGAATTGATCAGGCTGTTGGGGAAGCTTCATTTCATTGGAGTGCATAAGAGGAAACTTGGATGTCAACAGCCCTTCTTTTCTGAGTGCGTCCTTGATTTTTTTCAAGAAACCATGGACGATCTTCTTCTTTCGTGTGGTAAATCCATGTGCTTAGCAAGGGTCATATAACACCACATGTCCCACACTCAGGTCCAATTGCAGCAACACAAAATGGCAGTCGACTAAGACAGTGATGAGAACCTCTTGCACTTGATGCCAAGAGCGATGTCCTTCTACAGCTCCATTTATTCGTTGACGAAGAACATGCTCCGCTAGAGGTTGCTCATACAACTCACATAGCATAATGGAAGTGTATTGTGCCAGAGGGTAGTCATTAGGCTCTGCCTCCATGTCACGCCCCAATTTCCTTTCACTTGGAAATGGGTAGTGACTGCCCATGCCCGCACCCGAAGGGTCAAGGGGCTGGTGCAAGCACCTAAAAAGGACTTATAACATGGGTGCTGTCCCCAAACTTGTACAACCAGGTTAACATGCCACGGGTCATGCTCCTGCTCCCAAACCATGCACACAACCACAAATCAAACAATAATCATATCTTAATTTATTACATTTCAAAGGGGCTCAAAGTTCATTACAACTCAAGAGGGGAAAAACTCCCATAAAACCACAATGTCCTCTGTTTACAAATAATCCAAACCATAAAATAAAAACCCACAAAAGAACAATGAAACTAACATAATGTCTTCAGCCTCAGTGGCCTACCACCACAGCTCTTTCACCTACCACCTGCTAGACCCTACAAAAGAACAGTTTATAGGAGGGGTGAGCAAACCATAGCTCAGTAGGGTTCCAGTCTCCCCAGACCCATCCCACTCTACAATATGCATGACAAGTGTATGCTTGGGCTCGTGTAGTTCCTAAAGCTAAGCAACAAACATCACCCAGTAACACACCATTTACCTGTGCCCACACTGGAGGGCGAGAGGACACCCCTGCCACCACGGCGACATGACATACCACAACCAGGCGAATGTTGCATGGACACCAATGCAACATTTTCCACCCGAGTCAGATATGTCCATCACCTCCTCGGACGCCATACCTACCCTCAGGAATGGGTGCAAACTTAGCCCACCGTCGTGAGTGCTACACCGAGACTTAGGGCCACAGTCCTGGCCAAATCTCAAAAGGGTCCAGTTATTGTGCTTGGCCCATAACTCAGCTCAACCCACATGTATTTGGGTACTCAATCTCAATCAACAATTCAATCGGTTTTCAACAGTACAACTCAGCAACACGTCTCAACTCAATACAACTCAGTAGTACAACTCAGTAGTGCAACTCAACAAGTATATCTCAAACATATGATTGTAACCCAACATTCTCAACACATTCCAGTTCACAAAACTCAGGTTATGAATTATCTCAACAAGTCTCAAACAAGATTCACACAGGCCAACATAATCAGTTACAGACTGTTGGATCAAACCAAGAATTTGGATAATGCGGAACAAACCCTATGTAATTTGACTCGAGATGTTTCATGTTTACTAGTAAGTCTGTGCAGATGAGTTAACTCTAAATCCGGACCTACTCATGTGAGGACAAAGCAAAGGACAGGATACATAATCCTGATCCGGATCATCATGAGTTTCGTCATTCACTTGGTATATTACCAAGTCATCATCCGGAGTAAGGACCCTTCGTGCTGATCAAACACTTGACAAAACGACTAGGAACCCGCGTCTGACACTCAACTAGATTATGTCAATTAATGCGGAGTAAGTTCTTGAGTCTACATCTTGCACGGAGTAGAAGAGACTTGTGAGAGAGAAAGAATCGAAGTTGTCGCTCCACCGGACTAAGGAAAAGAAGACACGGACGAAGAAATCCGAAGTCTGTCATTCGAGCGGAGTAAGGACAACTGTTGCGGAGTAAGGACATCAAATGCAGAATAAGGAATCTGAACCATTACTCATGCGGAGTAAGGAAGCGCTGATGCGGAGTAAGCTCCCCGAACGACTACTCATGTGGAGTAAGGAAGCGTTGACACGGAATAAGGATTCCAGGACTTCATTCATACGGAGTAAGCAATCAACGATCCGAGTAAGGATCTGAGCTTCATTCATGCGAAGTAAGGAACCTTGCAACGGACCAAGAAGACGCTGCTTCATCTCTCCAAGCCACAATTAATCCTAGCAACTCGCTATGTCCCGATGTAAGACAAACTCATTGAATACCTAAATTGTCTGACACGTGGAACACACGGAGATGTGGACACAGTCTCAAATGCAATTGGAATCAAGCAAAGAATTCATTACAACTTATGCTTCCAATATTTCGAGCTCCACATCCGCAGCAGTTAAAGCTTCAGCATTTTCCGATAAAGAACTTCAATGCTCTACACTGCTCGGAAAATGCAGTTCCAAGATAGATTCCTAGGATGTCTATATATTTTCCTGAAGCAATGTAAATAAAAACGCGCATGCTTACTTGTACTCATATACTCATAAGCGTATATCTTGTAAAGAGCCAAAAATATAGATCAACAGCCAAGTGTGTGTAACTATAAACAAAACTGTTGTGCTGTAATCAGCTAAACATTGTTTTGCTTTGTTGTAATTATCTTCAGATAATAAAACAATATACTTCTACTACCTGGTTAATCTTCCGCACTGATTTTATCTGTTTAACTAGAGTGAGTGTCCAGCCATTAAGAGAGAGAAAGATTTTTCAAAGAGCCTATTCACCCCCCTCTAGGCTCTTCGGGACCAACAAGTGGTATCAGAGCAAGTTCTACCTGCTCGTAGAGATCCCTCACTCCCTCTCAACTTAACAATGGCCGAAGAAAGCAGCATGCTATTCAACACCAACCTCAACTCCGGGGGAGCTCAAGAGCCCCTTCCCAACTGAAGCAGCAGTGAAAATGTTGATCCACCTCAACCTGATGCTGCCGCTGCTCCTCAACCATGGAGTTTAGGCTACACTTTAAGTAAACCTCCAAAGTTCACACCAGAGCTTTTCTCCAAGTGGAAAGCTCGCATGAAGATGTTCATGACCTGTGATGATCATCTAATGTGGCCTTGTCTTCATCAGGAGCTTCCTATTCCGATGACCATCAGGGAAAATGGGGTCAGGAGGCCAAAGACTGATGCTGAACTCACTCACGATGAAAGAGCCTGCCAATACGCCAGTGAAAAGGCTCTAGCTTACGTGACATCGTCCTTGGATTCAGAGGCTTTCACGGACGTCCAGGGCTGTACGACAGCAAAAGCTGTGTGGGACAAATTGACTATTCTATATGAAGGAAGTCAGTCTCGGATGCGAACGTCATTTGCGCTCTCGGCAGAACTTTGAGAGCTTCAACCACAAACCTGGCGAATCCTTGGAGAGCATCTATCGGCGATTCGGCAAGCTCATCCTGGAATTGAAAGCCGTCAACGAGCACTACACTCAGTTCCAAATAAATGACAAGTTCTTTCGTTCCTTGCCGGATCGCTATTACTCCAAGCAGCTCCAGATGCAATCCAAAGACAACTGGCAGTATGCTCCCCTTGAAGAGCTATATGGAGAGCTACGGACTCATGATGTCAGATTCAAATACATTAACCGAGACGAAAAGATAGCTCGGAGAGAAAAGGGGGTAGCTCTTAAGGCTACGGTTGGACCAAGCATCTTTGGCAGAGGATGATACGGAAGAGTCGAGAAAACTCTGACTCGGACATGGAAGAAGAAATAGCACTCCTGGTAAAATCCTTCACACGATTTCTGCGGAAAAGCAGAAAAGGATTCAGAAGAGGTTCTTCCTCATCCTCAATAAGGAAGGAGCGGTCGGAGCTAACATCCCAAGACTGCTACAGTTGCGGGAAACCTGGTCATTGGGCCAAGGATTGTAGATCCAAATCCAAGATGGCCGACAAGGATGACAAGGTTAAATCCCGATGCTCCACCTCAGACAACAGCAAGACGAAGAGGAAGGCGTTCATCTCAAAATACAACAGTGGTTGGGAAGAAGAAGATGAATCTTCAAACGACGAACCAACGGAAATGGTGAACGTCTGCCTTATGGCAAACGCTGAGGTACCTTCTATCTCTGAGCTCATGAGTAAATTAGAATCTCTCACTGCTGAACGTGATCATGAAAAGAATGAGAGACTAATAATTAGTCAAATGTATCAAGATATGAGTAGTCAGACTAAACGACTAGAACTTACTGTTTCTAAACTTGAAAAGGACATAGTTGATTACCAAAGCAGGGAGGTTTGGTATCACGACCTAAGAGCTGAAAATCACTTGCAGAATACCAATCTCACAGGCCTAAATGTAAATCTTAAACGACTCGAAAATGAACTTGCAAAGGAAAAGGAAATCAATCGTAAATGGCTAAAATCCGGGGAAATAGCCTCTACGTTTAGAACTGATCCTGACAATATCCGAGTCAAACCTGGCCTAGGATCCAAATCCACTTCCACTACTCCAGCTACTGAGTGCCCTCCGGACTACACTCCAAAACTAACCAACCTATATCTTGTTAATACGTCCAAACCGTTGGATGGTTTTGTTTCAGGTGGCACTATAGTTTATGACTGTGGAAGAGAGGTTGTTACTTCTAATCCCGAAGTAGTAACACCCATACGAAACGATGAAGGGAAGGCTGCTGCAGTTAAAGCCGAAACTGCAGCACCCATAAACAAAGGAAAGGCTAAGGTTGACGCATCCAGGGCCAAGAGCGCGTCACCCGTTTGCAAAGGATTAGGCCATAGGGAACAGAGTAGAAAACCTGTATCCCCTGTTGTAACTCCTCATCACAGTGTTTGTTTGATATGTCACGAAATAGGTCATTATCACTATGAGTGTTGGAGTCTATCTGATGACTGGTTATGTAATCACTTTTCAATCAATAAAAATCCGGTTGTCAAAAAGGGTTCTTCTCGGAAAGCTAAATCTAAAACTCCTCGGAGTATTTCACCTAAGAAAACCCAAGTTAAAGAGACAACTAAGACGGAAAAAGCTAAGTTAACCTGGAAAGTTAAAGTTCCTAGCAACATAAAATCCGGAATAGTTGACACTGTTGTTGCTTCTCCTAACCGCCCAAAACAAGTTTGGGCACCAAAAATGTAATCTGTTGTCTTGCAGGAGTATCTATGGAATTTACTGCCATCTCACTTGAAGTCAAAGATCAATCAAAGCAAGTGGATACACGATAGCGGATGCTCCGGAAATATGACGGGTGATAAGTTTCTGCTCGTGGATGTTACTAACAAACGAGGCCCATTCGTAACATATGGTGACAACAGTAAAGGTAAGACTGTGGGGTATGACACTTTAACCAACGAATGTGTATCAATTACTAAGGTTGCATTAGTCGAAGGTTTGAAGCATAATCTGCTAAGTGTCAGTAATTTATGTGACAAAGGATTCACAGTTTCCTTTTTGTCAAACACCTGCACAGTTAGAGATAACTTATCCAAAGATATTAAGTTATCCGGATCTAGAGATGGGGACATATATTCTGTGGTCTTAAGAAATAATTCTTCTGACCCTGTATGTGATGGTCCCTTGGAGCCTAGAGGGGGGTGAATAGGCTCTTACGAAACTCTTTCTAATCTCTTAAGACATAAACACTTATCCAGTTAAGTGATAGAATCACTGCGGAAGATAACCAGATAGTGGAAGTATTTTGTTTTATTATCAAAAGATAAATACAGCAAAATAGAAGTAAGACTCTCTTACACTCTGTTTACAAAGGGATTCACACATTAGCCTAATTCTATCTTTTGAACTCTTGTGCATACACAGGGTTGATCTTGGCTTACTTACGCACAGATACACAAATGTACGAGTATGAATATTTATACAAACATTCCTAAGAGACAACCTTGGAACTTGTAGTTCCGGAATGCGTTCAGCACTAACTATTCCTCGGTAATCTCTCTGCCTTGACTACTGCGGTTTGTGGAGCTCAAGATCTTGGGTTTGAAGAGTATAAGTGCCTTTGTGAGTTCCCAAATATAATTGAGGTTGTGTCCACATATCCGGGTGATCCACGTGTAAGATTCTTCAGGTTCTCAACGAGTTTGTCTTACATCGGGACACCACGAACTGATAACTTTAAATGCAGTAGTTTGAAGTAGCATCTTCTTGGTCCGGTGTAATTTTCCTTACTCCGTTGCTAATGAAGCTCGGAACCTTACTCCGTGTCAATGCTTCCTTATTCCGCATGTAAGTTCCTTACTCCATATGTAAGTTCCTTACTCTGTATGTGTGATTGGCCTGGATTCCTTACTCAGCATCTAGTTTCCTTACTCCATGCGAATAAAGACTCGGGTCCTTATTCCGCATCAATACTTCCTTACTCCGTATGTATGAAAGACTCGGATGCCTTACTCCGTGTCTTCTTTAGTTCGCTTGAGGGGAAGACTTAACCTTTTTTTAACTCCATGTCAAACCTTTTACTTCGTGCGACCTTGTAGACCAAGACTCTTACTCCGCATCAGTTTGACTTAGTCCGTTTGAGGCATTAGGAACAGATTCCGTAATCCGTAGCTTTTAAGTTCTTAGTCCACACGAATGTTCCTTATTCTGTATGTATTGGTGACTTGGTTATTTACCAAGTGTTTGACGACACTCACTCTTGTCCGGATCAGGATTATGTATCCTGTCCTTAGCTTTGCTCTCACGAGTGTATCTCCGGATTAATAACATATCTTCTGCAACGATCAAAGAAACACAAAAGATCTCGAGATCAAATTACATAAGGCTTTATTAGCATTATCCAAATTTGGGCTTGATCGAACAATATCCCCCAATTATGGATATGCCCAAACCCTTTGTAATCTGATCCGGTAAGCGGTGCAAAAAGATAACATACGAATACGCATCACAACCAATTTCATTCATCAAACAAGAATACAATTTAGCCTTTATACAAGATTTTCATTAAGGTACATAAGGCTTACTATACTTGAAGACCATAGTTCCGCTTTCTCTCTAAGCTCCATTTATCGCTTCATCGTATAAGTGGTGTGTTGGCTCCAAGATTTGTCCACGATTAAGAATGACTTGATGAAGTAACGAGATAAAGGCCCCGCAACTATCTCCATCCAGGTTGTTGTGGCACTTGCTTCTTGCCCCGGAATGTCGCCTTCGACTTCTCGGTTGGACTCAAGGGTGTGATGCCCAACTCTTCATATAATCCAGCTTTCTTCACGACTTCATCGACTGAGACATAGTGGTTCCCATTGATTCTTTCTTACATAATGTTCCACAATCTGATAAGAATCAATCAGAATCATTTGTTTGGACTGAATCATGAAGACAGCCATCATGAAATGTGGCGACATGATCCGGTATGGAATGAGGATAGTTGAGAGAGTTTTCCATGGCTTGCTATCCTCAGCAATTCCGTCGATGAAGGATTGAATGAGATCTACACTAGGAAGATAGCCTTCATTCCAAGACGGCGAACTTCAAACAAGTGCCCATCCTGGTATAGAGATGGAAACGACCTTATCTCCATTTTAGCAGCCCTAGAGAAGTTGTTAATGTC
Organism: Taxillus chinensis; assembly: GCA_023512835.1. Taxonomy (NCBI): domain Eukaryota; kingdom Viridiplantae; phylum Streptophyta; class Magnoliopsida; order Santalales; family Loranthaceae; genus Taxillus; species Taxillus chinensis. The sequence goes on along the minus strand of CM042092.1, from coordinate 47,238,261 downwards.
TTCTTGTTGTAAAGAGTCCTTTTTCCGAATAAAGGGTTCGAATGTCATCCGGGGAAAAAGGGTACAGGTCAGAGAGACATCTTCTCTCGGCAGAAGACACAGCATAGGACTTCATTGCCTTACGCACGCTTCCATCCGCATCAGAAGGGTCATACGCCACATATGATGGGAGGAAGGTGTCAGCTGCGGATGGAGAGGATGGAGGAAGAGCTGCACTTGAGGAGCTTGGCTGAGAGAAGTGGCTACGTTTGGGAATTTGGACTCCCTGAAGCAATGAAGAGGCAGGCCGCTTCTCAGCACGAGTGGATGGTTGTGGTGCAGGAGGAACAGAAGGATCAGATGACACTTTCTCCCCCGGTTTGGCAGATCGCCGGGAAGCAACGGGAGGGCGAGCCATCGTGTGCGCCAGGTCCGCGAATAAGGTAGACAAGGAATGGACGGACGACGCAACGAGATCTATCTTCTGTTCCATGGAAGTGGAGGAATCAGTGAGAGCGGAGAGGAGTTGGGCGCCAAGTGCATCAACCTTGGCGGCGATGGCGGATATTTGGGCGCTATGAGCTTGAGCGTGTCGGTCCAGCTGGGCGGAGAGCACAGCGTCAGAGTGGACCGTGCCAAAAGAAGCACGCCCAAGGACCAACTCGGGAGCTTTAGAAGACTCCCCCGCATGAACAGGAGCAGGAGTGCGCTGGGCAGAGGAGTCCGCAGGAGTATCAGCAGCAGCAGAAGAAGGGCATCCGGAGCATCAGAGGCATCCGGAGCAGCAGACCCGCTTTGACCAGATAGGTCAACAACGGGAATGGCGGCAGCAGGAGAAGAAGGTCCAGCCTTAGCAGGAGAACAACTCCGTGCGGCATGGACCGGGCTGGAAGGGGTAGGGAACGACACATCTGGAATGGAAGCCGTCGTAAGAAAGACTTGGTCCAAGTTCCAGATGATCATGGTCTCTGGGGATTGGGTATGACGCATGTAAAACACCCTGAGATCGGTGTCAGGAATGGAGGCAGTGTGGGCAAGGCTGAAACGAAGCCATAGGTCCGTTAAGGTGTCGGCGGAGAGATGGTCAAGGTAATCTCGGGGTTGAGGCAGGGGAGGCAAAGGGGCTTCTGGAGTAGATACCGGGACATCAACAATGATGGCAGCAACAGCGGTATCAACCGCGGCAGCAATGGTGGAAGTGGAGGGTGTGGGGACATCAGCAGCAGAAGGGGTTGAGGAAACAGGTTTAGGGACGCTGCACTGAGAGGGCCCCGCAACCTCAGAAGGGTCGCCACGGACGCTGTGCTGGGAAGCCCGAGAAACGGAGGGTGCAGCAACAGACCGAATCCGGGAGGACCGGTGAGCAGAGGCGACCTGCGGGGCATGGGCGCGGAGGGGTCACCAACGAACGGCTTGTTGTTCCGCGCAGGGAGAGGGCGGAGAGCTGCGAGAGGGACGACGGGCTGTCATGTTCCCATCATGCGTCGGATAAGCGAAGGTAATAGGCCGGAGGGAATGAAACAACATCGAGCGGGCGTAATGGTCCGGATGAAGATGCCGGAAGACAATGCGAGTATGCGCCCGAAAGAACGGTTCTTGGGTCCAGTCTGCAGTAATCGAAACAAAAATGTCCCCCAGTCCATGGGAAGACCTTCGAAAACGCCGTACATGGCCAGAAGAAGGTCATACGGAACGGAGTCCAGGGCGGATGTGCGAGCCAGTAAACAGCGACTCAAGATGGTCGCCATACAGCGATAGCGACCTTGGAAGGACTTCATGTAAGGACCCGTACCTTGAGTTAGTCAGTTTTGCCTCCTGAGTAGAGTTTTTCTAGATTTTGACCTAGTAGTTGGACTCCAATGAATTCACGTGCAAAAGGAAAGATGCTTAGAATGATGTCCTCTATCTACCACGAAGTTTCGACCAAATGGACATGTATGTGAGGTGCACGTGATATGGGTCCAATTCACGTGCAAGTGTAATTGTCTTCCAAATGATGCAAGGAGGCTAGGGGTGAAGTTTGAAAGCATTTGGAGTTCATATGGAGTTGCACGTGAATTGGGAATTCACGTGCAAATTGGCGTGCAGGCATATTTTTGCATGGGTCCCTTGGTTTTGGCATTCTAAGGAACTTTCTCCAAAGGACCATGTTGAAATTCTGAATATTTTGGTGTGTATGGATGCGGAAAGGTTGTAGCTTGTGTAATCAAAACTACGTCGTTTTGATCCTGGGTTTACTTAATCAAAACTACGTCGTTTTGATGTGAATGGTGTCTATATAAGGAGGGCTTGAGTTTGAGTTAGGGTTCTTGTGTTCCTTTGCTTTGCAGGGCTTGCCGAGAGAGAGAGAGAGAGAGAGAGAGAGAGAGAGAGAGAGAGAGAGGGAAGGGGAGTTGTTGGTTCTTGCCGGAGCATCTTGCGTGGGGAGGACGGCGTTTGGCGCGGGAGCAAGGAAGATCTGCTTTAAGGTAGGGGTTCTGTTCTTCCTAAACCCTCCTGTCCTAGGGTCCTAGGACGGATTCTGGCCGTATATCGTTTATATATATATATGTAAATTCATATAGGTGTGATCTCCTATATGAATGTTGGCCTTCAATGGCATTTTGGTGTGGTTCTGTGATCTATATGCTATATGTTTGATGAAAAGCCTGTGTGAATATAGTTATGTGTATATGCCTGCCAAGTGTTTGAAATTATGCCTGTGAAGGGGGTGCATGTTATGTGTTTGTGGAAATGCGTGTGGCTGGGTTTGTGAGCTTGTGGATATATGCATGCTAAGTGTTCGAGGTTATTCCTGTGTGACTAAGCATACTTAGTGTTTGATGTTATGCCTGTATGGCCATGTGTGTTGCGTGTTTGCTTGTACACCCGGTGGGCGTGTGGAAGCCCGGGACTGTTTTGTGGAACCCGGTGGTTGTGGAAGCCCGGGGCTGTTTTGTGGAACCCGGTGGTTGTGGAAGCCGGGACCGTTTTGTGGAACCCGGTGGTCGTGGAAGCCTGGGATCTGTTCTTGAAACCCGGTGGTTGTGGAAGCCCGGGAGTGTTTATGTACTAGCCCATGTGTGTGTTCTTTGTTATAGCCTTGTAACCATATCCTGGTGGGATAATTGTATCACGACACGGCACTTGTACACAAGGCATGTAGATACCAGGTGCATGGGATGGGTTGGGGAGACATGATCCCTCCTGAAGCCGTGGTTGCTCACCCCTCCTACCATGTTGTTTTCTTTTCAGGAACCTACAGGCGTTAGGTGGGACCCCAAGGTGGAAGACCTTATGTATTTAATTTGTTTATGTTATTTTTATTATGAGAATCGATGTAACCCCAGGGGGAAAGGATTTTGTTGTAATAAACTGGATTGGATTGCTTTTAATGAATATTACTTTCTTGAATGTTGTGGATGTTTAAAATGTTAAATTCTTGTTTTGTATCCTACCCCTTTGCCCTCCGTGTGGGTAAAGGGGAGTCACGTACCGGTTTCCTCGGGTTGGAAATCCGGGGCGTGACAATATGGTATCGAGCATGGTCTAGTTGGCCTAGGGTAGTGGGCGGACTTGGTTATCTTGAGTCCTTTGGAGGAGCCTGGAGGGACATGCCTGATCAACATGGTCCTCTTTGAGCCTCCAAGGTGTACTTGGGGTAGTCCGGTCTTGTAGTAGGATTTGCATGCATTGGCATTAGGGCACTAGTTGCATTTCTTGTGAATGTATGCTAAACTGTGGATAAAATCATATGATTAAGTGAAATGTGCAACTTGATTTGTTTGGCAATGTGTCTTGAATCGTGCAATGTGATTGATGCAATGTGTGTAACATCACGTGATAGTGGAATTGATCGGTGGGGGTACGGTGGGGGTAGAGGTAGTGACGCGATAGATTATAAAATTGTTTTGACGTTGTGCTTCTTACTTCGTGTAGTAAGAATGCCGCCGAGGAGAGTGACACGTGCGTCCGGGCAATGGGTGATGAGTCATCCGCCCATGAGGGTCCGGGTGCGGGACCATCCGTTGGAGGGCATGCGTTATTCGGCACAGTGCAAGAAGGCATCCGGCTGGAGGTACGAGAGCTACGGGAGGGACTCCGGCAGGACGTTCGGGAGGAGGTGCGCCGTGAGATGGCAAAGCACAACGGTGGTGCCACCACCACCACCACCCGGTCGACGAGCCGCCTCGTGAGCGTGAGAGTTCGGCGGGTGGTGTACCGACCCGTGCGAGAGGATGACGTGGTGACACGGCCCCGAAAGGAACAACCTCCGCGATTTAAGGGGGGAGAAGATCCTGTGGTAGCCGAGCGGTGGTTGAGGCAGATTGAGCACGTATTCTCCTTTCTCCTGCCCCGGGAGGAGGATAAGGTGCGCAGCGGTCGGCACTGGAGGGGGACGCTTTGGAGTGGTGGACGAGTGTTGCGGGGAGCCGTGCGGTGCAACTCATGTTTTGGGAGGAGTTCTTGCAACTCTTCCAAGATGAGTTCTTCCCGGAATCGGTGAGATGGCAAAAGAGGGAAGAATTTGGCAGCTTGAGCAGGGATCCAAGACGGTACCTGAATATGAGCGGGAGTTCCTGGAGATTGAGTAGGTTTGCTCCTGAGACGTGGTAAGGGAGGACTGAAGGCCCACAAGTTCACCTTGGGTCTCAGGCCAGCCCTTAGGGAGAGGGTGGCGATTCTACGCTTGAGGACCTATGCCGAGGCGTGGAGACGGCCCGTATAGGCGAGAGGGAACTGGATGATGGGAGGCAGGCCCATCAGGGGCGCCATTGCAGAGTGGGCCCGATCGAGATGCAGGGTCCAAGAGGCTCAAGACGGAGGAGAGGGATAGCAGTTCCTTCCGCAGCAGGGGGACGGACATTGGCGAACCCAGGGAGGTCTAGCTTTGGCGGTGGCGGCAGGGCGGTCCCAGCGGGGGTCTCCCCGGCGGTTGTTCTTCGCTGTGGGGAGCAAGGCCACTTGAGGAAGGAGTGTCCAAAGAGGGACTGGAAATGCCATAGATGTGGACGAGAGGGCCATCGAGCCGGGTTTGCCGGAGTGGCAACAGGGGAGTGGGAGGCATGACATCCAAGACAAGGAGTGATGCCGGTTTTCGTGCACCGGTGAGAGACCAGCTCGTCGGTGGCGGCCAGCCAAGCAGGATCCGGTCGGACCCGACCTCGGGGGGAGGCCGGAGCGGCAGCAGACCGAGGCCGGAGGCAACCTTAGCGGGAAGCGTCCGGTGAGTGAGCCGACTAGTGGCACGGGCCAAGGAAGGGTGTTTGCGGCTGGAGGCGACATACCAGGGAGGAGGCCGAGCTACCACCCCCACCAGCCGAGGGTGGAGCAGGACCATCGGTGGTTAGAGGTACCCTCTTGATCTCCCGTACCTTAGCTTTGTTCTTTTCGATACGGGTGCATCGTGTTCGTTTGTTCTTGAGCTTGTGATAGATAGTTTGGAGTTAGCCTGTGTGGAGGCCGCGAGGCCCCTAGTTGTGGAGTCTCCGGTGGGAGGCATGATAGAGGTACGACGAGTGTGTCGTGGATCGTGTGTTAACCATAGGAGAGGTGGAGCTGCGTTTTGACTTGCATGTGATGCCTTTGAGGGCGTTTGACCTGATCTTGGGTATGGATTGGCTTATGGCTTTCCAGGCCAAGATAGATTGTTATCGGCGGCGTGTGTCCTTTGTGACACCCTGCAGGGACCTCTTGCACCCTGCGGGGGAGTGGGATTGTGAGGCGAGTCGGGCCTGGGCCAGTGTTGGACCAGTGGGGTGCCATTACCCACAGGTTGGCAGCCTGACCTTTCTTGAGGAGGGTAAGGTGGAAAGAGGGTGTGGCCCATTGTTGTGGACCAATTTCGGGATGTTTTTCCTGAGCGGTTGAGGAGTTTGCCACCTAAGAGGAGTGTGGAGTTCA